>CM073763.1:38919394-39621894 GCA_037127475.1 Arma custos
TTTAGTACTAAAGGGCTATAATATAGTTCAAGACAGACGTAAATTGGTGCTAAGGGTGTAATTTATCTTTTAATATGCCCTCTACTGTAGAGGTTACTACTTGCCCGGATATAGCCAACTTCAAAATAATATATTGATTGCATTGTAGCCTTTCTATTCTTCCTTATGATTTTAGGATCGTTTCCATTAGTATATATTAATATTTGAAATGTTTTAGATTTCAAATGATATTTAGTTCAATAATTTCGAAATTGATATTGTGTGATAGATAGAAGACACTTTTAACTCAAATGCTCAGATCAGCACAGGAAACAACCACCTATTTTACAATCACCATTAATTTTCTATACTAATTTTCGATTTTGTAACTTAGACAGATAATCTCCTGGTTCTCAAACAAATTGTTGGCCTTAAAACAAATAGATAAGGAGCAACATCGGTCACGTATAAGGACAGTTGAAATGACGTAGTACTTAGTGGGCCAATACAATAAAACTACATTATAAAAATAAAATAATAATAATAAAAGGCTTAGCGAACCCAAAGGCTCGATACTGATGCCACCAATATTTGCATGCATCCACTACACAATGGACTACTACCCAAACCCAAATCCGCATGTCAATCTTAACGCAAACCCACCTACGTCTCAGACGCTTCCCTACCGGGTGCATGCTTTGCAATTCCGCGTAGTGAAATCTCCTAAATTATTCAGTGGTCTCTTCTATTCTACACACCTTATTTTCGAATACTTTTAGAAGTTGTTCATCATGCAGCGTTAGCGGCCACGTTTCACATCTGTAAAGAAGACTAATACTCGAATTTCAATGACTGCGTGTGAATTGCCTCCAGTAGGTTGACGGGTCTCACATACCATAGGGGTGAGAGATCCTTGAGGAGTCCCGAGACTGGGATTGAAACTAACAAAACCCGCTAACATGCTATGCCAAATATACTCATATACTTGAGTCTGTAATGATATAAATTCTATAAATTCATTATTTAGTGTGCTATGTTTCCAGAGGAGGGTAGTTACTCTATCTGTGTTGGACTTAGGTGACTATATAATCCAGTGGTGGAGGATCCATTATTTACTGAGACACTGGTCGGAGCCAGGAGCTAGTGATTGGTTGGGTCAGGCTAGTTGGATCTTGGCTCTCTTCCATCCCAGCTCTTCAAAACAATCTCTTCTCTCCTTTTCTCTTTCCCGACTCTTATGCCTTTTTTTCCCTCTTAGTTTTTTTTAGAACTCAATGAGTATTTTCTCCTTTGTTTTTTGTCTGAGGCACTTCTCCATTCTGAGTCCACAATTCAGCCTTCAATACCTTCATTAACATAGTTATATAGTTATATGAACATATAATGTTAATTCAAACATTAATCAGACATCTGTATAGAATGAAAAAGCATAGATTGACCAAGCAAGTAACTGACTATTATTGAAAAATGAAGACCACGAACGTTAACTGAAGAAGTAAAGAAGGATTCGGTGTGATAATATAGAAACTACGGTTTAGCATCTATTTTAATGCAAGAAGCATCAAATAGAAAGAATAAAATTGAATATTGGAACGTGCCAACTGTTCAAAGATAATACTAAACTACAGAGGACTCTAATGTACTTAAACACACGGAGTTAATTAAAAAAATAAGAAGAGTAGTAGTCGCTAATGGGCTCAGCAGCCGAAGCGATGTTAAAGAAAAGAAAAAAAGGATTTGGAAACGTTGAACATTACAGGGATTCCTCATATTTTAGAGGGAAGTGAAGCAGAATGAAAAGTCTGGAAGGGTTTCATGATGAAGAATGACCAGAGAAGGTTATAGGAAGCTGGGCCGAGGATCAGAAGAAACATGCAAGTGAACACATAAAGGAATATTGGGGACAGAGAAAACTCCAGGAGAAGAAATACAACGTCGTAACTTGATGCGAAGTGTTCAATTCGTAAAAAAAAAATATTAATTCTATTATAGCGTTGTGAACATGTTAACGTATGAAAAAATAATATTATGGTAAAATGTCCTCTAAGAATAGTTATAATACTCAGGTTTTGTGCTAACAAATGCAGCCATTATTATTGGAATACACATTATTATTAAACACAGTCCTGGTGAATATGTGGTGAAGTCGAATTTTCTCCAAAATTATTTTCTTGTGCTTAGGGAAGCGTGTTATTTTTGTAGTGTAGGTCGCTAAGTCAGTTATTGACTTGAAAAGGAGCTATTGCTTATACTTAACTCCATTTTCAGCTACAAACTACTGGAATAACGTGATTCTGCTTCTCTCAATACACTTAACTCTCTCTGGAAAAAATTCTACTGAACCACTTATTCTCCTTGGACTAGATGTTTTTTACTGCTTACAAAAATGAGGTGGTGGTGCTAGGAGTAAGAATAACCGTTGACGAATATAGAATTAATAGAATTCCAACAGGAGTAAGAACGAGCGACGACGAATTTCTGAATAATATTACGTAAGAGGGTATAATCAAATCAATAAATGTTATTTCCTGAGTGAATAGAGGAACACGGGGGGAAGAGATCGTGCGTGAATGGAAGTGGTTTGGTTAAAAGGACTTGGAAAAGAAAGACTGAAAGTTGGATAAAGCCACTTCAACTCGGATACAACCACAAGAGGACCTGGAACACTTGAAGGCGGATCTTACGAAGCGATTCATAAGTTTCTTCAATATCAACATTCCTGCAGGAGATAGGCCTTAGTACACCAAGCAAAGGAGGGAAGGAAATAATGAGGTTTCTAGGAGCAGTCGCTTATTTAGAAGGAATTATATTTAAGAAATCCCAATCTTTTTCAATAGTTAACTTGAAAATTTGTGCTGCTTAGTGCAAGGAGTAAAAAAAGGATTACGGCTCAAGGAGTAAGAGTTATTTATTGTATCTTCACCTATATCAGTACGAACATTTTTTGATTTTCCCATTCAATTTTCTTTTCAAATCAGTATCTCGAATATTTAAAAAGAATTATGTTTTTAGAGTTATCGAAGTACGTGTTAAGACTTAACAAATCACGTATTTACGGTTATAGAGCAAAAAAGGTGGACATGCTTTCTCCGGAACATATCGCTCGATCGACATCGCTCCTTCAAAACAAAAATGTCTCTAGCTCAGTAACTCTAAATAACAATAATTTCTCAGCAGAGGTATTATAAAATTCCATGCGAGTTAAAAAAAATAAAAATTAGGTATTGGCAAAATAAGCTCTCCTATTGTAATTATGATATTGAAATTCTATTTTTAACCATTAGAAAATTTTTAAAAGCTTGAAAGTTTTTTATATTAAGTTAATCGCATTATTCCCATGACACTTCAAGTTCAAAAAGGATACAACTCAAAATAAGATTTTATTAAAAAAAAATGTTGGATATGGATTATCAGATATATCGTTTCTGAATTAAAAAGCTCCAACCAATACAAATTGCTACTGAAGGTTTAACTCAAAACTGCCAAATTTTGAGTTATGTCGTTGTGTAGAAAGAGTGATTCACAAAATACTTTATAAAATAAGCGCACTAAGTTTAAACGCTTTATCATTTCTAATAATGATAACTTCATTGATGTTTAACTTTAGAAGATTAGCTGTAATTTTAAGGTTTTAGTAAATAAGTAGACGTTTAATAATCCGACGTTTTTAGTTATATATGAACTATTAATATTTGTAAAATAGAGTCAAAAACTCAAAAAGAAACACTATTATTTATTAATAGATATGAAGAAATCCAAAACATAGAAATAAAAGTTACTTGCCCAAGATGCAGGCCGGGCAGCTTCGTCGATAAAACCTTGGCTCCTTGAGCGCGCTCAAAGACCAAAAGAAGCTGGTAACGTCCTTCCAGGTGGATTCCTATGATTTAGAAATCCTCCAGGGGAATTCAAACTTATTTGCAGGTGAAACGGGCATTACTTATAAGAACATGAATAGAACGGAATCACGGAAAGTAGAGAACTGGTCAAGAACTAGATTCGCTAAAATTGAGCTGGATAGCTGGGGTAAACAAAAGAACATATGACTGATCTGTGTTACTGCTCGCTCAAGATTAGACTAAAAACAAGTGCCACATGTGAAATAGTGAAACGTTGGTTGCCCCTAACAATCACTAGATCAGGTGTAATGTGCTATTTTAAGATTTTACCTATTTATCTCGTATGGAATTAATTTATTTACAAAAAGAACGCCAAATGGCGTGAACACACCCACTTACTTTTTAATGCAATTGGGAAAAACCACAATGCAAAGCCTCATGTTTCAAATCCAGTAATACAGTGTCTTGATAATGCCTGAATAGGCGAAACGTCGACCGGTAAGTGGGTGTATCACTGGATTTGAAACATAAGGCTTTGCATTGTGGTTTTTCCCAATTGCATTATAATATTAATATTTGTTTTTATTAATATTGGTTTTGACTATTTTTTAATCTATGCAATATCTGTAGATTTATTTTAAACTTTATATATATATATATATATATATATATATATATATATATATATATATATAATAATAATAATAATAAATTCTTTATTTATTCTGGGACAAGTCCCTTTAGAATAACATAATTGTACATTATTGTGGGCTTTAGAGCCTTAGAGTACAAAGAAAAAAAAACAAGCAGGTAAGTCAATCTATAAAGCTGATTAAATAATAATAAATAAATAAAAAAATAACTTCTTATGATAATGAAATAGAACCTAAATAAAATTAAAATAATTACTAAAAAGAACTTTTCACACACAAAAAAAAATGAATAAACAATATAAATATTATTCTGTTGATAATTTTATGTATGCCCTTCGGGGAACTGGAGGGATAGGAAGTAATCAAATAAGCGGGATTTGAAGGTAGGAAGGGTCTTGGAACAGCGAATGGAAAAAGGGATAGAATTCCACAGGGAACAGGACCTAATCAGGAACGATCTGTCAAAAGTAGCGGTTCGATGGGCCTCTATATACAAATCGGAAGGGTGTGAACGGGTATCACGGGAATGGATGGAGGATTTAAATTTGAGGAGCTCATAGATGTATAATGGACGGCGGGATTGAATAACTTGATAGAGGAAGGATGCAAGGAAATACTTACGGCGATAGGAAGGATACAACCCCCTCAACTCTTCATAAAATCGGGAGACAGGGGCGTCCCTGGGGATCCCGAAGACAAAGCGTACAAAGCAATTCATCAAACGTTTGATTTTGGCCTCGAGCTCCACAGAGAAAACCCCATATACAGCGCAGCAGTAGTCGAAGTGGGGGAATACTAAAGAGGCAACTAGGAGTCTACGAGTTTCAAATGGAAATAGGTGACGGAAATAGTTTAATCTCTTCAGGATAGAAAAAATACGGCGGGATATGTTGGAAATATGACTTTTCCAGGAGAGGGATTGGTCTAAAGTGATTCCGAGGTTTTTGACTGTTTGGAAAAATTTGACGGGAACATTATTTAAGTAAAGGGTTGGGAAATGAGGAACTTTTTTAAGGAGGAGATTGGAACCTATTACCATCGCCTTTGTCTTCCCCGCATTCAGCCTCAACTTGTTAGTCACTGCCCACTGACTTATTCGGTTCAGATCATCTTGTAATTTTGTTGTGGCTAGTAATAGGTCGGATGGGGGAAAGGACAGGTATATTTGAAAATCATCGGCGTAGATATGGTATTTGGAATGGTGGATGAGGTGGGGAAGGTCATTTATATAAATTGAAAATAGAGTAGAGGACAGAGATGAGCCTTGAGGGACACCACAGGAGAGGGGGAGATATATATATCTTAACGAGTATCGAAAGACAAACTTAAAAAAAAAAGGAAAAGGTTTATTGTTCTAAATATTATATATAAATATTATTGTTCTCGGAATCCTACATTTATATCTTCTCTTTGTTTACATAGGAGTACAATAGGATTAAAGTGAATATTGTTGGTCTCAAGGACCTAACTTATATATGTATATACACTCTATATTTATATATATATAGATTGATGTGATTGCGGTTAACAGATATTGCACCATGGTAAATCATTTGATATTAGTAATGTTTTTAATTTTCATCTTTATAGCTCCACCAATCCAAATAATCAATTTATTTCCTCTCACTATGTATTTCATCTCGACATTTAATCATTTGTCATCTGTTTTGTTTTTTTGGTTCAATTCATATTCTGCAGTCTGGCACTTGTCAGAATAATAAAGTTTTAAGTTATGCCAATATAAATAGAATATTTGGAAGTGCTGACAAACAAGTTTCTGAACTTTGCCATTATGTATGCATGATTTTCAAAATTATAACTCCTATAATAATCAGCCTCCATATTTTCCTAATATGTCCATAACAAATCTTTTGATTTTGATTACCAGTATGCCCCATAGAGTAGAAAGAATAAATAGGTTTTACTTCCAACTAATTATGATACAAACGAGTAATGTCGACAAACGTATTTTTATGTAACGGAACTTCTAACGTTATATAACGATGGGAATCTGAAAAGATGCTTAAATTTGATGATGTCAGTGTAGGCACTTAAGTTCTTGAAAGTTGGATGTAAAAACCCTTCTCTCTACTACCTGGCATATGGCATATTGTGGCATAACTTTACTTTCTGCCTAACTCTTCAATCCACAGAAAATAGAATAAACTAGTTGTGAGAAGACACCAGTTGCCCTTTGATTCTTCCCCCTCAATTAACCCCTTCTCTACCCTTATGCTTAGTCATATTTCACCTTCGTCTTTTGTAGTTGTTCTTGGACAAATAAATCCGTTGTTCTTATCAGATAAATTAATTACATTATTTATTTATAATAAAAAATTAAAATTCCTCCAAAATGCGGTATTAGTGGCAGACAGAAAGATGAAAAACCTTCAGTGAAGCCACGAGGAAAAGATAGGTCGAGAAAAAACAAAAATAAAACGGTGCATTATAGTCGCGTAGTCATGGCTGTTTCGCGTCAAATAACTAAATAAATAAACAATTAAATAAAAAATATTTATTTGAAAAGCTAGTTTTATTCAAGAGCATTTTCTAACGAAAATATTGATTGCTAAATTTACGGGTAATTCGTTTTCAATAATAGTTTTGATGTGATATTAGAAAAACCTTTGCCCTATACATAAAAAATAACAAAACAAGTTTATACCTGTCGGAAGAACTATTTTAATAAACTTTATCCATTATTCTTTATTGTCTATTTAAATAGATATAATAGTGGTACTAGAATGTTCACTAGAATGAATATACTAAGGATAGCAATTATTACACTAATGTGTGGTAAATAAAAAAATTGGGATCACCTGTGGTCTAGTGGACAACATGACAACAAACTAGCCCGGCAGGTGACTAGTTATGTTTTAAATGAAGTGATAAATCCTTGGTTATGCCTCCCTGCGTAAGGAACGTAAAATAGAGGTCTATGGAGGTAGCCCCATCATCCGTATTAGCCTTAGGAGCATAAAGTGGCGTTAAATTAATATACAAACAACCAAATAATAAAACTTTAGATTAACTAATTAACGTTAAAATGTTATACTGATTTATGAAGTGTTAATGTGCGCATGTATGTAAGCTTTTAGGTTTAGTGGATTTGTTATAATTATTGTTAATTTCTAAAAAGGTTTTAAATATCCTTAAAATGTTTGTTATTTATTTTAAAATCCATTGTATTCTAAATATTAAACAAGTTTTTGATTTAAGTGGAAATTACTTTTCTTCTGATTTTTCTCTAGAACATAAGCATGAAAAGTTAGAGGAATTTTTTGAGAAGACTTCAGAAAAGTTTCGTCAAAACCGTTATTGCAATACCGTTCCAAAAAGTAAATAAACCCCCACTTTCCGACACTTTTAATCATTTTGTACAAAGCATTGCTCGCACGATGCTTTTTCTATATTAAAAAAAAACGTTTTTATCTGTTTTTTAAAAACAAAAAAATCAAATATTTAGTCAAGCTTTAAATGATTTATTGATTGCACAATAAAACATACAGATAGACGAAGATTATGGTTATTTTTATTCAGGGTGCTTTGAAACTTAAAAAACTGTTGAAAACTGGATATCGGAAATTCCAATGATTATAATATTCATAGTTTCCTTGTATTTTATATTGTAAATAATATAAAATACAAAGGAAGGAATCTACCTCTGGTTTGTAAATCTCTAAGATCAAGACCGTTCTTGTTGTACGGTGCTCCAGTCAGATATTCAGTTATCTCTACTAATTCAACAATTGAAATAAACTTATTAATTCAGTTCGATTCCTCTTTGTGATGTTTGAAACTTTCTTATTGAATTTTCGCCTAATAGCAGCTGCTTCATCAGAAATTGCCATCTTTCTTTAGTATTTTCTAATTAGTTGCTAATGGGAGTTTTCCGAACAATAATTAGCAATGATCGATGATGCTGCAACTTCTGGCATGACCAAGAAGCTTCGATTGGATCAGTATATACTCAAATCTCATAGTTGGCTGTTTTCAAAAGATCACAAATACGATATATGCCAAACGGCATTTGTATAATTTCTCTCAATATTTAT
Source organism: Arma custos (assembly GCA_037127475.1). NCBI lineage: Eukaryota > Metazoa > Arthropoda > Insecta > Hemiptera > Pentatomidae > Arma > Arma custos. The sequence continues at coordinate 38,927,921 of CM073763.1, forward strand.
TATTTATTATTTACATATTAGTCCTGAAACACTTAATATGTATGCAGATATATACTTTTAACATATCAGTGCGTCGTTATTGAAAATTATAATTTAATGTAATAAAACTTAATATAACAGTATGCCTCCTTCCCTCACTGTAGAAATTACTTCATATTGCAAGAACTATTCATTTGTTTTTGTTTGGATGTAGAGTTTACCCAACCCTGAATTAAAGTTAACCACTAATTATCCACCGATTCATTAATCGAGATATGCAACAGCATTCCGTACATCAGAATTAATAGATTTACAATATAAACAATAATTTATAAGTTTAAGATTAGAAGTTTTTATATCTTAACTGGAATAGTTGTTTTTATTTTTTATGAAGTTATTTACAAACATCCCCTAAGGGAATTTAGTGGAAGTGTGGATGGAGAAACCTTCCTTCGATGGCACTTCAAACGTGGTTCAACCTCTTTTCGGATTATGTGGTAACGTGTCTGTAATGTTTATAACAGGTAAAGTGAGTGTCCAGCAAGTGATTCATGAAATTTTTAGTTATTTTTCTTGGTTGTGTCAGGCACGTGTAGTATGTTCAGATCTTTGTGTAATGATTTCGAACCTATTTAGTTTTACAAGTTGGCAAATACAAGCAGTTTTGTAGTTGATTTACAAATATTATAAAGTCTTAAACACTTAAAAATATAACGGATTTATTTTCAGTATTTTGATCCCACGTTGTTCATCGGGTATTATGAGCCACCAACATTAAAACTGTCGTAGTTTTCAATGAAAAAAAATTGTCACACAGATTAATCGTATTTAATTACAAAATGACTTTATTATTCTGAGCTCAAAATGTTTAAAAACATTTATCGTAACATCAGGAGTTATTTGACCCATCAAATTCCAAGATTGGTAGAGCAATTCTCTTAAAAAATCATATTTTTAGCGTTATTCGGGTAAAATGTAACAAGATCAATTTTGTTATTTTAATGATATTTTATCTTGATTGTGATCAATTATCGTTTTTCATTAGCATATTATAAAATTTAAATATTGTTAGCTGGCGTGTTCTAATAACTTACACCATATAACTAATAACTGATTATCTTTTTTAAGGCTTAATATTAATATTTAATGATATTTCATGTCGAGGGAGCAAAGTAGCTCCATTTGTTGAATGCTGAGTTACTGAGCTCTAAGTCCCGGATACAAAACCAGTTCGCAGTTCTTTGAAGTACCGTCTATAAAATGTGTACTTATACTGTTAGAAGAAAACGAAAAAACTTGGTGGTTGAGCATGATCGTGATCAACCATCTCTTTGCACAACCGTTGGCTTCGTCAGACTAATCCCGTATACTAAACCCAAGACCTTTCATAGTTTTAATGCTAAAGGCTTTTATTTTCATTATTTAAAAAAAAAAATGTTTTCCATAATGGATCTGCCATTGGTCATTTTACTTTGTAATAATCCTATTTTGGCAAAGTCATTTAGGATGCAGAAACAACTGTTTGTGGAGCGTGTTAGAGTAAATTTGCTGTCTCTATTTGATGAGTTTTGGATTTTTGTTAAGAGATTTGCTGCACTTTGTCTTCTTTGATGTGATTTTCTATGGTGTAGTCCTGATGATTCCGGAAATAGGCGAAACGTCGACTGGTTGGGATTGTTTCAGTATTTTGGGGACTTAGGATTTTTTTGGTGGGATTTCCTCATTGTATCCTATTTATAATGTATGTCTCTTTTTGAATTTTCGGTTACTTTTATTAATTAAGTCTTTTAGTATCATGGGTTATAGTTAATTTTGTTATACGTCACGCCACTGATTTTCATGGGCTTATCGAGCACTCCAGTGGTAGTGGCTTGACTCGGAGGCCATTGCTATTCCCTTACATGAAATTCTTGAGAAATATAGTCTGGAAAATAGCTTCTGGATTGCAGGATTAATATTCGAGGCATGGAATGTCTTCTGCCGTGACCTTCTTGGAATTGAATTCGAGATATATATAAATATATATCTTCATTCCCATGAGACGACAACAGTTTATTAAGAAGTCTGGCTAAACCGAAAACTTATAAAAATAAGAGATGAATTTTTCATGGCATGCAGAATAATCTTTTCAACTTTAGTTAATGTTGATTACAGACAGACAGATTACATGCTGATAATTGACTAATTGACTTTTTATTGCTTATATATATATATATATATATATATATATATATATATATATATATATATATATATATATAAACTGCGCCACAGTTAAATTAATATATTTTGGTTTTATATTCGTGGAAAAAATAAAAAATTTTGATTTTAATAATTTGTGTATTAATCTTAGATCGTTGTATGTAGACGAATATCAACCTTTATATGTGATCGATAAAGGAAATATTGAAATCTAGAAAATTTTGGGTTTTTAGATTTCATCAAAAATAGGTATTATCTTCTGAATCCATTTTGACTAGTCTGGTTTTGAAGCCTATTGGTATGGGCTTATTCTCACATTATTAATCGTTAAATGTTGTGATTTTGTACTTGAATTTTTATGTGCATTCAACGGAAGCATATAAAATTCTTAGATAGTCTCCGACACTCGTAAAAAACACTTTTCAACACTTGCACCGACATGCTTAGTGCTGGCAAAACATATAGTCGCTAACAAGTAGCCCAGACTGACAAATTCTGATTTTTTGATCTTTGGTTAAAAATATAAATCATTATATGTATTTTTCTTGACTGCAATTTAACATAAGTTTTTTTTAAAGGTTTTGAGGTCAGTCAATAAATGAGTATGATTATATATTTTTTTATATATATGTATCAGTGAAATCCTCAGGCAAAGATGGGACAAAAAGAAAGAACTAAAAAAGATACCTGCATCATAGTCCCGAATCCTTTAGGGCTGTTTCGTGTCTTATAAAAAATACATTTATTAGTTTAACATTTATCTATCTTTATAAGTATTATAAGATTTAGTATCTTAAATTTATTCAAAACGCAGACAGAAGCTACTTTTATTATATTTTTTATTGAAATCCAAGTCCTAACCCTTTGCAGAAAAATAACCAAAAATAAAAACTGAGGTAGTAAAAAAAATACTGTAGGGTGTAGTGGGTAGGAAAAAACATTATATTACGAAACACCTGCAATATGATATCATTTTTTTCAGCTTTTGAGGTTCAGTGAATAAATAAAAATATATATATTAGTTTAACATCTATATAATTATTGGAATCTTGAATTTATTCGTTGCAGACAGAAAATACTTTTATTTGATTGAATGCTAATCCCTCAGAAAACTAAGTATAATTATTCGAAATTCTGACAGACAATACGTTTATTTTATTTTTCACTGAATGCTGTTAATCCTCAGAAAAATAACCAAAAATTAAGCTGACAAAAAAAAATACTGTAGGGTATAGTGGGGAGGAAAAAAACGTTACGGATTACGAAACCCCTGAACTGAATAAATGTGGAATAAAGATTGGAAGGGTTTCAAGAATTGTAGCCCCCTTGGTGTTTATTTATTGTTGGCAGCCATGTTGATTATTGTACGGCCTTACGTCATATTGGTGGGGCTGACCAAATTTAAGGGCTCCTTGCTACAAATATACTGGGCTCTACGCCCTATATAGGTCCTTGTTTACCTTACCGTTAGGGTCCTAAGTTCTCTTATCTTATGAACGGTTACATTGCTCACTATGGTCTGCATTTTGGCTTTATTATTTAAAATATTTATTTTCTAACACTTCATAGTTTTTATTATAATCTTATGAATTAAATAGCTTTTCTAAATGTTTTTATGTTTCTTTTCAATATTTATTAATAATAGGAAATTTTTAGTTTTTATACGAATTCAAGAATAAAATTGCACAATTAATGTTTGTCATGCAGGTAAATTAATTACCTTTCAGAAATCCGAAATTAATATGTTTTAGCTGTTAATTATGAATGATTTCGAATGTACTGAAATAAGGATACTTTTGATAATATTTGATTGTTAAGTAACTGTATCAATATTGAAATGAGTTGTTAGAATAAATAAATAACCTGACATTCTGTGGAGTATATTGTATTTTTTCTTGGATTCATCCGATAAATATACCTTGGTGTTTTGTTTATTTCGAAATATAATTAACACAAACCATATTATTTTATTTGATTTTGTGATAAAATTTTAGCTTCTATTTTATATTGCCTTTTTTTCTTTATCTAACGTCATTTGGACTCACTACAGACAGTTTAATCACCTGTAGCCTCTTCGTTACGTTTTTGGGGCTAATGTTTAGAGCTGTTTATGAATATACATAACGTTTATAAAATTTCCATTGCTTAGTTTTCATTCAATGAATACCACATTAGTTAAATCATAATTATTGTTATGACAATGACGTTATAATTCACATTTATTATTAATTTATTAATATATATGGATAGATGGATGGTAACGTTTGCTTCTACCATAAACCCATTACAACATCTTTGACGATAATTAAATGCCAGAGCATTCGCAACCGAACTTTAAACTTTCAGTTGATCCTATTGTATATTTTTACTTTTAAACAGTCAACTACTTAAAACTGGTTATGAAAACTCTTCTTTTATTAATTAATTAATCAATTAGAGAAGTAGAAACTACCATGTCCGGTCAGAACGTCGTTTTAATAACAAGAAAGTATAATAATATAACATATTCTTGTTCTTGTAACATATTTAAGTATGGACGAGTTTCAGGAGAGTACGTAGGGCCAATTGACATAGCCATTTTAAACTTTTCTAAATTTTATAATTTATGAATGTTTCCTTCACACCAGACTTTTTAGATCGTAAAATGGAAAATAAAAACATAGCTGTTCTAATTATTGTTACCCTAAACGGCGGAATAGCATTTAAAAAAGATCCTCTATCCTCCCATGTTAAAAGTGTCTAGCTAAAATAAAGGCGAAAGCTTCTAAAATAAAAATAAAATTTTACCTGGATAATGTTATAAAATAACTATGAGATATGATCTTATATTACTAGTGGGTTTACAGTATTTAGTTTCAGTACAAGATCCTCCAAATCATTTTCAATAACTATACTTGTGTAATTAATACCTTATATATATTTTACTTAACCCAGTTTTCTCCTTAGTTGTAGTACATAGGCAAACTATCATTGGGAGAAAAAAAAATTAGCTAAGTTGAGAGAAGGAAATCAAAACTGTTACTACTGAAACTGAATGATTGGTTATTGTATATCGGCTACATTATATTGTTAGCGGCCCAATAGTTAGCTTGTTGAATGTTTACGAAATAGTAAAATTTAAAAGAAATAATAAAAAAATCCCTGTGGTCTTAAGGGTATAAGTAATTATTGAATAAGAAATTGAAGTAAACCTTAAATATAAACGTTTTGATAACCATTTACTGAAAATAATGGTAGTTTAGCTGTTCTTTCATAAATATTTTTTAATTATTGATGTTGTTTTGTGGACAGTTCAAAGTTTTTCGGAGATAAGAGCAAAGTATTGCCGAAATCGTTTTTCCAGACCAAATATGCGGCGATCGTTTGTCAAAGTTGCCCCTTTCCGTTTTTGTTACGCTTGCCATTCCTCACGTTAAATTCACATCGTCGTGGTCACTAGTTTGTAAACTGATAATCCTCATCCTAAATCGGGATTCGGCATTGAATTATTATCTAGCTACACTCCCTATCATTATGCTGGTAATTTCGCAATTTAAATTTCGCGAATGTTTTAATTTATATATTATAAAATTATATCCGTTTATAATTTTTCGGCTTCAGGTAAACTGCCAGATGATGATGTCAAGTAGTTACAAGGCAACGGCCTATGTAAATTGGGTATAAATTAGATTTGTAACTAGGAAGTTTCATCAATGATTTCGTGGTGTCAGCAATGAAAACTTCCTCTCTTTTTACACACACACACACACACACACACACATATATATATATATATATATATATATATATGTATCTCATATATTGGATATATTTGCTGTGATCTCATGTTTGATGTGATATGCTGATCTCATCACTTAAGATAGCATCATGGGTGGTTGATGTGGGATTTATCAGTAGAAAGTCCTTAAAAGTTCCTTCCAGCTATGTCGTCCGGCTATACTCTCCCTGACCAATAACGAGGGCGACCTTCCAAGCTTGTATAGGATAATACGCAAAGGGTGGGAAATGTCCGAAGTCAAAATAGCCCCCCCTCCCGTTCAGGTCTGGAGGTAAGGACTGCTTCAGGGGATTCATGGCTCACGTTAACGAGTTAGAAATTTTGTAAGAGGATCGCTAGCCAGAAAATGTTTCGGTGACGGGAGGGGAGTACACAATTCGGTATGGAGGAAGTGTAATTATTATTTAGTTATTTAGTATTTGAATAAGAATAGATTGATTTCCACAATAATAACTCCTATCATTCTCAGTTCTCTTTTTTAAATAAAAAAAAATATTAAGAAAATAACTACTGTATTGCTTATTTGTTTAATGATAATTTGGAGCCTTTAGGATTCCAAACCCTTTTTTTTTTTGTCCTTACGTTTTTCTATTTTTACTTGAATAAATAACAACAATACGAATATACATCAATATTGGATAATTTTTTTAGTTTTATTTCCATCTGTGAAACATATTTATCACATTCATGAAAACAGTTGAAAGAATTTGTAAGTTGATTTCTGAAGGTTTTATATTTATGGTTTAAATGTTTGTAGATCGGATTTTATTTTTTTAACATTTAGCAGTTTTATTCATGAAGTTCGTGTTAGTGTTTGTCGAGTGGTCAACCAAGAACTATCCATATATGTAATATTGTTGTTTGAATTGTTGGAAATCATTTTTTGTAACGAAATGGTCTTTTAAGACCGAGCGAATATCACTTTTGTTTTTTAATTTTTTATTCCAGTATTTTCTCATCAACAGTGCGTGCATTTGCTTCCTTTCTTTCGACAACGCAGTACCGTTCAAATATTAACAATTATTATTAAAAATTGTAATGAGGATGTTGAAGAACTAAAAGATCAGGTTGACTAAGCTTAAGAAAAGATGTACTATTGTTACGAAGTATAATTTATGGTTTTGTTGAAATATTTTTTGTGTTTTCTCTATAAATATTTTTATTCATAATTATCTTATTTCTAGAAACTTCCGTTTATTTCTATTCCACGTGAGAGTTGCTTCAAATAAACGAGCCCCAAATAGCCTAATATAAGACCTAGTAGATGTGTGTGCTACCTACCCGTCCATCTTGCTTGAATTTTAAACCAGCTTTGAGATGGGATGATGTGCCCGTTGGGATGGGATGGCATTGGTTAGGAGTCATCGGTATGCAAAGCGATGTTGTGCCAGCCTTCTCATGCGGAATTGATACACATCCTTGTTCCAAAAAGATAAAATACTGATGCTAATTTCATTTTTTTTCCCCAAATGGTTTCGTTGTTCGGTTTGTTGTTTTTTTCTCTGCTAGTATCTGGTGATGTGTAATCCATGTACCACGATTATTTGGTAATGACTATGCTATTATTTATGTTGTATTCATTCTTATTTTATGCAACGATTTTGGTTGGACTAATGTACTTGGCACAGCGTTAATACTAATTAATGCTAAAGCTTTGTAGAAATCATTTAATCACTTAAAATTATCTAAACAACTATGTTAACAAATAAAAAATTTGAATTTATATCATTTAAAAACTGTACACACTTTAGATTATATATTTGCTTGTATTTCTGCTTAATTCAAAATACATCTAATTTTTATGAGATATCCATATCCAAATTGTTATCCACAATGTGTGGAAGTAATAATAGGCATTTTTTTTTTGTTACAAATAATAGTGTTTGATTGAAAAAATAGAAAAAAGCCGAATACTTGATAAGTCATTTACGTATATCGTTCCTTAAGCTTCTTAATCGTGAATTGACCATATTTGTTGAAATAGGCATATACTATATCTGCATCATACTACAGCTGACGAATATGTTCTTGATTGGAAAAAAAAACCTGGCGTTTGGTTGTGATTCTGCCCCAATCATCTCCTAACATAACCGTTGGTTTGGAAACAGTTTGGGTCCAATCATGCAAGAATCTTCGTTGGGTGTAGTCGTCCACGTTATGACGAATACGTATTGTTTTTTTTTTTGATCGATTATATAATTAATGTGCTATATTAGTATTATTGGATGTTTATCATTGTTCCTTAAATCTTAAAGTGCAAAGGACGCATTATATATTTCCTGTGAAAGCAATCGGTGAGAACTATGAGCGTATATATGCGTCTACTGAAAGTCACCAACCAAGGACGCATATATGCGTTTTTTTTGTCGGTTTTTAATGTAATAATTACATTTAGCTAGTATGTATACATATAAAAGAAGATGAAAGGACAAGGAAGTTTACATTGCTGACAACACGGACTAACAATACTAAACTATTTTAACAATTTGCTTAAAGCTATTGACCGGTAACTCTATGCCATTAAAGAAAGATTATGAAACAGTCAGGTTTATAGAAAGAACTAAGGTGGATACTCAATACAGATCACTCCGATCTGGAAGGAAACTTCTGGAGTTTTTCAACAAAGGTATGTGCTTTTGAAAGGACTGATCGTATTAGTGGGCTCAGCGTTTAGGATGAAAGGCCACTTGTAACGAAATATATCTAGCTATGTCGTTGTATATATTGTTATAACTTAGTATCAGCAAACTGTAAAACAAAAAACGGGTTAGGTAAACAATAAACACTGTAAATCGTCCAACAAATCTGTATGGGTTTATTGGAACCTGACTAATGCCTTGTATATGCTAACAGAGCGGCAGAGTTGGATGAGCAAGTTAAAAACTTTTCGCTACAAAACTTCTCCGTTTGCCGCAGAGGTGGCCCCAAATCCGACTTGAGCCGTGGCAAAGAAAGCTTAGTTCTTCTCTTCCCTTTCCCGATTCGTATTCAAGTCTTTCTTCAGGGCTCTGTGCCTGGATAAATTTCTCCATTGTAAATATTTATCATTTTACGAATTTTTCAACTAATTCGAACTAGCGATTTTTATTAGATTACGTCATCTGTCATAACTGCTATAAAAGCATTGTTCTTGTTATTGAATGTATATAATAAAACAGTATGGGAAAATGATTGATTAAAAATGGAACTATAAGTTTGGCACTAATGAAGCGAGTAACAAATTGTTTATTAACCTTAAACAAATTGTTCATACACATAAATATATGAGCTGTTATTTTAGAAAGTAGATCAATATTTTGACAAAAAAAATGCGTTTATTCTTTTAAATTATTTTAATGATTATTATTTCATAATAAAATTTAAAAGGTGTACAGGGTTTAAAACGTAAAACAAATATTTTTATCACTATTTGCTAGTGCTAAGTGATAAAAATATTTGTCTATTTGCCAATATTTTTAAAGCAATTCAAATGGAAACCTTTAGATATCGCGAATATAAAATAATGGATTTACAATATTGGATTGCAAAATGGATACCACTTTCAAATATTTTTTATTTATTCAGAGTTTTCCTAAATTGAAGTTTTCTCCAACCAAATTTTAGGATAAAATTTTTTTCCAGGTCTTCCTGTCATATGTGCATCTTCTTCGCTGAGACCGCATTCTGCCATATCTTAATGAACTTGGTTCATTTAAGTTCGGCCTCTTCTACGTAGTAGGTGTCAAAACTACTCCAATCGCTTTATGGTGACTTTTTCGAGAATGGTAGTACCATTATCTAGTACCGGATACCTTTCTCCAGAAGTTCATCTCCGCGACTATAAGATTCTCTTTGCTCCCATTTCCCAAATTCCATGTTTCGCAGCCAAATAACGTTATAGCCATTATCACAGCATGGAAAATCATTCTGTTTGTGTTTTTTAGGATGTTATTTCTTTCCAATATAACAGCTCATATAATAAACCTTTGATAGAGTTAGTAGCTTATTATCTATCACGCCTATAAAATCTAATATAACACTTGGGAATTTTCTATAAAAATATGATGCTAACAAATAAAAGTTTATTGTACTTAAACGGTCGCAAAAGAGCCGTTAAGTTATTAAGTTTTATATTCGTTTCAAAATGCAATAACTGAAATACATATTTCTCTCGCTATAAGGTTTTGGATCTGTCCAAAGACTTGCTTATAACTTGACACGAAAAGTAATGACTAAGCTAGGGTATTGTACCAGTTAGATTGATTAAATGGAATGCAAATCATGTATAGACTTCATTATGCTCATGAATATGTTATTAACCAGTTTGATTATCTACAGTATTCTTTTCCCAGAATACTTTAAGTTATACCAATGTTTGTAAACAAGATTTATTTTAAGAATTGGACAAACGGAAACTAAATTTCGAATAATAAGAACTCCTTTTACGAGCGTGAAGGAAAGGGCAGCTCAATGATACTGCACTGTGTTCCTACTCTCCGTTTTCAAGATCGGATTTGCCAACCATTCTGATAGCCGTGGATCGAGACTCTGGGGTCTCCTCTGGAAAAATGTATTTTTTTTATTTTACATATAAAGGAATATTAATGATAATAAATCTACTTGTTTATGACATAAGAGAATTAATGGCTTCTGGTGACAAAAGAAAAATTTATACTCTATTAGTGATACTTATAGAACTTTGCTTCCTTCTTCAAGTACCTTCTTAATATATTTCAGACGACGTTCCTCTTCGTTCATTTTCTCCCATGCCATTTTCAGTTAAAAAAAGACTTGTACCACTACGACCCATGAAGAGTCTTGGATTAAGTGACAGGCGATTTGAAATCTCACTCAACCGCCAGTTTTCCCTCCAATTTCGCGTGCCTACTTTATGATGAATGAAGCTGGATGAAGCCTAGAAGGTCTCTAGATCCCAAAGGGTTCATCCCCGGCTGTTACCCGGCAGGTAACTCAACGCTCTACCTTCGAGCCACCTCGCTTAGTTAAACCATTATTAAAGCACAGCAAATAAAATATTTACAAAATATATTTAAATTATATAATTTTAAAATATTCGACATATGTAGAAATAACTTTGGCGGCTTGAAGTCATTTAAAAAGAAAATGTAGTAATGAAAAATATCTAATATAGTATGCTTCGTTTCCTCTTCTTGCCAAAGGAGTAACTTCAAGAAAAAAACCAAATAAAAAATACACGTAGCAGTAAAAAAGAAAAATCTATTTGAATAAACTTGGGCAAATTATTTAGGGAAACCATAGGAGGAAAGTTTACCTTCCTCGATATTAAAGCCATAGGAATGCTTAGATTTGACCTCAGCTTTTCAAGAAATTGAAATGGAGAGATGCTCTGTACCTCAGAAGGTATTTTTCACTGTGAAAATGGGGTTATGAATTTCTGAGCACACAGTAGGGTCTTTTAGATGCAGCTGCCTCCTTTCGAAGGCCTTTTCAACGTGATATTCCTTGACGTCCTTAAATTCCCTCTTTTGTATTGGCGATATTATTTTCATAGAAAACAAACAAACATGTTATCATTCCTTTAAGGGATCATTAACATTTTAATAATAAACAGTTTGGTTTCATAACCAAACTATGGTCGTATATTAATTTTTTCAAAGTTTATCAAATTATTAATTCTGTAAATCATTCATTTGGTTTTTAGGTATGTATATTTTTGTATTTATTTAATATATGTTCAATTTAATGTAATATTTAATTTAATATAATTATAATATAATGTAATATATAACAATTAGATTTTAATTGTTATTAAGGCATCAGTCCTCGAACCAAATTTTCAATGATTATATATATGGCTTTCGAATATTTCCAATTATTATTTCGGTATAGGTTTTTGATTGGAGGTAAAAAATAAATAATTAAATAGTAAGAAACTATTCATTTAATATTTTATGTCTGACCTCCACCTGGACCGTTATCACCTCCCGTTATATTTATTCTGTCAAATGATAATTATTCAATATTATTGGTCTTGTATAATTTCCCGAAATGCACCGAAATAAAAATTGAAAGATTAAATTTGCTTTATTTTTCTGTACTTTTTTTAAAGTAATTTTCACGATATTCAATTTGGAGAAACATATTGCTTGCTAATAGATAAAAGTTAGTCTTTTGGATTCGGTTCCTTGTGACGTGTTGGAGGAACAAGTTATATTCAAAATTTTAATGAATGATTTACATATACTTTGAACAATATAATATTGTGGATTACTCGAAATATATAGTGCATAATTATTTTGGAAAAATATCTTGTTTATCGAACTAACTGGAGTTTCAGAAATAATAGCAACAGATATTTTTTTATTTGAACACAATTTTATTACCTTTATTTCTGCAAATTTTATTACATTCTATTTGATTATCTTTTATGAAAATCCAAGATGTAATTCTCTGCTATTGGTATTTTCATAATGCCTTTTGTTAGTAATATATTTTAATAATACTAACTAATTATTCTTGTCTCTCTTATGTAGATGCTTTAATATATGTTTTAATTAAGATTCGTAGTTAAGTATATTATGACTAATTTATCACGGCTATAGAAACAACACTACCCGTCTTACCGTCGTGTATTGCGGGTCTACATACTCGTAATACGATAGATGTATAGGAGCCCTCCCTATATTTTTGGTAAGCGATCGACTTAATAATGAATGCTCTTGTAATTAAAATGTTGCTGTTAATTGTAAATGAATAAATATAGACATGGTAACTCTTCATTCATCTTTTATGCAATAAATAAAATTAAGCGTTTAGAATTATTTTTATTGCGGGATTTTCAAAATAAATCATTATTAGTTGGATGGATAAAATAGCTAAATAGCACAACTTTGTGAATATTATATTTTGTTTTATTTTTTTAGTTTCCACAATTTTAATGAAATTACTAGGTTTAATTTTGAATAATTTGTGAAAATTTAATAACAATATACATTAGCTTGAACGTATTTTTTTTGGAATAAAAATAATTCTTAGTGACCTACATTACAATTACTGACCTGCAATGTGGGTCGAAACCTCAGTTTTAATAAAATATTTTATCTCTATTTATTAAATTTATATTATTTATTTATATAAAGGAATTCTTTCTTTGACCTCCACTCAGATCATTTTCTTGCCCTTATGTATATGATTAAACCTAATATCAGTTAAGAAAAATAAAAACAATTAACTTCATAAAGTATTGAGGTAACTGAGAGATGAGATGATTAATTTTATCTATTCTTTTCGGATTGACCAGTTAAGTTCTGTCTATCTGTTCGACCATACTGGATCATAACTTAGTGTTATTTTCTTTTATCATTTTATATTGAAACTGATAATTTTTTGTTATTTGGAATGCACATTAGTAAGTGTAGAAATGTTCCAATATTTTTTATTCGATTTTTTTTTTACTTTTTGTTGAGCAGTTTTATATTTCATAATGTATCAAAGAATTTAAAGTTTTTAAATTTGAAATGTACATTATTGTATATACACTTATACATACATTATTGTATGTGTCTTATAGTTATTTTTTTGGATATAAGATAATTATTGTTGAACTCATTTTACAATACAATGTACGTAATTGGGCTATTGTTATTATTAAGGGGACAATATTTTATTCGCGGTTCGTTGAGCGTTTCCATAGTCATTAAGCTCTAACCATCTTCCATAACTTGCCGTTCTAAATTAAGTTTTTTTCCATCAACATATTTAATGGAGTCCTGGTTGGAAGCTTGTGGCTAATTAGACGCCAGTTTTTACTTAGTTATTTTTTTTTTATTGGCTCTTCCTCTCTAATGAAAAGACATCCGGTTTATTATAGATTTTTTTTTCTAATTTATGAAATGAAATCAAAATTGATGGGTCTTTACTCTATTTCTTTTAATACTTAATAACTGAATGTTATTTTACTATAGATGTTTTGGTATTTAATAAATAAATGATATGCTGATCAGTATTAGTTATTTTTGAAACGGGTCCATTTAAATTTTAAAAACATTTTTACATTTAAATGATTTTAATGATCATTATTTCATAATAAAATTTAAGATATTTACAGGGTTTCAAATATCACTCTTTGCCAAGTGCTAAGTGATAAAATTATTTGCTCATTTGCCCATTAACGTAATTCAAATTGAAACCTTTAGATATCACGAATATCAAAAAAATTGAGTTCTACCTTTTTCAAAAATAGCAGCTCTAGTTTTAATGAAATAATGAGTTATGAGAAATAAAAGAATGTTATATAATTAGAATTAGAATATTTAGAATAAGATACGGTTTAAAGATGTAGTGTTAGTAAACCGACTTTAGTAATGATTACTTAAATCTAAAGTTTATTACTTAGTTTGATTAGATTAATCACGTAAAATTCTAGCAATCAAATAAATAGATAATCTGTTCATGTCAACTCATTACTACCACCACTCAGTTATATATTTATGGTAAATAATTATTGACAAAAATTGCTCATACAAATTTGTTTATTTGTCATTTATTTTTTATTTTTTCTTATATTTTTACAATTAGAAACATTATCTCCTGTAAAGTCTAAATACTAAGCTCACTTATCTTAATTGTATCAAAGCCTGATGGCAATTCCTCTATCGAATTAGTTAACGTCACGTTCACAGTAATTAATTTATAGCTAACTCTCAGGTCTTCCAGGTGATCTTTATCGAATTGCCTTCACGGGCAATTCTTTGGAGAAATTATTGTGACTTCTTGTTTGTAAACTTGTAATTTAATATAACTGTTTTGTCTCTATTGTACAATATATATATATATATATATATATATATATATATATATATTTTTTTTTTTTTTTTTTGGAAAACCAATTACTCGATGAAATTTTTAAAAAATTTGTTTTTAAATTGTGGCATTCAGTTCTTTTTACTTTTATATTAAATTTCCTCCTTCAAATTCTTTTAATGATTAATGGTTCTGAAGGATTGCTTAGAACCACATTATGAATATCTCATACTTTTGGTAATCGATTTAATATTTCAGATATTAAGTTCAATTATATGGAGTACATTTAAAACTTATTTGGGAGTATAAATAGGTTTAGGCCGTTTTTTATAAAAATAATCAACTTTGACAGTTTGGTGCTTATTTGAGTTTTAATATAAGAGTATATATTCTTCTTTAAATTATTAAAGAATAGGGATCAAGAAACCCAAAGGTTCGATGCTGATACCACCATTGTCTGCTTATAAACTTCCGTCCACGTAACACCGCCCAAGGAAAATCTGGTTTGTCACTCAATAAGCAGATTATTTATTAACTGTTTCAAAATTCGTTCATTATTAAGCCCAAGTACTTTACATGCCCATTTCAACCTTCGTGGCGTTATTATTTTGACTATATTAACCGGATACATGATCTGCAATTCCTCGTTATACAACCTCTTAAGTTCTCCTGTAGTCTCATCCTTTTTCGGACCAAATATTTTACGGAATACCTTATTTTTGAACATATTTAAGCTATTGTCGATCTTTTGACTTTTACGGTCTAATGTCACATCCATAAAGAACAGTCGGAAGGATGATAGTTTTATAAATACTAATTTTTAAATTTCGAGACAGGAGGCGAGTTTGGTAATGTCGTGATCAAAAACTGAATTTATCTGACTTTCACAAAGCCTCTGAATTTTTCCTATTTCTTTAAGGGAGCGGGGTAGCTCAGTGGTAGAGCACTGAGTTGGGGTGCCGAAGGTTTCAAATAAACCTGTGGGAAATATTATATTTATTAAGCACATTAACAGCCAGACAGGGAATAATGAACGAATGAATGAAAATAATCTGGAACAAATCTCCGCCCAGCACAACTATTGTTCTAGAAACAGTATAGTCTCTAACAGGCACTGAAGAGTCTTCATGGACCGTAATGGTACTGATTTATGTTTATAATTATGTTGATGATCAATATAGATTTATGTAATTTATTTTTTGACAAAAAACAAGGATAGCTTGTTACTTGGCTGATTAGAAATGCATTCTTTGTAATCCTATAATGATGGTGGTTTTCATACAATTTACACTCATCTATAGGATTATCTCTTATGAGTTATCTGATCTCGTGTATGGAGGCACTTTCCAACTTAGTGGCATTAAAAGCAGTTCATCACTGCCCCGCGGTTTAATCAACTTTATGCAACCGGTCGTTGTAAATCTGCTGGGGCTTGTAGGAGGCCGTCGGCCCTGTATTACTTCCCCAGTTGACGCTAGTGCTCCTGACATCTCTGATATATACGCCACACCCTAGTCACCCAGGCGGGAATTTACAATTTTGATTCAATGTTTTTACAATTGTGAATTGTAAATTTTATGTAGTGAATTTTTTTTTTGAATAGCCTAAACGGTATAAAATCTATCAAATCTATTCACTAAGCAGAAGGAAGGGATAATGCTCTTCAGCAGTTAGAGATAATTATAGTAAATTATTTGTATCTTACATTAATATATTAGAATAGAGCCGAACAGAACAGAAAAATAAGTTTATTCTGGGACCAGATCCCTTAAGAATAACAGAAGTCCCTTAAGTATATCTGGCCAAAGAGCTACGTTATTTACATGATAGCATGAAAATAAATATAAACTAAAAGGTATGTTCTGGTAGAGAATACAAAAAAGCTATAAAAAAAAATAGGTACAAATTTACAATGAAAAGAAATAAGCTGAGAGAAAAAAATAAATTAACGATATAAAAAATATCATTATGAGTGAAGAATATTTTCAGTAATTCATCTACCAGTTCTGATGAATATGAAGATTATCAACAGGAATTCAGGAGATGTAGGAAAAGCTTGGATTTGAGTGTGGATAAAGAAGACGCATGACGGATATCTGGTGGAAGTAAGTTCCAAAGAGTGGTATAAAGGGCGAGAAAGGACCGCTCAAATGTTTTGGTACTCTGGAAACGGGTATAAAGGACGGGAAGGCGAGATCTTGTGCCCTGAGATCAGAGGGATGATTTAAATTGTAGGAGATAATAGATATAATGATGGATTTTGTGAGTTGGTAATAAAAGTACATATTTGTGTGATTGTTGGTAGTATAAGGAATATGTTAATATTTAGCCATCTATAGACTATATTTGTCGAATCAATAAAACTTTTAAACAATATTCTATAATCATTTTAATAAACTGGTCTTAAATTGGATCTGTTATAAATCGCCTCCCTGAATTACCGTTGTCAAAGAAAAACTACAGTCTATAGCCCGTAATGAACCCAAGACCTTTCATTGGTTGTAGTGGTAAGGATTTTTTTCTTATTATTATTAATAACCACTGGTAGTTTCTAAGTAGCTAACTCAAAATCTCTTCATGCGTCTTAAGACATAGTATGAATTTAAAGTCTAATAATGAAATAAACCTAAGATATTGTTAATGAACGGAGTAATTTAATTGAATCCTTGCCCATTTAAAAAACTTCAGAGACGTATTTTATTTTCACTTCTTTGTATTCCATTAAGTGTCCGAAATCTCAACCTCTTTACATAATATCAAGCTAAGTCATCTCAAGCTCAAGCTGTTTAACTGTTTGCACTCTTACCTCAGAATGTAAACTAGGAGGGTTAAGTGATTATGGGGATGAATCATCTATTATTTTTTAAATATTTAACATTATAAATCATGGTGACATGCTAATTTTTTCAAATATAAATTAAATAAATAATATAACACGTATAACAGTTTATAGTTATTATTCTAAGTATATAACAAATTAATGATTGAAACAGCATACTGATATCACTGAGTAATAGGACCGTTTAAGAGGATTATATCGAATAGATTGAGTTGCAAGATTACGAGATTGTGGTGTTTACCGGGTTCGGAGTTTATCTGGATTGGAGGCAGAAAGATATTGGATCTTATTTTGTTATATAACTTTATTAAAGTTTACAAATAAATCTCATTAAACGATAATTAAAAAAAGAGAAATAGTATTTGATTGGATAACTTTTCACAAAACTTATTCATTTAATTTTTACCTAGTTTTTTTTTATTTCGGAGACATTATTTTCTACATTCTTTCGTCATTGTAGGGGATTTTTTTTATACAATTGTTTCTGTGGTTATATAAGTAGGTATTAAAACATTGTTACAACTAGCGGAATTTGTTACATAAAATTGTAAGATTTATTTTACATAAAAGGGAAATTCATCAAGAACTTAGGTCAATGCTTATTCATATACCTAAGCGAGATTTTAGTGATTGAAATTATTTTTCTATTACTCTTACTTCATTATTATTACTGTATGGATTGCTTCTGTGGATTTAAAAGTCTGTTTTGAAACCGTTTTTATTTATTGCTGATTTTTTAAATACATTTAAAAAGATAATGCAAATTGTAATTGATTTTTCTTACACAAATGGAAATTATAGAAGATCTAAGCTCAATATTCATCCATACAATTAAGCAGGATTTTAGTGATTGATATTATTTTTCTATTAGTCTTATTTTATTGCTAATGCAAAATTATTATTTTATAGTTAATGGTATTAATTGTTTTTCAGTATTTTAGATGAAAATTCTAAGAGTTTAATGAGGACTGAAATAAAATGTTTTCCCAATTGATATATTTTTTTACTGTAATCAGTATTGTAGCAAGAAGATGAGCTTTAATGATATACTCGTGTATTAAAAGATGAATTATTATCATCAGAGAACATGTATTACTGATTTCACTATTTTTTTACGCATGAATAATAGCAACTTTATGTAATATATTAATGTAATTTGTACTCTTTGTGTATATGATGGTACTGGCCTCCTTCACCAGCTTCCTCCAGTCTTATCTTCTTTTTTTGCAGCCGTCATCCAGCTCCTGACTCCCAGGATGTCTGTCCACACCATCCGACCACTTCATCTTCGGTCTTCTCATTCTTCTCGTGCAGTAGAGAGGTTCTGTTAAAATCTTTTTAGGAATGGCCTCCTTTTCCATTATAGCCACACGCCCAGCCCATTGCATTATTCTATTTTTAAAGAGTAAACATCTGCTTCTTTGTACACTGAATTTGTTCAATTTGTTCTCCTTCGCTAGTTTCCATCAGGATAAACTCCGCCGAAGATTCTTCGGAGGATTTTTCATTGAAAGACTAGGAGATCATACTAAATCCGCTTGGTTATTGTCTATGTCTCCGATCCATACAACATAACCGGGCAACAACATGTAGTCTCTATAATTCATTCTATTATTATTCATTTAAATAAAAGTTATTCCTAATAATAGTTTTTTTCTTAAAATTCTTTTAAATAAGTTGTATTTTGAAACATTATTTATTTATATCATTTTCTGTTGTTAATATTTTTATTTTTTTATGATTTCAGCCTGGTTGGACTTATGAAATTCGCTTTCTACAAATATGGATTGGATACCAGAAGAGAAGTAGGAGACCTCCATACTTCTTATCTGAGGTGAATAAGTGTTATTAATTAAATTATTTATGTGGATGAAAATATAAAGAGAAGAAAATTTTTTTATAAATTATGTTTATATTTTATTCTCAGCACTGTTCTTAATTGCTGGTTAAATAATTGGTATTATGGCATGAAAGGCATAATTATACAGTGTTACCAAGCGGCGCCTTTTTATCCCTTGATTAGTCTATACAGTTAAGTAAAGAGATCCCTCGTTCAGCTCTTTTTTGTCTTCAGCGAGTGTCGTCACGTATTCTGGTCGTGGACATGTCCTATAAGGGTGAGTTAGGGTGTCGTAAGTTATCGTCAAATCTTTGTTATTCTCTACAATCGCGTAGTCATGTTATCGATTCTCGGGGGTTGGGCTCTATTTATGCAATTTATGGCTGTAAATGTTTATGTTAATTTATTTTTAAAACTTAAGGCTATCTCGAAAATCTAGTATCTGTAAATAAAAATGAGCTTAAATAATTAGGTGTATTCTTTGTCTTATTCAATTTTGAACGTTTGAAAGAAGTGAGCATCGTTGTTTTTTGTTATATTTTGATTTATGATCCAATTATTTTGTCTAATTGTATGCCCAGAGTTTTATTTGGCATTGTCGAAATATATTGGAAGGCAGACGTTTTGTCGAAATATTGAAGTAATATGTGTGATGTTATGAATAATGTCCATAGAGCAAACAAACCAATAATTAAAAATATAAAGCCTTAGGTCCTGTTTTATCCCCGTGCTTCAATTGTAGATGTTTAGCCAATAAGTTAAGAGGGAGCAGTAAACCTAATTTGCCATTCATCAATCTTCAAAAGGTTTTGTTGAATTTTCCTGTTAATTTGCTTTTCTTGTTATTACACTCTTTTTTTGAGCTGCATTAAAACAATATGTACTTTATTCTTCAAAATACAGTTTAATTAAATTCTCATTGATTGAAATTAACATGTCAAGATTAACCTTGCCTTGAAGGCTCGAATAAGCTATAAATATTTAATAAGATGATGATAATAGTCTGCGACTATTATTCAAACTCGGAATAACTATTATTCTTCATCAGAGAATGAGCACAGTATTTTTATTTATTCGAAAAATTAAATTAATTAGGTAATTTTCCATTTGTTTGTTCTATTTAACGTTAAAATAAATAAATCTTTATCCATGAGTTTACATAGTCTGGTTTTTTTTACGTTTTAAAAGTTTTGATGATTTCAAAGATTCGTGCATAAAAGGTATCATAATGGGTTATTGGGTATTAAATTCTATAAAAAATACTAATCAAAAGGCCATCACCACCAGCTATTTGAATAACTCGAGTTTATTCAATTTTTCTTACAATCGATGGTTTTCATTATTTATTTCAAACTTACAATACCTGTTGTTTCAGTTAAATAAAACATTTACGGAATAATGGCTTTTTATTTATTTGCAATATTTCTTTTATTTTTTGTCCATCACAATTATTTATGACTCCCTTTTAATGATGATGTCAACAGATATTTTTTGTATTTCTTATTAAATATTCAATTTTTTTTATTTTTGAAGGTGTAGCAGATATTAACGACCAGCCCGAAATAGATGTACAGTGATACTTCACGTCCGTGTATAATTAATATTTTTTGTAGTTTTGAAAATATTTTTAGTGATTTTCCTTATAATTATTTAAGGGTGCTTATATGTATATGATACTTAATAACCTCCCTGTACAACCGTTTTCTTAGAAACAGCACTGTCTCTAACATGAAATGTAATTAGTAATTAAATGTAATTTTTTTTTTATATTAAAGGTTGCATAACTCGAATTAATTGTGAATAAAATTCCTCTCTACCTTCCGTTATTTTGTTACATATTATGAATTATCGAGCCTGTAACAATATAGACAGTTTATGTTGTGTTGAAAAGAGACGATACGTGTACATAATCGATGCTGCCCGTGTGTTATTGTCAATAAGCCAAACAATTCAGCTGGTTTCACTGAGTTTATATTTGTTTGAAATGAATTCATCGCAGCAGTTGCCTCCATATGCATTAATACGTTTATTTGTCTCGTTATTTAAGCGAACTGTTGGAAATCGACTGGATTTGTGAGCAATATGTAGGCAATGGTTTGATACTATCTGAAGTTATACTTGTAATTCTTATACAATATCTTCCAATATAATTTATAGTAAATAATAATATCTTATACGATATAAAATTTAGAACATATTTTAATTCTCAGTTCCCAATATGTTGGTAGAGGGTTATTGGCCATGTTAATAAATTTTCATGTTTATTTTTTTATATTATTCGAAAAAAAATCTATATATTTTTTTCTACTATTTCCAGTGACTATTTAATTTCACATTTTACCTAAACGTTTTCAATTAAACATTCAATTTGTTGCGGTTAAATGAAATAGATATAAATCGAAATCGCCCTTAAGTGTGTTGAAATGGAAAATATGTTATAGTTCATTTTTTGGTTTTTCCTTAAGAAATATCATATCTTTCTCTTGTCTTATGAGATACTATTAAAAAAAATAGGTCTGCTCAATAAAACAAATAAGAATTAGTAAAAAATACAAAACAACCCCAAGTCTTATGAATAATTTAAATAATAATGATTTTTTGGTACTTATAGGGAGTAAGATTATATAATCAACACAGAGAATGGTATATTTTAGATTAGCTTTATGGTTTGACTATTTAGGTTTATAGTAATAATTTAAAATATAAAGCTAAATATAAATATTCATTGGTTTTCATGCCCTTTATTATTTGTGTGGAGGTTCGGTTTGTATATTGTTACTATCTTCTTTATTTTGGGATTATATTAGAATTAAAAAATTCATGAATGTTAATTGGAAATGTTAACTATTCCACGCTCAGCCACGCAAATATTCATAATTTTGATTGACAATTTTTCATATAAATTAATGATGTTGATTATTCAAATAATTGGCCCTCTGCGAAAAATTTGTATTTAATACCAGAAATCGATTTGTAAATATATCATTTCTAAGTAAATGGTCAATCAGCCAATAAACTTAAAATCATCACAAATACATTCCCAAGTATGCCTTATTAAAATCTAATTATTTAGAATTTGGGCATAAATGAAATTAGATATTTAAGAACTTACGGTTGTGTAACGAAAAACAGCCAACCGTCTTATATTAAGTACCTAGAACCTAAAAAATGGTATTAGAACACAGTCGGGTTGCTGCGCTTAGTCTCTTCATTGCAAAGAGCGTACCAGTTGCTGGCTACAATAATTAGTACTGCGGAAGCGGGTATTATGACTCAATTTCCGGTAATTTCCACTTCATCGGTTAATTATCGGATATCGGGTAATTTCGGTCAGGCTGAATATTTCGTGTCTATTATATCAAATAGCATTAAAAGCGAAGTGTGAACACTTTAATCTTTATCTACCTCGAATTCTGATAAATGGACCATCTACACCCAAACACAAACATTTTCGACGTAAAATTATTGTTACTATATCGGTTAAACTTTTTAAATATTTATTAAAAAATATACTCTTCTGTTTCGTTTATTCATTTAACGCCACTTCATCAATTAATAAGCGACTTTGGATATAGAAGATTGTTATGCACTCACAACCATTGGTGACCCCTTCTCTTCTGTAAATTTATTGATTACTCTAATGACTCTAACTAATTTTCGGTGACATTGAGGGTTTTAGAATTAATAGTAAAGAGTTTGTTTAAAAAATCATATAATGTCTGAATTATAACTATAATAGTGTAAATACCATCTCTATATTCCTTCTAACATAGATTCTTATAAAAATCTCCTCACTAATCCTGGTACTCTGAACAGTTTTACGTATGCACGTAATCATCTGTGATATAAATAGTATATTCGGGATTACCTGCGGTGAAGAGTTGAGCGTAACAACCTTCTCTGCCCGTGTCAGATATTCAATAAATATCTCCCCCCCCATAATTGTACCCAGAATGACAAAATATGGAACTCCCATTGTAGTATCGTCTGTCTAAAATAGTAGCATACAGTGAGGCTAAAAAAGCATAAACGCATTCTGTCCCTCTAATAGAGTTATCGAATCGGTCCATGACTTAAGAAATGTTTATTATGTAAAACCAAGGCTATTTATACGTCACTTCCTTTTATAATATTTTATAGAGGCTGAGTGAGCCCCAGGAGAGTCCTAGATCTTATATGATCTATCTCCGGCTGCAAACAGACTAAATAAAAGTCTTGCCTGCAGCGTGATTTGAACCAGGATTTCCGGCATGGCAACTCAGTGCCACTCCGCTCCCTTAGAAAGTTAATCCATCTATAGTCAATCTAGTTAGTAAGTCTCTTTGTATAATCGTGTTATATGATTCCATTCGACAATAAATATTGTAGATTAGGAAGGGGCGTTAAATGGTGTTTCTGGATCGGTGCAGTGTCAGATACACAAGAAACACCCCATGTTAATCATGCATAGTAGTGTAATTGTGACTTTCAAAAAATAAAAAAATAGGACATTAATATATACACATAGCAATCATTGTTACATCGTTTCGTATTTTTTCAAACAACTGTTAAAATAGAGACCGGAGATAGTTGGGGGGTGCAGTCAAAAAAACACCAAATAAGTACCAGACTTATATTTGCTATGTTTCTACTCTTAAATTTATTTTGAATTTATATATTGATATTTGGGATGCCAGAGTCTCATCGTCGTCTCCCAGAGTTCCTTCCTGCTCCGCCTTCGTCTCAAGAGTACCTTCCTTCCCTGCGTCTATCTCCAGAGTGCCCCTTTTAACCTCGTTTTCAGGAGTTTTCTTCTCTCCCCCTCTCCTTCCTTCTCCACCATCTTGGACCATAAAACCAAAGGTCTGTTCTTTGTCCAAAACACATTCCCTTTCATGTGTCCCGACATGACACATTTTCCCCGCTCCGCATCCCTTGACAATACATAGCATATTTAATTAGTGCCGACGTTTCCAGCCGGAGAGGCGGCTGGGTTGGCTCTCCCAGTTGTCCTGAAGATGGCCTACATTGTAGGTCGAAACGTTGGCACTAATTAAATATAAGTCTGGTACTTATTTGGTGGTTTTTTGACTGCACCCCCCAACTATCTCCGTTCTCCATCTTATCATCCAGTCAACTATTTTCCTCTCAAACTGTTAAAATACATCGATTAATTTTTTTTTTACTCTATTCAGAGAAATCTGATTTACTACTGTTCTCCGTATTCTTGCAGGATCTGTCTCCCTTGGTAGTAGATGTCGGTTTTACATATTTCAGCTATCCTTGGGCCATTGAAAGCTTTGATCTCTGCATCCATTGAGGACCTTTTGAAGGGACACGCCACAATTTGCCGCTAGAGAGAGTCGCTGTTTGCCGACTGCTATTACCTATTCATACTCCCTCCTCAGGGCCCGGCTCGCTATTTGGGATCCGGCCAGATCTTTCTTTTCCCTCTCGCGAAGTAAGTAATGATAATTTATTTCGCAGACTTTTTCAAATTAATATTTTATCCATTCGACAGTCCTGTTTTGTATTCTAGCCTCTCTCTTATTGTCGCTTTGGAGACTAGTGCCAAAATAACAAATTTAGGTGATATTGTTTTTCGGTATTACCTAGGTCTGTTTAGCTTTAGAGGTGCGGATAAAAAAAGAAATGAAAGGTATTTCCGTACAATTATCTATTTTTCAAGTCTCTTCAGGACCCGATTGCGATATCAATCCTTTCATGACAAACTTTATTCCCACTCTTACCCACTAGTTTCAATCTTAGCAACCACTTCAATTCCTGATAATCCTCGGAAGTGTCTGAAAAGAAGGTGGGATTGTGACCTTTGAAGTTGAATTTGTTATTCGGCTATTGGGTAGTTTATGTATTCCATTTACCTCATGGCATTATACATCTCTCATTCTATTTGCTTTATGTATTATTATTATACAATTGTAAATTTGAATCAATAAATTAAAAAAAAAGATATATATTAATACCAAGTATTCAATATTAATATAGAGTGGAAAATAGTTGACTGGATAAATAATAGGTAATGGAGATAGTTGGAGGATGCAGTCAAGAAAACACCAAATAAGTCAGGACTTATTTATAGTTGTGCCGACGTTTCGACATACTTTGTAGGTCATCTTCAGGGCTATGAGAGAAAAAACAAACAAAACCAAAAATATAAAAAACATTACAGAACCAAGAATATAATAACACATACAGTGAAGAAAAGTATAATCATGACAGATTTATAACAAAGTATAAAGAATATAAAATGACAGAAAAAATGTACAGAAGGGTGATAATGTAAACATAGTACAGAGAGAAAGAAAAATGAGAAGGTAAACCGAAAGATACAAAATGAAAAAGATTAAAATATAAAAAGGTGAGATGTAAAGTTATGGAAAACATAGTTTAAATACAGATAAAATATATAATGTATGATAATAGACTCGTAGAGGTTACATAAGTAAAATGTATGAAAAATGATACAAAATATGATGCCAAAGAATAAATACAGAGGCAATATGTGGAAAGTAATGATTAGGTATCTCGTTGAACGACAGGTAGTGAAGTAAAATTTGAGAAATGTAAGAATGGGATGTAATATAAATATTCAACAATTGACAAAAGTATGAATTCAATGAATTACAAAAGTAACAAGTATTCAATAATTGACATAAAACTATTATACTAACTATTGTCCTTTACCTATGCGAAACCTGACCACTTATGTTAGAAAAATAATATTCTATATTTCAGTAATAAAGTTGCTTAGATTGTTTTAAGGTGGGCGGTTACTAATGAATTTAAACAATGATTATAGTTAAAAGTATGGTATTATTGCAAATGGGCTTTTAAAATAATCGGGATTCATAACTAAAAATCCCAGGGGTGCGAAAAATTGCCAGGGGTAGTATCTTAGACGTAAACATTTTATTTCCATTTATTTTTCCAGATGGAAAATTTTTATTAGCTCGAATATTTACGTTTTTGTTTGTGACCGTGGAGCTCAGTTGAGGCGTGAACTGGTGGCGTTGTCTTTCTGCGTGTATTGCAGTTTTTTCGAAAAGCTTTAGTTATATATTGTATAATATTCTATATAATGTCAGATTTTTTTTTAAATACTCACTGCATTAACGGAGTTGGAATTTGTATATGTTTTTTTTTTTCGCTACAACTAATAGTCTTTTCTCTGGTTTTCATAATAAGTAATATTCTAAACTACTTTTACTAATATTTAGAAATTTTCCTATTGTTATTTTAAGTTGGGATTTGTCATTTTAATACGTAAGGATGTGAAAAGTGAGGATTGAACTAGCTGTTACCCCATTGAATACAACAATATAACAGAAAAGGAAGTTATGTTTTATTTATTTACTGTTTTATTATTTATCTTTAACTGAAACAAGTACTTTCTTGAAACTCAATACTTTTTTCGGTCTCAATAAGTTTCTTTACTATTATCCGACATCAAAATATTAAAGATTACAATGCAATACTACGCTATTGTATAGTTGAGGCAGTTCTCAGTGTTCAATATCTTTAGGATGTTCTTTTTTTTTAGTTTAGAGTTTGTTTTTAATTGAGCAGAAAGATGATCCTAGTGTCTAGTTTCCTTCGCTCACAATTTATATATCTGTCGTTACAAGGGTCCATTATATTATACGTACTTCTCTTTAACTTTTGTATTAACCTTCATATGTTTAAACAAAGTAATTTTCAATTTTTTTTTCGACACTACGTAAAGCAAAAGACACGAATCACTTAGTCTATCATAGAACTGTTGAATGCATTAAGAGGAGATCTCGTAAATATGACTTCTGTAAGAAACAATGACTATTTAAGTAAGCAGTCTTTGTTCATAGCGTACATTTAAAAATGAGAGTAGAAAATATCAAACGCTGCCTGCTCCATTTTATTTTTAGCTATTTTATATTCTCTTTTGTTCCTCCGCATTGCTACATTTTCTTATTCTGTAAGTTTTTAAATCACTGGTTGAATCAGTTATTTATGAGAATGCAGGTTTCCCAAATCAACTATTAATGGCGTTGAGAAGTTATACGGCGAATTCTAAATCTGTACATGTTGAAGGATTCCTTGCTGATCACGTCTACACTTCCTCCCAATCCCTTCCGACGAAATATACCAGGAATATTAATAGAAACCATTTCAGTTCGCCTTATTAGGTATCCTATGGGCTGTGCCCTTACCATCTCCATTATTTATTCATTATTATACAATTATTTATTCCTTAATATACAATTATTACTGCTGAAACTTATTCATTATTGTCAAAAAATATAATATTAGTAAATTATTAATTATATATTCACCACACTTTTATTCTATTGGAAAAAATTGTGATATGAATAATTTTTGTCTCTTCCCTATAATTTTTTAATATAAATTAATTTAAAAGTGTTTTCCCCACGTCATATATATATATATTTTTTTTTTTCAACTCGAATCAGAAAGAAAGATACTAAAGAAAAGAGATACCATGTATCATTATTAATATTAATATGTTATGTTCAAAAAATAATACAAGCCGAGGGGTTAAGAAATAAAAAAAAAGTCATATATTTTTTTATAAAGCTTGTTAATTTTTTATAATATTTTTTTTTGTTATGAATGGAAATTTGAAACAACAAAAAAAAGGCATATATTTTTTAAAAATTTATATGTATTTTTTTAATTTATATTTTTCATTTATTTAGGGTAAGTTATATTTTTTTAAATTTGAATAATGGTGAGAAACAAAAAACCCCATAAATAAGTATGCAAATTAATACATTTACACCGCCATACAATTAGCATTGTATGATCCTTGGGCAAATGTTAAAAAAACTTAATGTAATGTAGAATGTTCCTTTGCTCCTTTTCGGTAAGCTCAATGTTCATAAATCATTAAAACTATTAATTGGCTATTACTTTTCATAAAAGGTGTAATTATCTTTTTCAAGGGTTTCCTTACATTAAAATTTCCTTCATCCGACCATCTTAGTCAACCGAAAATTTCTTTTAGCTTTTTTTTTCCAATGTCTTGTATTTCCATTTTTTCATATTTTGTGTACATTCTTCTCCGCTCAGACTATCACCCTGGATGTTTTCCTCAACTCCTTCTATCCACTTTTTCTGTTACGGTGGCCTTCTTCGCCGTTTTCTCCCTTCAACATTCCAATCGAAAATTAAATTGGGCTCCTTTATTTTTCTGAGATTATCTTACCATTCCAATCTCTTTTTCTCTATATTTTGTCGGGTTGGAATTTCCTCTCTGATTTCAAAAATGGCTAGCTGCAAATATTAGTTTTCTAATCATGTTTTAACGTATTTAATATTGAAAAAGATTATGTAAAGAAATACTTTTAACTAAACTAGGACATGTTTGAGATCACTGATCTATTGGTTTTAGTTTGACAATCATATTGCATAATATAATTTCTGTAAATGAGTGAAAGTTTTCGAATTTGACCCTAAAGAATAGGTGCACCTCTGGTCACTAAAGGGTGAGTGTTATAATCCTCATTATAAGGAAACGCAGGCAGTGTGGATCCTCTTGTGGTGTAGTGGTTAGCATAACCTTCTATGTCCAAGATTGAGAGTTTGCAACTCGGCAGTTGGACCTAGAAATTCTTGGTTATGCCGTCCTTCGGAAAGGAAATAAAACAGGGTCTCCGAAACTTTGAGGTGTCAGGTACTCGTTAAAGATCTCTGCATAGGAAAATTTACGACTCACTCTGTAGCATCGTTCAGTTATTCATAGCATCATAAAGTGAACTTTAATACCATATATATATTATTATTACCACACTTAGAAACATAAAGAGAAAAGAAATGAAGAAGAAGGAGAATAACTATAATGTGACGTTAAACGAATATAAAACTGTTCCAAGAGTCTCTGGCTCAGGCCGTGGTAGAGACTGCACTGTTTCTTGGGCAACGGTTGTGCATGGAGGTGATTTGTCCCCACTTTATAGAGGCTGGGTGAACCCAAGGAGTGAGCTGTATTATTAATAAGCTAATTTAAAAAAAAATTTAAATCATAAAATATTAATTAGGTTACTTTTGAGACGCATACTAATACACATCCTTTAGCAGTAATCGCCCTAATGGCTTGCCGGTATTTTTCCAGTTGTCTTCGAATCCAGCGGGAAATAGATAGGGCCAATAAAATATCGAAAGCCATTGTTATCATGAAAGAAGATAGGATAAGGTCTTGTTAAACGTAGGGTATAGATAAGGGAGGAAAGGGTGGGGGCGGAATAGATATTTATTAGAAAGGGCTGGGCCCTAGGCCGTACCGCCGCCTCCAGGGACGCCTCAATATTTCACCGGCCACTCCAGCAGAGTGCACTCCAGTCAAAGACAGTCTCAGATTGTCCTCAATGTGACTATTATTGCAATCTAAAGCCAACCTTCATGTTTCGCTCCATGGGCCTCAAGATCAACCTCGAGAATTCTCGTGGCTGTGGAAGAAAATTTAACTAGCGTCCCTGAATATTTATGTGTGGTTTGTGGGCTCGTCCGGATTTGATCCTAACCTCTACCTTCTGCAGGTTTAGGAAAACAAATTTATATACTTGGGAGAAACAGAAGACCTTATAATTCTTTTTGACTCATATCACTTTACAAATACTAGCGTGATTAGACAATTATCTTAAATATGTCTCTCCTTCAAAAGAACAACGACATAACTTAAAGATTGGCATTTATGAGTTAAGCCTTCAGTAGCAATTTAATTTTTTGAAGCTTTTTAATTCAGGAAAACATCTGATATTCCATTTCCAAAATTTTTTTTTATTTTGAATTGTATCATGTTTTAAATTAATGTTTTATTAAAATAATGGCATTATTTAAAATGCAACATTTCTAATGGTTAATCATAGAATTTCAATACCATCGTTATAATAGGAATGCATTGTTTTAATCACACCCAAATTTGTTTGCTGTTTGTGTTTTTGTTGACGTTGTTTATTCGAAGCAATGATGTGTGGGTAAGTTAATTCCATTTTCTACATTCGTAATTGACAAAATAAATTTAATAGACATCTTTACCGTATGAAAAGAATAAGAAAGTGCTATAACATCTTTTCAGAAAATTGGTATTATCCCCAATACAAGACTATGTGAAGGAGAATATTAATACTAAACAGATTTGGTACAGTTACAAACGAATCCGCCGAGATTCGAAAAGGTTATGTTCTAATACATGGTTCGAGGAAGGAAGATTACGGCTGAATAAGGCTCTTTTTATATATTCTTTGTCTCAGGAATATACAACATTTTGTGTTACACACTGCATTAAAATATTGTATTTAACAGTTTTATTATTTTCTAATCATACGTCAGTTGATAGTGATTAATGTAAGGTAATAATAGACTTTACAAAAAGTAACTATTCGCCATTAAGTAGACAAGACCCATAAATCATCATTTTAGGAGATTCTAAAGCATCCTGTCTCTCAAATAAGGTTACTAAGTCGGTCTATGACCCAAGGAATGTTGATGATGTGGGTCTGAAACCTAGGATATTTGAAACAGCTTCCTTATTGTCAGAAGTGTAAACCTCTTCTTTTACACGTGTAAATACCTTGTCTGAAATATTGCGAGAAAATAGGGGTAGAGACTAGAGAATGGTACGGATAGTTAAGAGATAGATTAGCGAGTAGCTTCAGTGTTAATTCATTAATTTTAATGGGATGTAAAATGGTGGCCCCAATTTGTGCGAGTTCAGAAACTATAGGTAGGAAATAGGTAATGTTTAGGACTCCCATTGTATTATCGTCCGATTACCAATCTTGTAACGTAGCAAAAAGTGAAGTTAAAAAAAAACGATCTATGTCTATGAAATAGAGTTATCTAGTCGGTCCATGATTTAAAAAATGTTCATAATGTGGATCTGTAAACTAGGGTGTTTAGAAATCACTTCCTTATACTCAGCATATACTTTCTTGACGTCGTCTAGACTTTTATATACAGTCGTTAGAGTACAGCTAAGAGGGTAGTCACTATGTCAGGTAATAAATTACAATAGTAGTCCGCAGTCAATCCAGTTTGTTCGTATAATCATTGATTCCATTCCAAAAAAAAAATAGATTTTTTTTTGTCAAGTGAAGTCTCTATTTGTTAACTGCAGTTAAGAACAAAACGTTAGCACTTATTAATACCTGAGAAGTGTTGTCAGTAAAAAAGACATTCTGAGGCAGAATGCATCTCACTTCAATAGCCCATTTTTGACCATCCGTTTATATGAGCAATGATTCTCAAATCATGACAGTACAAGCTGCGAGTCGCTCCTACGTAATACGTAGATTAGAAGTTCTCCAAGTGCAAAAGTTCTTGAAGGCGACGAACTATGAAGAAATAATAATAAAATAAGATGATTCAAGTTGTACACTGTTTTCTTTGTGCTTGTTGAAAAAGTTTTGTTTGTATTTTACTTGTTGGCCTCAGGTTATCCTTCGTTTTTATATTACCGTAGTAACATTAAGTATTATAGGATAATAGTACTCTTATTATTTTAATTTTTATTATTTTTATAGTATGATTTTATAGCTACTTAGCACGATTACTTATTGCCTACAAGTGGCGGATTGTAATAATATTTCAACCTGATATAGTATTCTTATAGTATCGCGTAACATATTGTATCTGTATATAGTTGCCATCGATATAGAGGAATACAATATGTTTATTTCTTTATTTATTTTTATATCACTGTCATTAAAAATATAAATTATAAATGACAATAATAAGTATTTTTTCAAATACAAAAAAGTCGACTTTCGCAGAAGGTTATAAGTTTTTCAATCAGTATTTTATAAAAAGTTGATTCTATTTATTTCATCTAATCGTGAAGCTTCATTAACATTTTTTTTATTAAAATAACATTTTTACTACTAAAATAATTTTTTTTAAGTATTACCATTCCCGACCACCAGTATCCCGAAATTTAAATTCCCATTGCGAAAATCCTTCAACTTCAAATCCTAATAGCTAAAGTAACATAATTTATAATAGTACTCATATAGTATCGTGTATGCTCGACGATATATAGGAATAAGATTCGTTGTAATATTTCGTGATCGAAATTTTCAAATAGAGTACCATTTTTGTTAATTTAGTGAGAAGATTCTAGGGATATAAAAAAACATACATCATATGTTTGTTATAACCTGTAAAGGCACAATTTAGGGCTCCGACTGTAGAACATTAACGGTCACCTGTGGTCTAGTGGTTAGCGTAACAAACTACTAAGCCCAAGATCGCGGGTTCGTAGCCCGGCAGGTGGCCCTAGGATTTTTTTAAGGGAGTAAAAAATCCTTAGTTACGCCGTCCTTCGGAAGGACGTTAAACGGGAACCTCCGTAGGCCTGTATGATGTCAGGTACACATTAAAAATCCCTATCCTAATTAAACCTGGATAGGCAAAATTTAGAGCTCCCACTGTAGCATCGTCCGCTTAGCCATAACAGCATAAAGTGATGTTAAATGAACAAACAAAGGTTCTTGGGAGACAGAAACTTTTGCAGCTATTTAAATGTATTCGGCCATTTCTGCATTATGTTTTAATAAATGAAGATGAGAAGAGCCTTGACTAGCTGCCTTAAAGATTTTCATAAGATGATTGACTGTCATAACTTTTTGTTGAAGCGCTCAACTTCGAACTCATTCAACAGAACGGATAAAATTCGATTGTGACAGCTCTTTTGTTGATAACCTAAGGTTCGAAGATAACTAATTTGCATTAGGTTCTAATTGACATTAGGCCAGTTTATTTAATTAAAACAGCAGGATGAAAAGCGCATGTTTTGACGAAACCAGTTACACTGGGCTTAATGAAAGCGATAATTTACTTAGTCTTCATCCTAACTCATATTGGCTTTGTTTTGTCCATCCAAAGGATATCATATAAATTATTTTATCATGTTATAATAATAATAAATAATTGTTTTTATTCGATGTACATATAAAATATTAAATGGATGTTTTCAATATTATTTTCCCATTCACTATAAATGTATGAGCTATAAAAAACAAACAAAAAAACTATTTAAAAATTAGAAAATATATATTTGATTTTTAAGTACCAGTATGTGTATATTTCTTCTCCAGGAATTGGTCTCCAGGGAAGTTAGACCATCACTCCCTAAGGGGAAGGCCTACAAGAAATTAACAAGCAAAAATTGTATATAGTATCTGTAGTAAAATTGTTTTAATTTTTATTATTTTAATAATTCCTGTTAATTTTTTGTAATAAAGGCTTTATTCATTCATTCATTCATTCATGTGTATGCGCGCGAGTGCGTGCGTGCGTGCGTGCGGTTGTGTGTGTGTGTGTGTGTGTGTGTGTGTGTGTGTGTGTGCATGTGTGTGTGTGTGTGTGAGCGCGCGCGTTCTTACAGGCGACGTTTCGAGACCAGGTTTTGACTCATATTCATGCCCTAACAGTGGAAAATGAGATCTTTTATAATAAAGCACTAAACAGCACATCCATATAAAATAAAATGACGTGTTCAAGATGTAATAAGATAGTGTGTACTTACAATCTCCAAAGAACAAATCTCCCCATCACAAGACTAGCTACCTCCTACTACATCATAAAATGTTTACCCTGTGATGTTCAACGGTCAAGTAATCCGTTACTCTAGGGAACATCAGTTTTATTTACTTGTTATATTTAAATTATTATTTGATCACGAATTAATTAAATTGGCGTAACATGAGCTCAGAGCTTGAACATCAGATTTTTTCTATTATAGCGCGATTTTTTATTTCTCTATAGATATGATTTCCTTTATATTTCTTTTGAAACTATTTCTCTTCTGGTGTATCATCTTAGGTTTATCAAATTTAAATGCATGTTTCATTAGATGCATCATCTTTATTTACTAACCTATGCATTTCCAAAATAAAAATTATAATAGAAAAAAATTGGAATAAAATAAAAACGCATACAAAAATCCCCAAAAAACTATTGCTGCAATTACTGGCCCTATGTTCAGATAGAGGATATTTTCAATTCAATGAAAAATTTTATATCCAGAAATTCGGCTGCCCTATGAGATCTCCTATTTCACCTATCTTGGCTGATATTTATTTAGAAGAACTGTTAAATACAGTCATATCTAAAATACCATTTATAATCCCGTTTCTACTTAAATTTGTGGTT
Source organism: Arma custos (assembly GCA_037127475.1). Taxonomy (NCBI): domain Eukaryota; kingdom Metazoa; phylum Arthropoda; class Insecta; order Hemiptera; family Pentatomidae; genus Arma; species Arma custos. The sequence goes on from CM073763.1 coordinate 38,962,469, forward strand.
GATACAATAACAGCGATACCAACCGGAAAAAATGAAAAAGAAATAATTTTAAATGAATTCAATATTCCACTCGATTAAACTTTAATATTGAATGTGAAATAGATAATAAAAAAACATTTTTAGATGTTCTCTTAATCAGAAAATAAAACGGAGAAATAGAAACTAAATTGTTGCAAAAACCTATTAACTCTGGTCGATACATTCAGTACACAAGGCAATGCCCAAAAAGATACAATATAAATACGGCAAAAAACTTAATAAATCGCGCGAAAAAACTATCACCCCAATACACCAAAAATAGCCGAAAACAACGCAGTTGGTCTCTTATTACAGAATGGTTATCCGCACAGCCTCCTTTGTAAATTGCTAAAAACAACAGAAATACCTTCCACCCAAAACTACCCAAATGAAACTATTCTAGAAAATAATATAAAAAATATTATACCATACTATATGTACCAACACTTTCAGAAAGACTAGCAATAGCACTCACTGTTAATAAAACTAACATCGACTCCGCAATTACTTTCAAAAACTTAACCACAATGTCAAGATTATTTACAAAAACAAATGATTCGGATAAATTAGAACTAAAATCAAATGTCGTATATGAAATACAATTTGAAGATAAATGCGGTAAATCTTATTTTGGAACATCAGAGCAATACTTCAAACGCAGAGTAAATATAGTTGTGATTCAATAGTGATAAACCCTAATAAACCAGATCAGACAGCTCTCACTACACACTATAGAAATACAAAACATAAATGAATATAGAAATAACAAAACGTACATTTAAATTTGATTAACCTAAGGTGATAATAATGTGGGATATAGATAGTCTGGGGGTACATTAAAAAAAACAACTAAATAAGACAAATTTATTTATTGTAAGTGCCAACGTTTCTTCAGGGCTATGAGCGAAGAAACAGTACAACCATAACTATAAAACATTGCAATATCGAGAAAGCATACAATAAAAACAGAAATCGAAAGGTAATGGAATTAGCGATGGATATAATATTAAGGGCATATATGAATACAAGATTGCAGCACAAGAGTACTTAAGGTGGTAATGCCAAGCAATGATAAAAGAAGAAAAATGAACGGTAAGATACAAAATGAACATAAAGAGAAGGTACTAATGTAAAATTGTGAGATATAAAAGTATTGAACATAGCTAAATTACAGGTGATATACATTGATTTATAAAAATGTAAAACGGTAATTTACTAATAGAAGTTATATAAGTAAATATGTATGAAAATAATTGCAAAGTATGACGTAAAATAAATACAGATCGTAAAAGTATGGGATGTTATTTAAATATATATAATATTGAATTTATATTATTACAAAATATGGTGTCAAAGAATAACTATAGAAGGGATGTATAGTATAGAGAGTAAAGATATAATATTCTGGATTGTAAATGAGGATAAATAATAAAATCGTGATGTTTTGTTAAAACAATTGATGGATGCCTAGAGATGAAGAGAGAATTGGGTATGAATGATGGGGACAGATAAGGGTGAAGGGAGGATATAAAAATCAAAAGTACTAACCTGATGGAAGGAAGAGCTACTGCTATGAGGCCTCGTAGGGTGGGTGACGAAAAATTCTAACGGCCAAAAGTACAGCGCAGTGGGAGGAAATAGGAAAAAAGGTGATAAGTGAATTTAAAGTTGAAATAAGTGATTTAAAACAGTTTGTTTCTTTGATGTATTAGACTGAAGAATAATTAATATGAAGTATATTGAAGTACGGGAATTCAACGGAAATTTGAAATGAAATGGGACTTACGATTTGTGTGATCTATACCCAATTATCACCTCAGCATCATCATCTGGTGTCTCAGCAGAGCTCCTGGCGAGTGACAGGCGGTAAGACCTCCTGGACGTTCTCAATAAGGAATAGTGGCTTGAAAGCGGCGGCGGTCGTAGCTTCGATGTTATGGTATGATAGTCCCGCTAGGCGTCTATCCAGCAAGTGCCGTGCTTTGAGCTTCGCTATCCCCTCTCCTTCTTTTTTGGCGGTAAAGTATATCGGCCGATATTAGAGGCAAGGATCGGTTTGTTCCTACTGGCGAGTAGTACAGGTTCGCGGCTAAACACAATTAAAGTGAAAAAATTAAAATATTAAAGTTAAATATTACCATAAATTTAAATATTAAAAAATAAAAAAATAATTAAAAGGTAAGAAATTAACATATTAAAATACGTCAAGGTGTCAGAATGTGTCATTAAAATGGAGAGGGTTGTATTCATAGATAACAAAATGATTGTGGGAAGCAGAAAAAAAAGGGTAGAAGCAAGAAAGGGTAGGGATTAATATTATTATAGTAGGGATTATTATACCATCATTCCGGAATTATTATCCTCTTTCAACTCATACCATCCCCGCCTCCATTTCACCGTTGAACATGAATCTAATAAATCCCTACCCTTTCTTGACCTTCGTATCATTAGAAACCCAGACCACACCTAATCCACAGACTGGAATACCAAACCTACTGTGGCAGACTCCTTAATTATTACTCCCAACACCCCCACCACCAAAAAATTAACGTTAAAAATAAATACCGCAAGAACAAAATTATCCAAGCCCTAAATACTATCATTGTCATCTTCATTTTTGTCTTGACAGTATTAACTAAGTTAATCTACTATCCTATAATAACGGTTTGAAGAAATATTATTATACGACAATAGGAATCCTTTAGTTGCATGTTAGCGGTGGATTTAGGTATCTTTTTGATTTTCACCTCTATTATACTAGAGAATCATTATGTTTGACTAGTAAAAAAACAGCTGAAGTAATAAAATTAAATAAAATGTTTTTGCTATTATAATTATGGAATATCTTCGAAGGAAAGGAATGTATATTAAATCCATTTTATGACCTCTAGAACTAGTTGGGAAGCGGTCCTTTTTGCATTAAGTGAGACTTGATTACTCTTGTAATTCTAGAAATCATATTCCGAATTCCGCATTTTATTGTAATAGCAGGGTGAGTGAAGCTTTTTAATAAGAACATTTTATTAAGGCATTCAACTTGAAGTGCTTTTATGGTTATGCTTATTTTTAAACTTTATAACCTCTACCAATACAACGCATGAAAGATCTTGGGTTCAGTACGTGGCAGAGACGTACGTGGCACGATAGCCCTTTTTTACAAAGTTTTCCCTTCCTTTTAAGGGTACCCACTTGATAGAGATCAATCCGACAAGACCACTCAGCGGCCTCAACTGAGCTACCCCGCTCCCTCATTTTTAACTTCAGTTGGATATTATTGCCTTTTAATCGCCCACTATCCCCCCTCGAGCCACGAAGGACAGAAGCCATCCGGAGACGGAAGTGTTTGCTGAGCAGACTAACAAACTAAAAAAAGAAGCCAGCGAAGAGGCTCTGTTAGAGCCCTAAGTGGAGCCCTAGCTCCGGGTGTTATCTCTTTTATTCCAGTTTGTTTTTGGAATTTATCGCCCTCCCTCTTTCCCTTTTCCCTTAGCTGTTGTTTAGTGCTTTGCGACTGCCTGCTTCATTTGCAATCCTCAAGGTTCCCAGAGTTATACCTATATGTAAATTGTTTTTTTGTTTTTTTTTACAGCGATCAATGTATGTTTTTCTTCTTTATGTTTTACAGTCATTTCCTTTTCTATACAACAGTGCGTACAGCGCTTAGTTGCTGACCTGTTGTTTCTTGGTTGGGATCCAGCTGTAGCAAGTAATTTATTTAATATTTCAACTGCTATAGATCGATCCTTAGGGATCTACAAACTCATTTGGGGCTCACTCGCTCTATAAAAATAATACGGGTACTACCATTTCTACTATACATAAAACTATACTTTTCAACTTGCGCCATGAATCTGCTGAAGCAGCCTACACACGGAGAGTCTAACGAAGAACTAGTATTTTAGGGACACTTGACTTGGGGAAAAACCTGGTATCTCGGCCAAATCAAATCTCTGCACCACCATTTACTTAGATCTTCAATGGTTCAAAAAAAAAAATTAAAGAAAAAAAAAAGTTGGACTCGACTCGAATTATTTACTTTAAGCATTGCAATATAAAGTGAAAAATGTTTTTTTGTCTCCCGTTTCTCTTAAATATTACAATAGTAATCTAGTCGACTCAATTGTGAGATAATAAACAATTTTGTTTCCTGATTTCTTCAAATTAGATTTACGAAACGATATTTTGGTGTCTACTTTTTTTTTCTGCTTTAGACCAATAATGGAATATTTAATTCAATTAAAATTCCCTTTTAATAAAGGTTTTTTTCTAATCAAAATGATCTGAGGTAAACATGAATTTATTTTTATCGATAGCAATCGGTTTTGAAAGCATTTAATCGGAAACGAAAAATAGATCTGACTTATAATATTAATATAATTGCGAAAAGGGTATTTAATAAGAACATGCCCATATATAGGGAAAAAGTAAAATATTTTAGGACCAATATAGGAAGGTCCTATATCAACACCCAATGAAAATCTTTATATACATTTATTTGTTAGCAAATAATATTAATATTGATATAAAATGGGATTCTGTCAAAAAGATCCCTATTTATAAAACAATAATATAACAACATATTGAAATGCAGTAATGTTATAAAAAAAGAATATGGAGGTCGGGAAGCAGAGTGAGTATTATTAGAGGGAATTTCGGGATACAAAATGTAGTAATACTGGGAAAAGCCCCTTTAAAGCTGTATCGTGAAGGGCAATTTTATTTTTATCCATGTTTATTATTTTATCAGTTGATTCTGTTTTGATAATTAGGAGGAATAACTGAACATAATTGAGAGTAATTTACTGAAACTAATATTTTAAATTAAATTTCAAATCCGGAGCTTCATAATATAAAAATATTAGCAGTTATCTTAATAATAGCTATACAAGTATTTATAACATAATAACACTATATTCTTGAAAGAAAAATTAAACACATGTAAACGATAATTTTTATTACAAAGATACTATAATGGAATACTATACGTAGAGTAGAGCAAACCGAAAAAAAAGTACACACAATAGAAGAATTATGTTTATTTTTTAATATGTTATATTCTTAACTAGGCATCCAGTACCTAAACAATAGTTACCGCTTCCTTACCAAATAGTATACTTCCCTTCAGGTAATGAACTTCCCCTTAGCCTTCTTTTTCACCGATCATGACGCATCACCATTTCAACTATACATAAAACTCTACTTTTCAACTTGCGCCATGAATCTTCTGAAGCAGTCTACACACAGAGAGTCGAACGAAGAACTAATAATGTTAATGAGCGGTTCATCTCAGAGAGATCCATGACTATTTTGGGTACTTTTGAACTTGGAAATAATGTGAATAGGTCGTCCAAGCCTAGGAGAGCCGCTGCTCGAAGTCTATCGGACCTAGCCGGAGGGAACTTCCAAGGAATTTCCTATCTACCATCCCCGCATCCGCTTCACGAGGGACTCTCCCTTACGCAATAGTGATATTTATGGCAAGTTATATATAGCTATTAAACAGATAATTTAAAAAAAAAATGTGATCATTATTACTCCGGAGCATTATGAATATTTCTGAAGATACTCATATGTATGAGAGGAAAATAGTTGACTGGATGATAAAATGTAGAACGGAGATAGTTGGGGGGTGCAGTAAAAAAAAACACTAAATAAGTACTAGACTTATATATTTATGTCCCGACGTTTCGACCTACAGCGTAGGTCATCTTCAGGGCTATGAGAGAGAAACAAACAGAACAAAAAATACATAAAAACGTTACAGTAACAATAATATAGTGACATGTATCGTAGAAAATTAAAATAGTTACAGATATGAAAATTAAAGATAACGAATATTAAAAAATTGACAGAACGTAAGAAAATTGAGATATAGATAGATTTAATAAAATTAAAGATACTGAACAGAAATTAAAATAGTGACAGATATAATAATTAAAGATAACGAATATAAAATAAAATACAGAAAAACAAAATTTACAGAAAGGATAGAAAAGTAAAAATAATATAAAGGGAAATAAAAAAGAGGAGGTAAACGATACTCAAATATGTTTGAAATTTGACTTTATCCATGTTGAATAAGGTAAAATGAATTGGTGAAAATCGCACAGATTTTAATGATCATTGTAGTTAATCATCTTTATTACCTAGTGGATATTAAATGGTTCGATGAAAACTCACATCAAGTTTAAAACCGTTTTCTTTTCAATATTCTCGAAAATAAAAATATTCATGAATTTTAGTATGAAAAAAATTATTATTATTATTATCATTATTTAATTTTCATTTGCACCTGCGCAATTGCGCATCCAGCAAATTTTATTGATCTGTCTTTCTTTTCGCTTTTCTCTATGATCATGCACTTATTTTGGAAAAAAATATATCAATTGTTGAGTAGGTCTCTTGGCCAATGTCTTTTTAATCTTTTTTTATCAAGTCCAGGTAACAGGGAGTAGGAAAGCGGAAGAACGAATGGGTTTGGGTGATATGTGTCGATGAGTAGAATGTTTTGTATTTGGTATGAATATATGATTTTATAGTATGAAAAAATAGTGTAATTATGGAAAATGTATTCATTTTCATAATAGTTTCATCTAGAAACGGAAATTTTTCGAAATATAGACGGTGATATATCCCAAACTGTATGTTTACTTCGGTTTTTTAATCTAAATACAGTCAGTAATAGTTACTATGTAAATATACGTAGTAGAATTATTTTTATTTTCAAGATTTAAAAGGGGACAACGAATGAAATGTTAAAACTTGTTGTAACTCGAAGCGACAACCTGCTGAACTAATACTTTTTTTTACTATAATTTTTTTCTTTCTGCATTTAATGGACCTTTGGCTATTAATTAATTGGTTATATTTGATAATAATTATAACGGTACGTAAACAATAACGATTTTAAGATTTTGAGTGCTGATTATAAAATAATACAGCCTTGAAATAACAGTTAAGGAGATTGTAGCTTCTTGGCCGAAGCCCCACGAGCTACTATTAATCATAACAACGTCTCAAACTAATTTGAATTAATCTTCGAGAAAAAAATATTCCTCAAGTTTCATCGTAAAAGATCATCTATTATATTAATACCTAATGGGGCAATAATGTCATTATTTTCTACAAGGAATCGTTAAAATGTAATAACATTTATCAGTCTGAGTAAATTGATTCTTGAATGATTGATCGCTTTCTTATTATCATCCATTTATATTAATTTTTTTTCAAATGTTCAGAAATGTATTTTATGTTAAAAGATTAATTACTTTCAATAAAGGATCTCTGTTAATATCAATATGTATAATTTATGAAAATTCATTCGTATTATTTTTAACGCAGTTTCCTATTTTTATTATATCATTAATTTAAGGTTTACTCATCCACTATTTTTTCATTCATTTATAAAACCTGAATACAGAGCGGTATAGTTTAGAGCGATACAGTGCACAATGAATTTTGCAGATAATTACTTGTATTCATCTGTGTATGTAGTAATCCTGTCGTACTGGAAGATTTGAGCTCAACAAGCCTCTTGGAACTTTAAGTTAAAGAAACATTGTCGTTGAGCGTGATTTCGGCTGAATTATCTTGTACAACCGTTGACTTAAAAAATGTACGATCCTAACCATTTATTGAACCTTGGATCTATGTTGTATCGTTAAGATTTTTTTTTATAAAATTAAAATACCGGCATTATTTATGAATAAATTAAATTTATATTTAAACATTTTAAATTCCTTAAGGTAGTATCCTTGGCCCAATCCTTTATACAGTTTATACAGCTGACACCTCGACTCATCCTAATACTATCCTTACCACGTATGCTGATTGGTGTAGCCAAATCTAGTTATTGCATCCCAAAGCCTCCAAGAATGGTGTCTCAACTGGAGAATTAAAATAAATTCTCAAAAATCGCATCAAATCACTTTTACCTTACGTCGTAAACCAATGACTTCCTGCATTTTAGTATCCTTTAATAATATCCGACGGATGCCTGTAGAACAGATCCGATACTTAGGGTTGCATCTAGACAAACGATTAACCTAGAATCATCATACAAAACTGAAAAGACAAGAAACCGCTCGACGTTTCTGGCTACTTCAACTCTTTCTAGACAAAGACTCATCTACATGACCATTATATGACCTATTTGGACCTACGGATTAGAGCTTTAGGGCTCCACTAAGCCATCGAATTTCTCTCGTATCCAATCCCTACAATCCAAAATCCTTCGTAAAACTCTCAATGCTCCTTATTTTGTTTAGAATAAAGTCAGCCATAACGATCTTAATGTCCCTTTTGTAATACAGTTATAAACATCAATCAATAAATAAAAAATAAAAAATATTTTTCTTGAAAAATTGTTATTATTTAACCTGTAGAAAGGTATAGTACATTATTAGTATCAACAGTTAGATAGAATTTATAAGAAATGGAATACATAATATTTACTTCAATTTTTGAGTTACATTAAGGTCAGCAAGATTTTTTATAATTTATAAGTATAAGAACAATTATTTAATATTTTCTTGCTTTGTTTTATAGTCCTTTATTTATTGTTTTTGTGACATTTGTTGGCTACTTTTAATTTATTCTTCGCTTCCTTTCCTAACTCAGTATTATTAACATTATTGTAACATCTTCAAACATACGATATAGTTTTATAAATGAAAAATAATTTTTTTTCTGGGAATTATAGATGCAATTTCTAGTATTAAGGCATACTACTCACCATAATGATTTGAATATCCCAATTTCTTATCTTAAAAAATACAAGCTCAGTTGGGAGATAGATTTTATCACAGATTAAGATAAATAGTGTTTTCGTTAGTTAATTTTTTACTCTACCAAAACTCTTTGACCGCCCAAAACGTTTTAAAAATTAATTGAAATACTTCTTCTAATGCTATTTTGGTAAATGGATTTTACATGTTCCAATAAAATTTTTTAAAAGTGGATCTGGCTGTGCTACGCATACGGTTTAATTAAAAAAATGTAAATCTTACAATTAATTTTTTTTTCCAATTTTAATTATGAAAAGCTTGTATATGCATTTTAATATATTGATGTAACAAGCAATGTTGTATTCAAGCAAGAATATATTGTTGTAGTACCAATCCAATAAATCAGCTAATCTATCACGACGACCGGATAACGATTTTTGGTCTTCTCGAGGTATCTTCGCCCTTTTATTGTCTGTCTTTTCTTGATCCCTCTTCCTCACCTTCCGGATATTCTGTCTGTCTCGTTTTTAAGCCATTTCAGCTTAGGCTATCTCCTGAAATCATCGAGAATTGATTCCAAATATGATCTTCAGCCTCCTGTTGTTATTTTTTTTCACATTCGATATTTTACGTTTCGCTTCTTCAAAAGAACAACGACATGACTCAAAAACTGGCCTTTTTTGAGACAGACCTTCAGTAGCGATCGTATTGGTATTTCAAGCTTTTAAATATTTTATAATGGCTTATAAGATAATTTCAATTCCATCATCAAAGTAATAATGCTTCAATTTACCGATGAAATTTAAGCTTTTTTGTATTATGGCATTGTTCTTTTGTAGTAACGATTTGTTGATGCGGAGAATGCAATGTAATGAAATGGAGTATATGTATTGGTATGCTTTCTGTAAATAGTTGGAAATCAGGTCATAGTTTTTAAATATTTAACTAATTATTATATCAATAAAGCTATTTTAATGAACCCTTGTGATTGAATGATTTATTCCAGAAATTGTCTTTTGCCTACTTCTCTATTTATTTAGTTATATAAAGTATTGAGCATTTGATAAACGTTTTATTCTATCAAGAGCCCTTCAAGTGTTAACCTTCTGATAGAGTTTTATATCAATATATATCTCTACATTCTATACGCTCCTCAAACGGATGGTTTTTTGAAAGACATTAGAAAACCCATTGGAAAGCCATTTTCCGAAAGCCTGATGTGGAAACTCTCATCAATCACTTATGAACTCGTGATAAGAGCTCCCGCCTCGATCTCCTCGCTTAGATGAAGATTCTCCAACCCGAAATATTTCTACCCATCTGTAGAACTTTCATACTATCTCGGAACCTATTCTCTCTGGTTGGCCCGTCTTAGGATAAAAATAATATACCCGTCTTTGAAAAAATAGCAATGATAAATTATTTTTTATTTTCGGGTAGAGGTCACAATGAATTTCTCGTAGTCTTCTACTTTACTACTATGGACTACATTCTTCCACATATATTATCAAGGTCAACAATTATCATTCAATTTCTTATTTTCATTAGAAAAGGTTATTTGATTATTTTTTACGATAAGAAGTTATGAAAAATTGAATAAAAATAAAACCACCACGTCCTGTCAAAAGAGTGTTTGGTTCAGTACTTGGTAGAGACTGTACTGTTAATAGTACAACGGTTGTGCTGGGATGTTATTTGTCTGATATCAACCTCAACCGTAAAGGTTTTTCCACAATAATATTTTACTTAAGGAGTGTCTCTAGATCCTAAAGGATCCACTCCTTCTGTTAAAAGATTAATTAATTTATCTCTTAAATAAATAAAAATTAACTACTATTAAATTATTAGATAACTATTACTAACTAAAATAAGTTATCAAGTTGCATAGTTTCTTCGTTCGGTGAAATTATCAGCTATCGAGCTAATTCCCAAAGACTCTATCATTACATACTGGCCTCATGACATACCGTAAAACGGGGTGAATAGAAACAATTTTCAACTTTGGTTTGAAATTTTCCATATTTGTAGTTGTTCTAGATACACAATTTTTTGACTGAACACTCTGTTAGACCTATTTGTTTCTAGTATTTAATTTTTTTAATTTTATTTCATTTTAAAGAAAAAAAATTAAATCATGGTGTTTCTGAAAATGTGAAAATGGGGGTGAATAGAAACAGAACTTCGATTTCATATTTTTTTTTATTGAAACGAATCGAGGGTGAATGGAAACAGTTAAATATGGTATTTTTAATTTGTAAATGGATAAATACAAATTTATTTCTCAACGTAATGATTTATTTCAGTACATAACCAAAAAAAGTTACATAACTGTAAGTAAAGAAATTTAATAGGTAGACAATTACTGTATTTAACAAGATTAAATTGTGAAATGGGACCGGTCATCTTTGAAAAATATCATGACTTTGAATCGAGAGATAAAGCTGTCTGACCACCATGGTTCTTCATATTGAGACCTCTTTTCAAGTGTCGATATATAATACTATAATGCAAATCATGTTTCTCAGCAGACTTCCGAAGGCTTACTCCTTTCTGTATGTCAGAAAGTGCATTTTCGATTGTTTTTGGATCATGCTTTTTGTAGCCCCCTCCAACCACCGGTTTGTATTTTCTTGGCATTTTACAGGGTCCTGCTGTGTCAAATAAGAGTCTAACAGAAATATAAAACACACAATATGTATTTTATATAGTATAAATGTGATTTAGTATTAAAATTTTCTTGTGAAGTGAATAGAAACACTAAACATTATGTGTTTCTTTTCACCCCATAAATTCTGAAACCCTAACTTAAAAAACATGAATAATTTTTGAAATAATATTGTTAAAGTTAAAGCTTAAAGTAAGCCTTAATCTTGAAGAATGGAACTATGCTTTGTACAGCTATTTACTTTGAAGAACACTACATATTATGACTTACCTGGAAAAATCAAATGGATAAAAAAACACAAAAATCGTGTGGTAAAATTCAACAAGACATACAAACAGGAACCTGTGCTAATAACCAAACAAATCATTATTTCCCTTTCAGCCTAAAGTATAGCAACTTAAAAAAAAATAATAGTTGCCACAATTTACCCATAGTTATGTAGGAAATAAATTATACATAAAAAAATGAAGTTTCGTTTCTATTCACCCACTGTTTCTTTTCACCCCGGTTTACGGTACTCATTTTACATCAATTTTTGGAGTTTACTCCTTAAGAAACAATTTTCATATTTAGCCCGTGGTATGAAAATTTTATGAGGAGTAAAATCGAGTTTTACCTAAAAGTGGGCCGTTACGTTTCCTTCTCGATAAGATTGCTTTATTTTTTTTACATAATGGATGGAAATTAAAACTTAAATTCCAGGACTAATCGGGAAGAGATACGCGTGGTATCTATGGTAACAGGGTATTCTATTGCCTTATTCTCGAAGTGTTGAAATGCGATCATTTATTGTATAGGAGCCTTTTTAAAGACACCTATCCAAACAAACACTATTATTACTCTTATTTAGATTCCGCCTTAAGCTGTTGGGGTCCATTCATATCAGTTGGATACAACCTAAACAGACGACAGGGCAGCTTTGCTCTGATAAGAGTAGGAAATTTACTAGCTATCTAGCAAGGCTGTGCAGTGACTATTTAATTGTGTACTTTGTGTAGTGCTACTAGGATAGGAAATTGGTGTATTAGGAAGTAGACAGGCAGTGATCATGTTGGGCCTCAATAAACCTCTACCGGGCTATGATGAGGTCCCCTTCAAAAAAGTAAAGACATGGAAGAAATCGGTTGTGGTTCGGTTGTCATTTTGGTACATTGTAGAAAATATGCGTATTCTACTCCTAGGCGAACTGTCATGCTGTTAGTCATTAGTTTGGGTTATTACTTATCTGCTTAGATCTCTTTTATTCCATCCTTTTAGTTACTATTTCTTCTATTTTTTTTCTATGGAGGCATTTTTTATAAGAAGCGACGTGCACTCCCTCTCAATTCGAGCATTTTTTTGTAGTTCGCTTAGTCGAGGACATTCAGAAATGTTATGTGAGCCGCTGCATTTTACACTTATTTGTCTTCGATGCTCCGATTTGGTCTCGTGTGACCCACCTCCATTATGAATTAAAGTGGCTCTTCCTCTCCTTCCGTAGACTCTATTTCCTAGGTTCTTTTTTATACCAAACCATCAACTCACAATATCCCTCTTACATCAATAGTATCCTCCAATTCCAGGGCACAAGGTCTAGCCTTTTGGACCTATTTACTAGTTCTCCCAGAATCAAAACATTTGAGCGTTTTTCTAATTTTCTCGCCCTTTACAACACACTTTATACATGCCCGTCGCTCCCACCTGATATCCGCCATGATTCTTCCTTATATACATTCAAATCCGAGTTTTTTCTATATCTTCTAAATTTCCGAACAGATGCTCTCTAATCATTTATAATTAATAGCTCACATCCATCAGAAGTGATAGATGAATTACTTTAAACATTCTTCACTCATATCGTTATTATTTTTTATATTGTTAGGCTACTTTCTTTTATTTCCTTTTTTTTCTCTATCAGCTTAAATCTTATTATTTTACTTTGTTTTTTGTTTTATTATCAGAACATACACTTTAGTTTAAATTTAATTTCATGTTATTATTTAAATATTGTATTATTCTTATAATGTAGCCTTTTGGTCAGATATATGCTTATTACATTTAGTAACCTCTGTTATTCTTAAGTGACCTGGTCTCAGAATAAAATTATTTTCCTCAAGTCCCAGTATAAAGTTGTTTTACTATTCTATTCTTAAGAGATTTTCCTTGAAGGATTACTGCCTGAAAGTTAGTTTCCTTTTAATATTTTTCATTAAATAACAGACAAATATCTATTTATAAACTAGAAAGATGTAAGCGTTGTTTTATATGAGGGCATCGCCCTCATTATATGTATCTTCCGGCTGTACTAATTCTGAAAATCGATAACCATAATCCGATATCCTGAAAAATATATTTGTTTTTATTTTAGTTCATACCATAAAATTATTAAATGGAAATTGAAATTATTCTTTTTAGTTATCCTGTAATTAAATGGGAATACTAAGAGAATATCACAGGTAAATTAAAACGCTTGTGCAGACATATATATATATATATATATATATATATATATATATATATATATATATATTACAAATATATCTATAGAGAAAAACAATGAAAATGAAAAATGTCCATTAGTTGGGGTGAAAAGTTATTTGTTGCGAAGGTACTATTAAACACCAACACGACTCTCCGCCATATAATTCACACTTTTCCTACATATAGCTTGTGAGGATTTCCACATTCTTAAATTATTATCACATTACCCGTACTCCTATCTGCAGTTTTATCTGTCTTCATATAATGCCCCCTAAAGCCCCGAGGATTATATACATTCTAGCTTTATTAAAAATATATTCTCTCTCCCTCCCCTAGTTCCATTGTTCTGGCAGACAATGAGAATATCAAGTAAAGTGGAATTAATTATTTATTATCTCGAATAATAAATCGATGTTTCGAGGAAAATATAATGGATAATGTAAAATATTTATCCAATTAATATTAATCTTGTTTATTTATTTTTGCCTTGAAAACAAAGTGAACCATATATATAAATAAATTAGTGGGTTTGACGTGGGTCCATGTCTTCATACTTCAAATAATAATAATAAAAATATTTACTTAAGAAATTATACAAATGCCATTTGGCACGTATTGTATATGCGATCTTCTTTTGAAAAACACCCCTAAGGGATTCACGTGGAAGCGTTTATGGAGAAACCTCCCATTGAAGGCACTCCTTGCGCTGTTCGTCTCTCTGTAGTAGATCCCTGCTCCAGAGGCGTTTCAGTCTTCTTGTCGGATTCTGTGGTACAGTGTCTGTCAGTACTGATTTTATCAGTAAGTTTTTGTGTCCAGCAAGGGAGTCATGAAATGTTTTGTAGTTTTTCTTGGTTGTTTATACTATGATAGATTACTATCCTATCAATATGTATTTTATTGATTTATTATTTACATATTTAGGAACCCTTTCTTATATTCCATCTCGCATGTTAAGACAACATTAATATACATTACAGAAGATGCGTTCTTTTTAATATTGTCTACAACCATATTTGCGCCTATATTCGGTGTCTTATAGAAACTTTTCTTCTTCTGACATCCAAATAGGGTGTTCCCTTTGCCATTTTCCACCCGTCGCATTGAATTCGTTGTTGTACGGGTAGTTATCTACTGAGAGAAATCATTCTCGGGAAAGACGTAAATTTCGGTTCCTCTGTGCCTTTTCCTTCTTTCTACCTCAAAGGTAGTTAGTTACACAGTACCGAGGTAGTAAGTAGTAAGAGTGCCACGATCATATGTTTATAAAAAATAGTACCACTTGGTGAATTCGGGCACCTTTCCATGACCCCTCTAATCTTGTAAGTGTCTCCGTATAGTCACAAATATCATTCGCTACTTAGGCATTATCGTTTTTGTCGTTTAATGACGACGAGGTATTGATTTCCTTATTGATAAGGATTCAGCAATTAATAAATGTGTCGCTTTCAGGAATTTCATGGTATGATTTATAATATGAAACTTCTTCTTTGTCACTGGCGAAAAAATTAATTTATTGATAGTAGGTTGGTACAGACAATGGATTGGACGTGGCGTTGAAGGATGGGACTGGAAGTATAGAGCCTTCTTCTATAGCCTCTATAGGACAAAAGGCGTCGATTGAAGGGCGGCAAGAGTAATCCCTTGGATGTTTGCCGAAGGGGGGAGGGTGTTGGGTAGTAGGAATGGGGGAGGGAGGACTGTCCTGTGCTATGGGATTGGCCACTCTGCGGAAGCATCGCCTCCACTTTATCTCTCTTTCTCTTCCGTTGTGTCCAAAGATAACCTTGTCCTGCTCTTCCAACTCTTTTATCATGAATGTATATGTCGCATAAGAAGTCAAGAAATCTTAACCACTAATAAAAATCTAAAATGTTAAAACAGAGAGCTCTGAGGCCGTTCTGTAATTAGACTTTAATTAGAAAATTAGGCGTTTGAGCGTTACCTAGGACAACTAACCTCTCTGCACAACAATTGTCCAAGAAACACAAAAGTAATGTCTCTATTAGGTACTGAGCCCCAGACGCTTCGTGGGTTTTGGACGTACAGGTTTTTGTTTTTTTTACTGCACTATAGATGTGGCGGAATGTTTTCTAATTTAACGGGTAATTTGATCAATAGTCAACTTATTATTGATATTATTATTATTGATTTTTCAATGATACAGATAAAAGTTTAATAATTTTACATAGTCTACTACGTGTATAATAACAGAAAATGCGATTAATCCTAAAAAATAATCTTATAAATTTTACGTCCTCACCTAATCACAGAAAAACGCTGACAAGGAAAACAGGTGGTCGCCGAACGAAATCCATAGATCCAATCTTATTCCTCAAAGGATAAAAATATTGGAATATCGGAATGGGAATACTGTTTTGAAAATAAAAGGCTTTAACGCAGAGAAAAGAGAAAATGAAAAAGTCAAGGTACACATCTGGAAGAGTGGTGATGTATAAGATATTCGATGAAGGGGGAACAGAACAGCCTATCTTCTTCGTTATTGATTCCATTTCTTTAATTTGGTTCCAATCTCTCGGATACAGATGGACCAGTTTATTTCCTCAGAGTGTCTCGCCTCTTATATTTTTTTTCACAAGCAAGAAAAATATTTTGAAATCTGTTGCGTAGTATGAATAAGTTCATACTGATAGTAGATCGTGTTGATAAAAGTGTGTTGATGTGTAGCCATAGAAACGATATAGCTTTTCAAGAGGATTGTAAAATTCGAAAAATGTTTTTGTGAATTTTTATCACTATAACCTTTAAGTTAAGATGAATGAACTCAAAGCCGGAAAATTCCAGGATGTATTTGGATGCTTAAAACTAACTGCAGAAAGATATTTCGTTTATTCTCGATCCGGGTGAGCGCTTGTTTATAGTTTAACGTAATGAATAAAACATCCTACCTGGACTTCATTCAGTCTATTGTTTACCTCCGCACTAACCTGTTGGTTCCTGCTTGCACCACCGCTTTTCCACATTGCATGTCTTCCCTGCAATTTTTCCCGCATTTCCTACACCGCCTTCTCCTCAGAAACTGTACCGAATCGAGAGGACCGGCGTTTGACGGACGCCATTGTGAGCTCTCCCCTACGAAACGTCAGTCAGGAGAGGAAAATATGGCATGATTCCGTAGGCCATTTTCATTTCCTTGCATGATTTTCCGTTCTTTATCGCCAAACTGTCCGAGGACGAATTACCGGGTAGTGCCGTATTCCAATTAAATTTTGTTGATGAAAATTAATTTAATTTCCACAATTTTCATCTTTTAAATTTTAGAATTTTAAATAAAACAAAAATAATCTTTATATTTGTAAAACTCTATGTTATGAAAAATGTGACAATATTGAATGATGACGGATTAAAAGTCAACGATTAATTTCAGATAAATAGTTAAATGTGTCCTTCAATTTTTTTAATGAATCGCATACTTTAAAGGTGTGTTCAGATATTGGATTCAAATAAATAGTATTTATGTTAGAGAAGAATTGGTCGACTGTATCTTCTAATTTAAGGAAGAAATAGTTGGGGGTGCAGTCAATCAAAACACTAAAATAAGCATAACTTATTTATTATGTGCCGACGTTTCGGCCTACAATGTAGGCCATCTTCAGGGCGAATAAAACACGTTGCAGCTTGGGGAGCTCAGACACAAGTGAGCTCACAGTGAGTGAGCTAATAAATAAGTTATGCTTATTTTAGTGTTTTGATTGACTGCACCCCCAACTATTTCTTCCTTAAAAAGTATTTATGTAACAAATTTATCATCTTAATGAATATTTTTCATTTCATATCAGGCACATTTATTTAGAAGGAAACGGTTTTATTTTCGAATAGCGGCGCATTGGTACACTATTTACTCAACGCTTTGCTGTATTGCAGTGTAGTTTTACACCGGTTCAGTAATTTTCTTACACCACTTATAGTGTTCGTTTTTTAAAATATCATTAGTACTATGATACTCAGATATTTTGTACTATATCTACTTTTTTATATGAAGATCTCTAAAGATATTCTAGGTTTCTCTGCTTACATTAATATTGGTTTGATAACAATAAATAAAATCTATTAATGAAAAAAATCAATGTATAACCGAAAAAAAACAATGTTTTATTTTTTAAATCAAGAGAAAGAGATTGGCAGCCCTATTATGATTTGCCCCAGAAAAAAAGTATGTTCATAATTTGTTCGTGAACTATAAATGGAAATTATGATGATTTTATTTTAATAACTAAAGCGAACAATTTTCAGCATAAATTTGTATCATTTATAACAATTTTCATCATTCACGATTAAGCGAAAAAGTCCTTATAATTATTTTTCTATAAGCAACTTTCTCTTTATTTAAAATAAAGAAAAATGACATTCTATTTTAAACTTTGAAATTAGGATGAACATTTACTATGACGTCATTTTTCTTTCTTTTAAAGTAAAGAGAAAATGGCCTATAGAAAAATAATTATAAGGATAAATATTTAAAAACTTGGCGAAATATATATATTAAAAACCTGTGCCACTGCAAACCATTAAGGGTCTTGGGTTCAGTACGTGGTAGAGACTATACTGTTCTTAGGAGAACGGTTTTGCTTGGAAGTAATTTGTCCGAGATCAAGCTCAACCACCTGGTTTTGTCCCGATTAAGAGTACCTGTTTGGTGAGCCATCTACTGCTGCTAACAGATTATATATTAATTGTTAATTAATATTTCAACCGATTGCCATGGTTATATATTGCAATATATATCACTTGTTAAATAAATATATATATTGGTCTATTCTTCTTCTAAAGCTTTGTAATAGAGGCAGACTAAAGGCCATGGAACCAGTCCTTTAGACTAGAGAACTGCTGAGGGACTGAAAAGAAGTACGGCCCTACTTCGTTGCCAGTGACCACTTCAGTTGTTTGAGCAGGTCCCAGTGACCCCCAGAGCCCTCTCCAGGCTGCCCCAAAGTTTTACTGTTTCCTCTGTCCCTTTCCTTCCCTTTGTATGTGTCCTCTTTATTTTCAGTAATTTAACCATATATAGAACGTCGTCATTCCCTTGGTTTTTTTCTTCTTTTTTTTTATTTTATTCAAGTTAGTAAGGAGACTTAAGTTATCATAATCGACTTAAAGTCATGTGATATATGGTTTTCATAGGTTTGTGATATTGCAATATAATATAATTAAGTTAATTTTTTTTTTTTATTAAACCTTGGCTTATTTATTTATTTGGAATTTATCAGGTTAAGTTTGATGATATCGTCAGGTATGATTTGACGGAGTCTCTTTTACCCTCCATTTTAAGACAGGGATGAGGATGTGGGGTTTCCTGGATTTCGCATGAATGATAGGAGTAGGGCTCTAGTCTTTGGGCTCACTTGTTATTTCTGCTTTGGAGTTTTTTAGTTTGTTTCTCATGCTAAGTTGAGTGATTGTACATGTTTTTACCAGCGCTGAGGCGTCCTGTCGGTGCGTGTGTGTTAAATAGTCTGAAGTTAAAATTAATATTTAATTTCACCTTCATAAAGCTGGACAGAGAACGAAGAAAACTCACTTCTTATTTCCGGAATTATTTTTTCCTTGGATTGTTTTGTGTTCAATTTGTATATGTAAACTCCCCTCTTTTTTTCCATAGTAAGTAATATTTTAGTTAACAATAAAAAATCACAGAAAGTTCATCTTAGAAAAAGAAATGAGATAATAGTTAATGGTTATAGCTTGCAATTGATAAGCTTGTAAGATTGGTTGATGACCTAAGATTATCGTGTGTACTTGTGGACTCCTAACCAGTTAGTTCTAAAGTATCTTCCGTGCTGTCAGCAATGTAACTTCTTTGACTTCCCTTCTTCTTTTATATGTATACATACCAGTTCTATGAGATAGAAGGGTGAGAGAGAGAGAGAGAGAGAGAGAGAGAGAGAGAGAGAGAGAGAGAGAGAGAGAGTAGAATATAGAGATAAGATGGTATGGTTAGTCTGTAGTATGTAAAGAGAGTAGACGCTAAGTTAGTTCTAGAGTAGTTTCTAAATTTTCTAAGTCCATAGTTTATAAGCCTACCTCAAAGTTAGTTCATATAAGACTGCCACTTTGTATAACAATGCTCTATCTTTCTTTGTCACAATAAATCCATATTTTTCTTTCAAATCGTCAACCGTTTATTAACTTCATAATTCAATACTTAATACTTTGCTATACCACAGAATATATTTAATAGTTCTTAATGTTTTATTATTACGTATTATAAAATTAAACGATTAAATTAAGTATAGCTTATAAACCAGAATATAATCGAAGAAGCAATTATATTTTCTTCACTTTAGATATTGGATGCTACAGGTTCCTGCAGGTTCGTTGCAGTCGTTCGTTCCGAGCTATGAATCGATTCTCATCGAAGTAAATTTTACCACAGTCATTGGTTTGTACCGAGTTTATTCAATCTATGTTATCATAGTTAAATGTCACAGGAATCACTTCAGTTTTCATCTTGAAAATAGAATAATTAACCTCTTCTTAAAATATTAATACTTCAAGAAAAAATTACCCATCGATATACTTGTTATCTATATTCATGTATTACATATGATTTTTTTTTGGTATATTTTGTGTGGAAAACTACAATGCAATAAAGTAAACATTTAAAACAAGCAAATTTTTATGCAACTGTGGTTTTTAGATAATAATACATCATAATGTTTATCAATGTGTAACGCGTTGTAATAGCTATCAATAGTGCTGCTCCCAAGTTTCGACATGTTCGTATTACATACCACAAATCCTGCTTGCCAGCCGCTACTTTTAATTTGTACAGGTTTCTGCATATAGCTTCCTTTCTTATAGTTAATAAAACTTTTTACAATTTTCTGTAGGTGTTTTTTGAAATAATAAATGAATGATTATAATTATATTTATTATATTAAAATAAAATGAAAATGATTTTCTCAATTTATAATAAAATGAAAAATGATTTTTTTGATTGTATAATTAAATGAAAAAAATCATTTTTCAATGTTGAGCCATGTTTTTATAGATACCATACAAAACCAAGTTACTAATTTTTATTAGTTATATCCATTATATTTTATATATGTAATATTGAAATAATAAATTATAATGCAATTGGGAAAAACCACAATGCAAAGCCTTATGTTTCATTTCTCCTTTTTCATTAAATTTCTCCAGGAATACACCCACTTACCGGTCGACATTTCGCCTATTCAGGCATTTGCAGGCATCAAATTTGCCAATTGAAATTGGCTTAAATCCCGTTACTGCTTTAATTAGTATTCAAGTATTTTAAAAAAATATAAGAAGGTCTATTAGTAAATATAAAAATTTAGGGAGCGGTGTGGTAGAGCACTGATTTGCCATGCGGAAAATCTTGGTTCATATCCTAGACTAGACTTTTATTTAGTCTTTTAGTAACCGCAGATGGATCATATGGGATGTATTAATCCACTAGGACACTCTTAGGGCTCACCCAGCCTCTATAAAATGGTTACCCAAAATAAGGGGGGGAATCTTGCGGTTGTGCGTGATCTAGAACAAATCACCTCCCTCAACAACCATTGTTCTTGAAAGAATACAGTCTCTACCATGTGCTGAGCCCCAGACCCATCCACGAGTTCACGGATTCACGGATGAAAAATAGAATTAAATTATGCAAATATAATACAGTTTTGTAAAAATATATTGATTGGTGCAATTGGAAAAAATGTACAGAACATGCCATATATATATATATATATATATATATATATATATATATATATATATATATATATATATTCAATAAATTGAAAGTACACGGAATGTAAACAATAAATATCATACGAATGCATCTTCGAATTGGTAATAGTGTTATTGTATTCCAAACAAAGCTATTATGTGATATAAAAAAAGCCTTGCAAATCACAAAAGCAAACATGATAGAATATTTTAGTGAAGAAAAAAAAATGATTACAACGGTTTTTAATGTATACTTCCTAATTAGTAAAAAGCAATTATAACTGTGTAAGCATATTCATTCCACGTGTTCATTTAGGAGGGACGAAATATATTCTCAAGCATGAAGTTCCATCAACACGTGCTGAATGCCTATGTAAACCTTTTCCCAACCCGACCTTATCTCATTCCACTCGCGAAGTTTAGACAGCTTTCTAGTTACCAGGGCATGCAACAAGCTGTATTGGCAATCGTATATAGTTATAATTGTCTAATCATAGTTATACTCAAATAATACAGAGTACAATTGTATTCAAAATATTACTTACAAAATTATAATAAATCATGTATTATTAATAGCTAAAAAATTAAACAATAAAAATAAAATAAGCAATCTGGCTTCAGAGATATATTTACAAATCTTCACGTTACATTTTATTTATTATATTTTTATATATTATTTCTTAGCTCAAGAAATATATATCCTATTGCAGTTAGTAAGGATATATTGGAAGAAATATATTTGTATGTTCTACAATTACCTCTGTAATAGAAAAAACGTATGTCATATTTATCAAATAACTAATTTTTTGTTTTATTTCAACTGTAGCAGGTACATTCGATTTATTTTTCAACACTCAAAAAATACAGTAAAAAAGATATTAAAATTAAATTTGTAAAAAATAAATCAAAAACAATCAAGAAAAAATCTTTCCTTCTGCCAACTGAAAACTCTTTGGTAAAGCTACTTCGTTAAGTAAAGTTACTGATACTGATTTCATTCATTATAATGTATGCATATTCAATATAATTCAATATATGAGATGATCATCTGAAGTTCTATTTTATGGCAAGTATTGTGGTCTATTAACTTGAGTGAAGTTATGATTATTTAATTTTTATTGATAATATTAATATAAAAATAATAATAACAAAATTTATTCAACTAATCAATACTATATATTATTAATTCCAATATCACTAAATGCGGAAGTATTATAGGAGCAGTTTTAGGTCAGTAATTAGCAAAATGGCCATGGTATCAGAAATGATTTTTTTTGTTCACTTTGAACAGTCCTATAACGGGGTAAATCTGTTTTTGCTAATGGTTGAAAGGTATCTGATCCGAACCTGAAATATGATTGTAAATAAATTAATCAACATAAATTTAATAACTTTAATAATCGGTAAAAGAAACAATGCACGCTGTTTTTTGACGTTTATGCCAACGTTTATATACGAGTGTTAGACAAAATTTTATTTTATCTATTTAATTTGTCATTTTTAGGTCTGAGCACGTTAACGCAAATAAATTTATGTTCCTTGAAATTCATCTATGGTATTTCGTCAGTAATATTCTCTGCATGGAAATTATATATTATACTAAGACATTTTATGAATATATTTATATTTGTGTCTGTCTATATGCCTGTATACCTGTAATATACAAAAATTATTGTAAGAATATATCTATATGATTTATAATAAAATGCATATATTTGTATCTGTATGCATATAACATACAAAAATTATTTTAAGAATATTTTATAATGTTTTGTTACTGTAATGATTATAATGCCTCAGGCCTATATATTTATTTAATCAGCGTTACATTTCCGAAAACGATTCGAATTCAACTTAAAGCCTAACTCGTGTTATTTCATTTCCTTTTTAATTATGGATTTCCATAAACTTTAAACTTTTGGTAGCGAATCATGAATAAATTTACATCCCGAATTGATATTATTACTGGTAATTTCTTAATGTAAAGTTTAATGATCCTAAAGCGGATAAGTTTATAAATTTATGCAAAACGAAACAAATCCTTTTACATCGAGTTATGAATTTGAGTTTACTTACTTCTTTTAGTTTCTTTAAGCCAGGGATTCTCAGCCTGTAAGTCATTCCTTATCTCTTTAACTTTTCAGAGAATTGAGCGTCTAATTGTATGATTTGATTATATCTCTACCATAGAGAAATACTGACTGATTCATAGTACTTTTATAAACAAACTAAAAATCACACATTCCTATTAATTGCATTAAGAAAATAAAAATCATAAAGCAATATTTGTTTGTTTTTTAAAATGTATTTATTGATATTTACAACTGTATACTGAATACATCAAGTAAATATAATCAAAGATAAATAATGTCCCAAGATAATGGCAAGCAGAGAAACTACCCAGTGGTAGTACTCAAATAAAAAGTTCTACTTAGAAGGTCACGAGGCCATCTTCTTTTGAGGCGCC
This sequence comes from Arma custos, assembly GCA_037127475.1. Taxonomy (NCBI): domain Eukaryota; kingdom Metazoa; phylum Arthropoda; class Insecta; order Hemiptera; family Pentatomidae; genus Arma; species Arma custos. The sequence continues at coordinate 38,986,515 of CM073763.1, forward strand.
TCGGAGGATTGTCAGGAATGCTAGGTTTGAAACTAGTGGGTTTGAGTGGAAATGAAGTTTGTCATGAAAAAATTGATATTGAATTTGAGCCAAATTAGCAACAAAAGGGACATTACGGCCATTATGGATTACTTTGTTCGTAACAGTGGAACCCCCAAAGCTCTGCTCCGTAAGTCCAGATGGGTCTAATGATTGTCATGTACATGAGTCTTTTGTAATAAATTGGGAGCTTAGAGCGGTTGTCTAGTAAATGTTGAAGTAGCCTGAAATGTCTTGCTGTTTCTTGTCGTTTCAGTCTAGTATGGGGTTTCCAAGTTAAGCGTTTGTCAAGGTGTAGTCCTAAGTACCGGAGTTGTTCTACAGGAATCAGTGGGATATTATTAAACGATACAGGAGGACAGGAAGTCGTAGGTTTACGGTGGAGGGTAAAGGTGATTTGAAGGGATTTCTCGGAATTTATTTTAATTATGTTGGAGAGGTAGGATTGGATAATGAGAAAGTATGTTGGAGGTAAGTATTTATGGAGTATATAATGCAACACGGGGTGCCAGACTCGATCGAAATTCTATCCAACATCGTGGAAGACCACCGGACAATAGAATACACGTTCCAAAGACGGGGAAACATCCAACACACGATGACATAAAGCAAGTTTAAAAATCAAAACCTTATGTAATTTTCTCAAAATAGTAACAACGATAGCAAAACTGAAAATAAGCCGTACATTTTAAAGAAAAGAACAAATATCTTTCATTCGGAGTTAATTGTTTATTTAAAATCTGGCGATTTTTGTATGAAGCATAGGTATATACCCCGTATAAGGCAGTAGACCTGATTCTCATGTACCCATTAAATGTGAATGCTTTGGTTTTTCCTATGGTAAGTATCGTTGGTTATTTTTATTAATTGCCAATCCCTTCCATTCAAAGTATAATTGAAGCATTCGATAATAATTTTTATAAGATTTTCTCCTTAAATTAACTTTTTACGATGATTTTTTTTATTGCTTGTTTTAGTTTATTTTTTTCTATAGTCTCCGTGAACCTATATTAGACAACTGAATACTTGCTTTGAAAATTGACTTCTGAAATATCTGAAAAATCATATTTTTTATTTGAATTATAATATTATTTCTTTGTTTGTAGCGAAATTGTGTATAAATACTCTAAATATCTTATTTAAATTAAATCACTGATACCGATTAAATTAAATTGCATACGATGTTATATAAAATTATTATATTAATTAAATTGCTATATAAAATTTAAATAAATGTGATAAGGTTATGGAAGGAATTTCAAAAATATAGCTGGAAATCTTACCACGTGCTTCCCTTAATTATAATTGAACTGATTTCATTCAATTTAAATAATGAATGCTGATAATTAGTATCACGCTGGAAGAACTTCCAAGAAATATTTTAAGAACCAATTTAGAAAATCAGGATTAGCATTGAAGAAGGATCGACAAAGGGTAATGTTCTGTGAAATGGCCATTATAGCTCCCTTTTTAATGGAAAATGGTCCGGGAACGGATGGTTTAAGGATTTAATATAGCCAGATAGTGTTTAGTAGACGAATATGTCATGAAAATTTAATATATAGAAGTAGTAGGTAATAGATCAGCTGATTATAATTAAAAATAAGTTTAAATCAATTTTTTAATTATAAATGTTAAATTTTTAAATGCTTTCAGTTCTTCTGATCAGGATCATGTTTTTTCTTCCGACGATCAACATCTAGGTTATTACGCCCTTTGCACTTTTATTTAATTCATATTGCCGTATTTTAATTGTTATTTTACTGCTTTAATTTTCTTTGGTTGGCATACTAATTTTTTCTTTTATATATTTCCTAATTTAGTCTTTATTTGCGTCTTATATATTATTGTAGAAGTCTATTTCTTTAAATATAGTTATGATTCTATCTATTGTATTATTTTATCTTCTGTTTGTATACTCTACGTCTTATATTTTTGAAATTGAGTATTTATTGAAATTAATCTAAAGACTTATCTGTAATATAGCATTTTTTCGTTACATTGTGTCTTGCAAACGCAGTTTTTCCGTACAATCGATCGTCAGAAGTTTTTCAAAAAACATTTCTGAAGTTTCGTAGTAACCTAATTATTTTTTAAGTTTCACTTGCTATTCGTTGAGAATGCTATTTTATGATATGTAGCATTTCCAAGTCTATTTGAACCTTTTCCAAGTCAACTGTAACCTTTTACAAATCAAATGCTATCCTTTCTCAGTCGCAAGAAACCCTTTTCAATTTAAATGTAACGCTTTACGACTCAACTGTCAACCTTTTTATTTCAATTGTAACCGTTTCCATTTCAAATGTCACCCTTGAAAATTTAACGTAATTTTAAACGAACAGTGTTCTTTTACTTTTTAGGAATAAACACTTTTTTAAAAATGTGATAATGTTCAGTTCAGTTTACATTTTTTGATTTTTTTCCTATTATTTACTTCTTGAGAAAAAAATCAACTTTTTATTTTAAATTGTTTCCTTAATTTTTCGCAAACAAGAATATTATGATGTTAATTATTTTATTACAAAAACTATGAAGATACTGTTGTTAAGTCCAGATTACAGGTTTTTATTTTTTTAAATAAACTTTCTTAGAAACAAAAAATCAACTATTTGTTTTTTGAATTATTTCCCTCATTCTTGTCCTAACGAGAGCTGTGAAGAAAAAGAGTGATGATTTTATCCTGGCGAGTTCTGAGGCCCTAAATTCGCACTTTCCCCAGTACGGTAAATTTTCAAAACATTTTTAAGGGTGACAATTGAAATGGAAACGGTTACATTGAAATAAAAAGTATGACAATTGAGTTGTAAAGGGTTTACATTACATTACATTACATTTGCTTTGGAAAGGGTTTCAACTCATTTGGAAAGGGTTACATTTGAATTGGGAAGGGTTGCTTGTGACTTGGAAAGGGTTGCATTTGATTTGTAAAAGGTTACAGTTGACTTGGAAAAGGTTCAAATAGACTTGGAAATGCTATATATTATTTTACAGGATGTGAAATACTCCCTATGCATGACTGGTCTTAATATTTCAACCATAATGGGTTTTGTATTGAATGAATATTTATAAAATAATCTGAAATTAGACAATGTATAACCTGACTCTCTACTCAAAATCATGCTTATGCCTTGTGCAGGTCTTAGAATATTCATGACTGAGGATAAATTGTTTAGGTAGATTTAACATCACATTTAGTGGTGTAAGTGGTTTGAAACTTACTGGAACACGATTGTCTAAGCTTTGAATCGATCCGTGTAGTTTGTAGCACAAATGGATTCACAAACCTATGCCATCTCAACATTTGGAACTGTATTATGTCAGTTTTAAATATTTTTGTAAGAAAAAACTAAAACAATTACATTCACGAGTCTATGCTTCTTACTTATTTAAGGGCATAGTTAATTTGTCTTTTATAATCAAATATACTAATTTACTTTTTAGATTACTTTTTACTTTTCACTTACTAGATTACTTTTTAACGAGTTTCATTATTTTATTATATTTGAAAATAAATATTATAAATACAAATAATAAAATAAATATCCATCGTTTCGCAATGATACAAAATGAGTACTTAAAAAACTCGCTCTGTTTTAAATTCCGTTATATGAGGTTGTACAACCTACCTTTGTACTTAATACTCATTATTTTCATGATTTAACCCATGTACTTGGTCATTGACTTTTAAAATTATAATGTTTAATTATTTATTATACATATATTTAAGTTTAAATATACATAGTTATTTATTTTAATGTTTGTAACGAATTGGGTCCAAGCTGTTAAATAAAACTTTAAATATTAATCATATGTTCTGTTTTGGTAAAAACCAGCTAAGATTCAGCTAGACGATAGAAATTGGTATTATCATCACAATCTGACCGGGTTCCTTCTACCAATAGTATAAATACAGGAATAGGAATTATATATTCCTATTAATGAGAAATGAGAACGCCTATCCTGAAAACTGGTTTCATGTGTGAAATGATCATGTTTCATGGTTTCTCGTCATATGTTGCCTATATAAAGAATCGTGATGCCTTCAAAACCGTGTAACAGTTGAAGCCAATGTAAAAGAAAATCCAATGTCTTTATTATATGAAAATCGATATCTCTAGATCGGATCAAGCGGCTTATTATAAAAAAAAATATATCTCGCTTTTATTAAATCTAAAGTGACAGAAATGTAAGGATTCACCTTCAAAATCTCTTATGAAGTGTATATTTCAATATCACTAATGGATTGGCCCGTTCTTGTTCTCTATGCATTATGTAATTGCAGAATTGCATTATGTAGTTTGCTGGTGGTTAACCTAGGAAGTATGGAAATGATGGATTTATTTAGATTATAAAAAATCGTCTCACTTACATGAAAACCTGGTTCTTTAAATTTATTATTTAAACAATAGGAATCCGTTACTTTACCTACATCTAAAACAACCGTAGAGATGGAATATAGATTTCGGTATGGGTTTTACTACAACTGTTCGAACTTTCTTTGCTTTCCCTCAAAGTTTACCTCTACTTGGGGAATATTTCCTTCCTTTTGGGACATAATGGGCTTTGGTGGGAGATTTTTTCTCAAAAACTAAGGCAGGCAACCGGCCTCGAAATTAGAAAAGTTACTTGGGCCGTGAAATGAAAATTCTACCAAACGATATATTCCAGATTATAGATTCTCTTATCAATAGCGTCTGATTTTCATTGAATAAATGTTAATAAATCGATATAATTTTCAATAACAGGAAAAATAATAAAAAATTAATAGTTTTTAAAAATACTTTTTCTCTTTTAAATAATTATTATAGTGTAATTATGAGATGAATGTAAGATTATTTTATTTTTAGAATAATTTTATTTTTAGGCTTTATTTTTATAACATTTTCGCATTTATTTTGTTTCGTTTTTATACCGCATCTATCTGTTTTTCCGCAAGTATATATTTTAATTACATTTATTTATTTTCTTTTTGTTTATGTTATTATTTTTTTTTATGGAATGATTGTATACTTACATAGCACTATTACTTATTGCCCACAAGTGGCAGATTATAATAATTCAATAAAGTATATCTAAAAAAAAAATATTAGTTGGCCATATTGATATTCCACTTTGAGTAAAACAAGCTTTCACCCTTCATTTATCTACTGTATCCTCCAATTCAATTCCTCAGTCCAGCACTTTAAAAGAAGATCTCGCCTTTCCGATCACTATATTCGTTCCTACAGAACCAAAATTTTCGAGCATTCGTTTCTTTACCCATTCCGCCACCACCTGGAATATTGGTGTCTAATAAAAAATTATTCACAATATAAAAACTTATTTTTGACCTTCATACCTGTTACTGATTCGTGATTTGTTCACTTAATAACTTAATTTAACTACCTGCGGAGCAATTACTAGCATATCAACCTTCTATACCCATGGTTTTGGATTCGCAGCCCGTCAGGTAATCTTAGAATTTTTAAAAATGTGTAAAAAATAGTTGGTTGTGCTATCCTTTCGAAGGAACCTAAAATGAGGCTTCCGAGTCTGTGCGTTTTCAGATACTCGTTAAAGATCCACGTCCTTATTATACCTGGATCGGCAAAATTTAGGACTACCCCATTGTATGCATTTCTTACCGAATTTCTAATTCCATATTCCGGGACTTGTGTTAATAATAAATTTTCCTGCTATTTTTATTGTTCTCGTTTGTTTACGTTCCTATATTGGCTTCGCTGTCCAAGCGATGATCTATATAAAAATTCAGATCCTTTGATCTGAATAATATTTAAATAATAAAATTGTTTGCCACTTTGAGATTGTTATACTTATGATATACTAATTCTATATCGTTAATGAATAAGATACATATCCCTCTCTTCTCCAAAGGTTGACTGACTAGGAGTTGTTTATTAAATAAAGATCCTTTTTCATGTAGTTCAATAACATTATATTTATTGTGTGCTGATCAAATCTACAAGGTTACTTATAAAACTACTTACAAAGAAAGATAAGAGGGATCTTTTCATTATAGAATAGAATAGAATAGAAAAATAATTTTACTCTGGGACCAGGTCCCTTTAGAATAACAAAGATGAACAAAATTAAATAAATTATAAGTGACAGTCTGCATGTTGAGTTGCCCGCTTCTTGCCTACAACTGCCGGTGGTCTGTATCTTCAAGGCACAGAACTCTACCCGTTGTTTGTTCATTTAACGTCACTTTATGCTGCTATGGCTAATCGGACGATGCTACAGTGGGAGCTCTAAATTTTGCCTATCCAGGTTTAATTAGGATAGGGATTTTTAACGAGTACCTGACATCGTACAGACTCGGGACCCCCGTTTAACGTCCCTTCCGAAGGACGGCGTAACTAAGAATTTTTTTACTCCCTTAAAAAAAATCCTAGGGCCACCTGCCGGGCTACGAACTCGCGATCTTGGGTTAGGTGGTTGTTACTCTGATCACTAGACCACAGGTGACCTTAACTGTACCCTTTGTAAAAATAAACAAATAAATATACAAACAAACTTAAAGCCTATTTCGGACTATAATAAACAGGCCAGTTAGTAAAATTGTAATTAAAATTAATAATCTGTAAACAAATATTTTGAGGATTTGAAGGAACATAACCTGCGTAATGATAGATTGGAGGACAGAGCATACAGAGGGAGTTGAGAACTAACCAAGTTGGGTCATTAGAGGCCACCTCCCGCTTCTGGAATTTCCTCTCTTAATTAATGATGCTTTTTCTTTAAGCATTATTTACAGTTAACTAGTGGAGTTGTCAACTCTCTCGAAAAATAATTACCTCCGTAGTTAGTAAATCACGCAAGGCCTACCTGAGGATGAGGTTTTTGTTTCAAGAAAAATATGAGTTGTGCATATCCTTCATTAAATCCATTAATATCCTGCATATAAATAAATAAAAATACTGTTTTAGTGAAGAATATTTATTTTTATATTTTATACATACCTATTTCTTAAAATATTTTACCTTTCTCGATTTAAATTTGTAATCGAATTTAATGTTTTTATTGGGAGCTCAGTGGTAGAGCACTGAGTTGCATTGTCGACGGCCCCAAGTTCAAATCCGGACGTTGTAGAAAATTTATTTAATCTTTTAATAATATTAGCATTTATGAATCACTGATAGTTTTAATATTTTATTCAATTATAAAAATAAATCAATAGTTTCTAGAGAAGGTCACCTGTGGTCTAGTGGTTAGCTTAACAAACTACTAAACCCAAGATCACGGGTTCGTAGCCCGGCAGGTGGTCCTAGGATTATTTTAAGGGAGTAAAAAATCCTTAGTTACGCCGTTCTTCGGAAGGGACGTTAAACGGGGGTCCCGAGCCTGTACGATGACAGGTATTCATTAAAAATCCCTATCCTGATTAAACCTGGATAGGCAAAATTTAGAGCTCCCACTGTAGCATCGTCCGATTAGCCATAGCAGCATAAAGTGACGTTAAATGAACAAACAATAGGTTCTAGATGTAATAAACTGTGTTCTTCTGTGAGATACAAAGTCAGATTGTTTTTTCAGAATGATATTTGTTCGTTTATTTATCTATTGCCATTTTATGCTGCTATGGCTGATCGGAGTATAGTTAACACAAGTAGGAGTTTTAAGTTTTGCCTATCCAGGTATAATAGTTTTAGGCATCTTTACCGATTCCATTCCACACAGGCTCGATACTCCCGTTTTACGCCCCTCTCCAAATGACGGCATAACCAAGGATTTTCTAAAGCCATAAAAATCCTAGTGCTATCTGCTGTACGGTAAACCCCACCACCTTGGGTTATGCTAACCACTACACCATACTACCCTATACGTAAGATTCGGTTAAAGCATTAAGAAAAGTTTCTGTAATTCAATTTTAATACGAATATAGATTAAGATGGTATATTTAGAGTAAATATCTTGAAACAGCTCTGAAACATGATGGGGGAAACGTAGAGTGCTTTACAACCTCATAACGTATTTTATTTAAATGTACCAATTTATTTAATTTTTTTAATATCTGCATATTCCAAAATTGTTGTTATAAATTCGAGGTTAGATATATTGTCTTTTTTATACCAAGCATGCTTGGATATTGATTGGCAAATAAATAAATAAGGTACTCCAGGGATCTCTCTCGAGGCTTGTATGGCAAGGAAACTTCAAGGAGATGAAGAAAAACTGAAGGAAAATGAATCGCTGAGGAAAAGTAGATGGAAAACTGAAATTTCCTGTTGTGGCTAATATCGTTAGCCTCTTCCCGTCATCTTAGTTCCCCGGGGTCAAAGCGGTTCGAAAATTCAATGGAAAATCTAGAGCACAGTTAGTATTGATTTCTAGGGACATTTTTTCCATCACTTAGCGTTTGTTTCTTTTTCGATTTTCTTAATTTTCTTAGTAATAATGGGTAAGATCTGAAAATTGACACTCTGAACTCTCTGAGACTACTACTCAGATTTTTTAGATTGGTACCGAAGAGGTCAATCTTGTAAGATCCTCGGTGCACTTTATTATACTTAATTCAGGTCTTTATGGAAGCTTACCACAGACTTTTTATGAAGATAAAGTATGTTGGAGTCTTAACTATATACATACGCTTACATATATTTGTTTAATAAAATAATGTTGCATTTTTGTGAAACGTAACGATTCCGAATTGATGAACCATAGTTCAATAATTTTAAACGTTAATATTTTCAAGATATTAAGTTCACTGCCAAAGTATTTTCATATATCCTGTCGGTCGTCATATAAAGACAAAATATTTTAAATTAAATCAGCGCTCTATAGAGCTTTGTAAAAAATCATCAATACGGTCAAATGAATTGTAATTTAAAAAATCACCAAACCATATCTAAATTCTTCCTTTAATTTCCTGACAACCAATAGGATCGAATAAAATTCAAATAACCTTTTTTCAATTATGATTTTTTAAAATTAAAAATATAATTTAAAATATATTTTTCAGCTGCTTCTGTAATCTTTAATGGCATATATTTCATTTTATATTTTGTATGTGGATGCTGTAACAGAGAAAGCCGACGATTTTTTCTGATTTCAGTGTAAATCAAAGTAAAAAATCCATTTAAAACTTCATTAAACTTAATAAGAACATCTCAATTGGATTATTTAACAACATACATGGCTTTTCGATTATTATAACGTGTATTTTTAACCTTGCAAAATCCGGATGAATTTCTATCGAAATGATTAATTGGATTGGATTTGATAAATTTTTGGTATTTTCTAATATCCAGGTTTAAACTTGGACGCTTTGATGAAACCACAAATTCCCACAAAGTTATTGCCTAATTTTTGGACTATACTTCTTCCAGTCTGATTTGTTTTCTTGTTTAATTTCTAACTCAGTAATTGCTATGAGTTCCAACCTTTCGGATTATGTCAAGTTCGGTTAAAATAAATATTAATTTTGATTTGAACCTTCTTAACTCTTATCTCTGGTTTTCTTTTAAAGTATTTCTATGAAAAATCTCGGTTTTATTGTTAAAACTGCTTATATATCTTACTAATTTTATAAATGTGAAAGTTTGTATGTTTGTCTCTCTTTCACGCAAAAACTACTGAACGGATTTGCATGAAACCTTACAGTAATATAGTTTATACATCAGAATAACACATAGGCTATAGCCAGTGGATTTATGGAGGGGGCGCACAGGTACATGTGCCCTCTCCGATAGTTTTTTAGGTACTGTGGATCCATTAATGCACATAATTAAAGGCAAATCACATGATAGTAGTGGTTAAAATAACAGAAAGAACATGGGTGAAACTATTGTTTTGATAACCTACTAATATTATAAATGCGAATGTTTGTTACTCATTCACGCAAAAACTACTGAATGGATTTGGATGAAACTTATTGAGTAAAATAGGTTATACATCATAGGCTACAGCAAGGGCAGATTCATGTGGGGGCACGGGGGCATGTGCCCCCCCTTTATAGTACATAATTAAAGCCTAATCAGGAACTTAGCATCTTGAAATTTGTAGATAGGTTCATTGTATAGTTTAAGAAAGAAATTTGGATAATTCTACCCCAAGGGTTTCCCCTTTAATATAATAGGGGTTCAAAGGTTGTAGAGAATCCGTCAGTTTTGAAGTTAGACATCTGAAATTTTGGATGTACGAGAAGCTTATATTTTAAAAAAATAATTAAATTATTTACTTAAAATGTTATTTCACGAAACTTTATGTGGCAGACCCAATTCCACGCGAGCGAAGCCGCGGGCATAAGCTAGTATTTTTATAATTTTATCTAAAACCACTAACTATTAGTATTTAAAAAAACAAATAACATTTAATCGCTTCACGTTCTACTGAACTATAAGAAATGGATTGTTACTTATTTAATTATATCCAGTACAGTTTCGTAGCGTTTTATAAACGTAATTAAAATTATTATTTAAATTTATACCAAAGTGATATTTTAAATTTATTCGGAAGCATAAATGCACATTTAAATGTATATGTATTCCTCATACAAGACTGAAAAGACAAGAAACTGCTCGACGTTTTGCGCCTACTTCAACATTTACTGGACAAACGCTCTAAGCTCAGAATTAATTACAAAAGACTCATTTACATGACAGTTATCAGAACTATTTGGACATACGGAGCTGAGCTTTGGGGCTCTTCTAAACTATCTAATTCATCTCGTATCCAATCCTTACAATCCAAAATCCTTCGTAAAATCCTCATTGCTCCTTATTATGTCACAAATAAACTCATTCATCATGATCTTAATATCCCATACGTTGCTGATTTGGCCCAAACAAGATACCTATCCTTCCATGATAAGCTCCAAACACACTTGAATCCGCTAGTCTCTCAATTCAATTCCTGATAACCCTCCGAGGCGTCTGAAAAGAAGATGGTCTCGAGTCTACTATAGAACTTTATTGGAGTGCTATCAACACTTCTTCGCAAGTGGTTTTTTTTTTCATGTCCTTTGTCATATTAGCAGATTTACTTGATGTAATATTATTACAGTTGTAAATATTAATAAATTAATCTTAAAAAAAATGTATACAAGTTCTTTGCCTGTTTAGATTACTTATCACGTAGTCATATTTTTCCCTTCTTTTTTATTCATTTATATGACCAAATATCATTTTAAGTTCTGATAAAAAAATTAAATAAATATGTCTTTATAGTGACGTCGCTTATAAGTCCCGATAAAGAGATCTTTTTTATTAAGTTGACACTGTCAAAGTAAACATGGCTGTTGAATGAAGTTAGGAGTTAGAGCTTAGTTCTCTACCGCCGACGCTAAGAGTATACCAACTAGACCATCATCTTATCTTCACCATTCCTCGAATTCTTTATTTTCACTGTATAGGCAACAAAAGAAATATTTCGAATATGAATTCATTGTTTAAATTGTATTACTATGATTTGCTAAAATGTGAATTTGTAATTTCAAGTAACTTTGAAATACAATGTGGTTTAGTAATCACTTGAACAATAAAAAAATAAATTAAAAAAATGAGTTATATGGAATGCTATTTATTTATTTTTTTCGTTTGTCGAATATTGATTTTTCATTCCTTCCATTAACTGTACATTGAAGTAAGATATCACGATTATGACCTTAAACCAAACAATTAAGCAAGAAATAAAAACGCTAACTCATAATTTAAAATATTAAATAGTTTATATGATAGTGGCAAATGTAACACTTGTCGCTGCTTCGAAGGAACAATGGCACAACTCAAATTATTCAATAGAAGTATTTGACAATAGATTTTGGTAGTAAGAACACTTTGGCTAATGTAAGTATATTAAATAACAAATAATTTAAGCCCTAATAGATATAGTCGTGTAGCACATGCCAATAAAATAGCTAAAATTATAAAAAGTAATGCTTTTGTCAAACCATAATAATGCAAGATTAAAGCTTGATTCTTCACCTTAGTTCGGACATGATAGAAATCACGGGATATGGCTGTATTTTTAGTATTCGGATTCTTATTTCTTCTTCTTCTCGTATCTTACCAGTTTCGAACTTTGGCTATTAGCAATGGTAAACTATCCATTGTCTCAAGTTATGCAGTGAGTGCTTTTCCTCTTCCTGATTCCCACCAACTATTATCTTTTCCTGTGATTTTAGATGCAATAGACGATATTCGACTGAATTGCCAAGATATTTCAGGTTTTTAATCTTGGGTGCAATTTAAATCCTTTTCGACACGAGACAGCCTTGAGATTCCATGACTACCCTGTCCATAAGATTCGGAAAATACGGCAAACACCAACAGCTCAAAGGCCTCTGAGAATACTATTCGAAGTTGGTTTGACAAATGCTCAGATGGTGATACAGATTAATTCATAATCATATAATTAACTCAGAAATAATTCACTTATCCTTTCTAGCCAGAAACGAAATCATCACATGCACATTGTCCTGCAGGAATATTGATATAACCCAACAAAAGCATATCTAAAAATAACCTTCATAGGAAAATTGGAAGGGTGCTACATTCTTATAAAACAATGCGAGGCAATGTTGCTTCACGACAGACAGTAAAGCAACTAATCGATCTTGGGCACTAAGTGCTCCCACACTCACCGTATTCGCCAGACTTACCTTCAACAAATTTCCATCTGTTCAAAAATTCGTACAACTTCTTTAACGGTAGAAGTTTTAAATAATGATTCTCAAAACAAAACGCATTTTTAGACTTTACGATCATCATCGTCTCAGTCAGTCTACCGCTCATGCCATGTGAGGTTTCCTTTTGTAATGCCCGGACGACACCGTACGATTCTCCACCATTTCCCTTCTACTATTCCATTCCAGATTTCAGTTCGCAAAGCATTCTTTGGCTCCTTCTTTCTCAGTTATCTCGGGGTCTTCCTCTGGACCTTCTTCCACCAACCTTAGCCTAATATGTTATGTTGTTCAGATTGTTGTTTTCCATTCTTAAGACATATCAAAATCATCCTAAGTGATTTGACCTAATAACGTTTTCTGTTGATTCCTTTCCGATGTGTAATCTAATGGTTGAGTTTCGAATGCAGTCTCCTCTGCTTTGCCTTTCTATCTTCTAAGGAATTTCATCACTGAAGCTTGGATCTTACATTTATACCTCGTGGTTAATGATAAAGATTCGGAAGAGTAAGTCAATGTGGGAATGAATGTAAACTTATACACCTTTAATTGAGTGTCCTTAGATACTTTTCTTTATTCTGGAAGTTTCAATTAGCAGCAGGGATTAATTTACCAGCTGAGTTAACACTCTCTCTGTCTCATTTTCTATGATTCTGTTCTCATTTAGGTGAGAATTCCAAATTTTGAGACTTTGTTCCGTCACAAAACCTTGAATAATTCAGTTCTGGGATTGAAAATTTGATAAGTTGTTTTACATTTCCTTTCCTTTGAAAACAGACATTTATTTTGATCCAACAGTACACTTGGAGTGTCCGTAGTGCTTCCGAGGCTACGCCCAATCCTTTGGAAGGTTCGGAGGTGCTGAATCGCAACGGATACTTTTACCTCACATAATATAAAATGTAATGGAGATAAATACAGCCCTAAGCCAGGAGATAAGGGAAGGAATGGGCTGATTCCTCCGGAGCTGGCACGGCTGCGGGCATAGTTCGCTGATTGATGAGAGGGAGCAATGCTTGCCCGATAAGCTGCTCCTGAAAAGGTGAAAAATCTGGGTCGAGAGAAGGGGGGCCTCGAGGGGGGAGGGCTCGAGGGGACTTGAACCCCCCTCCCCCATACACGGCCTTAAGCCCCCTTTCAGCTATCCACTAATTACACCTCTGGGCTCTCCTTCCCTGTCTCCTTTAATCATCGATCTCAATCTTCGCTTTACCTCGTCCGGGATTAAGTCTTTAACGTCGGCGCCGTTATTATAATGAACGTTACGCCTCGGATTTTAATGCTTAATATTCATCTTATCACTTTTCTCCTTCATAAAACTCAAATTTAAAACATATGATGTGGAAAACACATGGCTTCCTTGTACTTGTATTAAAATATAATTTAAAAAAGTGTTTATGAATCAAGTCTGATTATTCAAAACACTATTAAATATATTTTTTTAAGCCAACAAGAAATCTACTTCATTCGTACAAGTGTACTTCCTAGTGTACTGTTGATTACATTGCACTAAAGTATTTCTGAAGTGAAATAAGCCAAAAATCTATATTTTTTGAAAACGGTAAAAATTGTGAACTTGGAATAACATTAGGACACTAAGAATGACACACGTATCTTCTGGCAGACAAGCTCTGAAGCTAGTTTCATACAGTTCTGATAAAGAGTTATTTAACTATTCCTTTCACGGCCATAAACAATTTTTGAATTGTGAATTTTAGAAAACAAGTGTGATATGGGTAAAATTCAGTCACATAAAGAATCACTTCCGGTTAATCATTTTTATCTAAAATACTTTAAGACTCCATAACTTAGTATAGGGCAAACAAACATACAGTTGGATATGTGTTATCGGGCAAATACACATCATACAAATATTGTTGACATATTTTTCATTAAAACCACCATTGTTAACATTTTTTTCGCTTCATTCATACTTTTCTGCGATTTTTTCTTGAACTTGTTTAATTGTTTTTTATACTTACTTTTAAAGGACTTAAAGCAGTTGTTTATATATGTTTAGCGATTGGAGCACTGTTTGCGCTATAGCGGCTGCGCAATAGTCGAAAAGTGTTTTTCAACAAACTATTCAATTCTTAGACAATTCTTTCCTGTCAAATGTACCACATCACGGAGGAATTGACAATTATGATGGGAAAAACAATTTATTGCAGATAAAAAGGATTATTCGCGGATGCAAATGCACATATGAAAGAATATTAACTCCTTTCATAAAAATATTATTTAATATTAGTTCTGGACTTAGAGATAAAAGTTATAATGCTGTGTCTCAAATTTTATAATGGTTAGGTATTTTTCAACCAAGGCATTCGTCCTAAAATATATATTTTTGAAAACTGTACACAAAAACAAATTTAAGTTAAATGTACAACAAAAATAAATTTAGTTAAATATTTTAGTCTTTACTAGTCTTTAGCATTTTTCCTCATTAAAACTGCAGATTTTGATTCAGAACAATGAATAGCATTAGTTTTGAAAATATCATCGAAAAGAAACCTTTATCTTGGATCTATATTTGATTTCAATTGTTTCTTTCTTGACTTATGAGCATTCTTTTAAATCTTAAAAATACTTTTAAGAGTAGAACCATTGGCAAAATGTATAGTGAAATTGTTTTTATATTCTCTGAAAAGTTCGAACAAAGATGATCTTTTTTTAGTTTTGAATAACAAAAATAAATCTGTTATACCTCACTCCCTTGGTGGATTCTGTTTTCATCGACAAAGGACTCATCAAATTGTTCTAAAATTAAATTATTTTGTTTCTGAAAATTAGCATATGCCTTTGAACAGATTCGAGCACACTGCACGCTTCTGTGGGTTGCTTGAAAAAGTATTGCAGAAATGAATATTTTAATTACGAATAACTTGAAAAGGATACATTTGTTCTCTGCAAAACGAACGAATCACTCCACGTGTGACCAAGATGTCGAGGAAAAAAAATCAATAAAATAAGTATTTAGAAGATGGTTGGTAATTACATCACAGTATTGTATGTTATGTGCAGAGTGTTTCAGGTTTAAGCCTTTACTGAAAATTTGAAATATGGGCCTAAAACTGCCCATTGCTGCCCATTGCTATGAATTAATTTAATTAACATCTATATAAAATGTTGCTCAAAGTGATTTCCTTGAGCATTATGACAGGCTCGGAATCTTTCTTCAACTGTAGTGGCAGAACGGCACTGGATATGTGTTATTCCTTCACTAGATTTGTTTATCCTTCTTGTAAATGCATGAAATACTTAACCTTGAAGCACCCTGTATAGTACACGTACCTAGCTTAGTGGTATGCGTAGATTCTAAGTTTGAGAAGTTTTATATTTTTAATAACTCTTTCATCTATTTTAGCATTAAATTATGAAGTCATTATACTAAGTAGGTAAGCTCATGAACATAGAAGATTATACAATAAGAACCATTCGTCTGAGCGAATTCTGCTTATAAGAGCTGTAATACTGGGTCCATCATCCCCAGAGTTCTCATTCTGTAAACATCCCTTTGCTAAGTAAGCGTGTTTGTCCAAATCTAATTGCCTGCAAACAGCGTGAAAGCTGCAGCTTTAAATTCACTAAACAAAAAACATAAAAGTTCTGGATTTTATAGGATATTTGAATGTTTGACCCTAGTCGGACTAAAAAATGCCGATGAATAAAATAAATAAAATGAAAGCTAAACATATAATAAACAAAAAAAAAAGAATGACCGTTTTCCAACCTAATATTTCTGTTATTCTTTCTGTCATACAAAATACTATTAATACCCAAAGTAGTCCATTGTTATCTACCGTTACTAGCTTGCCAATTGTTCGATCCCACGCTGATACCATTCCTTGGGATGGCAGTCAAAGACATCTTGGACCGCAATTTCAACTTGCACCAAATTATCAATTTTTTCCCTTGAAGGAAATGGGCCATGGATCGAAATAAATAGTAATCCGATGGTGCGAGGTTTGGACTGAATGGTGGATGAGGCATGATATGAGGGATTCATGGGAGTTCGACCCATGAAGTACTTTACACTTTTCTTTGGTTCGATGGGATGTGTGAGGACGAGCATGTTGGAATAAAACTTCTTTTCGGTTGATCAAAGTTAGATAATGCTCTGACAACTTCGCGTAAAATCTGTCCAGTTGTCAGAGTAGAATCCAGTTGGTTCGCAGTAGAATTCAGAATTCATAGAGCATCCTTCAGGGACAAATTCGTGACCTTCAAAATTAAAAAAAACGCAAATCATGGATTCTTTTCAAATTGCTACCTTCCAACAACCGGAAAACAATTGACCGCGATTTAGCCATTCCTTACAGGTGTTCTGATTTCGCAAGTATAATAACTTTTCATCACAGGTGACAATCTTCCGATAAAATCTCATATCAGAAAGATTTTCATAAATTTTAACCTCTTAGCTCATTGCTGAGGATTAAGGGACCAGTCGACAGCAATTTTTTACCTTCTGAATGGAGCGTAGATGGTGACTAACAGTATCTTTCGAAACACTAAACTCCTTGACAAGTTCGCGAGTACTTGTGGATGGATTTGACTCAACAGCCTCCTGCAGAACCTCATCAATATCCATGAGTGGTTTTCCAACGACGTATCTCCACCACTAAATTTTTCAAACCCACGCAGTGAAGTACGCTGGTCAAGGACACCTTCTCCTACATATTTAATAATTTCACTAGTTGCTTCAGTGACTGCGATTTGTTTTCAGCAATGCCTTTAAATGCTCAACATTGTTTGTTCAATTGGAGTGATAGTAAATATTGTGACCAAAAAAGTCTAAGCATGCAAATGCATACTAAGAGGCTATGTTTAGGTTATTTCTATGATTCCATACATAAGTATAAAATTACATTTTTTGTATCGAGACACTTTTGCTAAACATTTTTCTAATATATTAATATTATTAATGCCACGAGTCGTTCCAACTATACAATTTTCGGTTTGCACTGAAGTTAAAGCAATTAGAAATTATTAATTTTTCTCCTTACATTTCCTATCATATAGAAAATGAACACTCCCAATGATTAATATTGCTGAGGTGAATTGGTGGAACTTGGGAGGAGTAAACAAGGAATCGAAGGAGGAGGTCAAGTTTAAGTGGCAACCCACCTGCTCCCCCCCCCCTCTCCACCTCCTTTCCATCCCCTCTCCTCCCACCTCGTTATAACTTCCTCCTTTAGGACCTATTTTACAAGAACCAGGTTCACATCCCACCGCATCAAAATCGGCTTCAAGAATTTATCGAATTTCTTAAGGTTATAGCTAGCCAATTTCCTAATTATATTGGTTTTTTTCATGTGAACAATCCGTTTTCAAATGAAATATGAAGTGTAACAACATTATGAAATCAAAGTTTTTTATTCAAAATATCAATTCTCATTTTCTAACGATTTTTCCCCATTATTATTAAATTTTCAATCCCATAACTGAAAAATTCTGAGTTTTTTGATGATGTAAAGTCTGAAAATGGGTTTTTTATTTGAGAGTCATTGTCAAATTTACTCTTAAGGAAGTGTTCTGAATTATCTGTAGGAAATAAGAATTGCGAAAAGAGTAATTGTGGGAGGTAATCAAAACACTGTCTGTCTTGAAATAACCTTGTCAGGTTTTAGTTATCGTGTAAACATATACTCGTTACTATACACACAATTTGCAAGATGAAATAAAGGCGTTTTTGATTTCAAGTTCATTTTCAAAACGTTTACCCTTAAGGAAACAGTACAAACCTCCTAACAAATGGAAATCTGTTTGAGATAAGTCTGGTGTATAAGGTGGGTGCAGGAGGATTTCGTTTAGTTTCTTCTCGGGTTTCTTGAAACATTGCTGGCTTTGTTGTTTTATACTCGTAGGACCCTTCTGATTAAACAATCTAGGTTGTTTTTGTTGCATTATGTCAATATCCCTTCAGTACGAAGAAAATCTGTAAGAGATAAGTCGGACGAACAAAGTGGATGTGGAAGGACTTGGTAATCCAGCTGGTTTAGTTTTTTCGCTGTCTATCGTAAAAATTGTAGTGATTGTAGTGATCCCAGACATAACAATAGATTTAAGTTTCTTTTATGAATTGTGACAATTTTTTTAAAATATAAAACAGTTTCATTGTTGGATCCAGAGCTTGCAGAATCTTGGTACAAAACAGAGGAGAGTTGAGGTGACGCCTTGATCCGGCCAGGGCCCGTACTGGGCTGTAGAACTTGTGTTGGTTGATTGATCGAAAACAGTTTAGTAATAGAATTCCAAAACAATAAAAAAACATAAAAGAAGAACATAAATAGAATAGATGAGTTTGTTTTAAACATTTACGCTGTCAAGTGGAAAAATTTCCTTAGAGTAGAAATGTAAAACGAATAAAATCTAATCAATCTCCTCGTACTTCAACTTTAAGAAAATGTTCAGTCTTTGATTGACTTACAAATCATTTCTAAAATGTTTGCAAATGGTTTCAACTGGTGATGTTTGACTATACCTTTTGTTATTAAAAAGAAACTTTAATCATTAACTGCAGTATTCTTATGATTTTAAATACTGCATTACAACAATCCCGTAAATCCGTTGTCTATTCCATTGGCATTTCAGTACATAGAGCTATCATTTCAATTCAATATATTTCACTTTTTCTTACCTAATTATACATAGAGGTATTGAGCAGCTGGTTCAATTATGTTCGTTAACGGGTGTGAATACAGTCTTAGCCTATTGTTTGCCAGTTGAGGCCTTTGTTCCCGCTCCAGGTCATCTATCGTTCTGTCAACGTTCTAAGTAATGATCTTACCGTTCTGTATCAGGCAACATTGCAGCTTACTGTATAACTGTAACTGTATTGATTTATGTATGTAGCCATATATATATATATATATATATATATATATATATATATATATATATATATATATGTATATTAGAAAAGAGAACAGAATACAAGATATTCCTCAAAAATGCGGTACTTTTGGCAGACAGAAAAAATATTTCCGTTCAAGGCCTGGACGGAAGAAAGAAGAAATCGCGCAGTTCTTCAGGGCTGTTTCGTGTCAAATAAATAAATAAATTTTTTGGAAAGGGTTTCATCTCATTTGGAAAGTGTTACATTTGAATTGGAAAGGGCTGCTTGTGACTTGGAAAGGGTAGCATTTGATTTGTAAAAGGTTACAATTGACTTGGAAATGGTTGAAATAGACTTGGAAATGCTATATATATATATATATATATATATATATATATATATATATATATATATATATATATATATATATATATATATGTTTAATTTTGGTTTTCTAGATTCAGTATGTTGTTTTAACATCCTTATGATGTCGTTTCGAGACTATATTACAAACATATTACTCTCATAATTATGCCCTAACGATGGAAAATAGCTTTTAATGAATTATATTTAATAACATACTAGTCTAAATGTAAAATTGACACCTTCTGAAATAAAAGAACCCAACATTACACTTTTCATCGATCACAAGTCTTGAACAATATTTAAATATACATGAAAGTATAGAGCAAGTACTTTGGTTGATTGGTGTAATATTTCATCATCGATTTGTAAGTACGTATTAACATTTTACACATGTCAATTTTATATTTGTATAGACTGGTATGTGATTTAATATATTTTACTAAAAGCCTATTTTTCACTGTTAAGGCATGATTATGAGAGCAATATAGTCTCGAAACGTCAACAAAAGGAAGTTAAACGAATAAACAGAATCTCGAAAACGATAATTAAATAGGTAAAGATAAGTAAAACTTAATAAAGGTTTAAAGAATTTTTAATTTAACCAGACATTTATTTAATAAATATACTTTGGCATTAAAGTTTAACGACTTCATATTTATAATTGTTTAATCGAAAAATAAACTTTTATTATCAGTACACCTAAGTGAGTAAATAATTTTCTTTTTATCAAAGAATATTACAACAAAGACTACTTAGATTACTACAAGTGATAAAGACGGATTGTCATCAAAACGACTAAGTTATTAATTATGATAAGGCTTGATCAAGGTAATCCAGTAATGAGAACATAGAACTTAATCCGGAATATTAGGCTCTGAAAAGGCTATCTATACTTCAAAGATCTTTGATCCATGATTCAATTAGAAGTCTCCTGCGACGTGGAAATGTAAAGGAGGATAGTGCTATAAAAATATTAGAAGCATATTCAATAAAAATATAAATATGGGGTTAAATATCTCTTAAACTAAGTAAAATCCTACTACTACTACTAATAATAATATATCTGGAATCCTCCTTATAAAGTAGAGAGAGGATTGCAAATATTAGTGATATTGTAATCCCTAATAACAATAACTCCATTGTTGGAGAAAAAATAAGGCAATATCAAGAACTTACAGCAGAACCGAAAGACATTTATCGAATGGAATACTTGATGGTAACACCAATTATAATGGACTGATCCAAAAACCACCGTGGAGGCCACTGAGAGTCTAGAACTTCCTCATGATGTCTTAAGGGAAGCTCAACAAGGAATTGTCTTGTACAAAGCCAGGATATTTGATAAATTCTGAATGTTTCATAACTAATGCGGATGGTTGGAATTGTTCTGCCCATCTGAGTTTTGAACCCGAAAATTCGAGGAAAAATTAAAAAGAATATTAAACTAAAAATAAGCTTAAAATAAAAATCATTTCAGTTTTAATCAGAGTATAACTTTAGATGTATCAAGTTCATTTTAATTTTAATTTTTTATTTCCATTGATATAAACTTATTAAAAACTACATTTAAAAATTATTTACATTTATATTTTATATTTCAATATACTGCATAGGAGCGGGAAAGCCCAGTACATAGGGCGCTATCGGTAGGTAGCTTACGTTAAGTCAAATTACGTAAATAGAAACCGGCTGTGGCTTATATATTATTTATTCATTAAACAGCCGAAGATCTCAGCCTAATCACCGCTTTGCCGTTGTCTTGGAAACAGTACAGCCCCTATCTTGTGTTAAAACCTCTGCAAGGGTTTAGGGCCATTGGTTTATTAAAGACAAAAATCGCGCCATATGCTAAATTATCTTAGTATTTCGGTTATCTTTCAATTGCTAATTACAGCACTGCCTTGCGTTCAACCTTGAAAACTTTTTTTAATATTGTGTAATTCAACCTGTAGAATGCGTTACCGTTACTAACTCATTTTCACCAAAAGTTGTAGATAGGCTATATTGTTGCGATATGCAAGTTATATAATATTAATATAAAATAGTTTTTATTAAATATGATCAGACCAAGATTTGTTTTATATTTTAAGAGAAGTACCACTTCCAGTTTTAGCATGAATGAAATAGCCTGAAGTCGAAATTTTTTTCATTATTCTCATTAAAAAAAGTTCTCTTGAATTATAAGTTTAAAAATAATTTGATTTTGTTTTAAAAATTCTTAATTAATGTTTAGAGATTCGTGTAAAAAAGTACTCCTGACTTACGAATCTTATTTTGTGTTTAAAATGTATTATGAGGTTTAAGTAAAAGTATAGTATTCCAGTTGAAAATCATGTTGTGGCCCAAAAAAGAAAGACGCGGCAATAGATATCACTGAAGTTTTAATGACGAATTTATTGTAATTGCAGTTAACAGTTTTTGAGTGGGTCAAAAAATACTAAAATCTGGAAACTAAAAATTTCAAATGTTACAATGCGAATTCCTTTAGTGTTTGCAATGATTTAAAAATATAATTTAGTAGTTTTACGGTTATGTGTATATTAGCTCATTAGAAATGTGCGGCTTATCAATTAAGTATTCAAACATTATTTTTTTATAAATTAATTATCGCTGTATATTATTTTAACTAATAAATTATTTATTGTTACATATTTACTTGTAACATAGCTTCGGTTCAAAAAATGGAGGGACAATAAATTATCTAGAAAAGTAAAATTGTATTCAACTGATAACTGAACTATTTTCCTAGCTATGATGACAGCGCTGTTGCCTACATTGCCCGCAATACACTTAAGCTTTGCTGAAGGGTATTCCATTATCTATGTTCTTTCTGTCCCTACAATTTCATTATTGTTTTATATTAATTTCAAAAGTATTAATATTAAAATATTTACTATCAACATTATACATGTTTGACACATGTGATTATTTTTAAATGTTGTTTGTTTGTTTGTTCATTTAACGCCACTTTATGCTGCTATGGCTAATCGGACGATGCTACATTGGGAGCTCTAAATTTTGCCTATCCAGGTTTAATTAGGATAGGGATTTTTAACGAGTACCTGACATCGTACAGGTTCGGGACCCCCGTTTAACGTCCCTTCCGAAGGACGGTTACGGGCCTAACTAAGGATTTTTACTCCCTTAAAAAAATCCTAGGGCCACCTGCCAGGCTATGAACCCGCGATCTTGGGTTTAGTAGTTTGTTACGCTAACCACTAGACCACAGGTGACCGTATTTTTAAATGTAATAATTGGCTTAATATTACTTGAAGCAGTATTATTGATTAGGGTAAATCTAAAGTAGTTTCGAAGTAATCCAAGATATTTTCTTCATTTCGCATTCCGGCCACATAAAGCAAGAATTGTAATATTTCGAATCATTAAATGTTACAGACTCAGATAGGATTTATTAACTTCCAATATTTCCCTGATATTTCTTAATCTGGGGAAATACTTATACTAAAAAAAATCCTGGATAGGACATAATTTTAAAGGGTTATAAAATGATAAGGTAAATAATGACAGTACTTTTATTCGGTTTTTATTACCAAGGACTTACTCCTTTCATTTTACTGAATCTCCTTTATTATCTTGAAGCCAGCCTTAGAGATTTTCTCTAGACTGGAATCTGAGACGCAATGATTGGCTTAATAGGTATTTTTACAATGGCAAGTCTTTTGTTCAACAATAAATTCTCAAATTAGTCCTTTTAAATTGAACTATCTTACCTCTCTAATAAAAATATGTGATTCCAGAGAGTCATTGTGTGCATTCAGAATTAGTTAGACCAATTCCTTATTGAGTTTATGGCAGATAAGTGTTCTTTTAACGTTATTGTACACTTTATTGTGATTTTATGAACAATTAATTATTATTATATTATAGAATATTAATTTTTTTCCATTCTTTTAAAAAGTTGAGTATATTCACTTATTTTATAATTATATTGTATTTTATAATGCAACTAAAATAATATTAATTTATAAAAAATACTATTAATTATATGACTGTTATTATTTCTGAATGGTTATATAATACTCTAACTTTTTAAAATTCAATAGGAGCAATTGAAGCCTTTTTTTTCGTGTTTTTCTTTGAGAAACCATTAATTGTTAGTTTGAATAGATTAATAACGTAGTTATAGTAGCAAAATAATTTTGAAGGTTTAATGAACACAAAATTTTAACCGTTCCTATTGCCTACACTGTGCTGCGGATACCAAAAACGATTGGAATAATCGAAATAATTCACTAAGTAAAAGTAGACATTTTCAAATGCTTAGATTATTATTAATATATTACGATTGCAGTTTAGTATTTAGTTTTCCAAGAAGTAAACACTAATATAGGATACTTTAATAACATATCACGGTGCATATAACAACCAAGATTTTTTTAAAATTATAAACGGATGAATTTTTAGAGTCACCATAAATTAACTTTCACAAAAATATTTATTTTATTTTAATAAGATCATTTTCATCGAAATTATAAAAAAATTCGTGCGGGAAATGAAAACTTTTAAACGCTTCATTTTGGCTTGGCGACGTCATCATGCTTGTTTACATTTTGGTGATAAGAAATTCATATGACGTTTTAGCATTTTCATAGAGAATATTGTGTTCATCTTGAGAAATAAAACTATTGCTTTTTAATTAAATTAACTTATTTCAAGTAAAGAGTCAATCTTTGTTATTATTCAATAGCTATAAGTTTAATCAATATAACTTATACATAACAAAGGTTTCTTTATGATAATTTTTTGAGTCTGCTTAAAATTTTGTAATGCAGTAATAGTTTCTTTATCGCAATCACTTGGTTAACTCAAAGACAATGTAGAAAAGTCCTTGTCTGTTTTATCATCAACATATGATGAAATTTTGTCTGAATCACTGGAATCATCACTATAAATATCACTGGGAAGAAGTTTTGGTACCTTTATGGGCGATGTTTGCATTTTTTACAATTAAACTAGGCGATCCTATCTTTCAAACATGCCTTTGTTTGAACAGCTTTGCTTCTGACATAAGCTTTTTTAGCACTGTGTATTTCTGATGTCCATGTTACTTATGTTTCTGCATTAACTCTCATCAGAGAAAACCACTTTTTTTTTTTTTTAGTTTATCTAGGGTTGATTTTGTGGTTCTTTTAGTCATTGGCACACAACAGCAATTGTAAGACATAATAAGTGATTTAATTTAAAAATGTTTCAAAAATAATTTTGTTACGATGAAAAGTAGCGAGATAAACTGACAACAAGCCTGATGATGTCGCATTATGTCTTATCAAAACTAACCGTTTTGTCGCGAAATTCAAACAGAAAATTTTCGATGTAAACAATTTCATGTTTAAAAAAATATTTTTCCTAAAATTAGCGGCAGCCCATTATTTAAGGCTATATTTCATTGAGATTTAAGCCTATATTTATTTAAGCATAGATTTCATTGAAACGATAGTTGAAATTCGCCTTGGTTGTCCATTGCTTACACGCTGTGATCAAGATTTTGAAACCTGTTCTTAACGAAAATATATGATATTATTGAAATCTATAACACTTGATATTAATTTAAATTGCTGTTGAATTCTATATGCCTCAAACAGGACTAAAGTATATTTTGTTCCAATCTTCCATAAAGCAAGATTGGCGGGTATATTTTGTTCTACAATATTTATGCGATTTTTTTTTTTATAATCATTGGTTTTCATTTTTTCTGTTTGTTAATACTTCTTAATATTTCGTTAATTATTTTAAATGTTGTTATTCAATGATATTTTTTGTACACTGAAAACGTTTGTGCTTCACTCGATTAGAAAAAGACCCACGAATTTACAACGAAGTACAAGCAACAAAAATGAATTAATTTAACCATTTAAACCCCGAATATATTTCATCACACTGCAACTATTTAGAAATTTACTAAAATAGCACTAATCTCAGATCCATGAGGTTATATTATTAAAAACGCAATTATTAAAGATATCAACCAATTTATTAAAATTTAAAATATGATTTTAATCAATCAAAAAATGATCAGGATTTTATCAACCGTTTTATAAGTATCGATACATAGAATCAACTTTTATTTTCTCTCTCTGTTATACTGATTGTTTTTTTTTCGTTGTTATTACTACAAACGAATGTAATTGTAGTATTTTTATTTAAGTTTTTAACTTGATATAGCGTGTTAGAAAATGGAATGAACATTTTATATGGAAAACGACTCTTCAAAATGAGTGTTTTCCATATAAAAAATTTCCAGAATAGAAAGAAAAAAATGATTTAACAACAACCCTTCGTGAACTGTAAATATTTTTAAAAGAACCTCTTCCTTTAAGCCTGCTTATTCTCCGGGATGGCATCCCCATTCAAAAAATAAATCCCAGAATTTTAGAAGACTTAACTTGGCGGAAGGTTTTTGTGAAGCCAGTAAAGTAAAAAGAATCGGAATGGCATGGCCTGCGCAGATAACTTCAAATACGAAGCAACAGGTCGAAAGTTGTGGACAATGAGAAGATGGATGGCTTAGGTAAAGAAAAGATCAATAGGAGGTCAATAGAATATGTACTGACGGAGAATACTCGTATTGTCGTCGATCCAGCTTAATAGAGATGAATCGTACTGCTTGAAGAAAATTCAACCTTTTCAGACAGAATATAGGATATAGTATTGGGTTGTAACATATGAAAAATCAGTGAAGGTGTAAATTTAAATTATTAGCATAAAATGATTAAACAATATGTGCCTTCAATGGGAGATTTATGTTTGAAGAAAGTTTCTTTCTAGTTTAATTTTAGTGTCCACGAGAATTCCTTAGGGGAGGATATCCCTAATCATTTTTTAAATATTATATTTCCCATATCATAGCATTATCTCGTTTATTTACGTGACTACCAATCAAGGATTACTTAATATCTATTGGGCAAAATGTGGTCTAGTGGTTAGCATAACAACCTACTAAGCCCAAGATCGCGGACTCGTAACCCGGCCGGTGGCCCTAAGATATTTTAGGGGTTAAAAATCCTTAGTTATACCGTCCTACGGAAGGAGCGTTAAACTGGGGTCCTGAGACTATATCAGGTACTTGGTAAAATCCGTATCCTAATTAAACCTGGATAGGCGAAATTTAGACCTCCCACTGTTGCATCGTCCGACTAGCTATAGCTGCATAGAGTGACATTAAATAAATAAGTAATAAACAGTCAACTTAATATTTGTCGCAATAATTGCAGCAGTAACTCATGTTCTTTGATGTACAATGCACACCAAACTAAAAATTTAGATGAATGAAGATCAAACGTAGCACATTTCGGACCAATCATCAATGCAGGCAAATCTGAAACAGTAATCTATCTTGAAGACGTTTAATAAAGAAACATATATTAAGATAATATATTAACAGGTAATATATAAAACAGCTGATCAGTGGATATTACAGTAAAAACACCGATATATATATATATATATATATATATATATATATATATATATATATATATATATATATATACGTATGTATATGTAGTTCATATAAATATATAAGTAGTTCATATAAATAATACTTTAGTTCAACTCATTTTTTCGCAACTCATTTGTTATAAGTATAATAAAATAATACACGCATTCAGTGTTTATGTAATATAAAAATAATCGTAATCAGATCAGATCCATTTCTATAAGATTTATTAATATATATTTCTTCATGCCCCCTGTTGCTTATTTGTATTTCAACATCTCCATTAGATTTATTTATATCATCTTCCTTTTTTTCATTTTTTATTATCTTGTGATTTGTTTTTATTACTTTCCATATTAATTATTGTATTTCCTTTTTTATTAATACTCTACATGTATTCCCTTTCTTTGTGCAGCTATTAAGGGTCGTCCCCATCTTTATGTTTTATCACTCAGATTCCTTGATGCCTATGTATTTTAATATTAACCATATAGTATGTAATTTTAATTTGTCCGTATTTAGCATATTTAGTGCTGAAGAAGGCCGTCCAAATGCGACGAAATGTTTGCTTTCCAATAAATAGTACTCCATACTCCAGAGATTTTTTTTTGCCTCCACCCGGACCATTTCCTATAATTTTATTTCTTCCTAATAAAAATTCGAAAAAAAGTGTGATATCACCATTTTTTATATTTATTTCTGAAGCACATCGTACTAGAAACAGCAATCACTGATGCCCAGGAGTGAGCAACTGCTTTGTCAAGAGATGACTTTGTCACTCATTTGGCGCAGAATGATCATGGGATTTAAAACCGCCTTGGATTTTTTTTTAATATATTAATTTTTGAAAACTATCTTTGAGTTATTCAAGGACTTTTGAGATCAGATAAATGGATAGAATGATAAGAGATGCCAAAAAGTGAAATAATTCGTGTTTGGAAAAAAATAATTCTGAATAAAGCTGGGAGATTCTCTTTTTTTTAAGAGAGATGATAATTTATTTGTGAGTTCCTATATATATATATATATATATATATATATATATATATATATATATATATATATATATAATTATATATATAATTATATTGTATATATATATATATATATATATATATATATATATATATACAATATAATTATATATATAATTATATATATATATATATATATATATATATATATATATATATATATATATATATATATATATATATATATATATATAACTTAACGAGTTCGAGACACATTAACTAAAAAAAAAAGGAAAGGTTTAGAAATGAGAACGCACAGAGATATCGGTTATAACTGACTTTATTCATAAACTAATCCTTCTTATATACTATCTGGGAGTTGTTTATCTTCTCAGTAGGATTAAGCTCTACTATTACCCGGCTATGGCACTTAACCCCCCCCCTCCAGTTTCCAGACACTTTTGGAAACTAAAGGAAGGACCAGTCCAGGCGAGTAGCAGAGCTGGCTCCTGTACAACACTACAGCTCCCAGACACACACAATTACAGTATGTACAAATAAATACCATACAATGGTAAGATACAGCCACAAGGATAATAAAACAACCAAAACCACACCCCACTGATTGTTGTCCTCCACAACAGATATGAGAAAAAGGAAAAACAAAAATAGCTACTAATAATAATAAGAAAACAAAATTTTACACTTATAGAAATACAACACTTTCTTGTTCCGCACATTTTAACACTCCACTGGCGTAGGCGAAGGCACTCCAGACCCCAGAGGAAATTTCAGCTGTTCAATATGGACCGTCCGCCGCCTCCTGGGGTCCCCTACACTTTCGATAGTGACTGTGTTGTGTTCCCGGATGACTACAACACGGAATGGCCCCTCGTATCGCCGTGGCTCCTAACCCCTATTAGACCTAATTCTCCTGTAGACGATGGCCCCAATTTTGAGTTCCCCCGAGCAATCTCGGAATCTCGCATTTTCTCTAGTAACTCGGGTTCGTTTTTCCCTCACGATCCTTCTTCGCGCTTTTTCCCACGCCTCTCGAACCCGCACATGGTTCGCGACAATGTCACGCGCTGCGTCGTTACCTCCAATCGTACCCTCGGGATCCCGACTGGGCCCGCGAATCCAAAACAACACTTCAAAGGGAGAGAACCCCGTTACGGAATGGATAGAATGGTTGTACGCCGCAACCGCTTTCCGCATCGCTACGTCCGGCGTCAACCCTTGCTCGACCTGGTAGACCCTGAGGTGGTCGCTAAGCGTGCTATGCAACCGCTCTATTTCTCCCCTACCCTTCGGGTGTCCCGGAGTGTTGAAATGCCACGCGACCTCCAACTTACGCGTTTCCTCGCTCACCACAGCGTTGTCGAACTCCCTCCCTTTATCGGACGTTATGGTATCGGGTACCCCATAAAACATAAACCATGTCCGAAAGGCTGATAACACCGACTCTGCTTCCTTGGAGTGAATCAGGCGAGCCATAGCGATCTTACTGAAAACGTCGATGGTAGTGAGCCACGTAAAACCTTTCCAGGTGAACGTGTCCACTTGCAGATCGCGGAGAGGCCGGTCCCCCGTAGGTGTTTCTTCTTGTACGGCTTGCGGTGGGTGGCGGTCGTACTTCGTAGTCATGCAGACCTCGCATGCCCCTATAACTTCTTGGATCGTCCGCCGCATACCCGACCAATAATAGCGCCTTCTTAGCGCATGCAGAGTCTCATTGACCCCCCGATGGTTGGTTTTGCCCACGTGGTAGGCCCATGTCACTTCCTTCTGTCGGCCGCCGTCCCAGATGGTCTCCACCATGATCCTGCACCGGATGAAAACGCGATCCGGGATTTGATCCGTTTTCCACACCTGTCGTATTTTTTCCCATATCACTGCGTTACCCACGTAAAGGTGGTGGGTGTGTCCCGGCTTAGAAGCGTCCTTGAGGGCCTTACATACGAGGTCCAATCGCACCCCTGGTTGCGACGAGATGACATTGACGCGAGACCGCCCGTAACGCAGATACTATATTGCCAGCATGCCTGACGTCTTCGTCTTCCAGATTATCTGCCTCGGTTTGTCATTAACAATTTCGTCAATTTCTTCTAAATCCCCCGGTCTCTCGTCTGTAGAGCTCTCTCTTTCTGGCGATACCTCTTCTCTTCCCGCTTCCGTGGTAGACCGTTCCCCTTCGCCCTCCGGCGACCAAAACTGCAAAAACTGCCGTATATCTCCCGATGGCCCCCGACATCCTCTTCGATAGCATTCACCATGAGTGCCCGCGACAACCAATCGGCGACTACATTTTCCTTCTCAGGTTTGTAGACGACATCCATGGAGTACTGGCTGAGCTTCTCTTTCCAGCGAGCCACTCGAGCGGACGATTCTTTCAGCTGGCCCACCCACTGTAGCGGCCGGTGATCCGTCTGGACCCGGAACCGTCTGCCGAATAAATATGGTCTGAAATGGTCGACCGCCCAGACAATGCCAAGTAACTCCCTCTCCAACGCGCTATATCTGGCTTCAGCATCGGACAGTCTTCTGCTCGCATATGCTGTAGGCCGGTCCCACTGGTCATGTCCCTGAGACAACACCGCCCCTAAGGCGTACTCGCTGGCATCGGTAGTCACAACGAACTGCTTGGTGAAATCTGGAAACGCTAGCACCGGCTCCCCCGTCAAGTGCTCCAGACATTTCTTCAAGTTGTCCTCCATGACCGGTGTGACAACTACGCGCGCTCCC
Source organism: Arma custos (assembly GCA_037127475.1). Lineage (NCBI taxonomy): Eukaryota > Metazoa > Arthropoda > Insecta > Hemiptera > Pentatomidae > Arma > Arma custos. The sequence goes on from CM073763.1 coordinate 39,017,558, forward strand.
TTTTTTAACAAGTTATTAATGGGTACCAGATACCGCGCCATGTCTGGAACGAAACGTCTGTAGTAATTAAGGGCCCCCAGAAGTCTTCTAATGCCTTTCACGTCCCGGGGTATCGCCATCTTAGTGATCGCTTCCACCTTGGACTTATCCGGCCTAACTCCTTCCCGAGACACCGTGTGCCCTAAAAAATTTATCTCCGTTCTACCCAGCACGGACTTCTCCGGAGACAGTTTCAGCCCGAATTCGCGAACCCTCGTGAAGACCTGCCGAAGGTGTTGCACATGTTCGTCCTCCGATTTACTAAACACGAGCAGGTCGTCCATATAGACCTGGCAAATCCCCTCATCTACACCCCTGAGGAATTCGTCCATCAGCCTCTGGAACGTGAGGGGCGCATTCTTTAGTCCAAACGGCATTCTCGTAAACTCGTAATGTCCCCGCTCGAACGTGAAAGCTGTTTTCGCCTGATCCCGGGGATGAAGTCTGATTTGGTGATAACCCGCTTTCAAATCCAACGTGCTAAATATTACAGCACCGCTTAATCGATCTATGATATCGTCGAACCGGGGAATTGGATAAGCTTCGTCCTTCGTATTTTCATTTAACTGCCGGAAGTCCACGACCACTCTATATTTCTCGTCCCCTGTCACACTCTTCTTCCTTACCGCCCACAGGGGGCTATTAAACGGGGATGAACTATCGACGATGATTCCCTATCGCTTTAATTCATCTAATTCTTCCCGGATTTGCTGTCTCAGTGCCTGGGGATACCGCTTCTCCTTCACGTACGTGGTCTTCTCCTGTTTTAGCGGAATTTCGTGTACCGTCTTTCCCGTGACACCTAATACCCCCCCCCCCTTCCTTATAAAAGATGTCCCGGAATTCCTTCAGTAATAGGTTCCTCCACTCAACTACCCTAGTCACAGCCCCCACCCGAGGACCTCGCACCGCTCGGTGCCCCGCGTATGACTTACCCCCTAGCGTAACGAACCACCTGCCTCGTTTATTCTCTACCTTCGCGCCCACCCTCTCTAACAGGTCGCACCCAACTATGGCCTGATACTCCCTGGGCAAACTCTCTACTACATGCACCTGCAGGCGCGCTCCCGTTTCCCCCCACTCGCTCAATCCCATATCCTTTTCGCCCATCACTCTACATGGCCCCCCTAAGGTTAACAGCCTACATTTGCATCTCCGGATCTGAAGTGCCTCCCCCTTACCACACAACTTCTCCGCTGCTGTTTTTGACAACAAGGTACTCGAACTCCCTGTGTCTACAAGGCACTTCACTTCACCGTACGTCTTAATAATAGGCAACCAATATTTCAGCTTACCTTCCAAGTTATTTATGACGCAAGCTCGGTCGCCACTCTGCGAGCACCCTCCTCATACGGCCGCCTGCTTCCGTCTCGTTGTTGCCGTCCGCCGCTGACCCGCCTTTTGTTGACAATTCCAGCTGCTGCTCAAACTGCCCTCGCCACTGCTGCCTGGTTCCTCCTCCGTCTCTGATGATCCCGAGACACTAGATGTGTCCCTTGGGGACCCACCTCGTCTGGCCGAGTACCTCCTTTTCCGTAGCTCCTGTGCATTTACTTCCATCGGTTCTGCTTGATGTCCCTCCTTTCTGCGAAAGATGTACGGACATTGTCTGGCAAAATGCCCTTCCATCCCGCACTCGTAACATCTGGACCGTGGACATTTTGCTACCAGATGGCCCGCCTTGCCACACCCGTGGCACTTCCTCTCATCCTTCCGTGGCCCATTCTTCGACTTTGGCTGCCAATTTCTTTTTTCAGCCGTGAACGGTTTTTCTCTGACACTTGTTCTTCTACCCGGAGTCGCAGAAATTCTTGGTCGATTCGCCGAGACCCTTGTCCACTCAGGCTCATCTACCTCCATCCTGTAGCTCTCCTCTTCTCGGGCCCCTGTATCCACAGGATTCTGAGCGCATTTAAGGAACGTTTTCTCGATAGAAAATCCTTCCTTTTTTCCTAACTGCCTCGCCAACTGCACCTTCCAGATCGTGGACAGGAATAGCATTCGTGCGTCTGTCTCTTCCGCTGATACGATCTCTCTCATTTTTGCATTTAATTTTTGATACCGCTCCAGCATGACTGCAGCATATTGATCCGGCGTCTGCCGGCTCTGCCTCCGTTCACAGAACATTTGAAAAATGTCCTCCTCGATCGTCCATCTCCCTCCTCCATACGCCTTCTTCAACCTTTCTTTAATCACTGCCCATTCAGTCTCCTCATCGGCCTGAATTAAGTTCAGCACGCTTCTCCGGACACGCCGTGCCAGGGCCACTCGCAACCTCTTTGCATCCAGTTCTTCTAGAAAATCCGCTGCCACCTGGGATTGAATGCCTTCCATGATTCCGTCTCCACCTTTGAGAAAATGATTGAGTTCCCCGACATCGCCGTTAAACTTATCCAAATCAGAAATTTCTCTCCTGATGTCTTGCGCGTTGGCCTTCCGTAATTTCATTTTTCTAATTCATTAGTTTCTTGCGCAATTCTATTAGCTTCCTGCCTCACTAGGTCTGCCCGCGCTAATGCTAAGGAGGAAGTTACCTGAGGTTGGAGTTCAGAGATCATCTGCTCCGCCTGTGGGGGATCTAGCGTCAAGGTCGCAGGCCTCAGGATGCTCGGAGCCTGATCATTCATGTTGGCGCACTTTAGTACTATTCACAACGAATGGAAAGATAGCACAACGAACGAGATAACGAAAAAAAATTTCTTTCCTATGCTTTTAATCCGTGTCCCGGGTTTCGGCACCACTTAAAGAGTTCGAGACACATTAACTAAAAAAAAAAGGAAAGGTTTAGAAATGAGAACGCACAGAGAGATCGGTTATAACTGACTTTATTCATAAACTAATCCTTCTTATATACTATCTGGGAGTTGTTTATCTTCTCAGTAGGATTAAGCTCTACTATTACCCGGCTATGGCACTTAACTTATATATATACAGTCAGTGTAAAAAGTATTGGGACACCTGGAAAGGTGATTGAAAAAACGGTACTACTATAATTGTATACAAATTTTTTTTCTCCAGTTCACAATTCTTCTTTCTCCAAATTTTTCCTTTCCCATCCGAACCGAAAACATTAAATTTACTTTCATCTGTGAAAAGGATGCTGTTCCAAAACGTTTGAGGTTTATTTTTAAATTCATTTGCAAATTTTAATCTTTTTGCCCTATTTTGTTCACTGACAAAAAATTTTTTCCTTGCTACACGACCATGAAAATTTGCATTTCTCAAAATATTTCTGACAGAGCTCACAGATATTGGTTTTTCACTGTTAAGATTATATTATGTGGCTAATTTCGGAGCAGAATAACGTGGGTTTTTAGCCACTTTCCTAACAATTGACCTTCTATCCTGCTCAGAAAATACTTTTGGCCTTCCACTTCTTTGTTTATTTTTATAGCTTTTGGTTATTCCATACCTGTCTATTATATTCCACACAGTCATTCTTGGAATCCCAACTAGTTTAGATATTTCTCTTACTGTTTTGCATTGGTTGTGGAGACGGATTACAATTTTTCTTTCTTCTACACTAGTTTCTTTTGATTTCCGTCCCATTTCGAACACTATTGTTAGGTTTATAACAAATTACTGAAATAATCTTCAATATAAACATTAGAAAGACGATATAGAATAAGAAAAAGGGATTAGTGACGTAAATAAATATAATAGAATTATAGATCAACCTTTTGTCCCAATACTTTTTGTTTGTTATTGTTTATGTACTATTCCATTGAACATTTTTCGGTCAGTGTCTTTTTCGATACTTCAAAACGCGAATGATAAAATTTGATCATAAAATTATGCACACAGAAAATATGCTGTTGGAATTTTCGGAAAAAATTATTTTCAATACATTCCATTTATTTATTTATTTTTTTTTTTTAAATTGGACTAGGTGTCCCAATACTTTTTACACTCACTGTATATATACACACATATATATATATATATATATATATATATATATATATATATATATATATATATATATATAATATTATGTATATATATATATATATAATATTATGTATGATGTATATTACTGTTACCTTAAACTGTCGAATAAATTAGAAAAACTGTTTTCCTCGACAGGGCTGATGGACGGTGGTGAGCAGGAAGTCGGAGCCTGGGACTCAGTTCTGCTAGATCCGCTCACTGAGGAGACGTTCATCGGCAACCTCCATCATAGGTTCAAGAGGGATCATATATATGTGAGTTATATTTTTTCTCAGTGTATTACATTATGTTACTACATTATTTTAACACATTCCAGTTTATTATATGATAATTATCTTCTACTAGTTTAAGCTAATTCTCGATAAAAAAAAGGTTTCCACACATTGCAATTCGCTGTCCTTTCTTTAATCATTTCCTCTTCTACAGCTGTGTTATGTAACGAAGCTGTTTATAGAGCCTGGACCACGTATCTCTTTTCTTAGCCAACTTCCTCCTTCTATTCCCCGCTTCCTGAAAACCTAACTATAGGCCTTTTTACGAGTAAGAATGGTAAGATACAAGGAAGTTGATTTGTAGGCAACCAGTTTGGTCTGCTCTGTCACCTCTCTTCTTTCCAGGAAACCCTGAAGGCCATATTGAACATTTTCCCTCATGCTCCTATAGTTTGTCTACTTCTTCTTCAATGTTATCCTTCGGGGTTATCCAGTCATTAGTATTTAATCATCAACATTTTTTCACATGACTAAATTAACAGCGTTTAATGGTCACATATGTAAATTAGGAAAGATAAACGCAGAACTCTCCCAGGGCCTAGTTGATTTAACTGAACATGTTAAAAGTTCAAAAATATAGAAATAACTGGCTTTTTAAACATCCAGACAGATTAACTGCCTGAGACATCTGTCATGTGTCATCTTTCATCGTATTTTGATGTATATATTTCATTTTTAGATAAGATATCCTGTATAACATTTTAATCTCAAAAACACCATCAATGGTAATTCAACAATATTGATCCAATAAAAATGGTTACTTGTTTTTATTTCTTTCAAACTTTGTCATAATAATCTGTTTATCACACATTTCTTCTGGTTTCGACCGGGTAGTCAAATTCTTTGCCGACATTTCGCTGGCCATACTGGAAGCTTCCTCAAGGCTTAACCTGAGATTGAAAATGTTCTTCTCTATTTCTGTATTTATAGCCCACAGACCCAGAAGCTATAAATACCGAAGTCGAAAAGAACAGCCTGAGGAAGCTTGCAGTATTGCCAGCGAGACATCGGCAAAGAAACTACACGGTCAAAACCAGAAGAAACGCGCGATGAATGGGTTAAAAATATTGGCCACGACAATTTAAGAGACTATAGTCATAATATTTTCTTTATTTTAATAGATAAAATTAATATTTTAAAGACTAGCTAATAAAAATTAGCATTAAAGAAATAATAGTGTTGTAATTAAGACAATGAATAATAACTATTGTTTTAGCTTTGTTTTATTCCATGCATTAACTTATTTTTTTAACTTTATAACTTATTTAATTGTACATTTTTTGTTTATCTATAGTCATTTAATTACCTACAGCTGTCAATAATTGCGAAATGGTGTTTTCTCTTTGGTTTTGAAATATGCCTATTGTAATATTTTTGTTAATAATGAAACTTAGATAATAAGAGAAATCTGTATTTAAAAAAATATACCGATACTGGATTGTATTCAAACTGTTACACGATATATAACCCAGATCATAAGCGCCTTGGGGTTATTATTCTGCTTAATCACCAGCCGCTTCTGTAGGATTAGCTGCGGTCAACATCCTGCTTAGCTAACAGGTTTTTCTCCGGCTCATTAAGGGATCAGCGACCCACTTTATAGGGATGGAGCGCTGTCCGGGAAAATCCCTGAAGCAATGGATGATCCTCGCTTAGTAGAAAATAATAATAATAAACCTTTAACTTTATCCTCTTCAGCGATTCATCATCATATAAATTAACCATTAAATATTTTATCAAGATTTTTTTTTAAATAAAGAAATAATGAATTAAAATGTAGATTTAATATTTAACCCCCATATTTATATACAACATTCATTAATGCTTTTACTATTGAATAATTTATGAATTAAATCTGTCAACGGCATAAATAAAGCAATTCCTATTTTTTCTAAATATATTAATTTGTTATCAAGTTTATTTATTTTATTAAATTATTTATTTTTAAGGTACTCCGTGGACGAAGGTTTTATATTATATTATAATATAAAACCTTATATTTACCTTATACTTATATTTAATACCTGTATTTTATTGAAGATTAATTATTATTTGAATTTATTAATCTGAAATTTATGAAGAAGCTATCCATTTTTCAATTATTAGTTTTTAATATTTAATTGTTAGCTCAGATATTTTTCATTTAAAATGGTTGTTTGAGCACACGTACGAGACATTTAAAGAAAATTAAAAGTATTATCGTGTACACAGGAATATGGATAACATATTATGCAATCCCATTTATGAATATATATAAATCGAACTCTATGAAAGGTATAGTGTTTATTAAAATATACTAGTTAAATTATTTTTTTATTCGTTAGTATATATATATTTACGATTGAGCTATTATCGTTTTCATTTCTTCCATATCGTATTCTTCCTTTTCCCTGTGTTTTTGCTTTCTCTCCTGCGTCCATATTGGGACGTGTTTATCTTGCCTGTTTTTATTTTTGGCATCTAAAAACCTAGAGTTTCCTGAAGTTCTTCCTATGTGAAGAACGTCATTCAATAGCAACGGGAGAGACCACCTTTCCTTTTCTTCTTTCCTGAAATTTTCTTTTCAGTCACCTTAATCCATGTGAATTTTCTTTTTGTTATTTACTTTATTTTTTTAATTATATTTTTTTATTAATTATTTACTAACTGTGCTTGCCTATACGATCGATTCGAGTAATACATGACATGAGCATTATAAAAATATTCCAAGCTTTAAGATTCTCGATCACTTGGTGAATAAGCAATCAATATTACATCTATCTTCCATCGTGTACACTAAAAAACTTTACACGTTAACGTATACACTAAAAACACTAAAAAAACGGCTACTGGGTGTTAAAATGATTTAAAATACTCCTAAATTCAGGATACTAATATTTATTAACAAAGTGACAAAAGGAATACAATGAAGATACAAACAATTAAATTATTGGACTAATATAAATTTACAATAACAATATTCTAAAGATTTTAACCTAGGCCTAACGTCTATTTAATTACTAAAATATTATAAGATATTATTAATACTAAATAGCTTAACTATTTACATAAATACACTAAAATTACACTACAATCTACAAATACTAATTAACACTTACAGTTCACTAATCAAAGTCCACCGACCGTAAGAATCTCCAGATATAACAAACTGACACACAGTAATAAACAGAAACGGTTTATTACACTCGCGAGACTGTCAGTGTTCACTAACACAAGTTTATCACCTTGTCCAGTCTACTACTGACTGCCGCTTCGTGGCGTGGGGGTATTTATATAAAGGTCAAACCTTCTAGACTCACCGTTCTAGGATGTTTGAGATGGTTCTAATCCGATCTTAATCTCTTCCGCCAAAGGGCTTAAGACGTTCTGATGATCGTAGACGTTAATCCCCTTCCACCCGTCTGTCTCTCTCTGCCCGTAACAATATCAAATATTCATCATCATAATCTTTTATCCTCCTCTACCGCCTAAGCAGTATGAGGAATATCAAATATTGTATATTAATATCAATATCAACATCAAACATGTCAATTTTAATATCAAACATGCAATATGTTTCCTTTTATCGTCCCTGAATCTTTTCGAATTTAGAGCTTTAAGAAGGTTGTGAGGAGGCAATGAATACAAATGATTCATGATTGCTTTTAATGATGTATTTATGTGCGGTAAAGGATGCTTATTGTATATGAAGTGTTGAAAACAATAGTCCTCAATACCCATTGGATATTGGTAAACAGATTTTCCTCGGAATGAACAAGTAATCACTTGTATCCAATGGCTTTATATTTACATTCCTATATATTTATAGTTTAATTAAACAATGTCTTAGTTAATTTGGTCAAAGTTACAAAGGATCTCGGAATTAAATGTGAATCTGTAATGGAACATTAACTTGACTAATGGATGTCTCAATTGTAAGTCCCTAACTAACTCTTCGTGTTATTAAATTCTTGGCTGATACAGGTATCAGAACTCTTGGTGGAAGGTACCTAGTTTCTGTTTCATTCACTGTTTATTAGAAGTTAAATTTGTTCGTAATTACACTTAAGTACAGAAGAGTGGTGTAAAATGGTCATGGTTGCAATCAATGATTACAAAAATAAGAATGACATTTTTATTGATGATTGATCAAATTCATTCTTATTTTGTGTAATCATTGACTGCTCCCCCTATGTATTTTACACCTCTCTTAAAATTATCCAATCAACTATTTTCCATTTAAATATACTTAATAAAAACGGTTGACGAACACATACGAACGTACTACAAACGCTTTCAAGAAAAACTATACGGACACCCAAACCCATTGATACAACAAATGGCCACTACTCTCATGCCTGAGAACACTAGGAGGAGACTAAAAAGGACGTGGATGAGGGATCTATTACAGTAGGAAATTAAATGCAAGCCAATGGAGAGGTACCGCTGGGTACTGTTCTTCGTCATGCCTTTTTATGCCATTTTGTATTTTTTTTCAGTCAGCCAATCTGCTGATTGTCAATTACTTGTATTTGACAGGTGTGGATGGAAATATAAAGAGAAAAAAAAATATATACTTAACCATATTTAGTTTTTCAGATGCAAAACCCTGGTGAGATTTAGAGATATTAATATAGTAATAAAATTTAACCAAAACTACTACTGAAATCTGCTTATAGTTTCTTGTACCGCTTTGTCCTTAAGCTTCTAAATTTTTTGGGAAAGCAGACTAATGATACATGTACACCCTGGTAAGTTTCTAAAAATAGGTTAATATTGATTTCTGATTCAAATTTTCAGAGATTAATGGCGATCCACTATAATCGATTGCTATATTTAATAATGCATGGAGGTTCACTATTAATATGAACAGAAATGTTGATTACCGATTGCTGAAAATTAGAGTTACAGGAATAAAACTAATTAAGTAATTTGAAAGAAAATCGATTTTAGTGGTTTCATATAGGTTCATAAATTCTTGGGGTCTAGTGCTAGTAAGGCTATCGCAGCGTGCAGTTCCATATCTGTATGTATATCCATTTCTGAGGCTATTCGCTGAATTTCTCTGAATCAAATATTCTCTCTTACGGGTGACTAACCCAGTAAGAATTACTCCGTATCATGGAGGAAACTGGTCATAGATTGCACCCTCCACACATGGAAGTCTTCCTCAGGAAGGTGGTATTGTAATTGAACACATGCTAGAGTAAGTATTAAGTCTGCTGTTCTGTACTGCACTGTGGTGTCTGGTGGTTCATTAATCCTCACTAGCCTGGAACTAAGACTATTCTCTGCGTGATTCAATCAAATAGAATTAGCAAAATTAAAAAAATTACTAAATATTAACATAAAAATAAAAAAATAAAATAAAGAATGGGAAAATGAAATAAATATCGAGAAATATCCACTTTTCTTTTTCTTTCGTTCGTTGCATGTCGCAAAAACTTTTTAGATTATTTAAAAACGTTTTCGCCACCGAAGAGAGTGAAATCGAGAAGAGAGTAATGGTTAAAGGACGCTCCAACAATTTCACATTCGCTAACGAAAACTCATATAAAATAATTCTCGCTTGAGATAAAATCAGAGCATTAGCCTGATGTTTTAATTAGGCTGAGTCGGGAGTGTATACCTCTGTCAATTAACGCTAATGTTGTACCAGAGTTTCATTCGCCTAAGAGATTTCGTTTGGATGTGTAAGTTTTACAACGACTGTAGGTTTTATGCTGTGTTTTTATGATTATTACATTACATAATTATTTATTAAATAAACAGCTGTACCACTACAACCTAAGTGTCTTGGTTGTGATTGTAGTACAATCTCTAACAGTGCATGTTAGAGATAGTACTGTTTCTGAAACAACAGTTGTGCAGGGGGGTGACTTGTACGAGATCACCCTTAACCACAAGTTTTTCCTCAATTATTTATACACATGCTTGCATAACTCTTTATAGAGGCTGGGTGTTTCCCAGGAGGGTCTGCAGACCACAGAGAGTCCGATATATATGTAAACAGATCAAGTTATATAATTATTAACCACAGTCGGATTTGAAACCGGTATCTGCAGCAATGCCACTGGACTAACCCTCTCCCTTATAATTAGTTAAATTCTGTAATTATTCAAAATAAACGTAAAAAAGCAACACTGCCTTCATTAAGTTAATGATTGACGTATTTCGATAGTATATATTATATAACTATAATTATGGTTATTTCTATGATGATATTATGATTTTTTGTATAAACCCATTAATACTTAAAATTCATTTTAATATTGTGGGTTTAAGTATACCATATTTAATGAATTATACCCTTATAATTATACCCCCCGATTCTCTCAGTTTTTTTTTTCGTTTTCGCGCACGTCATTTATTTCCAGACTTGACACCCCTCCTTGAGCGAGTAAAAGCAAAGAGAGGATTTCTGGAGTAAAAAATGAACCCACATTTTTCGCAGTAAGCCCGAATTTATGATCTTTTGCATTACAGCGGTGTTTTATGTTATTCTTTGCCTACTCTGAAGCTTTCTACTTATTATCTGATTAAAATGTGTCATCAGAACTTCATATGAAAGCTTTATTTCTCCCTGCATATCTTTACAAAACAACCTGTGAATTGCCTTTGAAATCATTATTAAATACGATAGTAGTATATGAGGTGTGGGAAAGGTAAAGCAGTATCCATAGAAGATAAAGGAAAATTACAAAAATTTCTGCATCCTGTTCATCAGTATTGAACATTGGCAATTTCTCACGAATTAATGTTAAATAAATTTATAAATTTACTCAAAGAGACACTACAATCGTATTTTAGGCCCACTTGACACATTTTAATTGAATGTACTGACGTATTTGTTGGTATATATTACCTGGTTCTTGCTGTAGAAATGGATGGGACGATGCTGCAGTGGGAAAACTAAATTTTATCTACCCCGGTATCTATCGGGATAGTTATCTGACACCGAAATACCAAAAGAATTTTCACCTCCTTAAAAATCTTAGAACTTGGGGACAATCATCAGCAGATGGGGAAGAATTGACCCATAAGTAGCAAACAGAATATCCAAAGCTAACTAGGTTTTCTACCCTATCTACAACAGTATAGTTCGGCGTAGAGATGTTAGAAAGGAAACCAAAATGGACAGTTACAAATCAGTTTACCTCTCAACCCTCTTACTTATGCCTAATTATTATTATAATTAGAGGAAGGACATGCAATCTCAAAGAGCAACTGTTACCTGGAGAAGAGCGGGTTGATTAGGGCTCTTGTTGAATTAAACAGTCGTATCAGTCTCAATTGTCGGCAACGTTTTGACTCTGGTTTTCATTTATATTCCGTTTTGTATCCTTTTTACCTCTCCACGGCTTGTGAATGGCCTTATTCTCTTTATCGTACAACCTGTTTCCAAAGCATCGAGAAATCTAATCCATCACGATAAAAAAAGTTTGTTTTCTTTATTGTTCGTTGCCTAAATCATCATTACAAAATATTCAGTATCTACCAACAAGTAAATTGTCAATAAAATTATTATTATAATATCATTGTTTATTGTCAACAAATTATTGATGTAAACTTTTAACTAAGCTAAAAAAATAAATGTGTATATGAATATTAATGTACCACTACAATCCGTGAACGGGTGTGGGGTTGAGTATTTGGTAGAGACTGTACTAATTCAAAGACAACCGTTGTGCAGGGAGGTGATTTGTCCTAGATTATGCTCAACAATGAGATTTCACTCCTTATTTTTTTGGTACCCACTTTATAGAGGATGAACGAGCCCCAGGAGGGTCCTCCTGGATCCTATATAGTCTATTTCCGGCTGCTAACAAACTAAATAAAAGTCTTTTCAGCAGCGGGATTTGAACCAGTACTTTCAGCTTGGCAACTTAGTGCTCTAACAATCTACTCCGCTCCCTCATCCATAGTTAAGAGGGCTATATTAATCCTCAGTAATTATTTTAATTCTCAAGAGACAAGAGGCTGCAGTTTTTGCATTTTAACATATAGTGTTATGACAAAGAAATATTGAAAACTTTAAATTATCAACTACCAACATAAAGGATAAAACGCTGTAGGATTAAAGCCAGTTCATGGAACAGCATCGATCTTGAAGTATTTGCATCAAGTGGTTTATACGTTTTGAATGGATTCAACTTGTGCCGGTGCATAATAAATTTGCATTGTCATTTATGAATACAATTTATAAGATCTCTTTACCATACCATTATTTTCGCAGTGTAGTAGTAAAGGAACTGCTATTTTTAAAAATGGTATATGTCTATTTATTCTTGCATCGAGATATTAAAGGGCTTGAATACTTGAATTAATTAAATATATGAGAAAAGGGTATGTTTTTATCACTTAGCAAAGAGTGATGTTTTATCACAATACACCTTTTAAATTTCATTATGAAATATGTAATAATCATTAAAATTATTTAAAAACATAAACGTTATTTTTATGATTGAAATGGACTCATACCACTTTAAAATTAACGTATGCATGTTAATCCTGATTAATTGTAAAAATAAAATTATCAAAAAAGTTTAAAGTATGCAATTATTATAAACCGTATTTCAATTACCAAAATCAAATTAAAATCTTAATTAAACATTTCACTAACACAAAATTATTTAATATGGGTAAAATTCTAAATATTTTTTATTACTATCAAAACTTTGACTAGTAAAAAATATTTAATAAATATCGATTAAACATGCAGATATAGATAAAGAGGTGTAGGGGCATGTAGATCTATATCAATAGATATTATAAATATAGATTAAAAAACATATTTTTTTCTTAAAGGCTAATCAAGAGTTTCAAATTCTTTAAAGTTATATATTTTTTTTAAGTTTTAATCGCATGCATTCTTATTTTTTATTTTTTATGATGTTGTAAATGATTATTTGCTTGTAACTTACTAGCAATGCGTAATATTCATTTATATGACGTAATAAAATGTACACAAATACCGATTATTTATATGTATGTACTGTACTGTGATGTATGTATAATATGTATTTACCGATTGCTATCATACGAACTCCTTTATGTGTCCTTTATTTTTATTTCAGATAAAATATTTTATCGTCCATAATGGCGTATGATATGAAATCCCGAGGCGTATGATTGGTATTGATATTGATTTATGTGCGGTTAGGTAAGCAAAAAAAAATTCAGAGAGAGAGATACTGATTTGTTTATTACAATTTATCAACACTCTTTTATTAGTAATCATGTGGTTTTTTGGATAATAGAGTAATATAACGTTTGTTTTTTGGTTAATGAATTAATTTTATATTTTCGAAATATATTGAATGAAATCACTTAAAAGATGAAATAATTTTAGTTTTAAGATAAAAAGTATTTATAAAAAATCTAGAATTTGCATCTGACAGATTGGAATTAAATTCCCAAAATAGAATATGTCAGTTAATAAAAATATATAAAATTAAATAGTATATAGAATTACTTTACTTCATTTTTCCACTCTACTTAAGTATCTAATAATTCTTTCTCAGTTTAACTTTATTTTCGAGTTACTTCTTCAGCCAGTCGGATTAAATTCTTGGTTTCTTTTGCATCGTCATTATCAATATTTTTTAATACTTAAATGTACATTTATTATTTGGTTTTTCTGAAAAGGTGTTCTTAATTCATTACAGAACGTTTAGATTAGACTTATAAAGCTGTACAATTATAACCAATAGGATTTTTCAAATAAATGCATATAATGTGCGTGTATGTAGTTTGATTTTGATTAAAATTGAGTTCAATGAAAATTAAATAACCCCCAAAGCAATAATTATGCATTGAAGTGTCAGCTAAAATAATTATTTTCATACATCCAGTCTATATCAAATATATTTTGGTTATACAGCTCCTTCAAAAGAACAATGAGATAACTCAAAAATTGATATTTTCAAGTTAAACCTTCAGTAGCAATTGTATTGCTTTTTTTTCTTATTTTCCTCCGTATACCTTTCAGTGTGGAGGAGCCTCTACCCAACTGTGCCAGTCCTGTCGGTCCCCTGCCATCACCATCATCTGCTCCAGGGTTTTACCTTTTCCCTCTCCCAACTTGCGAACAAATTCTCTATACGAAGTTCGTGCCCTTCCTCGCGGTCTCGCGCTTGTAGGTCTAATTTCGAACACCTTCCTTGGGTCGCGATCGTGACTCATTCGGCAAATGTGTCCGAACCATCTCAGCTCCTGTTTCTGCAAGGAATCTTTTAATTGTATTGCTTGAAGGGTTTTAATTCAGAAATGGCATATCTGATATTCAATTTAATATATATTTTTTTAAATAAGGTCATATTTTGAGTTTTATTATGTTTGAACTTATGGAATTAGGTAAAATCAAAAAATTTTGTAAACATTTTGTAATGGTTAATCAAAGAATCTCAATACCATATAACGATTTTTTTATCGCTTCTCTAGTTCGTCCTGTGCTGCTACCTTTCGGAGTAGACCGAAGGGATGTTGAAGCCACCATCTGTAGTTTATTTTTTGGCGAACTATGGCCATGTGTGGATGTATGTATATCTTATCTGAATTTAGTTTTTTACTTGACCAAGAAGTATCTTACACTTGCTGATATTAACATTTTAGTTTTTGCGGCTTAGCGGTAGCAATTGTGTTGATTGGAAGTTTTGGATATTCCATTTCCAACATGTTTTTTTAGTCAATTTATGGGAACAACGACTAAAGATAAAATCAACATTTTTATATGTTAATTTCGATACGGTCAGTACAGTAGGAATGCTTTGCTTTACCAATTCCCAATTATTTTTATTTTTTAAACTCACATGGAACTTTCAAATAGCTCTATTAAAAAATTAGGTTTTGGGTCATGACATTCCCTGAAGAAGCCATATATTTCATATCTGATGTTTATCAAGGTAAAAATTAGAGTTTTCCACCCATATGCAATTAAGACTTTAAAATAAACCGTAAAAATTAATTTTTACTTATAACCGTTTGGCACATTTTTGACGGATTCATATTTGAGAAGATTCGGTCCTTTTTCGTTAATGGACTATTTCATCAACCTATATGATATCAAATGCAAAGAAACTTAGGACTTAGTTATTTGGAAACTGAATATTAAAAAGCTACAGTGCCTTATCGATTAAGAACAGCCTGTTTATGATGGAGTCATTCGCCCCAGACCAAACTGCTGTTAGTTTTTTATCGATGTAAGCCAAGAACATGATACGTATCCATAGTCGTAATAGCTTCTTCCCTCTTTATGGGAGCTCATTCTGCCTCAACTGTTCCCAAAGTCATCTCGCGTCCTGGTTAAAGTATAGGAGTCAAATGTTTATTTGCTAATTTATTTGTTTTCAAAAATGTTCCAAATGGTTATAAATAAAATTTTATTTTTCGGTTTTCATTTAATGTCTTTGCTTTATGATTGAAAAATTCTAATTTTTCCTCTTCATAAATATCAAATGTGTAGAGATATGAAATAAATCGCTCCTTCAGAAGTGCAATGTCATTACTCAAAAAACCTAAATTTTCAATAGAGGTATTTGAGGGTTTCGTGTGAGTTAAAAAGATAAACATTTGTGTATTTATAAAGCCAATCATTCATGTTATAATTATGGTATGAATTGATTTAATAACTATTAGAACATTCTTAAAAGCTGAAACCCTTTTTGATTTTAATTTGTATCAAGATTCCCTCATAAATTTAAGTCCAAACATGATACAACTCAAAATATGACTTTGTTTTTAAAAAAAAGTCTTCATAACATATCTTAAAAATGGAATATCAGATATCGCTCCTTCAAAAGGACGGCATCATAACTCAAAAACTATTTTTTCAATAGCGGCATTTGAAAGTTCCACGTGAATTAAAAAAAAAAATGGGTATTGGTAAAGGAAAGAATTCCTACGATAACGACGGTAGTGAAATTCTTTTGATAACCATTAGAATATTTTTAATAGCTTTCAACTTTTTTTATTTGAATTTATGATATTTTTCCATATATTAGACTCCAAGAGCAAACATGATACAACCCAAAATATGACTTAAAAATAAAATTGGAATCGGAATATCAGATGTATCGTTCCTGGATTAAAAACCTTCAACGTTTACAACTATTGAAACTACTGTCTTCAAATTGCTACTGAAGACTTAGAGTTATGCCGATGTTCTTTTAAGGGGCGATATATGCGGCCGCCATTTTGAAACGAATGAGTCTGGTTTCAAAATTGGCGTCCGTCAAAAAAGGGACAAATAGTTTTATATAAAAAAATCATATGAATTTTTCTTTCAAAGTCTTGCATCTTTGCGTTATGTTTGGATAATTTGATTTTTTTTCCTCTTGTAAATTATCAGATATTAAGGGATATGAAACATTTTGAAATGAAATTAATTTGTTTTCAAAATGTGCCTCCGTCGAACATGTGCCAAATGGTTAGTTATGGGTAAAATTTTATTTTGACGTTTTCTTTTAAACTCAAACTGCTTTTTGATAGGAAAAATGTCAATTTTTCCTCTGTATAAATACTAAATATAATGGATATATGAACCATGTAAGCTTAACTTAACTTAGCTTACTTAACAACCGCCTCAATGATCCTAAGGGAATGAAAATGTCGCTTGCAATTAAAATTAACCATCATATTTACGATATTAAAGTAAGCAATAAAGAAGTATTTTTACTAAATTCTATCGAATATTATTACGTAATATTGCGATTACATTTCTCTGCCAGATACAGTGGAACATTGCTTAACGAAATTGTATTTTTTTTTCCGAAGCACTCAGATAGATGACCCCGATCCTGCCGAAGAGACTTGACACGTTGTGACAGCCCTCCTTCGACTGCCCTACGAATGGCAGCAGAGACCCTTCGGTCCTGAGCCGACACTTTGCCGCACTTTGCACCCGGTCGATACAATTTCCACATATTTTGGCTCTGGTCCCAGCGGCTGCCGCCTTGCCCACACTGCGGGGTACACTCGGTCCTTCCTCGCGGGATCAATGCGGAGATATCATGCGGATCGTTGGCGAAGCCAAATCTCAAAGCTCCTTCATGAGGAAACTGAGTCCTAGGAATACAATGGAAATTCAGCAGACCCATAGGCTTGTGGAGGATCACTGGCCGACATAAAATTGAAAATGAAGAAAATAATTTTTTATTTTTTTTTTATTCTTGTCGTCGGTGAGCTGCATTACAACAAATATTTATAAAGCTTGGTAAACCAGAAGGCTTGATGTCGAAACCGCCAATATCTGCCCACGAACTTCCTTCCACGGACCAAACCCAAATCCGCCAGATCACTCTGAAAGCAATCCTCCCACCTATGACTCGGCCTCTCTCTCAGATTTTTAGCAGTCGGCACAACGCTTATTATCTTTATATAAAATCGTTTATTACCAAGCCCAACAACTTTACTTACCTATCAAAATCTGAGCGACGATATTAATTCAATAATGTTAATAAGCTACATGCTTCGTGTTTCCGTGTTATGTAATCCCTTAATGCTCTAGTGGCTCATCCTTTTTGCATTACAATGAATACTTGGTAAAAAAAAAAAAAAATACAGAGCAACTATTTGTTAACAACATGAACTTTGATGAACATGGATTAATTACATGATACAAGATGTACTGTAGTGTAAGTTGATACATTTTATCTCAAAGAAAAACATAATTAATTAAAATACGATTTAATTACACCTTTATTTATTGCCCTTCTTTACTAAGACATCCTATAATTACAATTTAGAGGAATTATTATTATACAACAATAAGAATCCTTTAGTTTTATGCTAGCAGTTGATTTAAGTATCATTTTGAGTGTGTACCCTTCTAAACTAGAGAATCTTTATGTCTGACTAGTAAATTTATGATGAAGTAATGAAATTATTTGATTTTGCTATTATAAATATGGTAAGTCGCCGGAGGGTCGGAATGTTCATTAAATCCGTGTTATGATCTCTAGAACAAGGTGGTGAAGAGAGTGTCTCTTTTTGCGTTAAATGAGTTACTGTTGTAACTTTAGAAATCATATTCGGAAATCCACTTCCGGAATTAATAAGAGTATTTTATTAACGCAATCAACTTGCTTATGTTTAACTTTAAAACCTGTACTACTACAACCCATGAAGGAATCAGTAGTGGCTCTACTGTTTCTAGGACAACGATGTTGCGTACGGTTAATTTGCTAGTGAGGTTTTCCTTCAAATTAAGAGTACCCACAATATAGCGGGTGGGTAAGCCCTAAGAGGGTCTTTAGATGCCACAGGCTCCATCCGTGACTGTTAACAGATTAAATAATCTATCTGCAACATCCGGATTTGAACCAATGACCTTAGGCACAGCAATTCAGCGTTCTACACACTTAGCAACCCCGCTTCCTTGAATGGTGACGCAACGAAATTTAATTTCATGCAGTTACAACTTTTTAGCGTTGGTTATAGATTTTTTATAAATGATGGAGTTAAAACTTTGAGGTGTAAGAAGTAAGGAATATATCGTTCAATGTTCCGGAACTTGGTGTCGATAACCACAAGTTTTAAAATAAAAGTTTTCAAGGGGAGGGGGGTTGGAATATTGCATAGCTGTAGACAGCTTTTATTTTCGAGTTAAATCTAAAGCGATTTTGAAGTATTGAATACTTACTTTATATTAATTTATTATTAAATAGGTTTTAATGCTCAACGAATGCCTTATTTTTTTCAAATACTTTTAGTTTGGTAAATAAGATATTAATAACCGAAAATAGAGTAAGGAATATAAAGACATTTCAGTTCTAGGACTAAACAGATTGTAACACTGGAATGTGATACATAGATCTAAATAAATTAAAACAGAAATGATAAGTAATAAGTCATGGATGGTGATTATACTATTGTATAGACTAAATACACTCATGTGACATAAAGTATATGCATTTACTGTATGAGTTAGTTTAATACATACAAATACATTGCCTGTAAGGGAAAACGCATATATTCGGTAATTACTTATATGAAATAACTCCATATGTTTCAGAAATTTAACATTTAACCTAATTATAAATGCAGTTATAACTTTATAACAATTATAACTTTTATTGATAACTGTTATAACCGAATAGAAATAAGAACATATGTTTGTATTTATACATAATTGAAAACACAACAGATAACCAAGACAATTAGAGATATACATTTTCAATTTGGAGGACAAAAATCCACAATATTCTTCAGAATCTGCTCAAATAAATCCCTGTTTTCGTATCTCCTTCTCCAAATATATTCACATAGGTACGAATCTATCATCGTCCGGTGTGTGCCGCATTCTCTCTGGTTCCTTCACTTGAGAGATGACCATAGAGATTAGATTCTTAGAGTATGAGCTCCTGAGGTTACTTCATTTCATGTCCCTTGAAACAGGGCCTTTTTTGATATATAATACCCTTATCTTGAGCATATTTTATGCTTGATACTTGATTTTTTAATTCTTTTCGCCAATTCTAAGAAATTCGTTTTAATGACTGAGTAAATGATATGTACTATAAGTGAATTACATGAATTTATCTTTCTTTACATTTTTATTTCTATTAGGTTATAACAGTTATCAATAAAAGTGACTGATACTAAATAACAGTTATTTAAAAATAATCTGCATGCGTTTTCCGAAACTGACCCCAATACCGATACCCAATACCGACCCCAATTAAATGATCAAAGGTTTTTTTTTTTTTTTTTTTTAAATTTATTTATTGATATTTACAACTGTATTACAATTATACAACAAGTAAATAGAATGCGTGTTACATAATGACATGAGAATGACAAGTAGAGAAACTACCCACTGGTAGTACTCAAATCAAAGTTCAATAAGAAGGTCACGTGGCCATCTTCTTTTCAGACGCCTCGGAGGATTATCGGGAATTGAAGAGGAAGCTAGGTTTGAAACTAGAGGGTTTGAGTGGGAATGGAGTTTGCTATGAAAGGATAGATACCGGGTTCGGGCCAAATCAGCAACAAAAGGGACATTTAGGTCGTTATGGATGACTTTATTCTTAACAAAATAAGGAGCATTGAGGATTTTACGAAGGATTTTGGATTGTAGGGATTGGATACGAGAGGAATTCGATGGCTTAGTGGAGCCCCATAGCTCTACTCCGTAAGTCCAAATAGGTCGTATGATGGTCATGTAGATGAGTCTTTTGTAGTTAATTGGGAGCTTAGAGCGTTTGTCTAGTAAGTATTGAAGTAGCCTGAAACGTCGAGCGGTTTCCTGTCTTTTCAGTCTTGTATGAGGATTCCAGGTTAATCGTTTATCGAGGTGCAACCCTAAGTATCGGATCTGTTCTTCAGGCACCAGTGGGATATTATTAAAGGATACTGTAGGGCAGGAAGTCATTGGTTTACGACGTAAGGTAAAAGTGATTTGATGCGATTTTTGAGAATTTATTTTAATTCTCCAGTTTTGAAACCATTCTTCAAGATCAGTGATATGGGATTGGAGGCTTTAGGATGCAATAACTGGATTGGTGTTGACTGATAATACACATGTATCATCAGCATACGTGGTAAGGATAGTATTAGGATGAGTTGGGATGTCAGCTGTCTAAACTGTATAAAGGATTGGGCCAAGGATACTACCTTGAGGAACACCAGCAGATTGGGAAAAGAGGGATGAATAGAAATTATTATGGTTTACTTGGAAAGTTCTATTTGTGAGATAGGATTGAAGGATAAGAAAGTATGTAGGGGGTAGGAATTTACGGATTTTGTAGAGCAAGCCCGTATGCCAGACTCGGTCAAAAGCCTGATCCACGTCAAGAAAGACGCCCGAACAATATGATCCACGTTCTAATGCAGAGGAGACCACATCCACCACACGATGACATTGCTGAATGGTGGAGTGTGATGCTCGGAATCCAAACTGGTGATCTGGTATTACGTGATTTGCATCAAGGATAGGGTACAATCGTTTAAGGATGAGTTTTTCTAGGATTTTACCCATGCACGGTAAAAGAGAGATAGGACGGTACGAGGATAGGTATTCTGGTTTTTTTTTAGGTTTGGGTATCATTTTTACAATGGAGAATTTCCAGAGGTCAGGAAAATATGTGGAGCGGAGTACAGCATTATATATATAGGTAAGGAATAGAATGGCTTTTCTAGGTAGGTGTTTTAAGATATGAATTGTGATGAGGTCGTGCCCAGGAGCTTTGCGGGAAGGTAATCTGTGAATAATGTTGGATATTTCTGAAGGATGGAATACTTTGGGTGGAAGGGACATTTGGAGGGGAATATCTAACGCTTCTTTTATATATTCAATTTGAGTTGGGTTAATGATATCAGGATGGGGATGAAAGATTTTGGAAAGGTATTGGCCAAATAATTCTGATTTTTCTCCGTCAGATCTTGTCCAGTTATTTGATTCAGTAAGGAGTGGATGATTGAATTCTTTGAACTTTAGGAGTTTTTTGGTAGTCATCCATAATGTTTTGTCGGTGGTTGTAAGATTTTCAGTCCAGGTAATTAAATTTTGAATTTTGAACTTCTTGATTTCTGCTTTTAGTTTGTTAGTTAATTTTGTATAGATAGTTTTATCTGCTGGATATCGAGTTCTATGCCACTTCGATCTTGCTCTGCGTTTTTCTCTTAATAAGATACGAATATGCTGTGGCAAATCAGTCTGTTGATGGTTATTATTTGTGTGATTTGTGATATTGTCATGTATACTGTTTCTGATTGATGTTGTAAGTTTTTCTATGGCTGTATCAATGTCTTGTTTTGTCTTTAGTGAAATTTTTAAGTCCAGTTTGTCCTCCAAGTCATAACAAAAATCGTTCCAGTTAACACGTCCTGTAATCAATGTGGGAGGGGAAGGCTTGGGAGCGAAACTTGAGTGCAAGAAAAGGAGGACTGGACTATGATCTGATGAAAGGTCGTCCAAGGATTCAATATTGACTTGTGCGGGGGAAATTTGGGATGTGATAAATATGTCAAGGATATCGGGACGTTTTTTGGTAGATGTAGGCCAATAGGTGGGGTTGTTTGGCGCCAGAATGGAATAACTTTTTTTGGATGTTACAGCAGACAGGATATTTCTTCGGGAGTTGGATGTTCGACAACCCCATCGTTGGTGTTTAGCGTTGTAGTCTCCTCCAGCAATGAAGCGTGAACCAAGAGATTGGAATAAGGATTCAAGAAGATTATAGGAAACAGAAATTCCAGGAGGACAGTATACAGCTGAAAATGTGATATGGAAAGGACGAGTTGTTATGGTTACTGAGGTTGATTGGATAGCATCAGTTGGAATGGAAGGAATAAGGGAATGAGATAAGTTTTTGTGAATGAGAATACAAGATCCGGCATGTGAAGTGTTATCTGGGTGGTCTGATCTGTAAGTGATGTAGTCCCGTATGTAGAAATGTGCGCGATGAGTGAAATGTGTTTCAGTAAGTAAAGCAATATCTATTTGGTTGTCGTGTCAAGTTCAATGTCAAGTTCATCACGGTGATTAAGCAGTCCATTAGCGTTCCACAGAACGATAGCTAAGGGCTTTATGCTCATCGTGGGTAATTAAGAGGGACTTCGCTAAAGATTCTCGTGAGTAGGATGATGAGAGGCTTGATAGTCTCTTGAAGGTCTTTGAGGAAGGATGATAGGATAGAATTTATGTCGATAGGATTTTGGACATGGGATGGATATGAGCCTTGAGTTTGATAGGGATAATTAATGGGCAAAGGAGGGTTGGCTGGGGGTTGTACCCGAGGTGCTGGATTAAATGATCAAAGGTAAATTTCACCATATTGTAATTTTTCTTTGTTTTTGATTAGAAGTATGTATATTTATTAAAAATGGAATAATTATGGGCACAAAATTTTATTGTTTGAAATTGCGAAAAACGAACATGGTTAAATTTTCAAAAAAAACTGCCATATAGGTCTTAAATTCACTTTTTAACGACTGAACGATCGCTCTACATCCACTGAAGTCAATGGAGCCTTTGGAGTCAATTCTTCCCTCATCCAATCCCCTGTGGATTTTCGCTATGAGTATCATTTCTTTCCAGCCTGGGTTTTTTTTCAGCACATCTTGCAATTTCTTCTATATTGTGGTTCAAACTTCTCCTAGATGCCTCTTCTAGCTTCTTATAGCTTCTGTTTTCAATAGTAGAAACTCTCGTTGTAGAAACGATAGAGGCATGCTTTGGGTTTCGAGCTTTGTTATCAAGTGAATTAAAAAATACACATTTAAGGCTATGCAAGTTGTCAATGTGCGGTTCTCCATCACAGATTTAACTTTTTCTATTGCTGCAGACGAGCCCGAATCTAGTTTGGATAGAACGTCTTTAATTTTTTCGAAGTTCTTGCTGTAATATTAGGCTGCCTCTGACCAAGTGCCCCACCTTTTAATTACTGGCTGAGGAGGCAAAGATAAGTCTGGAAAAAGCTCTTTAAAAAGTTTGACTCAATTTGTGGCTTTAAAAATATATGTATATACATTAAAAGGATATTAAAAGGTCAACATCAAAAAAGTCAAATCTGACAATGTCTGACACTCGATGAAATGCATGTGCGAGGCATGTGAAATGTATCATATTCGGATAAAACACCATCAAAGCAGCCCCCACTTTCAACATACATAGATGAGCGTCTGATAAAAATAGCAGAATATTTTAGGGTAAAACACCACTTGGCCAAAGAAGACTCACCGAGCCTTTAGAAAACGTGCATTTGTAGCGTGGTTGCATTTTTCTAAAAGTGATTGATGAAAAGTAAATTGATGAGAAACTGTGTTGGAGGTGAATCGGGACATAGTCTACGAATTACTACTATATTGGAAAAGTATCTCCCTTCAACTTCAGTGCTTTCGTTGATCGAATATAGTCCAAATTTTTGACGTCATCTCGAATTGTATCAAGAGTTTCCATATAAATACCTTTCAAATGTTTTTTCCTTAATGTGCTTCCATCAAGTATTTTTTATCAGTGTATCGCTCTAAGAAATTCTTAACATAGGAATTATTGATTTTGTGAAAGGGAATGTCAGCTTTGATTAATGCGCTACATAAATTTGTATAAAAAGTTTACTTTTGTGATGAACCAGCAAAGCTATTATGAATGTCTGTTGCAGCTTTAAACTTCTCTCTTTGTTCGTCTTATGTTTAGCTGATCCGATTGGTTGTGTAAACAGAGAACGTTGGGAAGTCGAAACTGCTATATCGCAACACGAACGATATAATACGACAGAATCAGTTTTAAATGTCTCATCTGGAAACTCTCTGAGGTAGTTGGAAACTAGTTCCCTTGTTTTTGAAGGACCTTTGGCATTTTTTACGTTGGGTTTTTCTCATCGGTTGCGGTAATACTGAAAGAGAGCGACTGATCGAGATTGAGGTAGAATAGGAAGGACTATGGGGAACAGGGGGTGAGGGATTTTGAGGAATTAGGCGAGTAAACAATTTCGATAATTTTATTGTGGGTACCTACTCTACTCGTACTTTGATTCCAAGTAAATCATGCCGTTCTGTTTTGAGGGGTCAACGATTACTAGCACGTCGCCGATTGCTAGGAAACAACGACTTTCATTCTGTCATTGCTTACTTTGTCATTCTGCGCGTCTTTCAACTTAATTTACTCAACATCCATCAGCGAATTTGTGATTGTTGCGGAATACGTAAGAAATATGTGTTTATAGTGAAATATGTGCTTATAGTGAAATTTGTAAATATATGTGAAGTAAAAATGGGCTTAGATGAATCATAATGCCTTAAAACATATTTTAAACTGTTGTTCATTATGATATCTAACTTAACTAAAAATATGTAAACACAAATCCGAGCCCTACTAATAAATCATTTCACGAAGAAATGAAAATACCACTCTTGGGTTAGAATTAAGAAACCCTTCAAAACATTGCATGACTAACTTATCGGACACCCAAACTTACCGGTACAATATGCGATATGGAGACTGAAACGTTTCTGGAGCAGAAATCTATTAAAGAGAGATTTAGCCAGCCAGCTAAAAAATATCTACATTAAGTTTTTTTTTCGATATTTCGTTTCGTTAGATGTAAGCACTTTTTCAAGTTCAAAGAGCTAGGCATAGGCATTAAAAAATATATTTAAAAAAGGGGAATCACTTAATAACACTTCCCAGAATGAGACGATAAAAATACAGCACATATTTACGGAAACAACACATGCTTCACTAGAAGGATTTGAGTTTTGGACAACGGATTAGTAACAACAGGGGCTACTAGCGAGCGCCCGTAGAAGATTGAGTTACCTGGCGAAAGCTTGTTAACGGGCCAAGGACCACAGCGGTCTGGTAGCGCTTCTCTCTTAGTTAGATTTATGCTATCGATTTCTTTAAGATTCTTCTTATTATTGTTTAAATTCATTATTTTCTATCAAATTTTACCTGTTTGTTTTGATTGTTTTTTATCTCTATTGAATTTCGTTATGGTAAAACTGAAATCGAATCGAGATAGCCTGAAAATTTATGTATTGAACAATTTAACACTTTATTTCGGCTTTTAACCTGGCCATCTCATCATAATTTGAGGTTGGAATTTTTTTATTTATTAATTTGGAAAATAGAAAATTGAAAAGTTATGTTGTTGTTTTTTTAATTTCCTATAAATATTTCTATAACATGTAATAATACAATTAAAAAAGGCCCCCCATTACAAGTCCGAGATTCAGTACGTGGTAGATACTGTACTATTTTTTGGACAACGGTGTGCAGAGAGGTGATTCGGCCATGATCACGCTTAACCACCTGTCTCCCTCACCTTTTGTTGGAATCCACTTTATAGAGGGTTTCGTTAAGCATTTTATAAATATTGCTGTTTCGTTTTGGAGGTTTTATAATAGCAAAGCAGAAGATAGAATCGATATGTATATTTAAAAAAATAAAAACTAATAAATTCGAGTGGAGCAGGTTACTACTCTCGTATCAGATTTTTATAAATACAGCATCCTATCTCTGTTTTGATAAGCAATTGGTTGCTCAGTATACAAATATATTATATATATTAAATAGGAATATGGAAGCGGGATAGCTCGGCAGTAGAGTGGGTTCAAATCCGGCTGTGCAGGAGGCTCCACACAATGCAGGCATGCCTCGCGGTCCCTACTTAGGCGCCTTATTTCCTGGAGGGTCTTGCTTCCCTCCACTCCTAGGCGCTGGATGTATTCCTGATAGGAAACTCTGGGACGGCCTCTCAGCCTCCTCCCAGTGGTTCTAGCTTCCATGGCTTCGTTGGTTCCCTCTCTTCGTCCATCCGACAGATGTGGCCAAACCACTTTAGCTTTCGATTTTTTATGGAATCTTTTAGCTCGATCACTTTTTGCTCCTCTCTGTTTCTTTCATTCCTGAATCGGTCCCTCCTGGTCTTTCCAGCGACTATTTCGCATGAATTTCATCTCCGACGCTGTCACTCGTCTAGATAGTTTGTCCAGGACAGTACCAGACCGTATGCAGAGCGAGAAATGGGTCAATATGAGTGCGGATTTAGACGTGGATGATCGACAATAGACCAAATTTTCTATCTGATAACTATTATGGAAAGAGCGCGTGAATACAAACTGCAAACCCATCATCTGTTTATCGACATGAGATCAGCCTACGACACGGTAGATCATGCAAAGCTGTACGAACCATTAACTCACTTCGGAATCCCCAGAAAGCTTATAAGATTCATGAGGATAACGATGGAGGACATTGTTTGTGTTATGAAAATTCGGGGCACCGTCTCAGAAGAATTTTCAACAAAAAAGGGAGTGAGACAGGGTGATGCTTTAGCGTGCCTTCTCTTCCTAATAGTATTGGAAAAGGCTGTTTCCAATACTATTAGGTATGTATAGACGTGTGATTCAAACGTGGGGCACGATATTTAACAGGATAGTTCAGATTCTTGCTTATGCTGACGACATTGACATAATTGGGCGCTCTCGAAAGTCGGTTACTGAATTATCTGATACTAAAATGTAGTTGATACAAGTATCAGATAGAGTCGAAATGTACCTGATACTTTTGTATCAATCGATACACAAGTATCAGATACGGTCAGATTGTTACAACCTTACCCATCCCTAATTATATTTAAATAAATATGTCTATATGTATATATTTAAATAAATAAATTGTTCTATAGTATGTAGATATGAAATACTTTTCAAATATAAATTGATAAAAAATTAGCTTTAAAAAAAATAAACAAAAGTGAACCTAACAAAATGATTGTTGTTGGGATATAGCAATAATACATTTCTCGTTTAACTACTGATCATTTAGTTTTTTATTTATTTATATTAGTCCTTATAATATGAAATAATATGTTCGGTGATTTCTTTCTTGGGTTGTAGTGCAGTGGTCAATTGGGCCACTCGTCCGGCGTTAACTTCACAATCTCTTTGTTAAGAAGAGCAAGTGTGGTTCTTATGGATATTTCCAGAAAAGTAAACCGCACTATAGGCGGAGTTCCACCTCATTGCCACATCTTGAATCATTTTTTCGGCTCAAGTCCGTTTTGTTTTTGTTGAGCTAGTGATGTGTTTAAAATGACCAAAAATTCCTTTGACCTTTAGAACAATTGCTGCCAAATCGGATTGGTCATTTCCCAAAGCGTCTTGTACAGTTAAATTTATGGTGTGGGCCATACATCTGAAATGTTTCCACTTCAGCATAGCTCTTACAGCTTTAGTTATGTTGGCTGCATTGTCTGTAATGCATAAAAAAATTTTATTTTGAATATTCCATTCATGCGACATTCTGTCTAACTCGGTTGCCAAGTTGTCTCTAGTATGGTTTCCAGGAAAAGAAAAACATTCAAGGACATTAGATATCAACTCAACATTTTCATTGATTTAGTGAGATGTTACTGCCATAAAACTCTCAACATTGGCAAAGTCAATCAGTTGTGAGAGTCCCTGACAAAATATCTTCACTTGAATAAATATTTTATAAATTGGTGATTGCCTGTTCGTACATCGCAGATACTAACGTACGGGATATTGTTTTGCGCGTTGGCAACACATAGTAGGGGTTCATACGAGAACAAAAAAGTCGAAACCCTTCGTCCTCGACGACACTAAATTTTTAAAAGTATTTAATAAATAAATATAAAAGTTCGTCATCTATATACTTTTTTTTGACCTAACGGGAGTTGGAGTTTCAAATAGGAACTTAAAGATTGTTGAGGAGAACTTACTGTGACAGGATGATCCGAAGAGACTGACGACTCAACATTTAAAATACTCGATGTAGATTCTGTAGAGGTTGAAGGCGACGCTAGTGATGTAGAAATTGGTGTGAATGAAGTGGTTGTAGACGTGGTGGCTAACATTCAGTTGACTTTGATGATGTAGAAGAAGATTTATGTTGATGAGCTCTTGTAAATCTATCCAAATATACTATCGGATGTTATTTACGTTCGTTAATGTAAAAAAAAATCCAGATAAACGATTTTTTTATCCATTATAAAAAAAAAAAGAAGCGATAAACGAAAATGTAAACTCTACAAAAACAACCGTAACAAACGAAGACTCGAAGTTATGATACATCTAAGGCGAATGGTACCTTCAAACAGAGTAAAATGGAAACAAAATTTGGGAATACCCAATAGACAGATCTGGAATAGCAACCCTGGAAAATCCGGTACTCGTGACGGGGAAACGCCAAAATAAACCAAGCTCATTTTGGCAATAAAATTACATATAATAAAATAGGGTAGGGACGCCTGGTGGTTGCTGTTGGTGCAGGCCGTGACTCGCTAGCGAGTTGTAGTGCCAAGGAAGAACAAGAAGAAGAAATAGAAATAATAATAATGCAGTAATATTTTTGTATACGTTTTTATTATCACATATGTTATGAATTCATATTGAAAATAAGTAACTAAAAGGCACATACTATACTGCAGTATGGAATTTTCCAAAATTTAAACGTTTTTTTTTTCCTAAACGATTTCAAAGGATTACTTTGAAAAAACAACAACGTGTAAATAGAAATTTATAAGGTAAACAATTTTTTTGTAGTTTTTAGTCGTAATATTTGTTTGTGCTTTCTAATCCATTAACAATTTTCTTTTAAATTAATTGTATCTTATCGTCAATGTTTGTTTAACATATCTGATTTATATATTCTTTTAGGCTTCCACGACCACTATTATTACAAAAGACTTTGTTTATTTCTTCTGGTTTAGACCGTGTAGATAAATTTCCTCAGGGCTGAGATGAGAAGAATGATTCTCATCTCAGCCCTGAGGAAGTCATCAGCATGGTTGACGAAACGTTGGCGAGAAATTTATCTACACGGTCTAAACCAGAAGAAATAAACAAAGTCTTTTTTAATATCTGATTTATGTTTGGAGATATTTTACAAGAGTGATGTGATATTAGCTACTGGTTTTTCAATGTCCCTAACAAAATCGGTAAACATATTTTGCAAAATCAGGTACACAGTCAATAGCGGAGAGATCAGTGTTAAAGGGAGTAAAGTTTGCGGTGGGCTGGGCCGTTGGCAAAAAGCGGTTAGTAACCTTTCGCTTGCTAACCGGTCGGTAACTAACAAGCCTAATGAACCCCTGGTCAGGTCGTTACCTCCTTTCACCATCTTTTGATCTATTTTCCTAATTACTTCTGATTCCTTCCAGCTAACTTGATATTAGGTCTCTTTATATTCACTTTATCATACTCACATATGAATCACAATTACATTGAATTTCAGGAGATAACTAGTCCAACTTTTGGATCTTTGTTTAAAAAAATTTTAATGGTAACAATTTTTCGGAGAAGTTCGGGTTAAAACAAGGTAATTCGCTTTCATCTGTACTATTCAATTTAACATTTGGGTGTAGACAAACGCTCTAATCTCCCAATTAATTATAAAAGACTCAAATACATGGCTATTATACCTATCAGGACTTACGGAGTAGAGCTTTGGGGCTCCACTAAGCTATCACTCTCGTAGCCAATCCTTACATTCCAAGCTCCTTGATGCTCCTTACTTCGTTACGAATAAAGTCATCCATAATGACCTCAATGTCCTATGTGTTGCTGATTTGGCCCGTACCCGATACCAGTCTTTTCATGGCAAACATTATTCCCACTCATACCCACTCGTTATAAACTTAGCAACCTCTTCAATTCCTGATAATCCTTCGAGACGTCTGAAAAGAAGATGGCCTCGTGACGTTCTTAGTTGAATTTTATTTCTGAGTACTACAACTGGGTAGTTTCTCTACTTGTCTTCATCCACGCCACTATGTTTCATTCCCGTCAATTACTTGTATTATTTTAATACAGATGTAAATATCAAGAATAAACTACTAAAACAAATTTGGGTACGATTTTAGAAAGGTGATACACTCCGAAAAAAGTTTAAATTTTAATTATACCTCCGTGCTTGGGTTTGCGGACAATTGGGTACTTCTAGGAGAAGACGCTGAAAATATAAAACTAAATATAGAAATGTTGATGAATGCAGATAGAGCTGGAAGTAAATTCGGATAAAAATAAGTATATGGTTAATAGCAGAAAAGGGAGATGTTGGTGATATCGTTGTAGGAGGGAACAAGTTTGAACAAGTCGAGAAGCTTAAGTACTTAGGCTGTAATGGTAGCTAGGAAAAACGAAATTGAAGAGGAAAATATAAGTACAACTAAAGGCAGTATATGCTTGTTATTATTCGGTCTCGACAAAAAGCTCGTGTCTTTTGTCCCGAATTCTAAAAGTAACAATTTCTAAACCATCATTCTTCCAACTCTTTTTTACGAATAAGAAACGTGGCCGCTAAAGCTATAGGAATGACAACGTCTTAAGGCATTCGTAAATAAGGTGTTGCATAGAATATTTTGTCCCAAAAAGGATGTTTTTGAAATTACACAACTGGGAAGCATCTGAAGGGTCGACCGAGGCGTACATGGGAGGATTGCGAAATACGATCTGCGTATTTGGGCTTGGGTTGTGGTCGATGGTCAGAAGGTTCTAAGCTAATATTGGTGGTATCAGCATTGACCCTTCCCATCCTATGCCTTATTATTATTACTATTAAAAAAATTAACGTATTAGGCTGTAATTTAACGTATTTATATAAAAAATAGACAGAAAGTTTACTTCTTTTATTGCAGATAAAGAACTAGTCCAGGATAAGATCCTTTTTTTCTTTCTAGTAATATTTAGGAAAGTGGACTAGTCTTTCTAAAGTTAGCGATTCATTTATATACAATGAACTTGTTTTCCAGATGTGAAATAAAGCATATTTTTCATTAAGCGTGGATCCCGTCCAAGACATAGCTTTTCTCTTCAAAATAAAGATATTTAAAAATAATCAACATCAAAAAAATAATAAATTATAAAAATATAAAATTGACGTAGTCAACGAGATCCTAATTAAAGTAATGTTCAATGAACATTCTTATTTGTGTATACATCGCAAAATTGCGAGAACACAGGGATATAGGATCGGTGAAGAGAATGGATTTGTCTAGCTTTTTTACGAGCGAGCCTTGGTAGCTCAGATGCTTAGAGCACCCTGCTAGAGATGGGGACGACCTACGTTCGAATCCTTGCCAAGACAAATCTTTTCTCTTCAAAATAAAAATATTTAAAAAGCGTGGAAAACTCTGGCATTCGTTAGAAAACGTTTATACTTGCAAGTCGAAACACATAACACGTGTATTCGTTCAGCGGCCCATCAAATTCAATTGTTTGGGTTTAATAAAAACTTTTAAACTGGTGAGTTGGATTCATAAATTTCTCGAGCAAACCTTTATTACCTTTTTCATTAATAATTTTTTCTACTGCATGAAATATTTTGGGGAAAATACTTAAACGGGTGTTTCGGCATGAAAAGGTCTTAATGTTATTTTGCAGGTTTTACATCGTTATTAAATTATGTGGCACGACTGACTTATGTTCTTGAGCTTAGCAACTTTTTAAGTATTATTTCGTCCTTAATAACATGAACTAATACTATTCATTTCGAAATATGCTATCTAAAATACTGTTATGAAGACTCTAATAAAGACTGGAATATGAGGATGTAAAATAAAACTCAAAACTTGTAAATAAAACTTGTGGCATAATTGAACTCCTCCTGGCAAATATCATTAATCATGTCCTGTTCCCAATAAATGAATAAATAAATAAAAAAATACCTTAACTCCCTAAGAGATTTTGCATAGGCAGTAATTTAGTCAAGAATTTTTATAAATTTATTATTATTATAATAATTATTTATTTGTTTATTTAGTTATTACTGAGCTTTGGCTCTACTAAACCATCCAATTCATCTCGTATCCAATCCTTACAATCCAAAATCCTTCGAAGAATCCTCAATGCTCCTTATTATGTCACAAACAAACTCATCCATCATGATATTAATATCCCATATGTTGCTGATTTGGCCCAAACTAGATACCTATCCTTCCATGACAAGCTCCATACACATTTGAATCCGCTAGTCACATCAACTTGCTTTCCTGATAACCCTCCGAGGTGTCTGTAAAGAAGATGGCCTCGAGACCTTCTATTGTAGAATTTTATTGGAGTGCTACCGATGGGTAGTTTCTCCACAAGTGTTTTTTTTTCATGTCATTTGTTCATATTAGCGAATTTACTTGTAATATTATTACAGTTGTAAATATCAATAAATTAATTTTAAAAAAATTATTATATGAGTCTATGAACCAGGAAGTTGTGTTTACTAAAAACAGTCATTTAGAAATGTTTTACAAAGAGCTCCTTAACCTCAGTAAGACAAGACTATTTCCTGGTTCAGCGCACGTCGTTATCTCTCCCATCCATCTACTCTTATTTGTAGGCTTTAGAATGAAAAGAATTTGTCTACAGTTCGTCTTAGTTGCCAAAAAACTACTTATCCATATAAATGTAGTTTTGTTTGGTAACTGTGTATCTCAAAGTGTAATTGTGGGAAAGGCAGATAAATTATTTGCATGGATCGATCCTTTGAGATCTGTACTCCTAGGGCTCACCAAGCCTTTGTAAAGAGAGTACACTTAATTGGGGAGAAAACCTGACGGTTGTATGTTATCTCGAGTAAATTACCTTCATGCACCCGTTGGCTTAGGAAAATTACCTTCTCTACCATATAGAACCCAAGACCCTTTATCACAAGACCCGTTAACATACAGTTATTTCAGCTTTGCTAGATTAAAAGCTTTAAACCAGGTGTAAATCATTCCTTATAAACTTATATTGGTTACTTTTAATAAAAAAGTAAAAAACAGCATGGTTTTACTGATTTCACTAATGTTGAAAAAAGATGGCGTGATTTTTACTATTGGCTTTTAATGGATAATATGTAATTACTATATTAGCTGAGGATCAAGAAGTATTATTGTTGAATTTAATTAATTAATATTTTGTTTTATGTTTACATACATGGTTTCTCATTATTATTATTATTACTGATATCCCATTGTTCTAGTTCATATATATTAAATAATACATTTATTTTATTTAGTTAATTAATTCATCATGATCACCTCTTTAACGCCTAAGCAGTGTGAAGAGGAATTCTGCACAACCTTCTCCAGCTCTGCCGGTCTTCCACCAACTGTGCTCTTCTGCCTCAATGGAGTCCCCTCTTCTCTAAGTCCTTCCTCACCTCTCCTTCCCCCATCCGCCTAGGTCGTCCTCTTCCTCGTTTTTCCTCCACTTTGGCTCGGTAGGTTTCGCTAACAATTCTGCTAGGATCCGTCCGCAGATGTCCAAGCCATCTCAGTCTGTTTTCCTCTATTAGCTCTGACCGGACTCTATCTCTTTTGGTTTTGCCCTCTATCTTCCTGAGAAATCTCATTTCTGCTGCTTGTATTCTGGATTGGTGTTTCTTCGTCAGCGTCCATGATTCTGAAGAGTACGTGAGAATAGGGACGAATGTTGACTTAAATACAGCTACTTTCATTTCCTTTTCTACTTCTCTTCGGTTAAGAAATCCCCTCTTAACCGCTTCAAACATTCTGTTTGAACTGTGAGCGCAACTAAACGAAAACGGATACATCGATTTGGAAGTGACCGAGAGAATCGGTGCCGCGGCCAGAATGTTTGAAGCGGTATTAATTAATAATAAGATTAAATCATCATTTGTACCTGATGAAACTCCAATAGTTTTATTTTTATATTTTATTTTATTTTTTTCATTACAATTTTTTTTCTGTAACATTTTATGTCTATAAATTTATTTTCTTAGTTAATATTTGTCGCACTGTTGTCTCTAATTGCTTCCACCTTACGGTAATCTCCTTGAGAAGTTCTTTTGTTTTTTGTTTTTTCTTTCTAAAAGTCAATTATTCGATTCCATTGGAAGTCGCCGAGTGCTATTGCCAAGTTTTGTAAGTGGACACTACCTGATTAAAGTGAGAGCCTGGCTCGGAGGACGCTTGTGTTTAGGAAAAGTTGAGACCCTCAATAACAGAAAGCTCTTCATACGTTACATAAAGTGCGCATTAGCTATCTATGAAAATTCCATATTAGGAAAAAAATACTCTGACCAATTTTTAGTTCCATTGACTGCATGGACAAATACTCTTCAATCCATTTAATTTTACATCCAGCAAATTTGATCTCAATGCTTTTTTCCTCCTCGATTTGTAGGAATATAAAATTTCTAATTATTTTGAGCAGGTCTCTAGGCCATTATCTTTTTAATCTTCATATAGGAAATCCAGGTAACTGAGAGTAAGAAAGCGAAGCAACAAGGTGATTTTGGTGATGTGTTGACGAGTGGAATGTTTTATATTTGCTGTGAATGTATGACTCTATAGTGGGAATGTTCTTGTCGTTGTGTGATCCGAAATAAACCAAGGAGCATTTACAATTTTTCATAAAATTTGGATTGTGTGTTCTATCTGTTTATCTCGTACTTAATCGCACCAGACTCGATCTGTAGAATTTTTTAGAACCAAAAGACTGTACTGTTTCCAAGCCAACGATTGAGCAAGGAGCTGATTTGACCTAGGCCAGGTTTTTATTTCCGTCAATATAACCACTTTGTGGAAAATTGGTAACCTCCAAACAGTCTCTACTTAGTCTGTTCACGGCTATTTACAGCTAAATAAATAATATGGTATAACCGTTAACCATTCCGGGGCATACAGATCAGTAACCCAGTCCCCTACGTACTGAGTTATCCCCTATAAACACTAATAATGAAAAAATCTCTAATTTTATTACATGTCCTATGTGCCCCTCATATAATGACTGTTTAAATTATACAAATACGAGTACATTACTGCAACACATTTGGTCTAATGTCTTATTTTTTATTCTACGTTTTTTCTTCAATGTATTTTAAAAAGTTCAATACTTTTCCTGGTAACTAGAGTGCTATTGTCTATAATAAACGCATTTTTCCAACCATTCAGTAATGCTATCCATTACTCAACTAGAACTGGTTCGGAAAGTCCCACTTGCTCCCACTAGTAAGGGAAAACCACTTTTCCTCATTACTGAGGAAAAGTAACAGCCACCTAGATCGAGTTTGACAATCAGCACTCTGTTATTTTAAATGTTAAATGACGGTATTATAATATATTCATTTTATATAATATCATATATTCCTAAAATGTTAAAATAAATAATTTTAGAACTATTTTATATTTAATTCGAGATAGATTTTGTTTATTTTGAAGCGATTTTATAGAAATATTTAATATAATCTTAAATATATTAGAACCTTTACACATCAGAAATTTGAAGATCTAGTGTATTTTATATTATAGCATATTATATTTTTGTATATGTTATCAGAATATTATTTTCTAAATAATAATAAATAAATGTTTCAATGAGTAAACCGTCCTAGAGTCATAATTTGCATGGTTAGTAATAGAAAATTGTAAGAGATAGCGCTAGTGTAGTTTTAACAAATCTAAAGTTTTACTTTTAATTACATAATTTTTTAATGGTTGCAGGAAAAATGTGATATTTAACACGTGAGAAAGGTGCCTATAACACCCTCGTTTAATTGGTAAAATCTACTAGGGTGTCACTTTCCTTACTTGTCAAATAAATAATTATTTGTCTTAATATATTAGCTGGCGCCATCATCTCACAACATTAAAATGAAAAAAATCATGGTGATTTGAAGAAAATTGCCAAGGTTTTAAATTTTTCCTGATAATACCCCTCTATAATTCCACTGCTCTCGATAACGCAAATCTCACGAATTTGCGAATATTACTATCTCAAAAAGTTATCAGTAAATTAAACTAATATTAAAAAAAATTACATGACCTGCGTTTCCATTTTAATCGATAGCTGTAATTTATAAAATGGAGTGTCCAAATAAATAAATAACCGTTGGCAACATCATTAAATATTATGAACGTATTGTCTGGTAGTAAGACATATATAGAATAAGAACCTTTTCTCGGACTAGAAATAATACATCGGCATATTAGTTAATTTTCTTGTAGAGAGAAAGTCACTCACACAGCTACTTTTTAATCACCCCTTATTTCGATAATATACAAATTAACCTAATTGTAATACTTAATTATTCGAATTATTTTCATTTCATTATAATATTTTATAGCTTTTTTTTTGTTGCTCCGATATCGTTTCTTTAAAGCTGGCTTTTGAAATTTTCGCTTTTATAACACAAAATAGTAAAAATGATTCTAATCAGCCGTCTTATAAACACACAAAAAACCTTCTATTCGAGTAGGACTTGAATTGATTCTAAAAGTCTCCCGCTTACTCCTGAAAGACTTTTGCCGACCCACTTTTCCTGAATGAGGAGAAATCTTTTAGAAACTAAATTAGCCCGAACGGGTATGGCAAAATATTGAAGGAAGGTTTTGAATACGTAATAGTTCAAGTTGATCATAAATTTGTTCAATAGAATCCTACCTTTGATAAAGTGAATATTTTAGGTTCAAAGAACCTTGGAGGAAGTAGATTAAGTAACAGAGCAATTTTGGAAAATTAGTTCAATAAGAAAGATGATAGCAGGGGTTTACATTTTTTGTAAGTTCTGGGACCCTAAGAGTGATTTCGTTCAAGTTCTAGAAAACTAGGCACGAGTTGTGAATTTCAATACTTGCTTGGGCCATTCGAGATTAGATATTTAGTCAGATTTTTCAATCGTTTACCACCTATTTATCAGCACAAAATAATTTTTAAGTAATTTTATCATAAGATCGTAAATTAACCTTCTGATTTTATCTTATTCTCTTACGAATGTTGAGTTTCCCAAGACGCGCAAGCCCTAGCAAAACGTAATTACGTACTAACTTTCTATAAACTATAATATTCTATAAAAAGTATATATACATGTATGCAGGGATGACACAGGCGGAAATCTCTTCTAGAGCTACGATTCTCTATATTATAGCTTTAATGGTTCCATAGAGCCTAGAATCCGCCGATCCCTTATTTACGCTTGACATACAACAGCTAAGGACATATAATAAATAATCCCCCCCCCCCTGGCTTTTCGTATAACTATTTCAGTTAATTTAGCTTTAAATGTTTTGTTTTTTTGCAGTCGTATTTTGTTCAAAGTTGTCCAATTTTTAGTATCATCATCACTTTATGTTCAAAATATTTCTTTTCTGATTTCCTGATGCCTACCTTTTCGAGATATACTAAATAATGCTTTACGTTATAAAGTTAATTGAGGAAGATGACGGTCATAAAGAGACGTTTATAAAAAAAGTGTTCAATTCATATGTTAGGCTTTTTTTATCTCACCACTTGGCAACGACTGAACTGGTGTCGACAAATGTTTTTTCAGTTGTCAGATCATGTGGTGAAATACTTTAAGTCAAAAAAGTGATTTTGAGAAAATAATTATGAAAACGTCATAATAGGGTACTTTGCGTGCTGACAAATTATTTTTATTTATTTATTATTTTGTTTGTATTTGTATCTGCAATCCAGTAAATTTGATCGATGTGTCTTTCTCTTCGCTTTTCTACATGATCATCGAGTTTTGGAATAAAAATATCAATGGACTGCTGGACACGAAGCTTTGCGTAGAGAAAAGCTTACATGGCTTGATTTTGAGGCGTTTATTCTGATTTGCCATTTATAGAACCACTTTTCTAAATCAAATAAATGATTTTGAAGAGCCATAGATGCTAGGTTTGGGTCTCTGAGAGAAAAAATAATGGTTGTATCGTCTGCAAAGGTATAGATGTTGATGCAAGGGTGCTCCGGAATATCAGAGGTGTATTCAGAATAGAGAAAGGGGCTCAAAACACTGCCTTGCGGTACACCCCTGTAATAATAGAAAAATTTAATTATAGAAAAATAAAATTAATAAATACTTTTGTTTTGAAGAGAAAAGATTTGCCCTGGCTGGGATTCGAACTCGGGTCGTGCTCTAAACCTCTAAGCTACCAGGGGTCATATTCAAGTCAGGTAAATCCGTTATCATATAAATAATATATGGATGTAAGTCAACAAGATCCTAATTAAATATTAAAAATATTTAAAAATAATCACTATCAAAAGGATAATTAATAAAAATTAATAAATACATGATTTAATTGGTTTCATGAGTAGAAACATCTCACGCTAAGCAAATCTTTTCTCAAAATCATAAATAATAATTTTTGACCATGGAGGACTAGAGATCTCCTTAAAAATTATTTTTAAAAATATTGACTTTCCAGTTAAGGAATGCAGAAAAGGAAATAATTGAAAATGACACCATAGTGTCGAAACGTTTTGTTTTATAACAAAATAAAATAAATGACTGGAAGCAGATTTTTTTTTTCTCGAAGATGAAATTTACAATAAATCCAGTTTAAAAAAAGGAAAAAAAATTATAAGAATAAATACATGATTTAATTGGTTTCATGAGTAGAAACATCTCACGCTAAGCAAGTCTTTTCTCAAAATCATGTTTTTGACTTAGCCTATTTCACTGTACATTTTTTTTTTTTGGAACCCCACTACTTATTCTAAAATTGTTCTTATATATACCAATTTCCATCGATAAATTTAAAAAAATAGGCAGTGGGTCAAAACCTAAATCCTAAAGATTTCAACTTTGCTATTTTTGTTGATCTTGAAACAGAATTAGGGACCTACGAATGATTTTTCATATAAATATGCATATATCACTTTCAATTTGATAAAATCTCTGAGCCAAAACCTGAAGCTCGAACCTCTGGAACTTTTCAGAGCGTACTAATTGAAGGGTAACAAACACTGTAGGACTGTTAGAGCTTGGTTTTGAATGTCCGAGCAAACGTCTAAAGTCCCTAGACAAATAGTAATTAAAACTGATAGAGAGAGGGATACAGAGAGACGGGGAGTAAGAGAGAGAGTAAGAGAGGGGGGAATAAAAATGGAGGAACTGTTCTAATGGGAAGTTGACCGAACTGAGGCGGAGATTTGGCCCATAAATCAAAATTAACAAGAGCAAAGTGGCATTGAGGAATCAGAGCGGTTTGTAGCAACTACAAATTAACTTAGGGCCTGCCCTTTAACAGTTTGTTCCGCCCTCAATAACCCGAATTAAAATAAAAGGATCTCCCTTCTATTTGTTCTATCTCCGTAGATACTTCATTGCTCGTATCCGATCTATTATCATGGTCTCTTTAAATTAGTTGTTGTTGTGCATTTAATTTACTGAGGAGTAGAAATAAAAAAAAAATTCTCGAAATATAAAACATACTAAGCAATAATGACTAGTATTAAAAAATATTAAAATTAATTAAAACAATTTAGGATTATTAAACAACTATGAGGAAAAAATGACTAAATTTCTATCTAGGAGCACATGGCTAGGATAGATACCACAAAGATTTTTTCTCCCCCAAACACCTTCCTCTAATATCTTCTGTTCATGCAATCATGATCTGTCAGACTTCCAGCTGACATATCTTCTTTCACCTCCTCAATCCACTGTTTTCGAGGCATTCCTTGCCTTCTTCTCTTCTTATTTAAGTGCTCGAAGGGACGAACACCTGCCCTATTTTTAGTCATCGCATTTGGGACCTTCTTCAACCTGGATATGCCACAGCCTCTCCATAAATCCATTTCTAGAACCAGTAATTTATTTTCCTTTTTTTTTCAATAGAGACCTTTTCCACTTTCCACAATATTTCGTTATTCGTAGGACATCTACCACCTTTATACTATTGTTAATTTTATTCTCTATATCACTTTGTACCGTGCCAAACCTATCTATTGTAACTCCAATTACCACAAAGTTGAGTAAAAAAATATTTAATAAGATATACTACCTGAAAAGCCAGAGTGGTTTTGCTAAGTAAATGAAAAAAGCACTTGGAATTACTGACGAGGATTGCCATGACAGAGAGAGATAATCAAGCCGACTCAAAAACCATCTTGCGCTTGTGGAATAGTATGGGCATGGTGGATGGACGGAGAGGAAAAGGCAATAAGCATTATTGGAGAAGAAGAAATGATGAGCGAAAAACCTGATATCTTCGTTGGCCGGTTGGGAAAAAAAATTGAAGCATTTTATCAATCAAAATACAAAATAATAAAATATTTACTCGGAAAATTCAGAGAAAACGGTGGTATCATCACAAGTGGGTTGAGATTACTAAATGATCAGCGCAGAACATATGATTAAACATTTAAGGGATTAGATCAGGGCGTAGATGTTCATTTAATACGTTAAGACTTAAGAAGGCGTAAACTAAAATTCAAATTAATGACGATACCTTCTATAACTAGAAATTGAAACATCCAAACAATCTTAATAACGTTTGGCTTGGACAAACAATTGTTCAAGGCGAGAATCTAATTCACAATCGATAGTGACTATTTATAATCCGAAAATGTTAACAGAATTTAAATATTTCATATTACACTGAGCAAAAGTATACTAGTTTATGAAGGAAATCAGTTCAAAGTAAATTACAAGATTTTGGCTGTCTCTCCAAATAATTTGTTTTAACTAATATGACAACTTCAAAGCAAGAAAATTGGCCGTTGAAGTGGTCCTGAAGAGGCGATAAGTGAGCGATAATTCACATTGAATGTATAAATCACATACTAGTATTTAACTAGTTTCGTTAAAAAAATTGGGAGCGAGGTGGCTTAGTGAGTGGTATAGGTGGT
This sequence comes from Arma custos, assembly GCA_037127475.1. Classification (NCBI taxonomy): domain Eukaryota; kingdom Metazoa; phylum Arthropoda; class Insecta; order Hemiptera; family Pentatomidae; genus Arma; species Arma custos. The sequence continues at coordinate 39,058,846 of CM073763.1, forward strand.
ACTGGGTAGCCGAAGGTTCAAAGTTTCAGATTCAAAGCTTGCTGTGGCAGGTAGTTTATGAAATTATAAATTTAATCGGTTTAATCTGTTGGGGGATGGTTCCCTCTATATCTAGAAATCCTCCTGGGGCTCAAAGTAGGGGGAAAATGGATGGTTGAGGCTCATCTCGGACCAGCCATCTCCCTGACCTTAAGGACAACGGTTTCCTTACAACAGTGCAGCCTCCACCACCTACTGAACCCAATACTCTTCATGGGACTTAGTGGTATAGTTGTTTTTTACTATTTAAAAAAATAATTTTGATAATAATGATTGTCTGTTTTTATAGAAACTCGAAAATTCTGTTGAGTCGGTATAATAATGCTCAGTTTGTTCAGTTCTCAGGCCTTGAATTCGAATTACAACTAATTAACTTTTATCAATTGGTATTTTACCTCCCACCACATGTATATTTAAGTGTTAAGAGTTAGAAACATTTTTACTCTTCTGTTAAATCTATTATGATAGCCTGGTGAACATTTGTCAACAGATGTAATAATCAGAATGGCGATGAAACTGGGGAGACGGGAAGTGTAGATGCTAAGCGGTTCAGCTCCAAGCTTTAATTTGAGGGCAGGATATAAATTTACATTTAACTACCCCCCGTGTTGGTGGGAGCCCTCCTGTTCCCTGTCCGCTCTGTCCGGGGGGTGGGCATTTCTTAGGATACTCTTGGAGAAATATGTTCTAAGAAATTCATTTACCTCCTGCTGTTCTAAGGCCAGGGATTAAAACTAAACGAATAAATAACTTTAGGTCTTGATATTCAGAGACGCTTTTTAACGTTGAGCCGTGAGAAATGTTTAAAACGTTTACTTTACTTGTAGAAGAAAAAATCTGTATCACTATAACCCCTGAAGGGTCTTGGGTTTAGTACGTAGTAGGTACTGTTATAAAATTAAATACTGTTCTGGTTCTGCAGTGCAGGAAGTTAAATTGTCCTAGGTAACGCTCAACAACAAGATTTTCTCCCATATTTTGGGTACCGACTTATACAGACTCATGGGTAAAAACTCCTGGAGATTCCAAAGGATCGATCTCCGGTTGTTAACAGATAAATCTTATAATAATAATAAATCTTCCATAGCTTTTTTAAACCCGAAACCTTCGGCACGGCAATCCAGCGCTCTTCCACGGCCAATCCGCTCCTATACACTATTATTTAATTTTATTTAAGTAATTAAATTTAACTTAAGTAAATTTTCAACGCGATTCCCTGCAGTCGGGTTCGATTTTTGATAATAACATGCTATTAACATCCGATAAACCAGTGACGAAACTGAATTTTTTGTGCTTGTAAGCGATAAGGGGAAAAGCTCGCCCCCTGTTTAAAGGGAAAACCTATACGAGAGGGGAACAGATTTTTCTGGCTCAACAAAGTATTGCAAAATTATATGTATGAAATAATAAAAAAATTAGATTCTTACAGTTCTTCGGAATAGTATAAAATATCAATCGTGTGCTCTACTTTTATGATATGTCAATGTTAAGGCAATAGATGCCAACACAATCAATTAATTTGTAAATTAAGCGCAGACAATTTGTTCTTCGATAAGGAAAAAGGACTGATCATAATTCCTATATCTACAATCCATGAAGGATCTGGGACTAATTACGTGATAGAGACTACTGTTTCCAGGACAGCGGTTGTATAGGTAGATGATTTGTCCGTAATTATACTCAATCTCTAAGTATTTCCCCTATCAAGGGCTTGAGGTTTTTTATTCTGTTCTGAAGAGTCATTGTTCATTTTGGCTGGGATATAACCCACACCATCTAGCATACTTTGTTCCGTAGGACAACTCTAAATATGAATACCACGTCACATATGGTTAGGCAATGTATACATTCCTAAATCCCACAAACTCGAGGCGTCCCCGTACTATTTTGGACAATTACCCCGGAACCCCAGATTGCCTTGATGTCACTACAGTACCCCTGTCCTGAAGTTAGGGAGGGAGCCCTTGAACCCTAGAGGAGGTAACCACTAATATTAAGGCTATATTACTAATATTAGGACAGAACTCAAAACTAAAAAAAACTTGTCTATATGTTCTTTTTCCGGGATGCACTGTGTGGTGTTGGTTTTGTTTGCCAAGCTTTCGTTCATCGTGTTGTGAGCTACTTCAGCTTAGTCAGTAAATGAAAGCTTGGCAAACAAAACCAACACCACACAGTCCATCCCGGAAAAAGAACATATATATACCGCAGACTGTGGAAGCCTATGTGAACATCTAAAAAAATTTGTTTAGTAAAGACGATAGGGCAGAATAAGAAGGAGAAATGTTGTAAGTTTTATTGAAAAATGGCGGTGTTGTGCCAGGGTTTAAACTTACCAGAAAGTTTCCTTCAGTTTAATCGGTTTTAGTAATTTGTAAAAATCAAACCAAGAAGTTGAAAGGGTGAGATAAAAATATTGGTTCATAATAAATCAACTCCGTTTTCCTTTTTAACTGATTAATGGAATTACATTCATCTTTCAACATTTATTAAACTATTGATATTCTTTAGTAAGCTTGGTAAAAACGGAATTTTTCATGTTTCTCTCGATATTCCCATTTTTATTTTTATTTTAGCAAAATCGATTCTTCAGAGCTTCTTTATCACACCACAGTATTGCTTCATCATTTTAGCAAGATTTAGCTTGGCTCTCCAGATCTCACATGATCCCTCCCTGGTTGTTAGTTTTAAGGGATTCCTTAGAGAGAACTAAAGAAAAAGTTAATGGTCTCTTCTAAAATGTCTTAACTATTTTTTTTATAGATTTAAGCTACATAAACTTATAGTATTTTATTTTTTTAACTAAAGGGAAGCTTAACACTCCTAAGGCTAAATGAAAGTGTAAGATAGAAGATAAAGAATAGAAGAGTCGTTAACCCAATCACTATACCACAGATGACCGATATTTGTTCCCAAATATAATCCACAACCACTAATTACTCAATTATATCCCAGAATGGATAAGATATTATAGTATTTTGAAGGACATGAAGCAGTAATAAATATAAATAAAAGCTTTTAATACCAGTAAGCATTTATAAAACCATTGTTAACGCTTACGTAGTTCGTTCTCTAGTCCAGAGATTCCTGAAGCAGTTCCCGATGGAGTAATCAATTTGCTCCTTATATATAAAGAGACTCTGTTGTTGCCTCAACAACTCCGTTAACAAGCTCCGTGGCGTTGGGTGCCGGTCTCGAGTGCTTTGACAAGGCTCATGGAGGCTTTGTACCTGCCGCTTTGCATAGCTTTGTATCACCTTTCGCGGGGTATTGCTTAAATATCTCTGCAACGCAAGGTTATTATGATGTTACAGCTCCATTTAATTGTTATGATCTTCATGCCTTGTTGTCACAAAGCAGTTGAGATCAAAGTATTTCATCGTATCACGATCAATATCTTCTTCAGTCAGCATATTTTTGAACTGATATATTTGGATTTTATTATTATCTTTCTACTATTCATAATTATTCTACAAATAGCATAAGTATACTTCGATTTTCATACACGGTAGGCACCTGTTGTCTAGTGGTTAGCATAACTATCCTAGGATTTTTTAAAGGTAGTAAAAATCCTTGGTTACGCCGTATTTTGGGAGGGACGTAAAATTGGATTCCTGAACCTGTAAGGTCGCATGTACTGTTTAAAGATCCCTTTCTTAATTATACCCGGATTGCCCACTATAGCATTTTCCGATTAGGCCTAGCAGAATAAAGTGAAGTAAAATGAATATAAATTTTTCATACAGACAGAACACATTCTTCTAGTTCAAGTAGGATCGATTTTTAAAGTGTAATGATATAAACTTCTAGAACCCTTCATGAAAAAAAAATTGAATACATATCAGGCAGTACAAAAAGCAGAAAAAATATTGCAAATATCATTTGATAAGAAGGTATAGATGAATATAAATAACACAGATTCAAACTTGACAATGATGACTAAGTATGGTGGCATAACTCGAGCTACGAAGTTAAAGTACTGTGGACATATTCTTACTTCATATGAAAACGAAAGCAGTGGTTAACGGCCGGCGCAAAATTTAATCTCTGTCAGAATACCTACATATCTAAATGGCTCTGCTATTAAACTAAATTCAGGCATTATAACAAAGCAGACAATGCTCGGGAAGCAATTACCGTTATAAGAAAAGAAGGAAAATAGATTCCTTAATAAGATTCAAAAAGACAACAGATGAGTATCCATTCCATTTGAGTCCAAACCGAAAAATATACCAAAGTTTGTAAATATCACCATCCTAATTCTGAAAAGTAGATTGTCTTATAATGACACATTAATAGGATGGTAACATAAACGCTTGCTAATATGTTTCTCAACCGTCCCAAGAAAACCCAAGTTCATAGAACACAAAAGTCCACATGAACTGTGTGGGTTCAAAAATAGACAAGACAGAAAAATGTTAAAGAAAAAGGTTGCGGAGGTGGGGAATCATTCTGTTGAGAACACAAAAAATGGAAGATTTTTTCATTGTACAAACGAATATTGATCAATCAAAGCATAAAGAAGTGCTGGCAAAGAATATGAGAGATGGAGAACCATAATGCAGAAAATTATGAAAGTTGTTTAATCGAAATCCGTGTATGGTTGAACAAGGGGAAAAATCATTCAAAACTCATTTCAATAATTCTTGTACATTCAATTGACCGAAAATGAAGATTATTTAAATAATATCAACAACATAAAATTTTCGGAGTTTAATCTTTGTCGTTTTCAAAATGTTAATTATAAAATCTTCTGTAATAAGTGATTTAGTCATCGCCAGTAAGAATTTTTATATTAATTCCTTTTTTTTATCCTTTTTTTTTAGTCCGATAGGAAGGGAAGCGAAAACTTTTTTCCTCGCTGCCCTGAACTGATTTCATTTACATCAAGCCGCTCAACCTTACTTTTTATTTTTTAACTCCTGGCGTACGTCGGACTTTTTAAAATTCATATTAAATTTAAAGAAGAAAGGTATATTTAAATTTTTGAATTTTATGATACATTTTTAAACAAAAAGTAATTTGACATTTATATAATAAGATATAATTTTTATTTTTATTCTTATTTAATATACTGGACTGTATTTCTATGTAATTTTTATCTTTGAAAAAAACCTGCTTCCAGTAAATTTCTTTTATTCTTTCAAAACAAGACGTTTCGACACTTCAATGCCATTTTCAATATTTAAAAACATCAACTTCCCAACACAACCTTACAAAAGTTACATGTCAAAACTCTCATAAAAAATGCATAGTAAAAATTTTAAAAAAATTTCTCATTTTCCTGAGGATTAACTATCCTCCATGGTCAATAGTCTACTAATTAATTAGTAATGACCATTGTATTTAGTAGACTATTGACCATGGAGGATAGTTGATCCCCAGGAAAATGAGACAATTTTTTATTTAATTTTTTCTATGCATTTTTTTATGAGAGTTTTGACTTGTAACTGTTTTAAAGTTGTGTTGGGAAGTTTATGTTTTTTAAATATTGAAAATGACATTTAAGAGTCGAAACGTCTTGTTTTGAAAGAATAAAAGAAATTGACTGGAAGCTTGTTTTTTCAAAAATAAAAATTAATGAGATATAAATATTTATTCTGTGAATAGCATAAATGGTTATTGTTTTCTAATACGCTAGAACTCTTGGAGCGAGGCTACCAACCAAAGTGCCGAGGCCGGTACGTTGTGGGTTTGATTCCCACAGGGGTGATTTAATATTCATTTTGTTACGGTCCGGAGAAATCTCTCTCATTAAAAAAAAAAACTTTTTTTTAAAAAGCCGTTTTATAGAAGCTATTGTACGAGGACTACTTGACCTATATTGCTCTAAGCAGTGACCGCCAACTTAATAATTAATAGAAATTTAAATTAATACAAAATATGCTACAAAAACTTTAACATTGGGAATATTTTATTAACTTGACTGACTTTTCTTGATTACAGAAGAACATTTTGATCCATCTTTTAGTTTAATGCTGACCTTTTTATTTATTTTGGATATTAAAAATCAAAAAATTGATTTATTTAAATTTTGTTTAGATTTATAAAGATTATAATTATAATATAAAGGCACAGGTCAAACCCATTTACTATACAAAACATTTACTATACAAGGCACTTTTTTTCTAGAGTATTCATGCAAAGTTAAGAATAATTATTCCATGTAAACATTCTTTATTTTTCAATAGCCATACTGTTCACTATTCCGCGAAATAAAGCCATATTATAAGCATAATACAGACTAAGGAACTTTATAGAAAGTTTCAACTTCATACGGGTTTCCACTAAATTATTAAAATTTTGCTTCTAACTTGCTCTTAAGTAATATAAGTACATTTAACTGACCTGGAAAATGTGTTGAAATTAACTGATTTATTCTCTTGGATCATTCCATTTTTATTTTGTTGAGGAATAAATGCATTTCCTCTTTAGTTAATTAAAAAAAAAATCCTGTACCACTGCAATCTATGAACCCGGGACTCTCGGCACAGCGATTCAGCGCTCTACCTCTGAGCTCTTTAGTTAATTGGCTAGGATAACTAAAGATATTTGACTAAAAAATTCTAGAACAAATATGTGGTTCAGAAAAAATGATTATAAAAGATTAAAATAAGAATTGTTTAAAATTTCACTTGCTACTTCAAAACAGCATGATGAAGCAGCCGTTTTACAAAGGGATGGGCCTAGCTAAGGAATTATGCATGCTATGACGTGATCACCAGTCCCACTCTTTTCCTGAAATTTTAATGTTATTCGCCCCCTGTCTATACTAGCCGCCCGGATCTAAAAATACTTAATCTTAATTCCTTCTGATGCAGCATCTGTATCATATTTTATTTAAGATACCGCAACGATACGGATATATACATGCATTATTAGCATCCGTGAGTATTGAACATCAGAGCAGTAGTCGGACGGCTTCAACAGCGCGTTATTGATCCCTTCAAGTACATTCCGTACCCTACCACTGTACATATTATCATCATCATCATCGTTATAATCTACAATCTTCTCTACCGTTGAATACCCCCTTGAGTGTAGGGGTACTTATATAGTACCCTTATAGAGTCTGGAACAGGCGTCTCTTTCTCTATTATTCTCCTCCAACCAATACTTCGTCTTCTGAACTCCTTTATTTCCAGGAAATGTGAGGTTTTCCAATAGATCTCCTTCCCTCCACACAGATCTCGCAGTTCTTCCTGACTTTCCTTTCTTGGTCCATCCTAGGGGGTGTTATCTTTAGCTTCTGCTCTTCTAGGATGGTATAAGCCGCTCTAACTTTGTGATGAGTATCTATAGTGTTGGTTCAGGATCTATACTTCCACATTACGAGTGCATTGCATCCCATGGTTTATATTCGATTAGCGTTTCGAGGCGAGGGTCCACGATTCGTAAGAATTCGAAATAATATGAAGAAACGTCGATTTATAAACTCCCATTTTTCGAATTTTTACCAGAAAATATTTTTTCCATATGCTCCGATTCTAATACTCACATTCTCATCGATATAACTCTTTCATTATTTTTTTTTTTTTGTACAGGGTGAAAATCTCAATGGAAACCTGAGGCCAAAAAGTCCTCAGACAGTGTGGGACTCCAACCCACTAATACCACCTTGTTGTACAGCAACTGAGCTAGCCCAACAAGTCGCTTCTCTTTCACGTGGAAAATCTCGGGTGTGGGATATAGACCATTGGCTAATCTCCCAATTCAGTGGAATTATTCTTTTGTTTGGAGTTTTAATTTAATGTAATATCAATTCATTAGTCTTCACTCTTTTAAGCCGCCTTATTTGATGCAAAGCCTCCTCAGCTATGCTCTGGATTTCTGGGTTTACGTGGATTTTAATTATTTCCTTGTGACTGTCCGCAAACTTTCCAATCTCTTCTCTGACAGAGATTAATATGAGCATCCTGATATTGCAAATTATACACCTTATCTAATCTTTATATTTGCTATACATTTGATTTGGTTTTTTCTTAGGTTTATTAAATATTTTTGTGGTTGTTTTCTTGGTGGATGTTTATATTTCATAAAAGGCTCAGTCTTCAGCCGTTAAAAATATGTCATCAGTGAAGAAAATACCTAAGGACTATTATGTCGCAAGTTCGTGCCCATTCATAAGAAGGGAGATAACAAAAAAATCGTGTACCCTGCAAGGTCTATTAAAGAATACTTAAAACGAAAGGGAGAAGGAAAGTAGAAAGTCAGCTCGGAGAAGACCGATTTGGTGACAGAGGACAGAGAAGCCCGCATAACCTTACATTAACGCAGAACAGGAATAATAATAGAGCACGTGTTTATATAGAAATTTAAAAGGCGCTTTGTATAGGTGAGCTTAAGAAAACAAGAAGTAAATTAATATATTAAATAAAGAAGAGCCTCAATTTCTGTTTGAGTGTGGAAGGCACTCGAACAATTTTAAAAACCTTCTTAAGTTACCATATTCTTTCGAAGGTTGGCGATCAACCGGATCGTTTGAATTTTGTTAGCTGTTGCTCGAGCAACGACATTTGTCTTTCTACGCTGATCTCTCCTATGATTTTCCCTTCATGACTGGATACCTCCAATCTCACACTTATAATGTACTCCAAGTATTTTTATTTTAATACCAGGCACTCCAAGAAATTATTAATAATTAAGAAAGAACCTTCTGTACTTAAGGATCAATAGGGCTTTAAAGTATACAAAGAACTTCTGAAGTCAGTGTTTTGTTGTCGTTTGTTGGTGTTTAAAGGCGTCAAACCCTTACGTCATCAGGGCCTTTGGTTCGCTTTATACTTTTCTTTCTTATTCGTGTTGGTGTGGATATCGGTATGCATGTGCCTGTGTATGTGGATAAATACAAAGAGTTCTCACTAACCAAGAAGGTTAACGCCTCGTTTGAAATAAAAATTCATCAATATGCAATTATTATAGATAATACATTGTTCTAATTCCAGTTAAGAAATTAACACTGGCTACCTGTTAATTGCCTTTAATGAGGTAACTATAAACATGTTAGTTAGACAATAGAGGCGGTGAGGATGAGAGGTGGAAGGTGAGCACTTGTTGATCCTCGGCGATATAAGCACCATTGGCCCGCTCCTTGATATATGTGACGTTGATGGTCGTCATTTAGCCACCGATATCGGCCCCCCCCCCTCCGGGCTAGCGGTATCTGATATCTTGTTTCGCGCTCTATCTTTTCAGGTCCTAAGCTTATCGCAACGATGTTAATGCCCTTCCATTTTTTTTCTTTTAAATAATTACGTAGTTGAATATTACTAGATCTATTATATTAGTTGATATTTGTTTATTTACCGTCACTTGTATAGTGAAATGACATATCGGACGGTGTTCTAGTGGCAGTCCTAATTTAGCCTATCCATCTATAATTAGGATGTGGGATCTCTAAAGAGTATCAAACGCCATACAGGCTAAGGACTGCCATTTTGTTTTTCCTGAGGGACGGCAAAGCCCACAATTTTTTACTTCCTTTAAAAAAAACAACTTCCGGGCTGTGAACCCATGACCTTGGTGATTACAGCAAGCTATGAATTATTATAAAAAAAGAAACACTGGCAAATTACCAACGTATTTTTTTAAGAATACTCATATACTAATCATATGATCATGTCTCTCTAATTATATGATCAAGTCACCAAAAATGCTTACCAACGCCATTTTACGTTCTCTACGTCCCTCATCATTAAGGATTTTTATTCCCTTAACAATCCTAGGGTCATCTGTTGGGCTGTGAACCCGCGACATTGGACATAGTAGTTTATTATGCTAACCACAGCACGTGACACTTATAATATTATTTATGCTTTGCAGTCAGTTATTTATTTATAATGCATGCTGTGCAGTTTCACTGATCATTGTCGGCATTTTCACCGGGCAGATTCTTAATATTTATTTTACAAATTGTCCTTCAGCTGACCTTGAGTTTCAGTGTATTTCATAAAATTAATACTACGTAAAATATTATCGTAAAACTATGAATAATCTTATATATCATAAAAAAAATAGAAAGAAAAACAATTACAAACGTTTGGAATATCACTTATACCACAATTAAATAATGCCTAAGAGAATCTCATTCACATGAAAGAGATCGAAATGTTCAAGAATGAATTATTTAATACAAAAATACATTATATTCAATGTAGTTTTTAAAAATTATTATACTCAATTAAGATAATGACATTATTTGCTGACTAACGTTGCCCAGAATTTTATTTTATGTATTTGGAAAACTCATACATTAAAGGTGATTAGCCTGGAAGAACAGGTAATCATGGAGCGGAAGAAAGTATAAATATCAAATCGCTCTAGGATTCGAACCGGTGGAGTATCAGAATCGTGATAGCTTAGGTGATGCCTTAACTCTCGGCTGGAACGAGGAACTCACAAAGATCGTACTTAGCAATATTATGTGGTTTAGATGTTTAACCCGGAGGTTTAGATGCACTTAAGTGGGGATCTTTATCACCAATTATCTTCCCCCAAAACCTTCAAATGTCTTTCAAGTCTTCTGCGGCCAGTTAGTGATTCAATTAACAATGGACGTACTACCCTTTTAGGATCTAACAGGCTCTTAGTTCCGGGGAGCAGAGGGTCCTTTAATTAATTGCTGGGACTGTCTTAGGCGAGTACATTTCCCCCATTCCTTCACCGCTCCTTTTCATGTCCAATCAAGGACCTCTTTAAAATAATATTGTCGGAGATAGGTAGTGAGGATGTGACCCTGGAAGGGGAAATCTGTTCCATCTGGCTGATTAGATTTCTCGTTACGTGCTCCCCAGGACACATATTGCTATTATGTTCCTGGAACAGTTTCGACTTTTATTGGCCTGTGTGCTATAACTTGTTTGAACTTCTTTTAGGTAGAAAGTTCGTCTCAAGAGATTAGATGGCCTGAAGATCTGTCTATCCCATAGCTGATAATTTCTGAGTGGATCATTAAAGACGTGTCGGTAGAGCTTAAAGGATAAGTTTTGTGGTAAAGAAAAATCATTACCCATTTCTTTTATACTCGTAAGTGAAACTCGAGGTTATTCAGTAAGTTTGTAATAATTGCTCATCCTTAAGATATAATAAGACTATTCTTAGTTTTACCACTATCTTTTATGCTGAATACGAATTTTATAAAATATGCTCAATTCAAGGTGGGCTCAACGTCATATCGTTTTTCAAAAGGATTAACCGGAAAAATATAAATAAATAATAAGTATCTAATTAATAAAGATGTTGACTAATGGAAAGGTAAACTGGATCGGATGCATCGCACAATAAACAACTGATAGCGGAGCATAACTAATATTGTAGAACTAGAGATATTAAAATTGAAAATAATATCATGTGGTAAAGAAAACACTTGATTTAGTTACTCTCCGGTTACCACCAAACTCATTGATATTTTTCCTGCACTTAGTACAGAATCAACCATAAATAAAGAAATTAGTTATGAAACATCCTATAATGCTTCAAAAAAAGTAACGGAGAGGGTGCTCAATGTTTGTGACCTCAAAATAAACATTATTCAGTGAAACTCAGTGTAAATTAATTGATATTTTTTCTTAGGGATGTTTATTATTCATAGCACAAATGGAACGTGTCTTCGTTTGATGAGAGCTTTCTAATCCTTATTTACTGAAGCATTACTGTCACATATAGGAATTCATAAGATCATTAGGATTGGTCATTACAATATAATATATAATTAAAAAAATATAAATAAATAATATTGTCACTTAAAAATGAATAAACTATATTGACTGCAACTCATAGTAGGTTCTATCAACCTTTGAATGATTCTCCCCTCAAAATAAATCTGCCTGGCTAGATTGCTACATCTATAGACAATAAAGAATCTTGTCTTTCAATTACGTTAATTATAAAATTAAAGGTTAACAACTTATCTTGTGGTAATCCTAATGTAAAAAAAATATTTATAGTGTAAATGGAAGCTTTTCCTATAGAGGAGGTGGGATCAAGTAATCGTTGCACAGAAAAAAAAAATGTAAATGAATCCAATCCCGGAGACGAGGGTGTAATTAGAGCTTGTTGCTTTAGCTTAAAACTTCTACTAACTTCTCTAAGCGTTCTTAAGTCCCTGCAGCCGCTTATAACACTAATAACTAGTTATGAAAATCTTGGCCGTAGACTCCTCTGTAGATTTTTTTAAATTTGGAAGGATTTACTCATTCATTCGATGATTAAATAATTGATAAAAAAAAAGCTTTTTTCAACTCTTAATACAGATTTAATATCCAAATTATGAAATGATGGAGTAACCGAAAGATGGTGTGAAAAACTAAACTCATCCAGCGTGTATAAAACACGTACCCAAAATTAGGGACTAAGCGTGGTAATTGAGCGCAATGTTGGACAAATAACCCTCCTGTTGTCTCTACAATGTACTGAACCCAATAAGGACTCTCCTTGGGTTGTAGTGGTAAAGGAAATAAAATAATAGAAGTACTAACATCAGAGAAATCAGCTGAAAATACCTAGTGGCATCTAAAACCAAATGCATATATTATGATTGCGTTATAATAATAATATATTTCTAACCAGATTCATAACAAAAATTTTGCGTTTAAATAACAAAAATGAAACAATATAGAATATGGAATCGCAAAGCTTCGAAGATATTCTCTGGTTTTTATATTCAAGATACTTTTTGGCAATCTCAACTGTCTTTATGAAGATGGATATCTCTTGATATAATCAAATCTTGAAAATGGATGTACGATACTGATCATTTGAGAGTATTGGTTAGGTTAAATTTCAGGCCTAAAATTAGTTGTGGAGAAGGAAAAAGGAAGGAACAGAAAGACATATTAAGCAATATAAGAAGGAATTGTTGGATTGTATATTGTAGATTGTAGATAGTATATTGTATGTAGTATATTGTAGATTGTATATTGTTGGATTGTAGATTGTATATAGATCAGCATATTGTAAGTCCTTATAAAACTGATTTAGGTGTAGATACATTTCATATTATATTTAACCTGAATATGAAACTTATAAATGCAGAATGTAAATGGATATACCTGAAATATTGTATTGAAAACCAAATAATACCAAATCATATTATAACCCATATTATTAATTTAGAAAATTGTTTTAATAAGAGCTACTTATACAACACTAAACATAATAATTTCTTTAATAATATTGGACAAAAAATAGTTAACTTAGATAAAAAAACAGGCTTTTTGGTTAATAAATACAATTAAGAAAAAATTACAAAAAACTTTAGAAAGAATCAAAAATCATAATAAAAAATTATACAAATTAATCTGTGATATATGTAACAAATGGAATAATATAATAAAATAAATCAAAATAATAAACATAAAAAATAAGGCAAATAAATATAATATAACAATTCTTAAAAACCCATATAATAATAACCAAACCCTAGAAGAATATAATACTACTATCTACTCTAAAAATATGAAAAATATTAATAATGATACTAACAAATCATTCAATATTTTTCATTATTATAATAACTTACATATTTATAACAGAGTAGTGAATTTAACAACAGGAGTAATACCAAATAATATCATCAATCTATTAAGGTTAGGAGAGAATTTCAATTACAACCCAAATAATAAGAAAATCAATATTTTTCAATTGATAGCTGAAATGGAAGCAATAATTGTAAATTTAAACACCCCAGAAAACCATAAAAACGGTTTAAGAAACACAATTAGCAAAAATATTTTAAGTTATTTAAACAAAGAGGAAAATAAACCCAATAATATGAGGAATCAATTTACTAAATTAATTAATAATGGCCTTTCATATACAAAAAATTTTTTAAAAAATAATAAGGACCTATGTATAATTAAATCATATAAAACTAAACAATTAATAATAATAATGGAAACAGATTATCACAAAAAGATGTTAAATATCTTAAATGATAAAGAATATTACAAGAGCATAAGAAATAACCCAATGCAAGAACTTAACAATAAAATAAACAAATATCTAGATAAAGTGGTTAAATATAACTTTATAGATAAAAATATTAGAAATAAACTTTCAAACAATTACTATAATACACCTCGGATACACGGATTAATAAAAATACATAAAGAAAATAACCCTATAAGACCAATAGTAGACTGCACTAATAGCCCAACAGACAACTTATCTAAATTTTTTAACAAATCCTTAAATAATCTTAACAATAATAATGATTTTGTCGTAAAAAATGCAATAGACCTAAAAGATAAACTAAATAAAATTAATATAAAGGCAGATCATATTATAGCTAGTCTAGACGTAGTATCCATGTTCCCTAATATCCCACTTAAATTAGTAAATAAACTTTTAAATGAGAATTGTGATAAAATAGAACCCCATACATGCATTTAAAGCAAAACGATCTTTTTGGAAATTATGCACAGACAATGGATATTTTACATACAATAACCAATTTTATAAACAAACGACAGGTCTACCTATGGGAGGTAGACTATCTGTAAATTTATCTGGTATTGTCCTAAATCATATAATAAAAGAAAGTATACAAAAATTAAATAACCCTCCCATATTCATAGCAAAATACATAGATGATTTTATTAATCATCACAGATGAAAATAATTTAAACATGTTTCAAAAAAATTTTAAATGAGCAATGCAAAAACATTAATTTCACAAAAGAATTAGAAATAAATCATTCACTAAACTATTTGGATATGACCATCATTAGAGACCCTAATAATAACAAAATCAAAACAAAATGGTTCAAAAAAAATTTATCTTCGAATAAATTACTAAATTATTATTCTAACCATCCCAAACATCAAATAAAAAATATAGCTCAAAACTTAATAAGTAGAGCAATTAAAGTAACAGATGAGGAATATTTGAATGAAATAAAAAAGAAAATTTACAATATTCTTCTCAGTAAAGCTTTTCCAATTAAACTAATTAAGAAATTATGGCATAAACAAAATAACTTAATTAGAAATAAAGAAAATAGTGGCATAGCAATAGATGTAGACAAGGACTCTTATAATGAATCCGATAAAAATGTAAACCAGGGAAGTGATATAATATCAACCATCAAACCATCCCAATCAAAATTAACTAATT
Source organism: Arma custos (assembly GCA_037127475.1). Classification (NCBI taxonomy): domain Eukaryota; kingdom Metazoa; phylum Arthropoda; class Insecta; order Hemiptera; family Pentatomidae; genus Arma; species Arma custos. Next base: position 39,074,000 of record CM073763.1, read on the forward strand.
ATTTCAAAATAGTGAATATTAATGAAAAAGACCCTCAAACAAATAAATGCACAACTCAAATAGTCGCAGAATCACACAATCAATTAATCAAACAGAATGAAATAAGATATAGAAGTGTAACTTATATCAAAGGCCTATCAGAAAAAATAGAACCTACCTTAAAAAATTTTGACATACCAGAAATTAAAATAGCACACAGAACTACAAACCCAATCAAAACAATAATGCATAGTAAAAAAGATAAAATACCACTAATTATTAGAAAATAAAAATATAGTGTATAACCTAAACTGTAATAATTGTAAAAAACAATATATAGGACATACAAGCACACATTTAAAACACAGAATTTATCACCACAAAAGTAATTTAAGATCAAATGCCAAAACAAGCACTGCACTATCTACACATTGTAAAAGGGAACTACATAAGTTCAATTTTGGAAAGCCAATAATTTTGCACAGAGAGAAAGACAATACTCAGAAGCCATATATATAAACGAAAATATAGTGTAGTTAATGATAGAAAAGAGTCTGGAGAGGTCAGTAAATTGTATTCGTCTATTTTATTAAAATTAAAGAAGAAATAAACAAAGAATAGCCTACACTAAAATGGGCGAAATATTGGACAGATAATTTCTATTTCTGTTTTAGTTTGGAGACTTAAGGCTTTTCGTTGGAATTTGTCCACGGTCTTAATAAAATATTAAAAATAAATAATATATAGCATAATTTAAATAAACTCCTATAGATTTACAATTTTAATTTCTTCAAGGTAATATCAAGGTGTTTTTATGAAGAGGGGAAGTCCAAAGTATAAGGCAGAGTGAAAAATGACCATGGAGAAGAATATATCTCCAATAGATCGCCGAGCGGACTAGTTCTATCAGCCCTTCCCAGCTAAGATCATCGCACACTGCCGCCTTGTAATCCGCTTTCAAGCCGCTATTCCGGTGAGAACGTCAAGAGGTCTTAAAGTTTGTTACTCGCCTGAAGCTATGCTGAGATGATGATAACTGAGTATACATCACACAAATTGTAAGTCACATTTCATTATCATAAGGCCTCAAATTGTCAACTAATTTTCTGCTGATAATCAACGTATTACATGGTACCAACCGGACAGTTCAAGTTAATTCATGATATCATCCTCATTGCTCCTTCATGCCATGATCACTGGCGAAGATAATAATAATTCGCACTTCTTCGCGCCTTATTGAAATCTTCAATATACTCGTTTAAGTTCATTTTGTTGTTTATATCTTTGGCCATTATGCTAGCATGGAGCATTATCGCTCCCATTCATGTTAATCATTTCTTCTCTTTCTTTTTTTGTCTTAAATTAATTTGTTCATTAGATCGCTAAGTTACATGTTTAGTTTTAAGTCATTTTTGTAGACGCTATTATTAATTTGTATCTTCCTTTACATGTGTATTTAATAGTATTTAAGAAAATCTCGCATGTTATTTAAATTAATAAATCAAACGCTTTGTTAATATCTGAGATTTCATTCAAATTCCCGTGGTACTTCCATTTGCTTCCTATTAAATTATTCAGTCTAATCACGCCTTAACATTTTGGTGCCGAAACCCGGGAATAATTACGATCTCAGATATTACATTACATTATTGGCGCGACAGACTCATAAAGAAGTCCTTGGCCTGCTCAACAGCTCTTCCCCAATCGTCCCGATCGCCTGCTCGAGTGATGGAGACCTTGCTCAGCCTCAGATCCTCACAGACGGCATCCTTCCATCTAGCTTTGGGCCTTCCTCGAAGTCTTACTCCATCCGGATTTCCTGTATACAACTTTTTAGCTGTCCTTTCTTCCTCCATCCTATATACGTGGCCCAGCCACTTAATGCGTTGAATCCTGATGAAGCTCGATATCGTTAGGTCTCCATATAACTCACTCAGCTCCTTGTTCCTTCTGATCCTGAGTTGGTCCTTATCTCGCACTGGGCCGAATATTTGCCGTAGGACTCTTCTTTCGAATCTATTCAGCTTTTCCACGCTGGATTTATTCAGTGTGAGGGTTTCACCAGCGTATGTCCTTGCCTAAGTCCTGTACTAATCTTAAATTTTTCTGTGGTTGAGCCATTTACCCTTACGCTGCAAATTGTGTTTTCCATCGTACTCATTACCAAGCGCACCAGTTTGGATGGAATTTTCATTTCGCTCATAGCTCTGAAGAGTTCACACCTGGATATTGTATCATAAGCCGTCCTGAAATCTATGAACAGCATCCACATTGCATTGTTAAACTCTTTCATTTTTTCGCACATCTGCTTGAGGGAAAAAATCTGATCTATAGTAGATCTGTTAGGTCTAAAGCCTCCTTGATATTCTCCAAGATTTCTCTCACCATAGGGCAGTAGGCGGTTATACAGAGTTATCGAGAATATCTTATAGGCAGTATTCAGTAGGCTTATCCCTCTGTAATTTTAACATTCTGTAGAGTCTCCTTTCTTCTTGTAGATAGGCACTATAATAGACTCTTTCCATTCTCTCGGGAGTTGCTCCTCTTCCCATATTTGAGCAATTAGTTCCTGCAGCTCTTTAGTTAGAGCATTGCCAGCTGCCTTCAGGAACTCAGCAGGGATACCATCTGATCCTGGTGACTTGTCATTTCTCAGCTTCATAACAATATCATTTATATCCTCTCCATCCGGTGGTACTGCTTCGTCTTGGCTGTCATGCGAGTCACATTTCAATATACTTATTGGTTCTTCTGTCTGGGTTAGAAGTCCTTGGAAATAATTCCTCCATCTCACTTGGACGTCCGTCTCCAGCACCAGTAGTCGCCCCTCCTCATTTTTTACCATGCTCCTTCTAGAGCAGTAACTCAGATATTAACATAGCTTAAAAAGACATTGCGCAACAATAGGTAGGTTTTCTTTGTAGTGGGGATATCCGGATCCGCTGTAACTTATGTGAATCACACAGCGTCTTTTCAGCCTTGTCAAAAGCAAAATATTAATATATGCATGCAGACTCTAATCATTACTTTACAATATTATATTCCAACGTATAATTATTAGTGATAATTAAGCATTTAAATCATATCATCTCCTGTAAATTCATTTATTGTGCATAATATAATTTTTAATTTGCAATATCATATATTCTAACGCATGACTATTAGATAATTAAGTATTCAAATAATATTATCTCTTGTAAATTATTAATTCTTTTTCAGCTTTCTAGTAAAGTGTATAAAATCAAAATGGCTAATCGTCGCCAAGCTAGAGTTAAAAATGTGTCCCAAACAATATTATTAGGATTGTTTACCCAATTTCGAATTTTCGACGACGAATGTAAAGAGGCAATGGTCGCTGATGAAAAGGCAGTAGTTAAAACGCGAATTGACAAATTAAAGCAATTAATAGACGAAATGAGAAAAACCCATAATGCCGTAATCACCGAATCCATGAATGATGAGATACCTGTTCCTTCCGATCTTATGGATCAATTCATTCGAGCACAGACCGAGGCTATGGATTTGGAAGCTCAATCATTGGACCGATCAGTGACCGCACGTGTCGCACCCCGGGTACCGGAAGTCCGGCTGCCCCCCCTTGATTTACCGAAATTTAACGGAGATATCACGCAATTTCAAAATTTTAAAACCACTTATATTCCGCTTATACACCACAATAAGGACATCGATGACGGACTTAAGCTAACATATCTAAAGAGTTGCCTTTCAGGCGAAGCCTTAGCCGTCATAAGCCATTTGGATACTCTGGGCTCAAACTATTCTATCGCCTGGGCCGCCCTAATTGCTCGGTATAACAACCAAGCGGCGTTCGCTTCTCGGATACTCCATGAAATGTTAAATTTCCAACCCATCGCGCATCCATCGCAAAAGGCCCTGGAATCCGTTCTTAAATTATTTTCTGAACTGGGTCACCAATTAACCGCGACTAACATCCCTGACCTGGGAGACTACTTTTTATATTTCTTAACCTTCCGGAGTTTAGACCCCGTTACTCAAAGGGAATTTAAGTTACAATATCCTGATGACCCCTACGTTTTCTGAGCTGCTCAATTACATCACGCGACTTCAAATTGCTACCGCATCCGTATCGGAATCACCGCTGTCGGATAATCGCCATCGCCCGTCACCCAAGAGAAAAGAGCACCCCCCTATGCATCGGCAACCGCAATCTGTCAATCGCTCCGCTCGTGTGCTCGCAGCTGCGCTGCGGTGTACTTATTGTGAAGAAGCCCATAACCTTTATCATTGCCGAGAATTTAAAACCTTATCCGGTCAGGATCGCCTAGGGTTTGTTCGTAAAAAGGGTTTGTGCATCAATTGCCTCGGACAACACCCACCGGATAAATGTCAATCCACCCAGCGTTGTCATTTTTGCCAAGGTTTCCACCACACCTTGCTCCATCGGGGCATCACCGGATCACCATCGCGTTCGGAGCCATCCATTAGCTCCCCCCTGGGTTCCCCTCAGTCAAATTCGCCAAGTATTAGAACGTTTCCACCACGCCGCTACTCTGCTCAACGTCAAATATACAATAACCAGAGTCACCGATCCTCCCCGGCAGTTCAGACGTTACACGCGTCATCACCACAATCCATGCACGGGTCGCCTGTCCTAGCCACTACACTAGATACGTCCTCTCGCAACTATTTGACAAGCCAAGCATCGCAGGAACCCATTTACTTCGACGCACCGTTATGTTACCAGAACCCGCCGCCATCCTTTCGTCCGTATCAACCGACCCCACATCGAGATCCCCGCTTGTCCGAAGAAATCAATGTGCGCTCAGCTTCGCCCCCGGACAAATTAAAAATTTCTCAATGACCTAATTCTTCCGCCGTATCGCCGCCTTCCTCTCGCGCCCTACCTCAATGCTCGCCTATCGTGGTCGAAAAGGATGTTTCCTTGTTACACCGCCGCTATCAATTGCCACGCAACCGTGCCGATAATTCTATACCGCTAACTACCATCTCGCATCGATCACCATTAACTATGCTAGGGTCCTCGGGGGGCATGACACCTTCACTGTTGCCCACCGCGCAGGTCTCAATATCGCGTTCTGATAACCAAGCTCAATCATTCCGAGCCTTGTTAGATTCTGGAAGCCAGGTGAGCTTCATCACCATCAGGGCCGTGTCTCATCTGGGCCTCCCCGTATCATCATCCCCAGTCGGGGTAAGTGTCCTGGGGGGATCGTCGAACCTATCCTGCCCCGGGTATACCACCGCAACCATTCAGGTTCCGGACTCTGATCCGTTAAGCTTTCAGTTATTCGTGAATGAAAACATAACCCATTCACTTCCGGCCATGCATGTGGACTTATCACCCTGGCCGTACATACGGGAACTCCCGCTCGCCGATCCATCGCTATGTCATCCTAGCCCTATAGATCTCCTCTTCGGAGTCGATGCCCTGCCACGAATCCTCCTCGGAATCGAACCATCGCCTAAGGGTGGACCCACGGCCTTGAATACCATATTTGGATGGTGTTTCATGGGGGAATGTCGCCCTCGTCGGACAAAGCGCCATATTACCTGGGCCAAAGAAGTAAAAGATAATGAAGGCAAGACTTTTCGCCCCCCGCTTCGTCCCCGTCGTGCTCAATCTCCCGCAGATCTAACACCCAATTCCCCTTCACCTATCGCTAATACTGTCGCTCCCGAGCGTCACGAATTATCAGTATTTAACGCCCTCACCAATGTCCAATTAAACCTTGACCTCCAACGCTTTTGGAACCTCGAGGAGGTTACAGCCACTTCACCTCGTTTCTCCTCCGAAGAACAACGTTGTGAGGAATTATTTAGAACATCCGTCTCCCGCGGATATATCACCGGCGGTCGATACATAACTCCGCTACCTCTGAAATCGCTCGACTTGGAGGAATCTCGTTACAGAGCAGTGAAACAGTTTCACCGCCTCGAAGCCCGCCTTCATCGGGAGCCCGCGTTACGTGAAGCCTATCTCGCCTTCATGCGAGAATACTTGGAGTTAGGCCATATGTCTGCCGTTCCTGAGCCTGATGACGCTTCCGGTATCACATACTACCTCCCTCATCATCCTGTACATCGCCCTGACGATCCGCCCTCTAAAATTAGAGTGGTGTTCAACGCTTCGGCACAATCCTCAAATGGAAAATCATTAAATGATATTTCTTTTACCGGGCCAAAGTTACAATCAGATATTGTCACTTTGATTACTCGCGCTCGAACGCACCGATACATTTTCACTGCCGACATTCGGCAGATACTAGTGCCTTCTAAACATCGAGATTTAAAAAGAATCGTATGGCGATTCTCATCCGATGAGCCGATCCGCTCTTATCGCCTCCACACGGTCACGTACGGTGTCAGCTCCTCCCCGTTCCTTGCTATTCGAACTCTTCAGCAATTAAGTCATGATGAAGAGGCTCGTTTTCCTCACGCCGCCTCCGTTCTTCGCAAGGACACGTACGTAGATGATATTATTACTGGAGCCTCTACGTTGCCAGAAGCCGTTCAATTAAGGGACGATCTCATCGCTCTATTGCAATCCGGAGGTTTTGAACTCCTCAAATGGGCTGCGAATCATCCTCAAATTGTATCCAATCTCGCAGCCGAGCATTGTCGTGTGGGGACTCATTCATTCGAATTCTCTTCCGAAGATGACTCTACCATTAAGATCCTCGGTCTCGTATGGTCAGCTGACACAGATACTTTTTCTTATCGCGTGTCTTCTGACAAACTTCCCGCAACCAAACGGCTTATTCTTTCCAAATTAGCTCGCATTTATGACCCTCCTGGATGGTTAGTTCCCGTGACATTCACCGCTAAGTTATTAATCCAACGTTTATGGGTCGGACACTCTGATTGGGATGAACCCGCTCCCCTGATATCAGCCGGGATTGGAACTCCTTTCAAGAAGAACTGGAAACAGTATCTCACGTTTCTATCCCTCGCCGCTTTCCTTATTATCAAGAGTCGCGCAGTTGCCAACGCCTAGTTGCCTTTTGTGACGCTTCCGAGCTGGGTTACGCCGCCGCTATATATTTGCATTCCACCTCCTCTTCCGGGGAAATCGCCGTCAGCCTCTTAATGGCCAAATCCAGGGTAGCCCCCTTGAAAAGAGTATCACTCCCGCAATTGGAACTATGTGGCGCTCACCTCCTTGCTAAGTTAACCGCCAAAATTACAGAAATGTTTTCCCAGCCATTCGAAGACCTGATAGCCTTTTCAGACTCCGCTGTAGCTCTCGCCTGGATCCGTGGCGAACCCCACCGTTGGAAAACTTTCGTAGCAAACCGAGTAACGGAAATTCAAGCATACCTCCTTCTCAATGGCGCCATATTGACGGCAAGGACAACCCTGCCTACTGCGCTTCTCGCGGGATTTCTCCTAAGGAATTAGCCAATCATGCCTTATGGTGGAAAGGTCCGTCCTGGCTCTCTCAACCGCCATCTTCATGGTCTACCTCGCGCATCGACGTCTGGTCTCGTTGATTCTGAACGGCGAACCACTCATAAAATTATCTCATGCACCGCCCTTACCACTCTTAATTTAGAGAGCCGCTATTCTTCTCTTTCCAGGCTGCAACGCGTCACTGCGTGGTGTCTCCGCTTCGCATATAACGCCAGGAACCCCGCGTGCCGCACTACCCGGTTTCTCTCCACCGCTGAGCTATCTGCTGCTCAAGACATATTATTTAAGGCCATTCAACAAGTCGCTCTCACAAATGAGTATCAAGCAGCCAATGACCCTACATCAAAATTGCATCTTAAACGTACTCTGCAATTATTCATCGATCCGTAGGGGGTCCTCCGCGTAGGTGGACTCCATCATGGCCCACAACCGTTTTCCGCTAAACATCCGGCCTTGCTTCCTAAAGATCATCCCTTTACAAACTTAGTCATTGATCAAGCTCATTGTCAAAATCTGCACGCTGGTCCCTCTGCTACGCATTCCTTTATTCGTCAGCGATTCTGGATATTGGATGGGAGAAACGTAGTTCGGCATCGCCTCGCTAAATGCAACAAATGTTTCCACGTTAAGCCTCAACCACTCATCCCCACCATGGGACGCTTGCCCCGTGATCGTATCACACCCACATACCCATTTTCAAAGGTAGGAATTGATTACGCAGGTCCTTTTTCCGTATCTTCTGCTCGCATCCGAGAATGCCGCGTAACCAAGGCATATATCAGTGCATTTGTTTGTTTCACCACTAAAGCCATTCACCTAGAACTTACATCCGAACTATCCGTCACAGCCTTTCTAGCCGCCTTTGCTCGTTTTTGTGGTAGACGGGGACGTCCTTCAGATGTCTACAGCGATAACGGAACCAACTTTGTAGGAGCTAGCCGTCAAATCAGCGAAGTCGGTCGTTTCTTCCGAGACGTAAATACTCAACAAACTATTGTTCAACATTCCTCGCGCGAGGGCATTCAATGGCATTTTATTCCTCCCAGGGCTCCCCATTTCGGGGGTCTTTGGGAAGCCGCGATTAAATCTACTAAACGCCATCTCCGTACCGTAATGGGTATTCAGGTTTTATCATTCGAGGAATTCTCAACCCTACTTACTCAGATTGAAGCCGTACTCAATAGCAGACCCTTATGTGCGCTTTCATCCGACCCTCATGATCTAGAAGCCTTAACTCCAGGACACTTTCTTATCTGTCGACCGATAACCGCTCCCCCCACTCAGGACCTAACTGATGTATCCATCAATCGCGTGGCACGATGGAAACTCACTGACAAGATCCATCAGTCTTTTTGGAAGCGATGGACCATCGAATATCTTCACACACTCCAGCAGCGATCCCGCTGGACGGAATCCGCCCCCGAACTAACTATCGGCGTTCTCGTGCCGATCCAAACCGATAACTCGCCTCCTCTGCGTTGGCCATTAGCCCGGGTTACCGAATTGCATTCCGGAGCGGACGGTATCGCCCGAGTCGCTAGCCTCCGAACCGCTTCCGGCATCATAAAGCCCAATCACCCGCCTATGCCCTTTACCATCTCAATAATGCCACTTTCGTGCCATGGGCGGGGGAATGTTTAGTCGCGGACCTGGACTGCCCGCCAGATGGAACGGACAGATCATTGCCTCTAAAATCGAAAAATGTACTGTACCGCCAAAACCTAGGAGAGGGGAACGACGCTATTGAGTCACTTCACTTGCTATTAGATCGCCGAGCGGACTAGTTCTATCAGCTCTTCGCAGCTAAGATCATCGCACACTGCCGCCTAGTAATCCGCTTTCAAGCCGCTATTCCGCTGAGATCGTCAAGAGGTCTTAAAGTTTGTTACTCGCCAGAAGCTATGCTGAAATGATGATAACTGAGTATACATCTCACAAATTGTAAGTCACATTTCTTTATCATAAGGCCTCAAATTGTCAACTAATTTTTCTGCTGATAATCAACGTATTACATGGTACCAACCGGACAGTTCAAGTTAATTCATGATATCATCCTCATTGCTCCTTCATGCCGTGATCACTGGCGAAGATAATAATAATTCGCACTTCTTCGCGCCTTATTGAAATCTTCAGTATACTCGTTCAAGTTCATTTTGTTGTTTATATCTTTGGCCATTATGCTAGCATGGAGCATTATTGTTAATTATCGCTCCCATTCATGTTAATCATTTCTTCTCTTTTTTTTTTTGTCTTAAATTAATTTGTTCATTAGATCGCTAAGTTACATGTTTAGTTTTAAGTCATTTTTGTAGACGCTATTATTAATTTGTATCTTCCTTTACATGTATATTTAATAGTATTTAAGAAAATCTCGCATGTTATTTAAATTAATAAATCAAACGCTTTGTTAATATCTGAGATTTCATTCAAATTCCCGTGGTACTTCCATTTGCTTCCTATTAAATTATTCAGTCTAATCACGCCTTAACAACGTCCATATGAGGTATTTATACTAAAATTTTCGTTTTTTTTTAGGACATTTTTAATTCAATTGTTAATAATTTGTGTTGTTGTTGATATTAGAAAAATTATATGGTGAATTGCAGAAAAATGGTATAAATCAAGATAGACAATTAAAGAATTGATAATGACCCAAGGGGTCGAAACGTCTTTGTAGAAAGCGAGAAAATAAATAATTATGACTGGAGAATGGTTTTTTTACTTCTTAATTAGTTAAGAATTAAATAAGATAAATATAATTAGGCTTACATGGGTTGTTTTGTTAATAATTTTGGAGGAGTAATAGTTATATTATTCATAGGATCAATCCCAAAAGCCTTAAATATCTAAAATACTGGAAACGCCCACTAATCAGGCATAATCAGCACACGCCAACAGAAAAATCACATCAATGAAGACTAAGTTCAGCATATCTCACATCAACAGTACGGATAGACTCATCAAATAGTATATCGGATATCCTTATTCCAAGACGTTCAATAAACAACTATCACAAATAAAGATAATAATGAACAACTGGGGTGTTTATAAAAACAGGTGATCAGAAGAAAAAACAAAAAAATTACCAACAAAAACATATGAGAAACTAGTAAGATGTTTTAGGATGGGAAGAAAGTTTCATGAAAGTGAAGGTTACAAATAACTGTGTGGAACAAACAGGTTTGTGTAAAAGGGATCACTTCATTTATTTTATTTATTTTCTATATTTTATACGAACACATTGATGAATTAATATTTATTTCTAATTCATCATTTACAGTTCTTATTTATTTATATTTCACTGGCAAAACCATTAGTAACTTATGCTCAGCTGTTGTGTTACTGGCTGAGCGCACAGTGTTGTTTGTCGAGCTATTTTACTCTTTCTGTTTTATCGTATGTGATTTTGATTCAGACCTGGACTTAGTAAAGGATCCTGCTATACCTTTGCGATCTGGTAATGAACAAATTAAAATGATTTCGCTTCCATTATTTTTAAGAACCTTGCATTTTTAGATTGCTTAGAGTTCTTAATGTTTCAGAGTAAAATTTATTTAAATTTGTATTCTCTCTTATATAATTAACAGTTCTAACCGATTTTTCCTCTCTGATCTCAAGCAGTTTCCATTCCTAACCAACCCCTTTCTACTTTCCTCACTTTGTCCTCAGGAGTGGCACAGATCTCAAACATCTCTCCTTTGCTTTTCAGCTGCTATATCAATGATCTTCCTAAATCTATCCTTTCCTCCTTCTTCGTTCGCCAGTATTCAGGAAGACCTAGATAGGATCAGTGCAAAGCTAAACAAACTGGAATTGAACGCAATGAAAACTCAGGCCATTGTTTTAGGTTCCAATTACCTCCTTATCAATCCACACCTTCGAATAATAGAATAATTCATTGTGTTATTAAGTTGTTTTAATTTTGTTTTTTTAAGAAGATGTACATCATGTAAAGAAATTGTTGCATGCTAGCTCACGCATTTTACAGAAGTTATGGATTTATCTATTTTCTTTAATTGTCAAGATTGGTACTGTTTATTTGATTATTATTTGTTTAATTATTTCTTTTTAAATTGTTTTCTGTTACTTTTTATACGCTTTATGAATTGTATCATGTAGCCTTCCGGCCTAATATTATGTATATTATGTTTCTTTTTCTGTTTATGTTTGTTATTCTAAAGCAGGGGATCCCAACCTTTTCTTGGTCAAGCACCACTTTTATATTATTCTTGTTAGCAAGGACCACTATGTAGATATAATAAAAATAATAATCAATAAACTGTAATAATCAAACTGAAACTTTAATTAAAAACTCAATAGGAAATTACATAAAAAGAAATAATAATGTTTTTAATTTTGTACTGATGTGATTTATGATCTTGCATCTTCTTCACTAGTTCGGCTATCCTAAGACTAATATTGTTGCTCAAAGCTACACGCAATTCACCACTTACTTTCAAACGATTCCTCGCCTTGTTTTTAAGTACCAACAAAATAGAAACCCCTTGTTCACATAAATAAGTTGTTGAGAAAACCATAAAATAGCGCAAGGCGATTTCTCGAAGTTTAGTATAAGAAATTGCTTTTTTGCACCAAAACGACTCAAGTGAATTAGATTCAAAAGCATCCTTACAGTTTCTGTCTTTTGGGAATTCAATGAGTTCTTCCTGGAATCCTTCAGTAACTTCACCAGCGTCCGTGCTTTTGTCTAAATGTCCGCCTAATTAAGACATTTTAACAACATAGCAACGGCTTACTGCCCGCAAAATTTAAAATCATTCGTGGACCACATTTTGGCTTCTGCGGACCACTGGTTGGGAACCTCTGCTCTAAAGGGACTTAGTCCCAAAATAAAGTTGCTTTTCTATTCTATTCAATAATCTCCAGATTCTGCGAAACACGCAATGCCTCAAATAACTTTCATTTAGAGCTAATATTCTTTTTGCTATTTGAGGTTTTGCTCATTGTCATATTATTCCTTTATCCATTTTATTTCCAACATTTTTGTCAAACAAGAAGAGCTGTTTTTTATTTGAGATGAAATAGACTATGGCTTATTATTGATTTCTTACTAAGAACTATTAAAGGATATTTACTTCGCAGAACTGTTGGAGGAACAACCAAGGGGGTAACCATTTGTCATTGCTGTCTGGAAGATAGGCCGTATCGATTTCCCGGTCGAGATCCAAGTACACTTTTGTTTTTCTATCAATTTGACTTTATTTTACTGCTCTAGGTTACCTTCTCTTCCACTCTGATTTTTTCAATTCATGGAACTTACATATTATCTACCCTCATATTGCTATTTATATCTTATCTCATTGTCCCCAAAAAGTATTGTCAAGCCAAGATTCTATTGCTCCCTCACATATGATTTTCATAAAATTTCAACCCGTAAGCATTAATTTAATTAAATAGGGTATTTCATGGTTTAGCTACATTTTCTAATTAAGATGGCAGATAACTAAAAATTATTTAGTTTCTATTTCATCTGGTTCAATCGACATTTGGCCATTGATTAGTCGTTTCTAATGTAAAAAATAATCTCTTCCATGCCCCCTTTCTCTATTCTTATGGTTGTCTACAACAAATTTTACATCTGAATTAGAAAAAAAAAACTAAATTTTTAACCTACCAATACGGTATCAGTGTTTTTAGGGTTCTTGGGAATCAATCATATTTTTTTTCTGTCATTTTTCTGCTCTGAAAATGATGCAAGATGGCGTCAAAATGTTTTTAACCATGCTAATTTTTAAGCGATTTGTTTTTTTATGTAAAAAAAATTACATTGAAGTCAGTAATCAGTTATGCAAAAATACGCCGTGTTCTCACTACTTACCTCAGGAATGTACAAAGGACTAGAAAAATTATCATTCAGATGCTTCAATTCAAGCTTTATTTCACTTCTGGATACAAAATAGTAATCTTAAAAGGTATTGGATTTTAAAGAACTATATTATCACATTTCTAATATAAGTGACGGTTGTTCATAATTATTTAATCTGAAATGATTGTTGTTATTATGCTGCTAACTATAAATGAAATTTATTTATGATGGAAATCCAATTAAAAAAATTAACAGATTTAAATCTTATTGCTAATCTTGAAGTGTGACTATTCAACGTGAGAAGGTAACAATGGCATCAGAGTAGGATACTATTTCCGACATTGAATGACATCATCTCGATACTGTCATTTGAATGACAACCTAGCACTGTAGCGACTGACACTATTTTTCCTAGAATCCTAGGCAAAATATATTGTAGAGCATCGTAGAGCACCGTAGAGCACAATTCAAAGCCTTGTGTTTAAGCATTATGCTTAATCCTGTTAATTTATCCACGAGATCATTAAAAGATATGTTGAATGAAGCATATTTTAAGCGAAAGATCAGAAATTAAATTACCTAAGATATGTGAATGGCCTTTTTTGAGTTCGAATTAGCTTATTTCACATTTAATTTATACCATCGCTCCTTGAAGAAAAATGTAGAATAACACGAATATTAAAAGAGAACTTCCCATTATGCTTTTCCCATTGTCAAAGAGTCACATGGGTCAAAGGCCTTTGTGGAATTTCATGGATTGAATAATATCTATCCGCATTCTACGTTATTCGATATTTTAGATATCGAGGTGGAGATCGATAGATTTCCTTTTGAAGAGGTTTTCGATGGCCTTTTATTTTTTTTGCTGATATGTTTCTGTAAGTGGTTCTTCTTATTTCTCGAAGCAGTCGCGAGTTATTCCTTCAATATGATATTGCTCCTTCCTCTATCTTGTTTCTTGTTTCTTTGTTGTTTACAATTGCTTCATCATCGGATTCTATATTTTTATTCTTAATTAAGTAAATCATAGTGTATTTAATGAAGATTTTTTTATATTAATAAGAATAGAATGCAATAGAAAAATAATTTTATTCTTGGACCAGGTCCCTTTAATGAGGACTACATTATAAAAATGTTACAATATTTACATAAGTACTTGAAAATTAATAAAAGGTATATTAATATTGAAAAGTAAAAAGAGACCTTACATAAATGTTAAGACTGTGGAAAAATTCCAACAAAAAGCCCTTAAGTCTCCAAACTAAACTTCAAATTTTCAATTTCTGTTTAGTTTGGAGACTTAAGGGCTTTTCGTTGGAATGTTTCCACCGTCTTAACTAAAAGGTATGTTCTGTTAAAGTAAAAAAAGAATAAAAATTTTTAAAAATACATTAAGCTGAGAAAAAAATAAATAAATAGATAAAAGTACCTATCAATAAAAAAAAAATAAAATCGTTATAAAGTGAAGAGCATTTACAGTAATTCATCCATTACTTCTGAGGAATATGAGCTATTAATTATAACTGTTTGGGAATTTAGGAGACGAAATTAAAGCTCTGATTCGAATGTGGATAAGGAAGAAGCATGGCTGATATCAAGTGGTGGTTAGTTCCAAAATGTGGTGTAACAGGCGAGGAATGCTCAAATTTGTGGGGAGGAGTATAAAGTATATTTACTTATCTCCTGAAAGAGACAAGACATATCCCTTTGATTATCATCTTGATGTATTAGATTCCGTTTGTTCATGTAACCTAGACGTAAAACTTCGGTTTTCAAAAGATTCAGCAAGTTTATAATTCAAACAGGTGTTCAACAGCGTTAAGGCTAGAAGATTAAGTTCAAGTTTTCTTACCTAAAACGTATTTCTTATTTGTTGAATGTAGTTTGGCGATCACTCAACGCCTGCATGAGAAATTTCTGAAGATGATGGACGATGCTAGTGAGAATATCTGTTAGCCCTTAGGACATAAACAGTTTCAAACATGTTCTTTGATGAATGATGAAAACAAAAATGAATTTTATAAGTCAAGTTTTGACATGAAGGATAGAACCAGTTATTTTATAATTTTTCAGTGAACCATTTAAAGATTTTAAGTAGTATTTAGTGTTTGATTTTTTTATAGATGATTGATCATTTATAAACAAAATGGTGAAATATTTGAAAACAATGTTAAATATCTTTTCATGGGGAATAGACTGTATCAAGACCAAGCTTATAGATAATTGGTAAAAATAAAAAAAAGTGGAGGCTTTATATCGAACATTTCTTATTTCTGTTCCCAAGTAACTCTTGTTTGCCTCCTATTGAGTTTTGTATTAGTAGTTCGCAACTTGGGCATCCAGATGGGGGGAACGATAAAAGTGTGCAGATACTGGCGCACGCTAATGATATGGGTCTGATAAGACGATCCCTCTCTACTATTAAAGAAGCACTTGTAAGGTTGGAAAGATCTGCTGGTGAAGTAGGTCTTAAGATAAATGTGAATAAAACAAGTCGTGTGTGATTCGGTGGAGCTAATGACATTGACGTAACGACCGGATAAATATGTGGATAAGTTGTATACCTTGGGAGTCACATGTACCACAACATGTCATTTTAGTCCGCCCAGACAGATGAGAATGTCGAAAATAAGAATATCTATAACCCTTATACGTTTGGTATCGACGTACGACCCTCACGAAAGACAATGCTTCTCTGGGTCGCATCCAAGTCAGGCAAATCCGTTCTCTTCACCAATCCTATTGTTTTCTGTTAGGAGAGGTGGTTCCTAGACGGGATATGGTATAAATAGAAATGAATATGAATAAATGGCATCAAAATTGTACATATTATAATAAGTGAAATATAAAAACTACATTACTGAGATTGAATTTATTGTCCATCTGTTGATGGCTTTGGTTGACATTTCTTCTCGGTGTGGCTATAGTCCCTCCTCACCCTGCTGGCCCTCTGAGCGGTTCTACTCCATGAAGTTGATTGAGCACATGTTCACCGGTGCTGTTCTACTACTCGTACTGTACTCTGTCCTTACTATTTTGCTATTTTACTAGATGTACAGTAGTTGGCCCAGGAAATGATAGAGGGTTCTGCCTTAGGTAAATGGAGGTAGGTGAGGTAAAATGAGAAGAGCAGTCGTTTTAGATTGAACACCTATAAAGTAATAACCGATCCTATATAATGTAAGTCTACTCAGATTTGACAAGTGCTCAGAAAGATCTTAGGGTCCTTCCTTGAATGAAAGCACTGGAGAAATGGACAAATCGAGAGCTAAAAAGAAATCGACGTAGCCCGGATGATAAAGATCAGAAGTCTTATTGCTTTTATTTATGGATTTCTGAAAAATGCTGGATGAGCGAATCTACGGAAAACGTATAGCGGTCAGGACTAAGATGAGTTGGTTAGATGGAGTTAGCGATGATGCTAAGTCACTAGGTATCGGGTACTCCAGAATACCCGCTGAAACAAGAGAAGACTGGCGTACTATGTTAGAGGAGGCCACAGTCCATACAATGGTTGTAGCTCCCCGTAAATAGATTGATAGTAACTTAGGTTACTTGCGTAATTTAACATAATTATTTTGTGAAATCGTTGATTTCTTATTATTGGTGTCATTTAAAGCTTTAATTTTTGTCTTTGATTAATTTTTAACATTTTCTTACTTTTTAGTACAAAGAAGTTACAATGCAATTAACCCATATTATTAATTAATTAATCTATTTATATCATGTTCAGTAAAAAAATTATGAATTAAATAATGGATGCCATTTGTTTATTTTTAACGAACCCTACAGTTATATTTGTTATTTTATCCTATACTAAATATCAGTCAACTACTGAATAAAACTGTTAAAAAATAACAGATCACCAATTGCGAACCATGCATCTGCATATAAAATATTCATCATAGTATTCACGTGTTCTTGAGATGATAAATACAATACTGTTGCAACATTGTTGTAATACACTGCCTCCATCATTAGTATGCCACCCACCTCTTGGTGTTTAGAACATGGTCTGTTTAACAGAGATTCCGTTCGGCCACTAAGATGTCAGAGATTGGATTAATTGTTGCCATCAATCAAACTAAAGTTCATCGGTGGCTGGTGATAATCACCTCCCCCTCTACTGCTCTTCAAGCCCATTAATACCCTAATCTTCACCATTCAAATTAGACAGATTTTTCCGAAGTCTTCTAACATAGCTATTTAAGTTAATAATTAATAATTCTTGGGACATTAAACAGTAATACGACCAATATTGCTTCTATTATCCCAGTTGCAAAATGAAAGTTTATAGATTGTTTTATTTTTACTATAACCATATTGGTTATTGTTATTGCAAAATTTACGAATAATGAGTGTTATCGCTTGAATAATCAAATTGAGTGTTTTCCTGGCTGTTTCGCTTAAATAAGACTGATATTATTGTTGTAATGTAAATTTATTGTTGTGATAAAGGAATGGGAAATATTAAAGGTTATAAGTTAAAGCAGAATTCCTTTTACGAAGCAATAAAATGCATTTGGGATAATATGCAACCTCATCCCTAAAACTGGAATGTCGAATTTTGAGGACATTGTTCCCTGACAGACTAATCTCTTAGATAAGTGACTTCAAGTTGTATTTTAAATATCTCTAGGACGAAATCAATGAAGACCGCTATGGTAATCTTGATAATTTCAAGAAAATGATGAAGCAAGAACCAATGTCATTTTTCCAGAAATGATCGACCTGAATACACCACATTAACATTAAATTAATGCAGATCTTTGGAAGGGTGGTAGGCAATATAATCCCTCCCCTAACAGAAAATCCCTTAGGACACCTGTAGTCTTTTGGATAGCATAACAACCTACTAAGCCCAAGATCGCGGATTCGTAGCCCGGCAGGTAGCACTAGGATTATTTTAATGTAGTAAAAAATCCTTTGTTATGCCGTCCTTCGGAAGGGACGTTAAACGGAGGTCCCTGGATAGGCATAATTTAGGACTCCCACCGTAACATTCTCAGATTAGCCATAACAGCATAAAGTGGTGTTCAATAAACAAACAACAAAAAATCCAGTCCAAAACAAAATACAATTATCCTGATTCGCAAATTTTTTTTAAAAAGTTTTGAAAATGACATCCTATTAATTGCAGTTGCATTGTAGTCAATTACATCGCAAGGTATAAGTAGAATGAATGGATGGAATTACAAATCATTTTAATGTCCACAATACCAAATATCCTCCCCAATTCAATGTAAAGTAGCATTCAACATTGCTTTCAACATCGATACTTCAATATTATCCCGTACACCACACTAATGGAATATATTTTATTAGTGCAAATATATTTTTCAGTGAAAGTCTAATGAAATTGATGAAGTGGTTGACATCCCAAAGGGAACTTAAGCCACTTAAAATTTTTGGATCTCTATTCAACACTTTGTCATTGCACCGTTCAAAGTTTTTTAGTAAAACAGCTCACTACTACCTACCACTATTAGATTTAAGTTAGTAAATAAATCAGATATACAATAAAAACAAATAAATATACAAGCGAGCTCTATCATATTTAATGATACAAAAAAAAATCTATTCAACTACAACCAATGAAGAATCAAGGCGGGGACTTAACTATTGCCAAGTCATCGGTTGTGTATGGAAGTGATTTGATAGATATCAACCACCAGAATTTCTCTCTATTAAGGGTACCCACTTTATAAAGCCTGGGTAAGTACATAGGTAGTCTAAAGATCCACCATTATGATGAAAAGCTGAATGAATCCTATAGAGGAAGAACTAAATCGGCTACAGGTAGTCGTGTTGTGTTTATTGTGTAAGTATTCGAAAATTGATTGTGACAATTGAGAGGGTGGGGAAGCTCAATGTGTAAGGCAATGTGCTACTATTCAATACTGTCAATGTCCTGTGTTCTATTAAATATTCAATAAATACCAAAATGGGTGAGCCCCATCTTCTTTAATGTTACAAAAAAAAAAAACCTGTAGCACAACAACCCATGAAGGGTTGTGAGAGACGCATTATTTATTCTGTTACCAGGCTCAGTAAATTGACCCTGTGGTATTTGGAGACCCTATCGGGGCTAACTCGGCCTCTGTGAATTGGGAAAAAAATTATTTTTAAAAAAAGGATTGAAGTTTGTTCGCAGGCCAATTGCCTCCTGTTGGATTAAAAAAAATATACTCCTCACAAATGAGTTGAAGTGTTACTGGTTTTTTTTCAGGTCTGTCTCACGGGGCTGCTTTCAGCAGGGGTGTACAACTGAATTTTTTTTTATTTTGGCAAGCTAAGTACCACATTAAACAAGATTCATTATGTCCCTTTCTCCTTTCTATCCTCCCTATATTGTCTCCTTTTCCCCCCGTGTTTCTCTTATTACAGTATTATTTATATTTAAATCCGAAATATGAAGAAAAAATCAATAAGATAAGGGTGCTGAGGTAAATGATTTTTGAATAATGTAATGGATATTAATACATAGCAATTATGTAAAATATAGTAAACAAGTCTTATTTACCTTACAAATTGAAAGGAGGACACAACAAGATATTGAAAAAAAAATGTAATTGTTTTCTATGGAATTTTAACTAATTGGCATTTTATTTATTTTTTTTCAAATTTGCAGCTAATAAATCTCACCAGTGATTTCTTATTAATGAGTGAGATATTCGAATCGGTTTAGCATTTTAACTGCTTTTTTAAACATTTCCTTATTTTCTATTCCTAAAAGTTTTTTGGCTCGAGTGAAGTCGTAACTCAAGATTAACTACGACGTCAATTAATTGTATGTGTAAACTGTTCGATTTCCTTAACTCTTGCTGTGGTTTTTGTTGTATTTTTTTTTTTTTTTAGAACGAGAGGAGGTAATTTTAAGTTTCATTTTTAGACTTACACGACACAGTAAACAAATGCAATGGAATCAAAATATGACTGCCAGTTATTTCCCACTGTCGGGTATCAATAGCTATATTTTTTATTTATTTTTTAAAAATTCCAATCGAATATCCTATATTAATAATTAAAAGCCAGATATTTTTTTGTTTTATATAATTCTGATAATGATAAAATTTATTAGAAAAAAAAAAGAATTCTTTGAGTAATTTTCAACATATATATTTTAATATTAAGTGTGATGTTCAAAAAAGCAAAACATCAGCCTCAAGACAGTTGTCGTGTGAGAAGGTTGCTTGCTACTCTACATTTTGATTTTGTCACCACTCTCTGCATCTTCTGTATCTTGAATTTTGTCAAATCTCACCAGTAAAACCTCTCACTATTTTCATCTAATTTTGGACTTACTCCTAAGAGACATTTTCATGTATGAGACATTATTTTCTAGTCATTAATATTTCGAAGCATCAATTCATCGCTGTCAAGAACTCAACACTTTTCAAGAAATCAGTTCATTTCTCAGTTTCTTATTAACTCACCATTAATAATTTTTTTGTTTTCAGACTCATACCTTTTAGCAAATAAGTTCATTTAATTTTTTATCTAAATAATTAATTGTAGATACTAGATTAGTTCATTTTCTTTTTGATATGTTTGTAATTGTTCCTTTTCTATTTTACATCATGTATTTATCATTTACTCATTTTTGTATGTTTTTAATTGTATTACTTGATAAAGTTCTTTCCTTTCCTTTTTTAGCTTCAATTGTATGTATTTGGGGAAATTACCACCCAATCAAAATTATCAGGGGTTTTTATTAAATTCACAACAGGAAAATTCGCTCGGATAGAGGGTTAGCGAATTATTATTAGGAGCCCCTTCTTCCACAACCACAAACCAAACAGATGTCATTTTCAGATTATTTCAACTTGATATTTTGTATATATTCATATTATTACAGACTTTATACAACAGATAATTATTAACAACGAATCAGTTAGTCCATTTCAGTTTTTAAAAATGGCTATGTGTAAAACAACAACTTGCTAAGAGAATTTTTTTCCTTTGATTAGAATATGTGAGTTATTATGTGTTATATTATTATATATTACTATTACAATATGTGAGGTAACAAAATAGAATGCAAGTGATGCACACAGAATGTATATCTTTTTCAACGAAATTGAGGATAATCGAAATAAAAATATTATTCAGTCAAATCTTTTCTCTTCAAAATAAAAATATTTAAAAATTGTAATAATTATAAAAAATAAAATAAATGATAAAAAATATTATTTTTTAAGCCCAGTTTAGTAACTAGACTATTTTAAAAAATACCAAGAAATAAAAAAAAATTATATTCTTTCTACCACGAAAGGGTATTACGTTGAAATAATTATTATCTTTTCAAAAATTAATAAAAGTAAATCTTTGATCATTTTGCCCTATTAAACAACGGTAAGGTTTAATTTAGCTATATAGCTTTATTTTAATTAATAACACTATAGCATTACCCTTTGAAAAAGTTACCTAAATCATTATATGCTAAATATCCTTAACATCTTATTATAAAACACTTAAAAATATACATTAAGCGTATCGAGTGACTAATCTGTTTACAGTGATTCGTGGCTTATAAGCGAACATCGATTAACAAAAAAAAACTTGTGACACCCCCGTGAAGCATTCTGTTCAAGATTGTGAACAACCAGTGAAGGGTCTGGGGTTCAGTACTTGGTAGAGACTGTACTATTTCTTGCACAGTGGCTGTGCAAGAAGGTGATTTGTAATGGATCATGCTCAAACGCAAGATTTTTCCTCCTTATTTTGGGTGCCCATCTTTTAGAGGTTGAGTGAGCCCTAGAAGGGTCCTAGATGCCGTAGGATCTACCTAAACAAAAGTCTTGCCGGAATTGGCGCCCAAAACCTTCGGCATGGCAACTCAGTGCTCTGGCTCTGAGCCACTCCGCTCCTATATCGATTAGCAATTTTATAAACCAACTGAAGGAGCTTAGAATCATTAACCCTCATAAGCTTTTTTGTGTAATCTTTAGGTTTACATATTTTCGTACAGTTTATCAAAAGGAAGCGACATGTAAGTGAGATAATTTATTCGATAGCCGAGTGGTGTTCAAGATCTGGACTCAATGCCTGACCTCAATAGCTTCTTCTCTTCAACGATCCTCTTTAGATATACCCAATGTACTGACTCGCTCATACTATTGTTTCTTGTATTAGTCGAGGTAAAATTGTTGTTTATTTGTATAAGATGCTTTCGTTTATAATTTCCTTTTGGTATGTTTATACTTTATAAATATATATACATCACGCAAAGCATTCTAACGTTGTTTTTTTGCTTTTTTCTTATTCTTTCTACATCTTTTCTCCATTTGTAATGTTTCTCTCCTCCGTCCGTTTTGTCCCTAGTTCAATCACCGACATTCTCGTTTAAGCATTGTTTGCTTGTCACATTTTGTGTTTTCAAAATAAACATGTATTCCAGTAGTACTGATAGCGAAGTGCTTATTCGAATCAGGTAACAGAGCTGGAATAATAAATTTATTTTATTTATATATCTTGGCTTTAAAGAGAAAAGATATGCCCCCGGCCGGGATCCTATATTTTCTCTTTAAAATAAAAATATTTAAAAATCAAAGCAGCTGACCAAAATTATAAAAATATTTTATTAATAATTTTTATTTGGAGGAGTTGAAAATTCGTTTTTGAGGGGATCGAGTGATTTGCTCTCTCATATAAAGTATAAAGTCTTTAGAAAGGTAATAATTAGAAAAAAAGTGTAGAGTTTGAACTTAACAGTACTCTATTGCTAAACTTTCTTAATTTCATCTTAAGTCATTAATTCTAACCTCAACGTTTTCTATATTGTCCTCCACATCCACTAATGTTGATTATACTTTTTTTTTTATAAAAGTGTAACAAGATAAAAACATTTTGTACCACAGGGGTACCAAATCAATTTGGTGGTAACCATTGGTTACCAGGGGTGGTAAAAGATCAATTTTTGAAATCGTACAGAAGGAAGAATAAGATTTTTTTCTGAGGACAATGTTACAAGTATATTTTATTAAATTATAACCACTGTAAAAAAAAAAAAAACTGTACCACTACAACCCATGAAGGGTCTGGGGTTCAGTACATGGTAGAGACTGTACTGTTTCATGGACAACGGTTCTGCAAGGAGTTGACTTGTCCTAGGTCATGCTCAACCGCCAGATTTTCCCCCTTATTTTGGGTACCCTATTATTTTTTATTTTATAGAGGCTGGGGGGGGCCCAAGGAGGGCCCTAGATCCTATATGATCCATCTCCCTCTGCAAACAGACTAAATAAAAATCATCACCTGCAGCGAGATTTGAACCAGGATTTCCGGCATGGCAACTCAGTGCTCTACCACTGAGCCACTCCGCTCCCAACCACTATAAAACAAACAAAGAACTTTACGATTTTCCGATATTATTCCTAATATTCAAATGTATGAAAGCTGTTATGCACTGTTAATGACCTTCCAAACTTCTTTTACTATAAACCTAACACAATACCTACTGAAACATATTGTACAAACGACGATTAATTATATATACAGAGATAGCTACATAAAATATGTTTCATACTATATTATAAAGGATATTTTATGTTGGTGATATGTATTATCAATTTTGATTAAAATTTTCAGTAATTCATTATAGCATGAAATTATACTTCCTTGAAGTAAAATCTACTCATCTTGTAATTATCTATTAACTTTTTATAAGCTGTCATTTTTGTTTTAATGAGATGTTTTAAAAAAAATGGTTTTCTAGTCTCTCTAATTTATAACAGTAAAGGGAAAAAAGGGAATGCCCATTTATAATAATAATAATGATAAATTCTTTATTTATTCTGGGACATGTCCCTTTAGAATAACAATACAGGTTATCATACAGGGCATTATTATATATTATTAAATGAGGAAGAATTAATGAGAAAAAAAAGTTGCGAATTACCTCCAGTGATAACATTTAAAAAAGAAAAAGAAAACAGAGTACAAGAAATAAAACATAACAGAAATAAGATTACAATAATTATGTAGAGAGAAACAATAGATTACATATGTATGCAAATTACAAAGTCAAGTAGAAACTAATAAAGCAGAAAATGAAACAAAAATATGAACAATGTCAACTAATATAAGTTGTTTTTAAAAATATCTAACTGGATGAGTGAAGCGTCAATAATATAAATATATATAAATAATGATATAAATATACTTATAAATGAAACATATCATTCATTTAGCAGTTGAATAAAAAGCAAAATAATAATAAATGAATAAAATATATTAAAAAATGCTTCAAACACTTTTATCACTTCAACAAATATCCTTGTTCTAACTCTAAAAAAGTCGTAACGGATAGAAACAAACTCGTAAATTTAGAGGAGAAAAACCCAATCTGGCAATGTCCAACTAAAGGTCTGAGAGCACTCCAGGAGATAAGCTCGTGTAAAAGAATGGACTTTTCACGAAATACAAAAGAATATTCCTTTACTTTTTATATATGAAAATATTACATTATTACATATTCCTATGTCATATTATTCTCTTCCGGAACTTAACTACAATTTACTACATTAATTAATTAGTGAAAAATTAATAATTAGTAATAAATACCAATGGTAAAGGAAGGTTCCAATATTTTATTGGATTAGGCTTAGTTATTTTTAATTGTAAATAATAATAGACGAAGAGAAAAAAAATTAGATAGTAAGAAGATATTAATACTTTTATAGTTCCATAATAAAAATAATGTTATATTTTAATTTCCGAATAATTCCATTCTATTTATTTTATCTTTAAATATCATTTCATTTTAATTTTTAAATGTTTACTCATTTTATCACTTAGTTTTGCATCTTAAATAATAATCTGCAGTTTTTAAAAGCCCAATTCTGGCATCCAAAGAAAAATTTAAACAGTTTTTGAAGTCTCTAATCGCAACCAGTTAATATAATTTCAGTTTCCTCCCTATTTCATTCATTATTAGAACATTTCATTTACAGATTTTTTTTATTGTTCCACAAATAAGATCTGACGTGATTTAATTTTTCTAAAACAAAATAAAATTATATTTTTATTCCTCCGATCTCTTTATTTTTAGACCTTTTGTATTTGCTGATATGGGAGTAGTTCGTTGTATTCCACTATCTTTTAGTGCCACATTTAGTCCTTTTATCTGTACAGTTTATTCGTTTATTACAATTATTTAGTAATAAACGAATAAAACGAATTACAAAAACAGTATAAATCCTTTTTAAATCTCCATTATTTAATTAAGATTAATTAAATAATTGCAGTTTTAATGTTCAGACGGTGAAAAATTTTCCTACGCTTTTATTTTATTCATTAAGTAGGCATGAATAAATAAAAGAATTATCTGTTCTTACAACATAACAGTCATTAATTATTATTATTATTCTTTAATATAATTGAAATAAATCCGGCAGTCTTGGCAGATTTTATTTAATCTGTTAGAAGCCTAGGTCTTTATCCCTTATGGGGCACTCAATTTTGGGGAAAAACCTGGCGGCTGAGCGTAACAAGAAACAGTACCATCTCCTTCATGAGTTGTAGTGATACATGTTTTTTTTTATGTTATATGTAAAACTAAATAGCTTGCATTTTCCGCGGTCACTGCGATCACTAGGTAAAGCATTTAGAGTGATGAATTTAAGCCTCCTATCTATCTATCTCCCGATGACTACACCACTCCATTGTTCCAGTTTTTACTGAAAGGAGTGTGATTTATACGACAGCGATTTATAAAAGTATCGGTTCTGGTAATGGCGAGGGAGGGAACAAGTCCAGTGAGTGCCATTTGCCGGAGACCGTTTCCATTAAAAACTTCAAACAAACTTGGAAATGTGTAACCCGTGGGACCACACACCACCATCCCAGATCTCATCCAATCTGGGACAACCTCTTAGTGTGCAGTCAATAAATCTCGGTATTGACAACCTCTCAATGTGTAGTCAATAACTCTCTATACATGTAAGAATTAATTATTAAAACCTAGAGAAATCTTGTTTAAGACACATTATAAAACAATAATTTTTGGTTTGAAATGTGAATTACTTCTGCTCCAACTACTCCTTCTACCATTAACCTGTACATAAATGGTAAAAACACATTACAAATAAAAACTATGTTTCAAAATCACTTAGGGTTGTTATAACTGACATTTGGAGTACTCAGGATGAAAAGCAGAGTATACTAGCTCCTTAAAATAAGTTAACAAATTAATATTAATAATATTTTAGTTTGCACAATATTTTAAGTTATCATAATCATTCCTCTCTACCACTCATGTAGTCTGAAGTTTCCTTCTATTCAGACCACATCCAGACCACACCGTACGATCCTCCAAAATTTCCGTTCTTCTGTTCCATTCTAGATTTCTCTTCACAAAGAGCTTTTTAACTTCTTTTTAAGCAGTTAGGGTTTTAATATCTTTTAAAATCCTTAAAAATAAGTACCAGTTTTAAATCCTTCTCCCTTGTTATGTCGGGGTCTTCCCCTGGATCTTTCTGCGTCAACCTTAGCTTCGTATGTTATCTAGGCCTGCTTGTTATTTTATTCATTCTTAAGAAATGCCCAAACCAACTTAATTACACTTTAAGATATACCCAAAATAAAGTTTTTCACACCTTAGAAATACATTCATGGAAAACAGTTCAAAGATCAGAAGAGCCTCTTTTTTTTTTTACAAATGAATAACAAACATCCCTTGATATTTCTGGGTGATTATTTATTGTTATACTATCATTTTATAATTGTTTTTTTACGTCACTTTATGCAGATGTGGCTGATCGAATGATGCTACAGTGGGAGCTCAAAATTTTGTCTTTTCAGGTTTAATTATGATGGGGATTTTAACGAGTAACTGACATTGTACAGGCTCGGTACTCCCGTTTAACGATCCTTCCGAAGGACGGCATAGCGAAGGATTATTTACTCCCTTTAAAAAACCCTAGGGCCACCTGCCAGGTTACGAATCCGCGATCTTGGACTTGCTTAGTAGGTTCTTATGCTAACCATTAGACCACATGTCGCCACTTCATCATTTTGTGATAATCTATATATTTTAAATTTATGAAATATAAGTTGAGCTAAACACAAGTAGCCTTTTTATTTATTTATTAAGTTAATAACTACAGCCAATACAATAAATAACATTAAATTGATACAACTTGTTTTATGAATGAGATAATTCGAAGGAACGTTGTAATTTATAAAGGTAACTTGAACGATATCTCTCGAAATAGGTTATAAGTCCTCGAAACTTTTAACTAACTCTTGGAAAATTCAAGAATAGAATGTAGGCGATAGCATTGTCTAAGAGAGAAACACGTTATAAAGGAAGAAAATCCGGATAAGCTTTTGTACTTTTGAATAATAATTTCATTTTAAGTTAGATTACTTACTTAGTTTTAATGGTGTATTCAAATAATAAAAGTAAATAAAAAAGAAGGTGAGGTAATAGAAACTTGGAGCGGAAATTCCATCTTAAAGTTGACTTTACTCTCTCTAGTTATTTCATTAAGATTTTAATTCTACTTAGAATAAATAATGAATTTAAGTTATAATAATAATAATATATAACATATAATATATAAATAAATTCCTCACGTTTTTACATTAATAACCTCTGTCCTATCTTGTTTTCGTTATCTCAGAGTGGAATGGATATCCTGAATTAAATATAAAATAGAATTGAATAGAAACAAAACTTTATTCTGTGACCAAGTCCCTTTAGAATAACAAACATGACAAAGAAATATAATATACATCTGGCCAGAAGGCTACATAATAATACGAATCATGAATTATTTAAAGTGACAAAAACATTATAAAAATAGAAATGAAATAACTGAAAAGTACGAAACTTGAATGGATTTTAACTAATTGTTTAGAATAAAGATATTAGTAACAACAATTACTAAGTAAAATTAATGAATGGGACAGCATGTGAAGCCAGTGAAAAAGCATGGCAGATGAAAGTAGATATTGGGTTCCACACAGTGGTGGAGCGGGCGAGAAAGGAACGCTCGAATGCTTTGGTATCATTGAATGATTTGGTATGTGTCAGTGTAGAGATCGGAAGGGCGGCATCTTTTTTTTGTGAATTGGAGGAGACCTTAGCTATAAAAAAGGTGAAGCGAGTTAATGGATTGGGAAGAGCCACTTTAACTCATCATTGTGATGTAACACGCGGCATCACCTGGAGTACCAAAGACAAGTCTTAGAGAGCAATTCATTATTCGCTTTAATTCCGTATATTTAGGAAGATAGTTGATGTGTCAGATGAAAAGGAAAGGAGAGATGTTGGAGCGCTATGCCACACCTGAGGACAGAGAGAGGAAAGAAGAAAGAGGTTGACTGGGTATGGAAACTATCGGAGAGGAAAAATTGGAACCATAGAATAGAGCTGTTGGAGAAGGACAATGATTTTAGTTTGGCAAACACGATAGAATGGTCCAAGGAATCGAAAGCTTTAGAAATGTCAAGTAGGATTAGCACAGGTAGATGTTTGTTATTTATGGGTGTATGTATGTCAATGGTGATTTTGGTAAGGGCACATTGTGTGGAGAAACCAGGACGAAAGCCTGATTGAAGTGGATCAAGGAATTTTGACTGTTCGAGAAAATTTGATATTTGAGACTGGATTATTCTTTCGAGAAGTTTGGAGAGTATGGAGATTGGCCGGTAGTCTTTGGCAGGTTTTGTTTTAGGATGGAGTAAGGCTTTTTTACAAGAAGTCGGGAATACTGCGTTTTGTAGTTAAAAAATTATATATGAAGAGTAGGACAAGTAGGATACCGATAAGGCATAATTTGAGCAATTTGACGGGACTCTCGTCAAAGACGCCAGTTCTTCGCAAAGAAGAACTGGAGCGGGATTTCAGGACGGAGGAAATAATGTCGATAGGTGAAATATCTAAGAAATAAAAACTGTCGGGGTTGAAAGATGTCGTTAAAGAAAGGACGGAGGAGGAGGATTTTGATGCGTTAATTGAGGCAGACAAAAGTACGAGTTCATTTCATCGGGAGAGGCAGGAATGAATCTGGAGGATGATGGGTTACAGAGGGACCGAAAAATTAAAAAAAATGGATTTTTTCCAAATAGTTTCAGAATTCTTGAAGAAAATGTGAAAGGATTTTATTATTCACAAATACACAGTTTTATTTTTTTTAATAATATTTAATAAACGGGTATGAAATTCGATTTCAGATTAATGCGATAAAGACATCTGGAAAATTCCTATATTTAGGACTGTAAAGCTTATCAATAAGGAATCATGATAGCTATTTTGTTTACATTCAACTATTTCCTTCATTCCATCAAATATCGAACTTTATACAACGTATTTTATTTGTGAGATATTTACCTTTCTAGCTGTAGTATAGGAGGTATTTCAAGCTACTTTGCTTTCAATAAAAAATGTCATGTAAAAATTATCAGATTGTAATGACTTATAAAAATAATTTTATTTTGTTTATTTGCATTCATTATCCGGATGGAATATTAGGAACCCCAGAAACTTATTATACCAATTATATATTTGTGTTAATTATTTTTTAATGTCTTCCTTTTTTCAGCGCTCTTGGATCTATCGATAAGGGCGAGAAAGGCAAAGAGTAGGCACCAATTAACTAATTGGATGAACTGCCCTTTATTAATTTTAATATGGCAGTGGTTAAGGGCAGTTATGGTTTAGTCGCTTTCGATAATTATACCAAAATTATTATTGAAATTGGCATATTATTATTGATTGATGCTGTGTTATTTTATTTACCAAATCCTATCAACAAGCTGATTCCTTCTTTTTTTTCCTTATTGCTGCTTACAACTGTTTACAAAATCAGCTAGTAACTTATCTGTACATAAATTAGTACAGCTGATTTTGTATTATTTTGAGAGTAGCTGCTTAATAGTTATAAGCCATGTCCGAATCCCACAATCACCTTTACTCTTTGTTGGAAACCAACGACTTGTTGTCCTCCTGTATCGTTTAATAACATCCCACTGATTCCTGTAGAGCAAATCCGGTACTTAGGATTACATCTTGACTTGTAATCTGTATACTAAACTAACTTGGAAATCCTCGTACTAGACTGAAAAGACAAGAAACTGCTCGTCGTTACTATCAAGTTGTATAATTAATAATTAATCATACGAGTTACTGCAACACTTACAAGACAAACGCTCTAAGCTCCCTATTAATTACAAAAGACTCATATACACTACTAATTTAAGATCTATTTGGATTTACGGAGTAGCTTTGGGGCTCCACTAAGCCATCGAATTCCTCTCGTATCTAATCCTTACAACCCAAAATCCTTGGTAAAATCTTTAATACTCCTTACTTTTTCACAATATAATAATGTACATAAATAATGTCATCCATAATGACCTCAATGTCCCATTTGTTGCTAATTTAGTCCGAATCCGATACCACTCTTTTCATTACAAACTTTATTCCCACCCACACGACTTCCAAACCTAGCTACCTCTTCCCGATAATCCTCCGAGGCATCTAAAAAGAAGATGGCCTCGTGACCTCTTAAGTTGAATTTTTTTTTTCAGTACAACCAACAGATAGTCTCTAATTGCCTTTAGTCATGCCATTATGTTTCATTCATTATATTTACTTGTTGAATTGTTATTATACAATAGTAAATCTATAAATAAATCTTTTAAAAGATTATAGTGAATACAGACATCATATAAATGAGAAACCAAACATCTTACGTAGTTATAACGGTTGTAAATTTAAATATTTTTTAATAAGAATTTTAGAAATAATGAAACGAAAATTCATATGAAACGGCCCAATAATACATACAACTTGGTTTTATTAAAATATAAATTGGTTCGTTCTAAATTTAAAAAAACAAAACATGAAAAAGTGAAAGTGTTAACATAATCGTTTTATAATTATAATTGATTTATTATTAAATATCATAATTATTAATAATTGTTACGTATAATGTTATTTGAGATAATATATGCGCACATTTTTGTTTTAAAAAATTGTTGAAACCATCATTAATGTACCTGTATATAAATGCAGTGTTTATTGTAATATGGGGATTTATTTAATCATTATTGCCAGGGGACTATGTAAACATGGTTGTGGTGGGAGCGGCAGGACCATGACATTATATAGCCGCAATAAATATAGCTCTCCAGATAATATATTTGAATAAAATACATATATATAATGTACGAGTGGGGATTTAGTGAGGAAGGAATATGAGATATTGTCTGCCAACTTGCCGTATTTGTATGTATGTATATGTATTTGTATCTGTATTTGTATTTGTACTTCACGTTCCATACATATTCTCTTAACTGTAGAGAGTTTAGTAAGTCATGCCATACTTAAAACCAAGGCAGAAGATAATTTAAGAAAAAAAAACATCTACTTTTTCATGACATCAATCGTTAATCCTAAACCTCCTAGTAAGCAGACGAGGTATAAAAAGCTGTATTGCATCTATACAATAGTATAATATTGTAAAGTATAATAGTCCGAAAGGTTGCTAATTATTTATGTAATGTGCAGTTTCTTTATTAATTTATAGGTTGAATATCTTTAATTATGAGAATTTTTAATTACCGTCATTACCGTCTTTAATTTATGTCAATTTTGCAATCCGAAATAATTCCGTTCATTGCTCATGAATTTACACCTTCCTATTGGTTGACTGTCTCTTGTTAATGTTCCTTTGGATTTACTAATTTCTTTTCTTTGGATATTTTTTTTATTACAGTTTCATTTCTACATCCTATTTATCAATAAAACAGTTTTCATCATAAGAAATTTTGAGTGATTTCAAAGATCTTCAGTTTTTTAAATACTGCGTTAAGTATTTTATGTTTTAGAAAGACTGCATTTTCATATTGAAGTCAACTTAACAAATAAAATTTCCTACAGTTATTGAAAACTTGACTAGCCAACATAAATATTTTTAGGCAACAAAATTCAGATGTTTTCCTGTAATTTAATCGATTTTTTTATTTGGTTTATTTTAATCAATTTAATTAAGTTTATTATTATGAGCGATGCTCTTTCACCCACCGCTGTGTATTAATAATTAATTGTACCTCCAAATAAAAATTTTTAAATTAGTAATAAGTGGGGCATCTAATTATTATTATTTTGATCGGAATATACCAAAATATTGTATGTTATGATGTTACAATGATTTTTGACAAAAAGAAAACAATAGGAACAAGGAGAATGTTTCCATCAAGATGTAAAAGAACCAAGATCGATAGAATGTCAACATGATGGTTGACTACTGTTGGGTGCTGAAAAGGGAAACAGCAGAAAAAGTACCAAAAAAAAGCTTTGACGGAAAAAGAGCACGTTTTTACAAAGACTTATAATAATTTTACAACACATGTGCATCACCTTTATGCTCATTTTAGCTAGATATCATTGCTTTTTTTTTTTTTGCTTTTACTTCATGTTAAAATAATAAAAACAAATCCAAACTTCAATTTTATTTTGTAATCAAGCAGAGATACGTGATAGAAAAAAAAAACAATTTCATTTTTTATATCAGCGCGAAAAACTACATAAAGATCAGTTAAGTAAATCAAAACACTTTTTAAAAAAAAATTTGCAGACCTATGTAGTCGATATTGCAAACGAGAATTTCACGTAGGATTTTGGATTGAATGCATTTGATTCTGGTGATACTTGATAGTTTTTGTTCGCGCTAGACTAGACACTATTCTGGGGCTCACCCATCCACTACATCGTAGGTTTATAAAATAGAGTGAGGTGGAATAGTTACTGTTGCATAATCCCCCATCTATAATGTTATTATTGAAATGTTTATATATTTTGTTCCTCTTCTAACAATAAATTAGTAATATGGAGCGCTGAGTTATAAATCCAAGATTCCAGGTTCAAATCCGGCTTTGGCAGATAAATTATCCAATCTGTTAGCAGCCTTATTTGGACCTTGTGGGATCTGAGTATCCTCCGGGGCTCACCGAGGTCCTATAAAGTTATAACTCTTAACTGGAGGAAAACCTGTTAGTTGAATATAACTCCAGAAACATCAAATCCCTGCACACCGGTTGTTCTAGAAACAGTACATCTCTACCTCATGGTACTTACTGAATTTTAGACTCCTCATAGATTGGTGGTATAGGTTTTTTCCCCACAGTAAGTTGTGAACCAGTACCTCATTATTCTGTTGTCTATCAATCGTGATATTCAGTGCTATACGATCACCCATACTGTAGCTTAGTGTTGTATTAAATCCACCGGTTGTTCGTTCGAGGCAAACAAAAGGTAGCTGATGTTATGTAACATAGGAAATGTTGAAGCGGTGGAAGACATGACTCGCTATCGGAGAACGAGCAAGGCCTCCTCGATTGTTAATGCACTCCCGTCGCGGCTTTTATCAACCCTAAGAGTCCTTTTTACTGAAGCCGAATTCGAGCTCTAAATTCTGCACAAACCTATTCAGCTCCTGGCTCAGCCATTGTCCCTTTATTGTCCTCAGCCTTCTCAATCTTCGGCCCGATTGCTTCGCTGGCTAAGTTCCTCCAGTCCATAAAAATCAGCCAACGTTGTAGACTATTACTATCTAACGGCCACTACATTTTATTTTATAATGTTATAATTAATTCTGATATTATTAATTACATTTCTACCCACCGAATGTTCTGAAATATTCTTGGATCCTAGTTTAGTTAGCAATGAAAGAATAGAATAATTTATTAATAAAGAAACGCTGCTCAAAAACGTTGGGTTGCTAAAAAAAAATATATCCCTAAATCCGATAGACAAAAAATATATTTACAAAAAAATTTGTTTATCATTGTTTCAGATGTTTTCTCCGAATTTGTAAGTATATTAATTTGTTTACTCTATATACCGTAGGACGAACGGGTTGATAAATAATGAGGCATAGAAATCGTTTCCCTGTCTAATTCGTCCTCTCCTTGCCCCAATTTTTATAAAATCGTAAAGTAGGCTATCATTGACAAATATTGGCAGTACAAAATGTTTTTTAAATAACATTTATTTTAATAATACTATATTTATATTAATATTAATTTATATTTTTTTTATGGAATGTTTTTTTCTTCAATTTTGTTCCTTGCTCTAGCTTATATATGATTAATTATCAATTTCCAATAGAGATATGCAATAGTGTCAAAGGAAAAAAAAAGGATTTTAAAAATGGTGAATCTTTTTGAAAATGTAATCCATGTGTTTATTTTATTAATTTATATAGGAAATTATTACCAATCTAGTATTTTTTCCCTTTGAAAGTAACCCTTTGAAAGGACCGTTTATGTTTTGGCACATTCCTTACCACTTACTGTATATAATATGACTTATAATTAATTATTTACAATATGAATTAATAAGTTATGTGAAATTTAAAATTTATAAAAAAGCATCTTAATAATAAAAAATAATAAATAAAAAACTTATATTTTGTTAAAATTATCAATGTAATTATATATGTTTTATAATGTACATAATTATCAATGTATATAATATACATATATTCTTAATTTGTTGCTAACTTTTCAAAATCAACAGTATTATGAATTTTAATGAATTCGGACCGATATGTATTATACAGATCGTGTGCAGATACTGGTCAATCTTTTCCTCTCAATATAATTAAAATAATAAATCTGTGATGTGGGATGTCCACAGAATCCGTAGGTCGTAGACGGAAGAGTAAAATAATTTTTGTTGAAAAATTCCTTATTTCATTTACCTAAAAACGGTGTTGAGATGTCTAATATATTCTCGCTGTTATAGTTTGCATTAAAGTAATGATCAGTAAAATAATTGAAATCACTAATTATATATACAAACTGCCAACATAAATTTCGCTTTTAGCTAAGAATTTTTTCCATCTTTGTAAATTAATTTGTTTACTCTATAACGTAGGATGAAAGAGTTGCTTAATAAGGAGGGCGTTGAATAAAAAAAGTTTTCACCGTCCGAATCGATTTTCTGAACCGTACAGAGATACAAACAGCTGTCGTGGATTGGGACGGAGATAGGTTCACTGTATTCGCTAACATTATAAGTAACCCAACATACAATAAATGTATTGTAGTTTTAAGTAAGACTTTATGTTGAACAATTTCTTAAAATTTCATGATCTTTGCATAATAGAATATAAATTTTGATCAAAGATTAAATTAAAAATTACCAGTTTGAAAGTGATGGAATATCACAATGTCCAAACGGTTTATAATCATATTTTGCAAGAATCTTTCGATCTTCAATGTTTTACCGACTAGTTGTTTAATATTCCTTGAAGGAAGCAATAATGAGCAATGACATGATTAAAATCCAGTTTCTTGAGCGATAGCTCTTTTTTTTTAATTTTAATATTATATGTTAATATTAACAATATATAGAAGCTTACACTTGAATCCCTAAAAGAGCGGTTTTGAAAAGAAGATCACTAATACAATATGTGTCAAAAAATATTTTTATATGTTTCTTTAATAAATGTTTGTTCATTTAACATCACTTTTTGCTGCTATGGCTAATCGGACGATGCTACATTGGAAGCTCTGAATTTTGCCTATCCAGATTTAATTAGGATAGAGATTTTTAACGAGTATATGACATCGTACAGCCTCGGGACCCGGTTTAGGACGGCGTAACTAGGGATTTTTACTCCCATTAACCTTAACGTAGCGGAGGCTACGAACCCGCGGTCTTTGGCTTAGTAGTTACGCTAACAGCTAGACCA
The DNA here is from genome assembly GCA_037127475.1 of Arma custos. Taxonomy (NCBI): domain Eukaryota; kingdom Metazoa; phylum Arthropoda; class Insecta; order Hemiptera; family Pentatomidae; genus Arma; species Arma custos. The sequence goes on from CM073763.1 coordinate 39,109,931, forward strand.
CAGGTCGTCCCATTAATAAAAGTTTATTATCATGTATTAATAATTGTTATAGAATAATACATTATAATGCAAATAAACACGACCTTAATAAAATAAATGATAACGATAACCGCAGCAATAATAAAGGCATTCATTGTTGAAGTGCAAAATAGAATGAGGATAAAATTAACCAAGACTGTTTAGTGATGGTAAATAAAGAAGACAAATTTTCCAACTAAACTATATTTATGCTATGTTTCACATTAGCTTAAAAATTTTACTTTTGATTTAATTAAATTTGTAAAATTTGTGATTCCTATTACATATATATATATATATATAATATATATATATATATATATATATATATATATATATATATATAAAAACCCTACTCTTAATAATGTGTGAAATTCATATTTGTTTCCTTTATTTAGGATTTATAATCATTTATTTAGCTCAATTCAACATGATATATCGATAATATACTCGAAAAAGGTCATAGGTCCTATTGTTTTAGGATTTGCGGTTACATCATAGATTTCTTTTTGTATATTAATTAGTATTGAAGAACAAGAGCTCAAATGAGACATACTTGTTAAGGCATTAGTGGACAAATTCCAATCCGAAAGGCTTAAGCCTCTAAACCAGCGGTTCCCAAACTCGGGGGCATGAGGACTTGTCAGGGGTGGCGCGAGACAAGTTGAACATCAAATTAAATTTAAGTAGTCTTTCTAAAATTCTAAATTAACCATGATGTTTAGAAAATTGACCACTTTGATATAATGGACAACCCTATGGTTAAAATATTTCAAAGTGTATCCTAGTATATCACGGGAAGCTCTTCGTTTATATTTGCCTTTTTCAAGCACCTATTTGTGCAATAAAGCATTTTATCACTTGTGGAAATTAGAACAAAGTATCGAAATAAACTTGATGTTTCTAGTGACTTGCGTTGTGCACTTACTAAAACTCAGCCACGAATAGGCATACTAGTAAGAAAAATGGAAGCCCATCCATCTCACTAACCTACCTAATCTACTTTTCTCTTATTAATAATTTTTGTATTTTACGAAAACTGATATTGTTGTACCTTATGGCAGTATAAATAAATGTTTTGTTTTCAATGGAATACTTATTTGTTTTTGTTTTGTTCCTATGCCCAACAATTTATTGTTAAGGAGGAGGCGCGAGAAGCTTGTTCCAAAAAAGTTTGGGAATCCCTGCTCAAAACTAAAACATAAAGCAAAAAACCTGTCTATATTGAAGAGCATAAGAGCCATCAATTACAGATTAAGACGTTAGTGAAAAATTTCAAATAAAAGCCTTGATTCTCTTAACGAATAAGATTTTATTTTGATTTTGAGATTTTGCTCTTGAATATTAATATATTTTGGGCAATGACCAACTGTCCACTGGTTTCTAGATGAAGGCCTATTTCTTTTGAACTTTTACTTCCCTTTTTTTCTATATGGTGTCATGTCATCTGTTTTTGAGTTGTTTATTTTTTTTCCGTTGTGCTTTTTGGTGAGTGTATTTCGTATTTTTATTTAGTATTTATCAGTTTCTTTCATCCAACCTTTTCCAGCTGTTGTCTGGTAACCTTCCTTATAATTCAGTGGTTGCATTTAGTACTAGGAGGTGGTGGGATGTATACTTTGATCAGTATCTTATTGCAGCATTTTGAGCTTCGTTGTTTTCTTTACTAAAATATTATTCTCTTTCCGTCCTGAAGATACCTGAATTTTCGAAATATTGACAAATGATCTTTTTTTAGTTCTTTTTGTTTCCCATTTTAGTTCAGAGACTTGAGGCTTTTCAGTTTAATTTGTCCGATAATGTCTTAATTCGTAAATAACTTTTGTAAATCAGTTTGTATTTTATATGAAAACTATCTTTTAGTAATATGATCATCCAATCCTATTTTAAGAAATTTTGAGCGCAGGTAAATCAAATGATTAGCTATTGTATTGATATATATTAAAGAAACTAATCTTTGTTTTGCAGACTTACATCGGTAACGTGCTGGTGTCGGTGAACCCGTACAAACAACTGGCCATTTACACGCCAGAACTGAGGAGAGAATATCGCAGTAAAGGCCCATTCCAACTCCCGCCGCACATGTAGGTACATTAGGATCTTATTTATATTTTATGTATTTATTGTATGATATATTATATACTAATATAAAGCTATGTCCACGCTGGTCGATTAAGGTGATACTTTAGCTATCTAGAGTGTGTTTTTAAATTAATAAAAATAAAAGGTAGCTAATAGTATTTCAATCGTTCTGTAAAGATGGCCTCGAGACCTTCTGCTATAGAACTTTATTGGAGTGCTACCGATGGGTAGTGTCTCCACAAGTGTTTTTTTTCATACCATTTTTTCATATTAGCAGATTTACTTGTTTTAATACTATTACAGTTGTAAATATCAATGAATTAATTTTTTTTAAATCATTCTGTGAATAAATATATTTATTATTACTTGTTAGTTTCAATCCGTAGCCGTTATTCATTAATAAAATGAAGAAATTCACTATTCAATATTTAAATTTAAATGTACATCCTATGATACTAGTAATTGTATTTATGTAAGTAAGATAATGGCAATTGTTACACTTATATATTACAAGTGTAACATTTGTTGATTTATATATTATTATTAATAACTTGTATGAATATTTATTTAAATATGCAATAAAGAATCAATAGATGTTATTCATGAATATGGTTATACTATTTTTTATTTTTCTGGCTTCTGTTAATGATTAGCTGATGTTATATTTAATATTCTATTTTCATTTCTTAATAACTTATTTCTCATCAACAATATTCGTGAAATCCGATATTAAAGTTGGTTTTGAAATGTAAGTCTAAAAAAAAACTCTATTTTTAAATTAAATCATAACTATATTTGCATGAAGTTACATAAAAGATCTATTGACATCTAAGAATAACAGAAGGTTAATTCTAGAGCTTACCAATGAACTGCGCAAAAATGAATAGGGATACCTCTAATTTTATTGTAGTTACTTTGACTAGCATTTTAATATTATTTGTATTATAAGAAGCATTAATATTTATTAGAAATTATATTATATTAAATATTAATTTAGTAATTAAATATATAATAATATAAATGCTAGGTAAAGTATAACTACAAAATTATCAATATCCCTATTAATTTTTGCGCAGTATATATGGATAGGAGATGTGGGAACGATAAGGGTGAATGCGCATGCTCAGAACCAGAAAGTAGCATTGTCTTGTTGGGGAAATGGATCTTTTTATAAACATAATTTAATAATAATTAATTACTGTATTTTGTACAAGTAAATACAATTTCTTGGTCAGTGAACTCATGTAATAACTAGATTCAATTTTTTCACCTTTATGAAATATTTACATTATCTTATTTATATATTTTAGTATGAGAAATAGTAGTATTAATCTATAGGAAAGTGATTTGGTCTACAAAACTACAAAGTTCCAGATGGCTAAAGTTGATGATTTGTTTTTATAATTGGAAATATTTTTAAGTGCAATGAACAAACAAGTATAGTTGTCTTCTCAAAATTTGTTGATATTTTCTTTTTACAAAAATTCTTATATTCTATAATTATTGTAATTTAAGATAATTATGAAATAAAGAATACATATTAGAATTTTTTATTTTATTAATATTTTGTTAATTATTTAATTGATAATTTGATTGTAAAGCTCAGTTTTGGACATTTTTATATAATATTCCTCTCGAAAAATATATGGAGAAGGGGAAGTTTAGGCAACAGAAGAAATAAGGTTTTTTTTTGCGTGCATGTGACATATGGTTCCTTGTAATAGCACGTGATCTGTTGTACCCCCTAGGCTCTTCCTGATGCCTCTCAAGAAAACCCTTCTCGTGACGGACTTTATTGCGTCGTTCCTCCAATAAATATATTGTTCCTATTTATGGTTTTATTTATTTTGTTAAACCATAAAATTCCAAAATGTTACGCTGAAAGTTCTAAATACATTTTTAAAAAATTGAGTATCAATGTATTTAATAGAGTAAAAAGCTGTATGTTGAAGTACATTTTAATATATGATAGAGAAGTAGTATTTTTAAATACTTAATGCATTAATGAGAGTATAACGGTATATGCATTTATTTAACATAATATTTATTATAGGTCATATGTTAATTTAAAAATAAAGAATATATTAAGCGCTATATTTGAATTAAATATATCATCGACAGAAATGCTTAGTATCGAAAGTGAAAAACATCTCTCAAATTACCACACAAGATTCATTCTAAAGCAGCGGTTATCGTCAAACGTTTTTTATCAATGTCACCACGGATTGTATTCTTGTAGAATAGAATAGAATATAAAAATAATTTTACTCTGGGACCAGGTCTCTAAAGAATAACAATATTGTACAGAAATTAATAGAAATATTTCTGGCCAAACGGCTGCATTATTGGAATACTACAATTAAATATGAACTAAAACGTATGTTCTCATAGATAAAAAATATATATACATAAGACAAAAAAAATAATATAATAAAAAATTACAATAAACAGAAATTGGCTAATGAAAAAAAATAAAAAAGAGCATCTAATAATATGAATAATAGTATCATAATAAGTGTGGCATGTTTTCGCACATACATACCTAAAACATTCACATAATAATTATTTACATAGAAATAAAAATATAAATAAATAAAACATATACTGATAGAGAAATATATATATATATATATATATATATGTATATATATATATATATATATATATATATATATATATATATATGTATATATAGATGGTTATATAAGAATTTTATATCAAATTTAAATCCTACACCAAGCGCTATTCATCGAAGAAAAAAATGTGTTTTGTTTATTTATCTGTTTACATTCAATACATAGCATTTGTAATAACGATATTATTCATAATATTTATTATTAATGGTTACAAAATAGATTAACGAAATTTATACTCACAAAATAATTAAGATCTCATTAAGAACAGGTGCTCATAACCGAATTCAAAATCATTGCTCCGAAACTTTTATATATTTTTGTTATCCTTTAAAACATAAATATTGTTTTACCTGTTCCACTGATGAATTATTGTTCCTTTGTAAATATAATCAATGTGAACGTAAACTAAAAAAAGATGCTAAATTTCCATTTCGATACTTAATCTCCTAATAAGAATCATAAGGGTGATGTTAACATTTTTGTCGACCTGGGAGTCATTTAAAGGCGCTTCACTATACCTGACCCGCAATAAAGATCGGTATTGCAAAACAGTAGAATCTTTGCGCCGCACAATGTTTCGATTAGTAGGAGCTAGGTGGACAAAATTATTTTTCATTTTTGTATTTCTTTCGAGTAGTTAAGTAATGTAATTATAGAAGAATGTTTTTAATTAATTCCCAACTGAATTTAAGAGGATTACCTGGATTATAATTAGAATAAAATCAAAAACCGTATATATATATTAAGACAATTAAATTGTATATTGTATAATAATCAAACTAACAAAAATCCGTATTTATTTAGGGACGTCATTTTAGAATAGTATTGCAGAAAATAAAATATTAACTACAATATCTTATAGCAGAATACAATAACAATTTAATTAATAAATGAAAAAATTAAAGAAAATAAATTACGAGCTAGCTCGCAATAACGAATTAAATGAAGGAAAAATTTAAATACGATAACAATAATTAATTATAAAGCAAGAAAATTATTAATATTCTCAAATACACAAAATTTATGGAAAACAATACAACAAAATAATTGAAGATTAAAGTTTAAAAAACTGTAGTTATTTTTAAAATAAGTGTGTGTATATATAAAAAGTTTTTTCGTGGTAAATAAACGATAAATAAGGTATATAATAAATAATAAATTGGAAGAATTGCTTATCGAAATTATTTTTGTTATCCTTTCAGAGTCCTCTGTAATGTTTTCAAAATTAGTTTTGGTCGAAAGAAACTCTAAGAGATAAGAGTTAGATAAGATATAAGAGTTTCTTTTTTCCTTTGGTTGCTTCAACCATTCTTCAACATAATCTCTTCTTGAAATAAAGTACTCTAAAAAAAAAATGTTGTACTCAAGTTTGCAGGCTAAAATATGTATTATTATTCATAGGAAAAGTGTATCTATGAACTATAGAAAAATTAGCCCAGATACAAATGGGTTAAAGTCGTTTTCATCACTTCAAAGTTTCAAAATGAGGAAAACTTCTTCGGACATTTAAAAAAAATTTGATATAGTTTGATTATCGGAAGATTTTTTCATTTCGAAAAAATAGCACTTACCAGTACAAATGATATCCATATTCAACAATTGGTTCGACAAAAGTAGTTGAACAATAATTTTGTGAGGTTGAGGTGATGCCTTAAATACCATTGATTTATTCTATTGCTATGATTACTTTGGGTCCTAATCCTCAACATGTGAAGTGTGTCAGACTTAAACAAATATTAGATTACCATGTTTTGAAGTATTTTTTATAATATTGTTAGCCAACCTCATTTTAATTTTCCTCTCAGAGTCCTCTGTAAGTTTTCCAACATTTAATTTGGTCGAAAAGAACTATAAAAGGAAAAATAATAGGGTGTTTCTACCATTCTTCAATAAAAACATTTGTTGAAAATAAGTACTCATAAATAAAAACAAAAATTTGTACTCGAGTATGCAGGCTATAATGCATCTTATTATTAATGGGAGAGATGCAGCTATGAAATACATAAAATTTAGCCCAGATTCATTGCATTCGTTTGATGCAAGTCGTTATCATAACTTGAAAGTTTCAAAATGAGGAAAAATCCCTTATGCATTTAAAAAAAAATTAATATAGTTTGATTATCAGAAGATTTTTTTTATTTGAAACCAATAGTACCTATGAGTACATATATTATCGATATTCAACAATTGATTGAAGCTTTGAATACAACTGATTTAGTTTATTGCAATGGATTTATTACTTTGGAACCTATTGCAGACGAGATGAAGTTTGACAGACATCAGCACATGTTAGATTTCTATGTAATTGTTTACAATATTCCAATAAAATATTTTATAATTTTAAACATAACTTTTGTCCACCTAGCTTTTATTAATCGAAACACTGTGTGCCGGCCGCTAACATGGTTAACATGAAATTTATTTCTTTTAACTTTGTACTTTGTAAATTAATTTTAATATCATTAACGCCTTTAATAATATTTAAATAATATCATTTAAAGGTCTCCGATTAAAATTTTCGATGTGAAATAGCCGTACTAATTCGTGAGATTAGAGCTACAATACTATAAATTTGGAAGTGTTTTATTTTTTTTTAACTAACATTTAAAAAATTTAAGTGCAATGAGTGTTCGATTTTAGATCCCTTCTAAAGATAACTTACTTTATGTTTGTAAATATTTTCTCATCGAAACATAACTCGTAGTAAATAATTAATGTATATATACATATATATTAATAAATAATATAAATATTAAAATAAAAGTATTTCTACTAATTATTAGTGTAAGAGTCTGGTCGAGATTGCTTTACGAACCCCGATAAATCCTACCCCCTACATACTTATTCGTTAGTACTTTTGTTTTAGTTAGGCCACATAAAGATCACGTTTACACTTCGGATTTTACCTCAGGATATTTTCTTTCTCTTGTTTTTCATTGTTGCTCCTTCCTTTCTTCTGTCCATCCTCTATTTGGATCGGATTGTTTTGTTTTTCTGGAACTTTAAATTAACTTTATAAATTTGTCTCTATTGTTTTTAGATAGTAAGTTAATTACATATTTTTAATCAAAATAGATGATAATTTTGGAATCTATCACCATTCAGGAGCGAAGTAGCTCAGTGGTACAGCAGACAATTTATTAATCTAATAAAAAATACAAGATGCGTTAAAAAGCTATTATAAAGACAGTATCAGATAAAGATACATGTTCATCTCTGTTTTAATATTAATAAGCAATAATTACAATAAATAAATAATTAATAAATTATATTGTACAAATTTAACTACTGAAGTGGTTAAAAAAATAAACAATGGATTTTTGACAAATGATTTGACATTTTAGGTTATTAATAGATACAGGGTATAGAAAATATTAGTTAGAACGCAAAATCATCAATTCAGAATGATGATTTTTGCTTAAAGCGAAACTTACTAAACATCACTTAGTCTGGTAACGGCCACCGATGAACAATGTGGCATTTTGAGATCCTCCTGGGGCTTACCCACCCTCTATAAAGTGGGTAACCATAACAGAGGAAGATCTAACGGTTGAGCGTGATCACGATCAAATCACCTCCCTGCACAACCGTTGTTCTAGGAACAGTACAGTCTCTAACATGGGCTGAAATATATAACCCTTCATGGGTTGTAGATTTCAGTTTTTTATTTTATTTTATTATTATCATCCATCCTATAAATATGGCCCGCAGATCTCAACCTATTCTTTTTTTGTGTGTATGTTTCTTATATTTTATCAAAGTATCCATAAATCTCCTTAGTACATTTAAATCTAAATAGCCTGTCATTTGTAATTATTAGTCCAGATCTTCCAATCAATATTCAGAAAAACGCTAAGCTTATGTTCCTATGTAAAGACCAGAGCATTGTGCAGTTTATAAAAATAGGACCTCTTAGATGGACATGTTGCAAGAAGTGGTGTTGAAAGCTAAAAGGCTCTAGACATAAAGATTTTTAGGACGCAGAAAAGTGGGTAAACCTTGCCCGCGGTTGGTGGAGAGTTTAACTGTAAATGCGCAAAAAAATGATGCAAAATTTGAGAGTAGGAGCATAGAGTTGACTACGGCGAGCCTTGAATCTTGACGAGTTGTTGCGCCATCGAAGAACAAGAATAAGTTTTGTTAAAAAAAAAAAAAGAGGAAACCCTCGAAACAATTCCCAGCTTTGCTATTGCAAGTTGTGCGGATAGAATACGAAATCGGCCCTAATTCGTCGATAAATTATGGATTCCTTGAGATTAATATAGTTGAAGAAAACTAATTTGTGATATTAGTAGAGGGAGGGTTGCTAATGGTAACCACGAGGTCCACAACTGAGGCACCCTAATAGTTCATTCCACCCCAGGATTAGAAATTTAATTCGATTGAGCTTAACGGCTTTTGCCCCAAGGTAAGGCTCCTCTAACCCCTTAGAAGCTTACCCTCTTATAGCCACAAAGTATTTTTAATAGTATTATTATTTTTAATTAATTATTTAAGCTTTATTAAACATTCCGAATTAAATTATATCTAATTAGGCTTATTTAAACAACAGATTTTCTTTTATAATTTTCCTTTTTATAATTCTTTGGTGTTATTAATTCCGATACAAGCTAAGAATTAGGATTTTTTTCGTATATCTCCGATAATTATCAAAATAGATCAGTTATGAGAACTTGTATTTTTTTATTAGCATCAATTTTTTTTTTACATATTCAGTAATTAAAAATAAATAAATTTATAAGCAGCTAGCAGCTAAATATCTTTAGTAGTGTGGTAAATCCAAACCCCTGATTTACATAGTACTCCCTTTTTTTTTACTATTTATATCCACATATGTCATGTAAAAACAATTGACAATCAGCAGATTGGCTGACAGTAAAACAGAACATAATGAAATGAGAGGCATGAAGAAGAACAGTACCCATCGGCACCTTTCCTGTGGCTTGATTTAATTTCCTATAATAACAGATCCCTCATCCACTTTTTAGTCTGCTCCCAGTGCCCTCAAGCATGATGGCCATTTGTTATATCAATGGTTTTGTATGTGCGTGTAGTTTTTTTTGGAATTGTTTGTAGACTGTTCGTCAACCGTTGGTATTTTTAGGTCAATATGCAGAGTTTTGTTATGGACATACCATGGTGCTTTTTTTTTTTTTAAAGTCTAATTATTTTGTATAGAAAAGTTCGTAGTCGTTTTCTGTGAGTCGGTTTAGCGATGCCATAACTTTTTAATGCATAAGTCTAACCTGATTTTAGTAAGTGTACGTGTTTACCTTTTGTCTACTTATATAATACAAAACCTATTTTATTGCAAATAATATTTTCTTTTCGTCGACATTTTGATATTTTGCTGAGTCAGCTTATTACCAGGGAGCGGGGTGGTTCAGTGGTAGATAAATTATTTAATCTATTAGCAGCCGGGGATGGACTCTGTGGGAGCTGGAGACCCTCCTAAGGCTCACCTATCCTCTATAAATTGAGTGTACCAATATAGCTATGGAACAAATCACCTCCCTTTACAATTCCTTTCCTAGTCTACAGTCCTCCTACAGTCTGAACTATGTATTGAACACAAGACCCTTTATGATTTGCAGTGACATTTTCAAATATCTAATTTGGTCCACTATACAATTGCCAATCTTTCAGAATTTCTCCCGTATTATATTATTTTATCCATGTTGTTTACTGCGTCTTGCTTAGTTGAGGCGTTGCGTTGTCCTTTGATATTGCAATCTTATGATCTCATCTTACTAGTCACTATGGATATAATCTGTGGCCAGATTGGAAGCATGCTTGTATAGTTTGAGAGCGAGCTAGCAACTACCTGCAAGATATAGCACCTCCCACTCTTTCTTTCAATGGTGACAAGAAACTGACCACTGTTCTTGTAGACGACCGCCATTGTCTTTGCAGTTAATGACTCCTACAATTCCCAGTAACATTTCTTACCTAGCTTTATTGTTTAGCTGGTAACCATTGTTTCTGGTTAAGATATTAACAGGAAAGGCTGTCGTATAAACAGTAGCAGTTGCCAGAAGTCCCACATAAGACAACCTTTTGTTATTTTTTACTAATGAAAACTATGTTTATTAATCATTATATTTACTGATTGGTGTTCAAGTTTTGCTATTCCCGGCGTAGCAAATCAGTCTTTATATCTATACCAGGTTAGTCTAATTCATTTGGAGTTATAAAAGGAGGATATAATAGTTTCTGTCTTTATCTAGGCTATGTTAATGGAATATCTGAAATGCCCATTGATCAGATAATTTTCATGTAACTGTTCTATTGTCGCAAGAAAAACTTCAGACTTATCAATCAATCACAAGTAAACTGGATACATGTTTTTTTTTTCTTCGTTTCACATCCCCGAATCTAATCTAGCTTTTGTAGCACCACATGTAGCAACACTGTGTGCTGGAAATCTTTACACCTACTATATATTATAAGTAATGATTGATGATAAATTATGATACCTTATAAATCCGTTTTATCAGGAACATTAAATCAATTTAAGGAAATACTATTAATTTCTCCTATCAATTTAAGGAAATACTATTAATATGCTCATGAATTTAATTACTCTAAAGGTTATATTGTAATCGGGCATTGATACCATGCCTCTTAATAGCTTTGAGAACAGTGTACACAGAAACAGTGTTATACTCATTCCAGTGAAGCTTCTTGTGGCTTTTCATCATAGGAGGAAGTTTACCTCCTTCAAATACTGTTTGCATTACATTCGTGTTTAATAAAACGTAATGTATTGATATCCCTCTGTATATGTTCATCTTAAATGAGTTTTAAATAAAATTAATGAATAGTTGATTATTTATATATTATAGAAGTTATGGTTGAGAATTCACTGGCATAGGCGTTATAGCTCTTAACTTTTGTAATAATTTCGATTTATGTATTTTATTACTAAAAAGATAGGTTTATTTATTTATAACTAGCTTATGCCCGCGGATTCGCTCGCGTGGAATTTGGTCGGCCATAAAGTATAATGTTATATAAATAATATTTATAAAAAATTTTTTTTAAAATATAAGTTACTCGTACATCCAAAATTTCAGATGTCTAACTTCAAAATTGACGGATTCTATACCATCTTTGAACCCCTATTATTTTAAAGGGGAAACCCTTGGGGGTGGAATTATCCAAATTTCTTTCTTAAACTATACAAAGAGCCTATCTACAAATTTAAAGATGCTAAGTTCCTGATTTGTCTTTAATTGTATACTGTAACGGGGGGCACATGCCCCTCCATAAATCTGCCCTTGCTATAGCCTAAGACGTATAACCTATTTATTCAATAAGTTCCATCCAAATCCGTTTAGTATTCGTTCAGCGTTCACTATGATCATGTGATTTGCCTTTAATTATGTACAATAATGGATTCTCCACAGTACCTAAAAAATTGTCGGGAAGGGAGGGGGGCACGTGCCCCCGTGCACTCCCCTGAATCCGCGCTTGCTATTGCCTATGTGTTATTCTGATGTATAACCCATATTACTATAAAGTTTCATCAAAATCCGTCCAGTAGTTTTTGCGTGAAAGAGAGACAAACAAAAAAACGTTCACATTTATAATATTAGCAAGATTAGCAGGACATCAAAACAAATAGTTTCACTCATGTTCTTTCTGTTATTTTAACAACTATGATCATGTGATTTGCCTTTAATTATGTACAATAATGGATTCTCCACATTAACTAAAAAACTGTCTGGGAGGCACGTGCCCCCTTGCACTTCCCCCCTCCCTAAATCCGCGCTCGCTATAGCCTATGTGTTATTCTGATGTATAACCTATATTACTTCAAAGTTTCATCCAAATCCGTTCAGTAGTTTTTGCGTGAAAGAGAGACAAACATACAAACTTTCACATTTATAATATTAGTAAGACTAGAACAAGCGTTACAAAAAAAAAAAACCAGACTAAATGGTCTATACTAGGAATAAATAAGTTTTCTTACTTGTTGGGTTTAATTGCTTTTAAGTTGTCTACACTACTATTTAACTACCATTGCAATCCTTGAAAGATTCACTAAATGGTAGATACTGAGCTCTTTCTAAGAAAACTGTAGTTCAGAGATGTGATTTGTCCGATATCACGCTGAACCGCCAAGTCTAATAATAACCACTTTAGAGAGGCTGAGTGAATCACTGGAGGGTCTGTAGGTCCCACAGGTTCCAACCGTGGCTGCTAACAGATTAAAAAATTTATCTGACAAAGCTGGGTTTGAATCCGAGACCCTCGGCTCAGCAACTCTGCTTTTTCTATGTACTGAGCTATCTCACTCCTTTGAAAAAAATAATTAAACATTCTTGTTACTTAAAACTTAAATGAGGACTTATTAACCTTTCTAATTTTACGGTACGCCATATCTCTTTTGAAACATTATCAAAACTAACAAGTTATCCTTCATTTTCAAAAGAATACCGCCACAGTTAATGACGAATAACTACACTACAGCCATCAGTACATTACCTACAATACACACCCTAGGGTCCCCTTCCCTTGATAGCACTTACTCCCGTGGGTGGCACAAAAGTTGCGGTTCCACTAGGGGACGCAGAGAGGGTTGGTAGCCCTGCTATCCGAAATTAAATTATTTCTAACGCTCCTCCCTCCCCCCCCTCCACGAAAGCCACTATTATTAAACGGATTTAAAGTTTTTAATAGGATTTTCAATTTTAGATAGCATGATCTATGGTCCCTATACAACCCAGGAGCACTTAAACATCCCATAGATCAAAAATAAACGATATAAATTTCACTTTGTTGTCTTCCAGGAACAGATCAGGAAGCACAAGCATTCAATATATTATAGACAAACTCCGCAGAGATATGCTCTATTATTAGCTCAGTAGCAGAGGTTTGTCCAAGACCATGAAATTTTGTTTATGCACATGAATTTACAACATCCACTTCCATTCGTGACAGCTTGTTTGCCACAATATTTTCCGCTACGGAATTTAACATTTACAATGAAGGAAACCGCATGATTTCCACTTTGTATCTGGAACGTGATTCTGGGGATATCGTATTGTTGAACATTATAAGTCAAGTTTCAAACTCAGAATCATTTTTATTTTACTCGAAAAAAATAGTATTAGAAAAAAATGATCAGGCTGCTTGCTCAGTTCTGTATCAATTGTCTTTTAGTACAGTCCCGCACCTTACATCTCACCTTGTTTACAGACTGAAAAATGATCGGAAGTACACCGTTACTAAGCTATATTTTCGTTATATCTGGTTTTTTGTTTTGTTTATCGCCTCTTTTACTGCTATGCGTAATCGGGCGATGCTCCAGCGAGATTTCTCAATTTCCCCTATGAAGGGTTAATTAGGATAAGGATCTTTTACGAGTATCTGACCTACATTTTACGTCCCTTCCGAAAGACGGAATAACAAAGGAGTTCTTAATCCCTATAAACAATTCTAAGGCCACTTGCCGGGCTGCGAACCCTCAACCTCGGCAATAGAAGGTTGATATGCTAACAATTACACTGCAGATAACCTTGTTATGTCACAGAAGTATCTGAAACGAGAGAATGCCGTAGATAAGAGTAATGTGTGTAAATATATATAAGTTAAGTGCCATAGCCGGGTAATAGTAGAGCTTAATCCTACTGAGAAGATAAACAACTCCCAGATAGTATATAAGAAGGATTAGTTTATCAATAAAGTCAGTAATAACCGATCTCTCTGTGCGTTCTCATTTCTAAACCTTTCCTTTTTTTTTAGTTAATGTGTCTCGAACTCGTTAAGTTATATATATATATAATGTGGGATATTGGCTCTTATTGCGATCTCTTTTCTAATTGTACATGTGTTATGTGGTATATTTTATATTTATATGTTTATAAATTAAAGGGTTTTCTTCTACTCTGATGACCCCTAAACCAGCGAATAAAAACAAGTTAGTTCATCTTCATTACGTTATTTAAAAAAAATATTAGTCTTAATGTTTATAATCTCCCACATTATATCCTATATGCATCATTTTATTAATTTTATAAAGAAAAACACAAGCTAAAAAGTACTACGCCCAAGATCGCGGGTTCGTAGCCCGGCAGATTTTTTAAAGGGAGTAAAAAATCCTTGATTATGCCGTGAATCGGAAAGGACGTTAAACGGGAGTCCACAGCCTTTACGATATCAGGCTTTCGTTAAAAATTCCTATCCCAGTTAAACCTGGATAGGCAAAATTTAGAGCTGCCAATTTTGCAAATCCGATTAGCCATAGCAGTATAAAGTGACGTTAATTGAGCAAACAACGATGAGTTAAACAAATATGTAAAATATTTATCATAGCTTGAATGGAAAAAAAACTTGAGACTTTAAATAGTTTTCAAAATGACGCCATTTGAGGCCGAGGATAGTAGAAAAATAGAAAAGATTTATATAAATAATAATTTAGCAGTTCCATTGAAGCTTTGTTTGTGGTGGGATTTTGTATCTGGTTGGAAAGGATTTTCAAAGCTTTTTCTTTCTTTATTTATTTATTAATTTAGTGTTATTAAATGAATAGAGTTCTTCTTAAGAATTTTTTGTGTCGTTTAATGGCAATGGAGAACATACAAGTCGCATGGATGCCACAGTTATTACTTTAAAAAGGTAACGGGGGCGAGAGACAGGTAGGTGTATAAGCCAGCCGGTATTCCGTATATATTGCCGAATACATTACTCTTATCTACGACATTCTCCCGTTTCAGATATTTCCGTGACACTTCATCAAGATTGAGTTGAGAGATGCGAGTGTATAACGAAAAATATTGCATTGCAGTGGGACGGAGCAGTACTGTGAGAGGAATGGAGAGGGAGAGTGGCTGATAGGAATATTTCCTGCTACAGTTATATTTTCTCCGTGTCTTTTAGTTGGTTCGTATAAATGGAAGATTACTAAAAATAAAGTTATTTATTTGCTTATTCTATTAATTCGTTTATTCTAATTCTAAGTAAATAATGTTGAATAAAATCAATCATGATTCTAACAAATGATTTATAATATCAAACAAACTAATTAATAATTTTAAAAGATATATGCTTAAGAACTGCCATTTAATTAAATTTAAGGGAAATAACTAGAAATAAAAATTATCCTAGAAAGAGAATAAGGCAAAACCAGGTACCAAATGAAATGGCATCGTTGTGGAGATTTACCATCAAATCTACTCATCTTAATAGTGAACTGTGGTCGTTAAAATAAATATAATTGAATATTTTTAATATAGTTAATATATCTTCATTTATAAATAAATATTATTGTTTTTATCTAATAGTTAATGTCAATAATATTGAATAAATTTAAAATAAATATAATGATTTCTAATTTTAAACAAACGAGTTAATAATTTTCTGATGCATACTTAGGAACTGCCATTTAATACAATTTGTTATGCATCGTACACAAGCCATATTTGTTTCAAAAATGAATTACAACAAGAAATAAGAATTGTCCCAGAAAGAGAATAAGGGTAGCGTTGGTTTCGAAAACCAGGCACCAAAATGGCATCCCTTGTTGATTTGCTAATCAGTAAAACTTAGTAGGTAAACTTTGCAGTGAAACTTAGTGGTAACCGTTAATAAAAATATAATTTATAGATATAATTCCTTCTTTTCGATACTATAAATATATCCATTGAGAAATGAAAAGAAGGGTTAACACAGCGTTCATAGGAAATAACTATAAGCTTTACTGTATCAAATAATTTGATTGTGAGAACTACCTTATGCTACAAAAGATGATACGCTTAACAACACGACTTTCATTGTGTAACTATCAACGAAATTGATCTTTCTGACTCATTCCAAGTCTTCATGATGTCGGGAGATACAGATAACCCCGATTAGAGAGTGGATATTAATCCATTCGAGTCGAGCTGAGACCAAAGCAACGAGGCTAAATCACGGGAGTTTCAATGATCGTGATAAGAAGAAATACTTCTTTGGGTATGGCATATGTATAGTACTATAAAAAGCGTCAGCGAATTAGAGGAATTGAGCTATAAGGTGTTGCATGGAGGTGATGGTGGTTTTATTGCGTAATTTATAAGTGGTATTTCCGGTATTTGGTAGTTCTGTTGTGATTGTATTTTTTATGTAGCGGGTTACATTCATCATAATTATTTTGCTTCTATTATTTACAGTTCATTAGGTCTGATGAATGAGATTGGGGCTTGGTCCTAAAATTAATTCATAAAATCATAAGTATCTCTGGAATTCATGAAGTCAGAATGCAGGTTGCTGGGGTGTGTAGAATATACTCGTAGTCCTACGGTAGGGGGAGAGGTACTCTGGTGGAGTGGGAAAGGAACAACCGACAGGTTTACCTGTTGTTCGACAGCTCTACCTGTTGAATTTGCAGTGGATGAAGTGGTTTCCATTGGCCGGGGTTGGCAGCAAATCAAAACGATGAAGACAGGTAGACGCGAGCACGGTAGTGCGGCTTACAGAATTCTAAGGCTTTAACGGACACGGGGTATCAGATTTACAGCTTGAAGTCTAGCATTGTTATTCCAAGTCATCCACTGAAAGGTTGTAACGAATCAAATTTTCATTATATGAGGTGTCCAGGATCATAAGCTCATAATTCCAAATATAATAATTGATATTTTCCACAATTTTCGATAGTATAGTCAAGCATTACTTTTTTCCCCGAAACTTAAAGTTAAAGATTAAAATCGTGAGAACTAAAGCGGAAACGTGTCGTGACAAACAAAATTACTTGGACTAAACTATCGAAAATGTGGAAAAGTCAATTTTTGAAATTTTGGAGTTATCTGCTTTGATCCCGAATGTCAAATTTAAAGTATCATTTGATGAAAATTCGAATACAACTAGAAAAAATATTTAAAAAAAATCGTTATCACGCTGAGTTCAACGTTCGCAAGTGTTCATTCCTCAATTATGATTGAGGTGACAGGATAGAATTATAAAACTGCTTTTAGAAGATCTATTAACAACAAGGCCTATAATTTCGGGTGATTTATGAAATTGAATCAATCGAAGCGGTCGACCTAAAAATCAAACGTTACTTATTAAATATAATAGGGAAATAAGAATCCTACCATCTTGTGTGGAATAGAATCTTCGTTATACGTGGGCTATCCAGAAAGTTGATTACGTTTTCGTCTGTGTCCGCTAGGGGTGGGGCTAGCGCGGCCATCTTGGGGTCAGAGCGTTGCGCAGCTCAGTCGGCATCTAGCCGTGCTAGTGAGAGGTTCGTGCTGTGCTCCGTTAAGATACTGTGACGGTTTGAAATGTCTGCGTTAATTGAAAATCCCGCGAGCTGCGAGGTGCATGCAGTAATAAGGTTTCTGACTGCAAAAAACTGTAAACCGATAGAAATCTAGCAGAGGAATGTTGAGCTCTAAGATCTTGTTGATTCACGACAACGCCCGGCCCCACACGGCAAATGTCACTCGTGAAGTTCTTGAATCTTTTCAGTGGGAGTTGTTTCCTCATCCGCCGTACAGTCCCGACCTGGCACCGAGCGACTTCCACCTATTCCCAGCAATGAAGAAGTGGCTGGCTATGCAGCGTTTTGATGACGACGCACAGCTGCAAGAAGAGGTAACGAAGTGGTTGAAGTCGCAGGCGGCAGAATTTTTCGACGAAGGAATTTCCAAGCTCGTATATCGCTACGATAAATGCCTTAATTTTAATGGTGACTGTAGAAAAGTAGTATTTGAGTGTGGCTTTCATCTGTATATAATAAAATTTGTTTCCTATACTTTGTTTATTTTTTATTCCAAAACGTAATCTACTTTCTGGATAGCTCACGTAAATTAGGTACCTAATGGATAATAGGTAAGCGAGCCTTGCTCGAGTATTTGAGAAGCTAATGTTTGACTTATCTATGATCTCTTCAGGGAACGTAGTCCTTAAAGTTTAGGCCAGTTTATTTTAAGGTAAAAAAAAACTGTACCACTACAATCCGTGAACGGGTCTGGTGTTCAGTTCATGGTAGAGACTGTGCAGTTTCAAGGACAAAGATTGTGCAAGAAGGTGATTTGCCCTAGATCACGCTCAACCGCCAGATTTTCCACTTTATTTTGAGTACCCTCTTTACAGAGGTTGGGTGAACCTCAGCAGTGTCCTAGATCCCTCAGGATCCATCTCGCTAAAAGACCGAATAAAAGTATTTCTAGCAGCGGGATTTTAACCAGTATTTTCGGCATGGCAACTTAGTGTTCTACCTCTGACCTCACCGCTTCCAGTTTATTTCAATGGTTATTTCTAAAATATTCAATCCTTTCGAATTATGAAAAGTATTGACTTCTCTAAAAATGTAGATTTGGCTAAAGTGAGGAAGTAAGAATGAAGATGCTGGATGTATAAATCTTTCATAAACAGATTCACATAGGAAGTAGAGGTCTTTAACCCAGGGCACATTGGGGCTTATTTCTTCTTTCATTCGTACAAATATAAAACACAAACTTTTAAGTCGTCATACATAAGTATTAAAGATACAAACAAAATACTTGTTTTTATATCACTAACACTTATAAAATTATAGAAGTATTTTATAAATAGGGTTGCCATAAAAAATATGTTTATGGATATGATCAATTAAAATTATTATATATATTTTTTTTATTTTCGCTGATTTGCTTGCCAATTGAACTATATATCAACTTGGCCACTCGGGAGCCCATGCTGTAAGAAACATTACCACCGTGTTTGAGGATGGTTGTTGTATCGAAAGGACCATACACCGTTGGTTGGAAAAATTTTCAGATGGTAACACAGATTAATTCATAAATAAATAGTTAATTCATAAAAAACCGAATATTTTTTCTACCCAGACGTGAAACCATCACTCCCACATCGTATTGCAGACATATCTACATAATGAAAAACCTATTAGAAAATAGCCTTCATGAGTTAATTGAAAGGGAATTCGTCAGTTTCTGACAAGAAAAAAATTCAAAAGATGTTAATTCACATTGAAGGAACTAAACGATCTGGTTTACGAAGTCCTACGCCCTCTTTATTCGCCAGACTTATCTCCAACTGATTTGCATCTATTCAGAAATTCGGATTACTTCCTTGGCTTATAATTTTTGGAACTGATTCTCAAGTCAAAAACACATATTTCAGAATTTATTTAATCAGAAAATCCCGAATTTTTAAGTTCTAGATTTGAAAAAAATGAGGGTAAATATTTTGAGTAGAAAATTATTTTAGTTCATAAAGTTGTTTTAATATAAAACCTTCCCTTTAAAAACGAACCGTAATCAATATAATTGTAAAATGTTAAGGGATATCACCGTTAATTCGAAGATGAAGTATTTCTTAGGATCGATGATATGTAGGATTATTGTTTTTAACCCAATTTTGATTAGGATTTTTATTTACTAGATTTAACATTTTATCAATTTAAAAAAATTAATAAAAATCTCTTTACCAGTGCGACTCTTGGTTATATTTCGTGGTAAAGATTGTTCTAATTCTAGTAGAACAGTAGTGTAGCGAGTTGATTGGTCCGAGATGAGACAGACAACCAGGTTTTCTCCCTTATTTTGGATGCCCTCTGTATAGAGGCTGGGTGAATCCTAGGAGGCCACTCGGTTTCCCTAATTAAAATATAGTGATTATCAAATTTATTTGGTATTTTTAATTCCAAGAATAGAAATTATATTGAGGATAATCTTGGTATTATCCGAGCAATACTTATAAATTTTGATCACAATAAATCCACGACATAAAATAAGGACAATGGAGCAATTATTCCGAGGATGCGGACAGCGAGGGTATGGGTAGGGAGGAGGAGGCACATATGTCATAGCCAGGAGGTCGGCTAACAAAGAGACCCACTCTCTTAGCCCCTGGATCTCTTCCAGCCCGCCCATAATGCCATCCTCATCCGGCTTTATCTTTCTTTGTGGCTTTGCAGCGCTCTGCTCTCTTACCTTAGGCCTTACCTCGAAGGAGGAAGCGCTGTTTTAATGGGGTATTATCTGGGGGTATCGGCCATGCATATCGGCGTTTCAGCCTGGTACATATCAGAAACTTTGTCAGTTGTAAGGTATTGCATATCCGTTGTATACCTTGCACAGAAGGTTCATATAAGTCCTATCTGTTACCTCACATCAACGTCCCTTTTAATTAGGATGTGAGCGGAGAGGCTCAGTACTTGAGTTGTTGGGATACTAAGGTCCAGATCCAGTTAACAGCCATGAGTCGGCTCTGGAGATCTGCAGGTAGTTGTCTTAGTATATGTGTTAGTAGTTGTCTCAGAGCTTTTACTCCTCCATATTAATGTTTGTCTAACATGTCATCGCCATACTCTTTTCCTCTTCTACCGCTCTGCAGTGTGAGGAATCTTCTTAATGAGCCTGGACCAAGTCTCCAGATCTATTCTTTCAGTGTGTACTGTAAGTGGCCTTAACGTATGTTAGTATGAGTGAAATATTGTGTAAGTTTGTTATTTTTATTGCATTACAGTACACTAATTAAATATGACCGACTCGTCAATAAGAGGGATCATTGAGAAAGTAGCCTCTGAAAAAAACTTAATTATTCAAATACTTAATTCAATATTTTTAAAGACTTGGTTCTAGATTCCATCTATCGGGATTTTTGTTTTTTAATTCATAATTGAATGTTATATAAACAAATATTTATAAGAATAAGATTAAATGCTCTTAACTGCCATAAACGTTCCTTTTAATTAGGATGTGAGCGGGGAGGCTTGAGGTGTTGGTGATACTATGGTATGGATCTTGCTAACAGCAATAAATTGACTCTGAAGATCTACAGACCCATCTCGAGCTCGCCCAGCTTCTTATGAAGCGGATATCCCTAATTCTGGAAAAAAATGGAGGTTAAGCCTAAGCTAGGTTAAACATCTTACCTTAAATAACCAACGAACAATCATTATTGGCTTAGAAAAAGTCCTGCTGCCACGGACTTGAACTCTTAGAATACTCTTCATGATTTGTAGTGACACAGATTCTTTAATTAGAACTCTTTTTTTTAATTATTCACCGCAGTAATTAATAAAAGTGCTAAAGGTGAAGATAAGTAGAAGATAAGGAATATTGGAAAAATTATTAATGCAGCGTTTCAGCCTGCACAATAGGATATCTATAGCCCATATTGAGGCCTATAATGTCAAAACCTTTTTATGTTATTCTGGACCAACATCTTTTTGATTTTGATTTTTTATTTCTAGTATTTTTAATTACCCTCTATGGTGATGATGGCTATCATGTCTGTAAAAATTAAAATAATACTCGAAGAACACATGATAACATTCATCCTTTCCGATGGATGATTCTGTGATCCGTGCAGAATCCTAACTTCTTCTTACATTACCAGGCATTGATTACTCTGTAAATTATTATGAAGTTAAAAATGCATTTTTTTTATAAATGTTTTAATCGATGTACCAATTTCATTTTTAAAAACTTATTAATGATTCTGCTTTTTTTTCTTCAAATGAACCCTATGAAAAATCATTTATTTGTTGGTACATTCCACAGATGTTTATACTAAGCTCACTAACATATATTTTTTTCAGCAAATAATAATTTTTAACTTGATTAAAAATAAATGAAAAAACTATATCTCTATGACCTTGTTTCTATAATACGGAACACATGGTCTGTGGATGGAGGTGATATGTCCGATATCACACTCAACCCCTAGATTTTTCTCCTATTTGGGGCTAGGTGAGCCCTAGGACGGTCTTTAGATCACAAAGGACCCAACACCGGCTGTTAACAGATCAAATAGATTATTTTCCAGAGCTGGATGTGAACCCGTGGACCTTCGCCACGGCACCTCGGCGCTCTACCACTGAGTCACCACGCTTCCTCTTGATAAAATTCTGATATAAATGCTTAAGAAGAAGTATAGTAGAAATGAGTTGTATGAGAAAGTCCTCGAGAACTCATTGAATTAAGAACATGCTGCTTTATGTATGAAGGCATCTCTATGTCTTGTACAAGATGATGTATGTATGTTGGAAGATTAGTGTTCTGCCTCTTTGAACTTTCTGCGTGGTTTTTGGAACATACCTCGTCCTGTTTTTTATTTTAGCTTAAGGATATTCTCATCCATAACCTTGTAAAGCCAAATGTTGCATATATTGATTCTTCTTTATTGCCGTCTCTCTGTATTCGTATTTCTATCAATTGTCAGTATAGTTAGACTTCTACTAATTCTCTAAGCTCTTATAAAACATTCAAGAGCAATAATGATTCTACTTTAAAAGCTCTGATAAATATTAAAAGTAAAAGGGATTAATATTTTAAAATGTTTAATCTAAAATTTATGTTTTAATTATAAGTAACTAAAATTACTTTAATCCCGTTTTTCTCCCCTCAATACTGAAAAAAAGAAGTAGATGGAAGACAGATTACTTACATTTCTTTACTTTATTCTTGTCTTGAAAATAAATTAAAAAATGTAATGTTTTAAAAAATCTGAGTTGAATGTATGGCTCCATAATAGTAATCTTTCTCTTCTAAGCAGATTATAACAATTTAATAATTTATAGATTTCTGATATTTATTGCGGCATACGATTCCAAGTTGACTAATGCACCGTCCATAAATAAATACTCTTACAGCAAATGTTGAATGCTGGTCAAGAATTACTCTTCCCAAGATCACATCCGGCTGGTACTATCGACCGGATTCATGTCGTGTTGGCGTGCCGGACCTCTGACCATGGAGGCACCGGTTCAATTTCCGGGACCGATAGGATTCTTTCCAAAGAGGTCAGGAAGTCAGGGACCGACAATAATTGACTGAGATAATTGAGGACCTCCTTCTCGTTGTGATAGGTACAAAGGTCAAGATTCTGTGTACCTTCTGGAATCTGGAGGGAAAAGAATTAAAAGAACCATTCGTCGTCCAAGGATAAGCTTTTCAAGATGAAGATTTATATTCCATGATTCATAATAAGATCAAAACAGTTCGACAGCTGTCATAAAATGAATTAATGATGATCGATGGACAAAAATTCATGGAACACGATTAGTAGGTAACCAAAACTTGGGATGAGGAAATGAAAAGACGTCAAGACCCTTCTTTCAAGTCTTTTAGACCCTTGATAGTTTTATCAGAAAAGTTTTAAGCACTTCTGAAAAGTCGCTCGTTTATGTATTTGGGATACTGATTACGAAACTCAACTTTTTGTCTTAACTGATTCCAAACCAAAGAATATGTTTAAAAAAATATATCGGGCCCATTGTACTATGAAAATAAATCTGTTTTAAATTAAACAAAATTATTATTTAATTTTTGGTTTCGACAGTTGCTTAGAAAAAAATAGTTTGGTGACATGGTACACCTATCTGACTCAAAAGATCCTAGACAAAAGCAGAGCCTGTATCTTCGTAGTATGAATTAGAAATGTAATCTCTGATGTTGTTTAATGTGATTATTTTCTTTTAACTTAATATGCTCATGATAGCACCGGATCGATCTCTTATGGTAAAAGAAAAAGTTTATAGCAACTTTTAATTAATAGAAAAAATATTTTACAAAAAATATTCAAATTCAGAATGCTCATTTCGCTGATATTTTAAAAAATATATTACGAATAACCAAGTTGTGTGCACATCTTGTTCTTATCAATATCTTGTTAAACTAATTATTTTTTTTTTTCAGCCATAACGAATTTAAATGCTCTGTTTTTTCTGAAAGTATAGAAAATGACATAAAATTCGTTTATTAATCGAATGGTATATCTTTTAACAACATTGTTATTTAGATTTAAAATATTCCACATCTATCCCAAAATGTAAAAACTAGATTGGAAAATTTATCATTTATCTAAAGCACACATTGGCATAGTATTTAAAGCAGTTATCTAATATCATCCTTAGTATTTTAAAAATATATAGTTAACTATATTTACTGTAATTATACAAATATATCAAATCAAGCAAAGGATTTTTAAATATCGGAATTTTCAAAAAATACAAATTGATTCCTTGTAAATTGTAAAAATTTCATTTTTTTTTTTTTAGTTTATACCAACAAAGATACAGCAATTTAAATAAATAAATTGTAACATTAAACTATAAATTTCACGTATGATTTACCTTCCATAAAAATTTCTTGGTTTTCAATTACTACAAAAATAAAAAAATCAAGTATTTACGCCTTTCATCTCAATTGGAATAATGTTATAAAATCTGAAAAATTTAACTAATAAACAACCTGTAAAATTTGTGTAAACTGCCGATCCTACACAACTGTCTGCAAGTCAGGTTTTTGGACCTCATTCATTTGAAATTTAAAAAAACAAATATTGGCTCCTCAATCTGTAGCTACTTTTCATTTTTTATTTTTTGAATAAACACTAATTATCTGATATTTTAGCATCTGTTCTATACCATTTTATGCCATAGAACTGTATATACATTTCATGTTATATACGAAGCACTTTTTTAGGTACTGAAACATTCAAATAAACCCAAAGTTATGTGCCCTATAAATCCGCCATTGTGTGTTGTTCCCTGTTGTATAAATTTCATGTTTATCTTAAGCTAAAGTTACTCCTACCCTCCACCCTTCCCCTAGTCCCCAATCATGTGGACCTTAAAACCTACCTCCTTCGTAAATGTCAAACATGAAATTTATATACCATTATAGCTTACACACTATAAATATTAACCATTAGGCTGAGTTCATTTTTGGGGATATGGCTTAAAAAAAAAAAAAAAAAAATTGAATATTTGGCAATTTAAATATTAATTAAAAATTTTATCTGTTGTCGATTATGACTACTTTGATCCAAAATTTTTGTAAACACTTGTTACATAGAGTTTAGGCTGTTCCTTCGGAATGAATATTGGTTTGACTAACGCAAACCCTTATAGATGAAAGAAAAATATTATATACAACTTATAACAAAACAATATAACAAAATTATCTTAAATAATTAATGTAATAGTTGACCATGTAGATATAGAAAAGAAAATGGTTCGAGTGTAGGTCAAAAAATGATTCCGTAAATAGTAAAACTATTCATTTGAAACCCGCGTGCAGTTCTTCTTTAGGGCTAATAAACAAAATACATAAATATGTTTACAACTTAAATGATTATGTATTACTGGTTATTATTTTTGTATAATATATATTTTTGTATCTTGTAATATTCAGCCCTGAAGAAGTCCAGCAACCTGTGTCGAAATGCCGTTTTCTAATAAATTAATTTGATATTTTTCATAGGCTTGGATCTTCCAAGTCTTACTGATTTATTATTCTATTTTTAATTCTTTTTTATCTACTATTGAATGTTACATAAACAAACATTATTAAGAATTTCAATGTTTTAACTACTCTTGGCGACATGAAAATTTTAAAATACATTTAAGTAAATAATAAATATATTTCCTATTGATGTATAAATGGTTGACTGGATACATCTTAGAACATAGTAAATTGGTCAGGGGTTGTATTAATTAAATTTTATACAAAATAAGTTTGCCTACGTTTCGGCCAAAGTTTTAGGTCATCATCAGGGCTGAGAATAAAAGACAATAGAAAAACTATATGAAACATATAGTTAATTGCTGGAATATAAGTGAGTATATATACCTCATTCTTCTGACAAAAGGCGCCCTATTTGGATGTTCGGTGCCTCTTCCGTTCTTGGCTGGCATTCCAGATTACCCTGGTACGTATGCTGTAACGCTAGCTGACAGAAATAGAATTAGACGCGGTGTTGGCCGCTTACAGTGGCTCCCCACTTACTGTAATTAGTAATTCCTAATTAGATTTATAGATGCTAAGGGAAGAATATAAAATCAGCTGATAAAGTGATTGCGGAACTGTCTTCCCAGAATGGATAAGGCTCTAACTGCTTCTCTGTGTCTTATGCCATTCGTATTTGTTGTTAAATGATAAATGGATATGTATAAGTTCACAGTTATAAATAATAAACAAGTATCAACTCCAAAATTGAAAAATAACATGAAGGAACAAAAGAAACTTAATGCATTGAAAAATATTGAAAATCAGCCGTGTAACTCTATGAGTTCTGATCAATTCTAGTCCTCTTACTGGGGGAAGCCATTAATCTATGCTCTTTTAATCTTCTCCGAGCATTACGTTCAAAAATTTGCACACCTCGAACGTCTTCCAGGTGATGAATCGCTTGAACAAACTTAAGGTGCCGGTTTCATAAAATTCTTAAAGTCAAAAAACGGTCATCCTGTGGTTCTGTTACCCTAGGCCGCGGCCTTCCATAACCCGGCCTACTATGGCGTCTCGTAAAGTTTCATAGGGAACTCCGATGAAATTAGCTGCATATCTAATGCAACGTCCATCATCAATAAGTGACACACCACGCACAACATCCTCAGCATGAAGAGGTATTTTTAAACTTAGGCGCCAGAAACTAAGAACTTTGTTGCGAAAAACGGCACAGAACAAATGACACTGAATAAACATTTTAACTCCATAGAATTCCTGCTCTACTGTATCCTTTAATAACATTCCACTGATCCCTGTCGAACAGATACGTTACCTAGGACTCCATCTGAACAAACGTCTCACTTGGAATCCTCATACAAGACTGAAAAGACAAGAAACAGCTCGACGTTTTCGCCTACTTCAACATTTACTGGACAAACGTTCAAAGCTCCCAACTAATTACAAAAGACTCATTTACATGACAGTTATAAGACCTATTTGGGCATACAGAGTTGAGCTTTGGGGCTTTACTAAACCCTCCGATTCGCTCTACTAAACCCCATCTTGTATCCAATCCTTACAATCCAAAATCCTTCGTAAAATCCTCAATGCTCCTTATTATGTCACAAACAAACTCATCCATCAATTAAACTACAGCTAAATAAAAGATACCAATATTTATTAACAAAATTAACAAAAAAAGATACAAGTAAATTATTAACAATTAAATTATTAGACTAATATAAATTTATAATAACAATATTCTAAATATTTATTATAATCTAAGCCTATTTAATTATTAAAATAATATAAGATATTACTAATTCTAGATAGCTTTACATTAGTTTATATGAATATTATAAAATTACACTACAATTTATAACTAATAATTAACACTTACAGTTAAATAGTCCACCGACCGTAAGATTCTCCAAGTATGACAAACTGACACAGTAACAAACAGAAACAGTTTATTACACTCGCAAGACTGTCACAGTTCACTGATACACTTATTACACTGGCCGGTTCAATACTGACTAGTTTATCACACTGACACTCACTTATTATACTGACACGCACTTATTACGAGATCATCACAGTGTCTGGTCTGCTCTAAGACTAAGACTAACTCGCTCGAGGCTAGGGAAGTATTTAAATAGGTAAGGCCGAACATTATAGAACACGGAAGGGTGGAGACAATTCTGGAATCTTCTTAATCCTTTACCGACAAAAGGAGACGATCGAGAAAGTCCTAATCCTATTTTAACTTCTCCCGCCGGATTTAAGCCGCTAATCCCTTGCTTCCGTCTTCCTGTGACCGTAACACTATCCTTCCATGAAAAGCTCCATACACACTTGAATCCGCTTGTCTCTCAACTTGCTTCCCATAATATTCCTGATAACTCTCCGAGGCGTCTGAAAAGAAGATGGCCTCGTGGCATTCTATTACAGGACTTTATCGGAATGTTATCAATGGATAGTTTCTCCACAAGTGTTTTTTTTTTATCATTTCTTTTGATCATACAGCAGATTTACTTGATGTAATATAATTACAGTTGTAAATATCAATTAATTATTCTAAAAAAAAAAAATTTCATAGAAAGTAAACATTGGAATCTACAGTCCTTTCATTGAATTGAGGATCAAGGGTTATATATTGGCTATATTGGCATTTCTAATTGAAAGAAATACATAGTTATTCATTAAAAAAATAGACCAATCCAATGCAGAAATATTTTTAGGTGAAAACATGAAAAAATCAAGTGGGTGGATTTTTTTGCCTGTCAGTGTATTATTGCGGCCATCAAATCGTGGGTTATATACTCCAAATATTATCCAACACATATTACAATGTGTTTGTGTTTAAAATTAATTTAAAATAAAATATTACATAACGAAATACTCACCACTACAACCAATGCAATGATAGCATGACGTTTCTTCCACCAACAACTTTATTCTATCAATTATTTATAATGTTATTTCTTTCAAATACATATCAAAGAATCATTAGCGTAGAGTTGAGGAGTACTCTGGATAAGTTATAATGTACCTTATGCAAAGTACATCTCTAATCATTCATGTAAATCTGATATAACAGAGGATGTTGTAAATGTAAGGTGAAAGCTACTAACTAGTTGTCTCAAAGTTTTTTTTATATATTTATTTATTGAAATTTAAAACTTTAAAGTAGAATACATCAAGTAAATATAATGAAAGATAAAAAATGGCGCGAGATAAAGGCAAGTACAACCACCCAATCGCAGTACTCAAATAAATTCAACCTAAACGGTCACGAGGCCATCTTCTTTTCTAACGCCTCGGAGGATTATCAGGAATTGAAGAGGTTGCCTGGTTTAAAACTCGTGGGTTTGAGTGGGAATGAAGTTTGTCTGGAAAAGATTGATGTCAGATTCGGTCCAAATCAGTAACAAAGGGGACATTAAGGTAATTATGGACTACTTTGTTCGTAATCAAGCAAGGAGCATTGAGGATTTTACGTAGGATTTTGGATTGTAATGACTGAATGAGGATTTCGATGGCTCAGTGGAGTTCTACTCCGTAAGTCTAGATGGGTCTTATGATTGTCATGTATACGAGTCTTTTGTAATTAATTGGGAGTTTAGAGCGTTTGTCTAGTACACGTTGAAGAAGCCTGAAACTGCGAGATGTTTCTTTTCGTTTTAGTATAGTATGAGGATTCTAAGTTAAACGTTTGCCGAGGTGCAGCCCTAAGTACCGAACCTGTTCTACTGGAATCGGTGATACAGGTTTAGGACGGAGAGTAAAGGTAATTTGACGGGATTTGAGGAAATTTATTTGAATCCTCCAGTTTTGACACCATTTTCAAGGTTAGTGATATTGTATTGGATCAGTGTTGGCTGCTAAGAGACATTTGTCATCAGCTTATGTGATTGTGATGTTTTGGGACAGGTTAGGATGTCAGCTGCATAAACTATGTTGTGGATTGGGCTGAGGCTACTGCCTTGAGGAACACCAGCAGATTGAGGGATGAAAATACATTATTGTCAATGTTATATAACTTTTAGGTGCGTCCGGCCGTTTCCGTCGTTTAGATCCGATAACTCTCGCAAAGTTTTCGTATTTCAATTGATGTATAAATTATTCCATATATACTTATAAATAAAGTTATATCAATAGAAAATTTAAGAACATGCTATATAAATTATAAAGTATATTTATATTTATATTGGCTTAGGCGCAATAAGTAGCATCCCACACAAAATGTGTTATTTTGTTTTTGGCGCCTTTTGATTCTCACAGTCAATTTATATGTACCCCATTTACTCAGTAAGAGGATAAAGCCCACACCCTCTCAGAAGAGGTAAAGTTACCATAATGAATCAAGTGACATCTTAGTAGCGCCAAAGCTGACATAAGCTGCTGATGAAAGCGACAGGGTGACTGATTTGATGCGGAAAACGACGATTCATTTTTCTCGGGCCATCATTTTTTTCTCCGCCTAATATTCTTCCTGTGAAATCTCCCCTCTTGGGAAATAATCTTCTTATATTCAATAAGGATGAAAATAAACTTTGCGGATTTTTTTTAGTATTTATTATTGACTTTATTAAGGGAGAGGAGTAGCTAAGTGTTTAGATCGCCTAGTCGGTACACTAGAAAACCGGTGTTGTAGATAAATTTGTAATCTGTAAACATCCACGGATGGTTACGGAATGGCTCAGTGGTAGAGAGCTGAGTTGCAATGCCGAAGTTCCTGGGTTCAAATCCCGCTCACGGGCAGACTTTTATTTAATCTGTTAGCGGCTGGAGATGGGTCCTATGGGGTTCTAAGACTCCCCTAGAGCTCCTGGAGCTCACCCAGCCCCTATAAACTGAATACCCAAAATAAGGGGGAAAAGTCGGGCAGTTGAGCGTGATCTAGGACAAATCACCTCCCCGCACAACGGTAGTCCAAGAAACAGTTTTCTCTATCATGTACTGAATCACAGATCCTTCACGGGTACTGGTGCAGGTTTTTTTTAACAGCCATAGATGGACCTGTGGGCCCTACAGACCTGTGGCTCACCAGGTCAGCTTCTATAAAGTTGGCATTCTTAATAGAGGGGAGGGAACCTGGCGGTTGAGCGTAATACCGGACGAATTACCTCCAGCTTTCATTATTGTCTTAAACAGTTCACTACACTTTGTACTGAACCCAAGTCTCTTCGTGGATTATAGTGGTACAGGTTTTTTTTTTCTCTTTACCTTTTTATATTTTTTTATATTTAAATAATTGCGTTGAATAACTTTTGAAGTTTAATAACTATTGTTTTCCCCAAGCCTTTTTTTAAGAATTTTATTTTTAATCCTCCTTTTATTATTTGTATTTATTATTATTATTAATAAATAACAAAAGATCACGGATAAGCCTGTAGGATCTGCAGACATTCCCGCTGTTCACTCATCCTCTATAAAGTGGTTACCCTTAATAGAGGAAAAAACCTGGCGTTTAGAGCTTGACTTGCACAACAATTGTCTTAAAAACGGCATAGTCCCTGCCATTTACTAAAGATTTATCATTGGCTGTAGTGTTACATGTTATTAATTTAATTAAGTGGGTTTAATCATATAGTTTATTGTAAATACTCCCGGCTCGTTCCAATTGAGCATTAGAAACTGATGGCGTCTAATTAAGTTGAAGCGTCATTATCCTTAATTTCATCTAGTCAAATTGAAATACATTAAACGGAGCTGTTGCTATAAATCGATGATAATAGGAAGCATTTCCCTTTAAGTAGCCGCCCTAGCAATCTGCCACAATATTGGCTGATGGGCGGTCATCAAGAGGTGGATTGGAAGACGCTCCGGTTATCCAATCCGAACAGGGAGGAAACGAATAATGGTGAGGACCTCCATCCTCCTCCCTCTCGATAATGATAATGCCTGGGTTTGGCTATTAATAGCATCTCCTGGGAACCTCCGTTCGTCATCCAGGATTCTTCTTCAGTAAGGATTTATTGTTCCACAGGATTATCGCTTATGAATGCTTACAAATATCTGCTTATTAAGTAGAAAATAAATAACTGTATGTTTAGAAGTGACCCTTAATGTGAGAAGAGCTTTTTATTGTAGTGTATGAGGTTTTCAATTTTAATTGACGAGTCGGAGCCTTCGTTTTAACACTTGCTAGGTAAACATCGTTGAATCTAGTATATTCTAGAAGGGAGATTGGAGATCCCATATACTCGAAAAAAATGGTAGTTAGACTGTACCTCCCAATCTTGAGTCTTCTCAGTTGAGTACTGTATTATGGCCTTGTGTATGGATAATGTGTAAAATGTACTATTAAATCGTTTAAGGGAGCCTTGCAATGAAATCCTCAGTGCAGAAAGCTCAGGAATCCGTGGGCGTGTTATTTCCAACTAGTGTGGCAATTACTAGTCTGAAATAACTAGTCCCCCTGAGGGAACAATATTTATTTAACATGTTTGTTGATACAAACAAACCAGTTGGATAACCTGTGGTGTATTGGTTAGCATAATAGCCCCAAACATATACACAGACATAGAAGCATAAAGTGGCATTTAATGAATAAACAAACCGAGTAAATTAACTGAGATTTGATAAAATAAAAGAAATAATAATCAATTTTAGAATTACCAAAATTCTGTACTATAGATCAAGTTTTTTTCTACTAACTCAATATATGAATTACCTCTTGAATATTTTTTATGCAGGTTCTTTAGCATATGAACTAACAATATAAATTATATTTTAGTTTTGTAAATGATAAAATACTTAGTCATTTAGAACTATTAATAAATGAATCAAAAGTATTTTGCGGGCCTAATCTACGCATTAGATGATTAAGCAAGAAATTTAATATAAAAGTAAAATAGTGATTAGTGTGGTGGAGAGGGCTGAACAATAAAACAGCACATTAATACACAATTATGAAACTGAAAATAACACATTAATGAAGATATGTTATCATATTTGTACAGAGCAGTTGATATCAAGGTGTGTCAACGAAACCCAATCCAGTTGCTTGTTGGAATACTTTTAGGAAGCTCTACTAAATGACAGAAGAAAAAAATTACGAACGAAAATTTCTTTTGAAAACTTTTAAAGCATTTTTCCTTATTTTTTATGATTATTATTATTATTTATTTATTTCTCCCCAATTCTTCTGGAACTATATCTGCATCCAATAGAGTTTTACCTAATTATTTTTCTAATTTGTACACTTTAGAATGGCTACTTCTCCATTTTAATTTTCATTCTTGAGAATTTATCTACAATCCATTCCACTTAAAACAATATTGCATTAATAATATTCACAATACTGGTTCAACATTAAGATAATATCACATTAATTAGCTCCGAACTAAATTTCAACACGAAAATGGCTGCTAAGGTCCAGGGGAGCAAAAAAATTACAATGCAATAATCTTAATGGAAAATAGAAAAATGTATGGCAGAAAAAAAAGAACTTCTAGGAAAATTCCCTGAAGAAAAAGAAAACTAAAGAAACTACTTACTTAAGAAAAATATTTCGTTTTTTTTCCGAGTCTCACTTCACTTACACGAATTTAAATAGCATAGTTTGTCGTTCCCATTCTTTACGATGCTCAAGTCCTCTTGTTCTGTTAAAGTAAGAACTCAGCCATTTTTAAAGAAATTTATTTGATGTGTCATAGTTATTTTAGGATTGATAGTGGCTGGGTGTGCCATCGGAGGGTCTCTCGATCTTGATTCGATCCTCTGCTGATATAACATGAATAATCATCTACTGGATGTTTAGTTCCTTACCTCACTCCCATTTTATGCGATAGAATACGTAATTACATTAGCCTTAGGACGAGAAAATGTTTAAGTAATTTTTGTAAAAAAATTAAGCCAGAATGATGTTTTCTTTTATGTTATACCCCATTAAAATTCGAATCACCTTTCATTCAAGTTCTTAATGTTTCTTTTTATGCTTTCTGGAAATATGGGTATTAATTCTGGTAATAACTGACTTTACAATCTGCAAGTGATCCTTTGTAATGGCACAATTATAACTCAGGGCGTTTTATTTTTTTCAGTGACATTAAAAAGCCATTCCAAGTTTTCAGACATTTTATTTAGTATTTGTTTGCAATCATTTTCCTACTACCTACGTAAACCTATTACTCACTTATTATTAAAAAACTGCTAATTCTCTCAAGTCAATATTGTACCGCCTCAATATTCGTATAAATTTATCTAAGGCTCCTGAAAATGAAGCTATAATCACATTAATGAGTGTTTAAAAACTCTTTTTTTGTCCCCTCATCTTTATTTTCTCCCTCGTCTATTCATTATGCGTGTGTGCGTGAGTTTTTTATTTTTATATATACTATATTCCGTAATGCAAACCAAAATTGTATATTACTTTTAACACAAGTAAGTATGTCAACTGCAAATTAAATTTCTAACATTAAATGTATTAATTACTTCATGATAAATAATTCGTTGATTTAGTTTCGAAATCTTGTCCATTTTCATTAAGCCCATCTTTGTAGTATTCATGAAGTAAAGAAAAATCCTCGTCAGCGTTGCTTACTCTTTCTTCTAAATTTCCATCAAACTAAATTAATTTTCAATCTGTCTCCTTAAGATCGGGTTTCGTTTTAATAAAGAATTATGAATATTGTAATCGAATTGGATTAGTTTTTAACTAAAAATATCTTGAGGCTAATGAAATATTCATTATGAAATATTGATATCGGATACAGATATTGGCCGCTGTAAATTGATATTCACGTTGTTATCCGCCATTATTATTAAATTTGTATTTTTAAAATTTAATATCATTTGACATGTTTATTTAACATTAAGTTATGTTTATATAATTCTATTTATTTTTTATTTAATTATTATCATTTATATACCTGATCGGATTATGTTATTTTCTACCCGATTTTATTAAAACATTTAAAATGACGATAAAAAATAATTTAACATCGTTAGGATGTATAAATCAAAGAATTTTAAAGTTTTTTTTTACTAGCGTTCTTAAAAGAAAAAGGAGCTGGTGGCTCAGTGGTAAAGCGCTAAGTTACCGTCCTAAAGATCAGTTCAAATCCGGCTGTGGCAGATTGTTTTTAACCCCTGAACAGCCGGGTATGGATCCTTTGGAATCTGGGACTCTTCTGTGGTCCATCCAGCATCGATAAAATGGATATCCAAAAATGGGAGTAAATCTGGCTGCGTGATCTAGGACAAATCACTTCCCTCCACAACCGTTGTCCTAGAAACATTATAGTCTTTACCAAATAATGAACCCAAGATCTTTTATGTAGTCGTACATGTTTTGTTTTTTTAATATATACTGCAACAAAAAATCTCACTTACAGACTTTTCAAATCTTTCAGTCAAAATTCCTTCGTAGTATTATAAATCTTGGAGGAATAAAAAATAAAAAATTCTGTATATTACCCATTATCCCTTTTACATTACTAAATAAGCATTACACACAAGACCTGAACATCCCACTCATGACTGACACGATCAAGAAAAACCACAAATAATTCGATGGTTGACTTGCTGAACACCCAAACTTACTGGTACAAACATTACTGACAGACACATTACCACAGAACAGGACAAGGAGACTGAAACGTCTTTGGAGCAGGAATCAGCTACTTAGAAACGAAACACGCTAAGAAGGCTTCAACGGGAGGTTTCTCCGTCCACAATTCCACGTTAATCCCTTAGAGGGGGGTGACGGATTACGAAAGATCACAAATACAATATGTGCCAAATGGCACTATTTTAATTAGTGTGAATCAATAAATATTTATTATCCAATTATTCTACTTATTAAAGTAGGAGAGATATCTGTCCTATGGTCCACTTTTCTTAAAACGTTTTGAATATCTATAATAAAGAATTAAAAATGGTTAGATTGTCTGGATCAATATCCAAGTAAAGAAATTCGGATTGTAAAAACTATTTTTTCAGAATTTAGATATTATATGTTTAATATTATTTCACTAGTTGAGTACTCGAACTACAAAGACCTGCAGAAGAAAAAGAGGACCTCCAAGGTATTTCCAGGGTAATGGGAAATCTGTTCCGAATCAAAGAAGAAATAGTGTTTCCGAGGTTCTACTGAAAACATTGTTGAGATATCCATTTGGAAAGCACTCCTCGCAGTGCTAACGGACTGTATACACAGCCTTCGGAGAAAAATACTGCAACAGGTCAGTAGGTCGGTGGGGTGTGAAAATCAGGATAGATCATCTGTCGCCTTTCACGGAGTTCATTTTTTTCTCTCTATCCAATCTACTGAGTGTATATTTTGTTTTTATTTGTTTTAGAAGAATTTTCAATCTCAGAAGGACTATGTGGTTTTACCGTGGGAAAATCTTGTATAGATTATTCATTTACCTGGAGGAAGATTATAGAAAAGTCTGAAAATAAACAGAAACAGCTTAGCTTTACAAAGGCTTTTAAAGACTTAAAGACCTTTAAAAGGCTTGTGTTCCATGTAACGTAAGGCTGCTTCTTCTTTTTCATCCATGCGAAAAGCAAGGATTGATGACCCTTTGATTAAGGGGTTCCCAACCCGGGGATCGTGAATACAAGTCAGGAGGGGGCGCAAGACCAGTTGAAAATAAAGAAATTCTCACTTATTTTTAGTTATTGGAGTGAAATTTCGTTAGCCGCGTTGAACGATTTTGCGTGCGAGGATGCTTTCTATATCCATGAATGCCTCTCCTGTACCAATCGTCTTCTCCTTCACCATTCCAAACCTCTTCTGGATTGCGCCTTCCCAAGTCTTCCTTTCTGTCTCATACCTTTCACATTTGTCTCATATACGGCCTTGGCCACTTCGCCATCCTGGAAACATGGCCGAACCATCTCAGCTTATGCTCTTCAATAATATCCCCAGCCGGCCGAAGTTCCACATTTGACCGTACTGTTACGTTTCGCACTCGGTCTCTTCCGTTTTTCCCTACCATTTTTCTTATATATCGCATCTCCATGGCTTGGAGTTGGTCTTGTGCGTTTTGATTAGAGTACAATATTCACTTGAATAGGTGAGAATCGGTAAGAAAGTGTTTTTATAAACTACTTTTTTTGTGTTTTTTGACACTTCTTTTTTCCCGATGAATCCTTTCTTGAGGGAATTAATACACCTGCTGGCAGTTTTTATTCGTTCTTTTATTTCGCCATCTATCCAGCCGTGTTCGCTAAGGTGTGCACCGAGATATTTAAAATCCCTTACTTGATAATAATAATAATAATAATTTAAAATATCAATACGGCCAACAATTGGCACTTTGAGTGCTAATAGAAATTTCAATTTAAAAACTATGACATTTAAATAATTCAGACTATAATTGATTTATAATTTTTTTTTAAAAACTTTAGCCCAAAGTTTTAAATTTTCACTTCTGTTGATACACATGACTCCCTATTTTTTGTTTTCTCTAACCAGTACTTTTTTATCTTAAAATGTAATTTATAACGTTGTGTCTTGTGACAGTAAAACTAAATGTTTTGTTTTCAATGTTCCTAATACTCGTTGTTTTTTTCATATGCCCAAACAATTTATTGTGTAAGGGTGCGTGGGAGGCTTTCATTTACATAGAAGGGGGGCGTGGAACAACAAAGTTTGGAAACCCCGGTTTTAATTTGTGCTGTTAAACATATTTACCTTAATAACATGCCAAATAAAAGTTGGAAATTTATAAAGCCGTAAATCCAAACTTCTAAATGGCTGCTTCAAGGATGCTGTTTGTTAACTACGCTATTTAAAATATTCATGCAGGGTGCTGCAAATGAGTTCTTGAGGAAATGGATGGGGTTCCATATGTGGGCTGATTTTTACACCATTATTTGTAGACTACCAATCATTACAGCACAGGATAAAAAAGAAGCAGATTACATGTGTAAAAAACTCCTGGAAGAATATAATAGTAGGAGAATAAATATGAATGAATGATTTATTATTCCAGTATAAATTATACCTCACTATTGCCGTTAGTGAGGCCTGTGAGTGGTGCTAATCAGATCTTAGTGACTGAGAAAGGTTGGCGACAAGGTGATGCACTTTCAAGCTGGGTATTTAATGTGGCATTCCAGAAAGTCATTAGAGACTCTGGAGTGGACGTGAGTGGCCACATATT
The DNA here is from genome assembly GCA_037127475.1 of Arma custos. Taxonomy (NCBI): domain Eukaryota; kingdom Metazoa; phylum Arthropoda; class Insecta; order Hemiptera; family Pentatomidae; genus Arma; species Arma custos. Next base: position 39,147,962 of record CM073763.1, read on the forward strand.
TTATAAAAAGCAGTCAAACCCTCGCTCATGCCGGTGATATTGACATTATGAGTAGAACTGAGGGTGATTTGAAGGCAACTTTTAGAAACATTGAGATGGCTGCCCATGGAGGGCTTATTATTATAAACGTTGCCAAAACTAAGTATATGCCAGTAAATGCATGGAGGGATAGTTCCTACTCCTTAATTATATATGTAGAATATAAGAATTATATAAGCCCTTGTATAAATAGAAGGATTTGTTTACTTGGGTTCCTACCTGAACAGTTGCCACGATGTGGAGCAAGATATTGGTAGAAAAATATTAGCTGCCAATAGATGCTTCCATGGCTTAAAAAAAAATGTTCAAATCCAAACTCATTGAAAAAAGTACAAAGGTGCTGATTTATAAGACCCTTATTAGACCTATGCTGGCCTACAGTTCTTGGTAGGTATGATATTAGAACTTGGTACTGAAGAGAAAGATGAACAGTGCATCAGTGTTTTTGGAAGGAAGTTGCTCAGAAAAATTAGAAATATAGTAGTTAATCAAATCTGCCTTCTGAGTCGAAATAAGGATTTTTGCAAGGACCGGTAAGCTTAGTTTTGCGGATCTTTCAATCACTCTCCTACCTAACTTCTCCTCTTAATTTAATGTTGGGGTGTATATATTTGAAAAGGATTTGGAGAGTACTGGAATATCTCACCGAACATCTTTGGATTGCAATCATTCATTCTTATTCTTCAATCTCGTTTTGTTTCAGCTTCGCCGTTGCCGGATCTGCCTTCCGCTGCCTCCGTGATCGTAACGAAGATCAGTGCGTCGTTGTGACTGGAGAGAGCGGTTCTGGTAAGACGGAAGCAGCCAAGCTGGTCTTCCAGTTCCTGGCTTGTCCCCACTCCAGGGAAGCCATGACTATCGCCGAGAAGTTGGTCCACATCTCGCCGATATTAGAAGGTATCATCAGAAACATATTCACTGATTGGACCAATAGATCATTGAGGCATCAGTTCGACAGGTTGTCGCTTCGAATCATGTCACATTAAGTTTTAAATTTTTATTCGTTTCCTTTTTAATATTCTCGAAAATAGAAATAATTGGGAGTTTTACTATTAAAAAAAGTGTATATTTATATGAAAGTTGTGTATTTCTGATATCAAGAAATGAACGTTTTAACCAACATTTTGAAGTTTATTATTTATTAAGGATAAGAATTAATTATAATCGAATAAACCATTTCAGAAATGAGACATATGACGTTTTCAAGATTTATATGACCTAATACTGTTCTTTAATCTATATAGTCAGAATTAGTTACTATATATACAGTCAGTAATAAAATAATTTTTATTTTAGTGAATATTTAAAAGGAAACGAATGAAAAGTTAAAACTTGTTGTAATTTAACTAGAAGCGACAACCTGCGGAACTGGTACCAACGTCGATAATATTTATATCAATACAAATTGCTTTGGTTTAAACTCAGCTGTAAATATTCACTTGAGAAATTTAGTGTAGTTTGTAATCTCTTGATCATATCCAACTTGCCTGTTTTTTGTTGTTTTTTTGTTTTATTGCTTTAAGCCACTACCTAAATAACTGAATTTAGTTTAAGCACTTAATATTCTTCAATTTGTTTTCATTTTAATTTATAAATAAGGTATGGTTTCTTTACTCATTGGTATATTTATTTTATTTTAGCTTTTGGCAACGCTAAGACTGCTAGGAATGATAATGCCTCTAGATTTGTAAGTATAATAATTACATTGTAATCAATGATAATATTTCTGGAATATTTAATTTATTTCTTTTAATAACGTATTTATGAATTTTCTTTTTACAGGGGCAATATATAGAATTTGAATTTGATTACAAAGGGGACCCACTGGGTGCAACAATAAGCAATTGTGAGTCTGTTCATTGTTCTCATAAATAATATGCAATATTCATTTTATAAACACTTCTCAAAACTATTTATATTGAATTAAACACGATCTTGTTTCTTTCATGCTCAAAGATTTATTGGAAAAGGTAAACAAAAAAATCTTTGTTGTAACAAAAAGTTGTTAAATATTAAGTATGTATCTTGAACCTTTCCTGACCATTTTTTATAGACTAATATTTTTCATATTTCAGTCACGTGTTAGTCACCAAGCACCAGGCGATAGGAACTACCATATATTCTATCAACTAATTATTGGTGCTGATATTTCATTGCTCAGTATGTTTAAATTTCTGTTTCTATTTAGATATTTTATTTATAATAAGAATTACACTTTTGAATTATTTTAATTTTTAGAGTTACTTAAGTTACAAAGAAATGTAGAAAACTATGCCTTCCTTCAGTGCAGCCGAAAATTACATTTAGAGACAATAGATGATAAACGTGATTTTTCAATAACAAGGGTTAGTCTTGTCCTTTTATTATATTATCAAATTTTTATTTTATTTTTTTATATTTATAACCAATATTAATAATTTATAAGCGGTTGAATGAAACTTTTTCAGAGATCTTTGGAAATTCTAGGGCTGACCCAAGATGAAATACTAAACATACTAAAAATAGTATCAAGTGTTCTTAAACTTGGTAATGTCAATTTTACTCCAACAAACAACATCGATGGAACCGAGGGCTGTAAAATCAACAATGAATATGGTGAAATAACATTGCATCCATATATTGTTAAAACACAACAGAGCTGACTTTATAAATCACTATTCCTTTTTAGAAGTTTTTGAAGTGTGCGAACTCCTTGGTATGGATCCAGGAGCCTTTCAAGCTGCTCTTACATCAACTACTTGTTTTACAAATTCATCTATCGATATGCCACTTACTGAGCTGTCTGCCTCTCAAGCAACGCACTATAAGAACTCCCTCTGTCGGGCGTTGTACAGCAGAACATTTACTTGGCTTGTTAGTCGCCTTAATAATGCAACAAAGGTATTTAAAATATCTCATAATGATGATGTTATAAAGAAATTATTAATATTTTAAAATCAATTTTTAAAGGCTTTAATGAAAACCCTGATTTATTCATTAAATTATTAATAGGCTACCACTTTTTTGTTCAACAAATAACTCTTTTTGTACGCGTAGTAAGGATAGAAAAGATATAACAGTGCATGAATATTGTCAAATATATGTGCAGTATACATTAAAAAAAAAGTTATCTATTCTCACCCATTAATTTAAACAAATATCTGTGTATTTGTTTCTGTTGTTGACGATGACATAGGTATCTCTTAAACAGATGAAGAAACTAATTGTCTTGTTTTGTTTTTGGTAGATATGGATTCATGTTTTCTTTTTCATATCACAATTTAATAATAAAGTAATATAATGAGATGGAATTTTCGATGTGCTGTTCTTAAATTCTTCTAATGATTTTTTATTAAATCCAACTTTTGACTTATTTTATTCCAGACATTTTTATACTATATATATATATATATATATATATATATATATATATATTTTATCTTCTACATAATTTTAATCTGTAAAAATTGTATTCCAGAAATTTTTATATTATATTTGTATTATTTCTGTTAACTTTGCTTTCTTTTCTAATTTTATTCTATATATATTTTATTCCAGGAATTTTTATGTTAAACTTTTATTATTTCTGTTGACTTTTATCTCCTTTTTAATTTTATTCTACTTGCAATTATAGGCCAAACAATATGGAAAGAGAAAAGTTCTTGGGATATTAGACGTCTATGGCTTTGAGATTCTGGACAACAATGGTTTTGAACAGTTTATCATCAATTTTTGTAATGAAAAATTAAATGCTGTCATTACTGAAACCACTCTCAAACAAGAACAGGAGGAATATATCCGAGAAGGTATTGACTGGTGTCCTGTTGAGTTCACTGTAAATACTGCTGTATGTGACATTATTGAAAAGGTAATTATTTATAATAAAAAATAATGTATATTAATTTTTGTTATTATTATTATTAAACCTTTTCGTGCTGATCATATGTTAAATTTTTTTTTTTTTTTTCAAATCAATATATTAAAGATAAGTATTGTAATTATAGTCAAATAAACCATTTCAGAAATGAGACATATGACGTTTTCAAGATTTCGAGAAAAACTGTTCAGTTCTAAAACTTTAAATTATAACAATATATTGTCTAAAGAATATATCTATTGATTATTTATGCCAGGTTTCAGAAATGTAAATATTACTAGATGTTCAGACATTGAATATTCTGTTTCTGCAACAGAACAGATTCCAATATCTTTTCAAAGAGAGTTTGATACCTTTATTAAGGAAAAGGTGCTATTCAAAAGCCGAAACAACTTTTCTTAGTCTTTAGAATATTCAAACAGCTTCACTCTCAATTATGATATTATTAAACTTCCTCATGCATCTTTAAAAAAAAAAAACATTCAGCTTATCTGAAATAATTTTCTAAATAACAGGCTGCCAGTGTGCAATGCATATAATGAAAAATGAAACGTAAGGTGTGCTAACTCATATGGAAATTTACGAGTTCATATTATTGAGAAGTGTGACTTCATTTTGTATTTCTCATAAGATGTTTGATGCTTCCAAAGTTGAGGTTGTAGAGAAGTAAATAATGCACTTAGTCAGGAAAATAATAATGAATCTAACTGAATATTCTTGTGTTATACAAACTAATTAAAAATCAGACCATAGCATGACTTTTGATTTCTCCTTCAGCCCAGTCACTGAGCAATAGAATATTTGTCTCTAAAAGAAGCAACATATCAATGTAATAAAATTTAAAAAAGTGTATACTGTATTGATAAATCTGGCAAACATAATGCTATATTGATCTTTTCTGCTGAAATAGCACATGTGATTGACTTTTGTTGTTTCTGGTCTAAACAAAATTATGAAAATTGATTTTTCCATGATCAAATAATATATTTTTATTACTATAATATATAATATAATTTTATTATTTAATTAGCACTATTGTTTGCATCTATTTAACCATGACCACTTTCCACTCAAAACTGTAAAAAAAATACATTTATTGATTCTAAAAGACCAATTAATTATATATTTTTTAAGTTCTAGTTAAATACCACTCTCATTAGTGTAATATATTAATAATTAAGATTTCCTTTGATAATTTAACAGAATAACCATGGAATACTATGTCTACTTGACGAAATTAGTAGCAAATCACTGGACGAAAATGAAGAAGGAGATCGAGTACTGTTGTCAAGAGTGCTAGCTCTTTGCGGCTACAGCCACCCAGTCCCTGACAGGAGGAGGCATCAAACCTCTGATAACAGTCTTCCAGCTAATTGTTTCAGGTAAATCATCATTTAATCATATTTAAGATATAATTTCAAGATTTCAAACGCAAAGTCTTGAGTATCTCAAGTATTGGCAAACCAATAATCAATCAATAATTCAGAAACATTAATGCTTAAAACAGATATTGCTTTGATAAAGGAAGTACATGCAATTATTTACTAACACTATTTGGTGTATCTTTATCGACAGTTGATATGAAACTTATTGCATTTTATATTGAAATATGTGATGGTTTTCTTCCCCGATTTAGCCTGAATTGGCAAAACTTTTTCTGGATCATTATCTCACTCAAAGCTTCTAATTACATCTTAGCAATGCACTTATGTTTCTTTTTAATTGTTTTTTATATTGATTAATCAATTTTAATATAACTTGATAATTTTATTTTAAAAAATATTTGAATTATTTCATGAATTATTTGTATTTTGAGTTTACTAAATTTGTTTTAAAAAGTAGATAAAATGACACATTGTGAATTCATTTAGGTTTAATCCCCCCCTCCTCTGCTTTTGTCTTCCATATTTATTTCTTATCTTATTTTATAAATGGAGTGCTCAAGATCAAAAGTGGATAACTCTGAAATTTCAAAAATTAACTATTTCACTAGCTAAGTCAAGTAATTTTTCAGATTAAAACACTTTGCTGGAACTGTAACATATAATATCAACGGCTTTGTTGAAAAAAATTTGGATTATGTTCCAAAGGACCTTTCACATGCTATGTATAACTGTGCACACCCTTTGATGAAGTCTCTTTTTCCAGAAGGTACAAATTAATTTCAAAACGTAATTAGTTTCAACTTATTACACCCTCTTTATAGACCATTGACAAAAATATTTGTTTTGATTGACTGAATTTCAGGAAATCCTAAAAGGGCTATTTCGAAAAGACCTCCAACAGTCGGCTCGCAATTTAAAGTAGCTCTCGGAGGACTCGTAAGAAATATAGTTTCAAAACGTGCTCATTATATCCGTTGTATAAAACCCAATGAACTGAAACAGCCCAGGATATTTGAAATGGGACTTGTGCAGCATCAAGTGAGATACCTAGGGTAAAGTTATTAATTTATTTCTATGAGAATCTATATTGTGCCAAAACCATCAAAAAAAATGTAAATCTTTAATATATTATTGACTTTCATGAACTGATAAATTTGACTTTTATCCTAATGAAAACTATCCTAGCTAAATTATCGGCCTTGTATTTTAATAACCCTGAACCATGTGCTTATCTATTTTTGTTTCCAGCCTTCTTGAAACTGTGCGAGTTAGAAGATGTGGTTTTTGCCACAGACAGACATACATAGCATTCCTCGAGAGATATAAAATGCTTTCACTTCATACTTGGCCTAATTGGCAGAGTGCTCCTGTAGAAGGTGTTTCTTATCTTCTAAGGGATTTGCCAATACCAAGTGGCGAATTCGCTTTTGGAAGAACAAAATTATTTATCCGAAGCCCAAGATCAGTTAGTATTTTTTATGTGAAATAGCTGATAAATATTTGTAAATATTATAATTATATCTTTATTTTTATATGAAAGAGAATAATATATTTTTAATTTAATTAAGTTTCATTATTCAGTTCGTTGCCTTTCCCTTATTTAATTATAATCTCTATTTTTCAACCAAGTTCATGTGAAGAATGATAAAATATAATCCTACAAAAACTTATTAATTAATCTCTTGGCATTATGCCATGTTTTGAATTACCTCTCTACTTCTAATTTTGATTTCCATATATTCTATATTATTTAATAAGTTATTAAAAAAATAAAAAAGTAATTGTTGATTTTATAGGTTTTTGAGCTTGAAGAATTCCGTCGAGAAAGGCTTGAAGACCTAGCTACATTAATGCAGAAGACCTGGAGAGGCTACAGGGAAAGAAAAATATTTCTTAAGAAAAAGGAGAGCCAAATAATCATAGCTTCGGCTTGGAGAAGTTGGAGGGTATTTATTGGAATTTTAGTTATTTTTTTTTATACTTCTTAGCAACATATAAATTTAATTGTCAGTTTATTATTTATTTTTGTTATTTATTATATTGTTCAATGCTAACTAAATAATCATTTATTTTATTTTGGTTTGCTTTATTTATATTCTGCATGCTGCATGCTAGGAATGCCATTTTGGGATTCCATATGAAGGTCGTCGCCATTTATGGTGCTTTTATAGAATAGTAAGTGCAATCTTTCTTAAACCATATACTGTTTATTTTTTGAAAATAACAATCAAGCTCACTATGAGCTTATTAGCAATACACTTCTGAAATATTAACATAAAAAATAATATGTAGGTATAATACTGTTTTAATTTTCTTTACATTTGGTTTTAAACTATTGCTTTATGCATGTTCTTCTGGCTTCCGTCATTTTATCTTCTTATTAAGACAGTTTGATGATATTCTGACCTTCCGCAATTATGGATCCTGAGAACGTTTTTTATAGGAGTTCTTTTTAGTTTTTTAATTTCTTCTGCTACTGTAGATATATAAAGATCATCAATTTTTATATACAAGGAGTACATCATTGACATTTACTGTGAGAACTTAATCTTAGAACTTTTCAATGATACTTCTGAATCTCTCATACATTCCCACAGCTGGATTCCATGTATCCAGATAGGTTCTAGAATTGACTTTTACCAAAGAAGTTTATACACAAACTAATAGGATTGTCCAATTAAAAGCCATTATATTTGATATAATACATTAACTGTTATAAAATACAACTGTAACTTAAACTCTTTTAAATTTAAAAAATACTCTTATGATTATATTTTGCTGATTTGATTCAACTATAAAAATAGAAATAAATTATAATTTAATGATTAATTAGTTAAGATTAATATCATTAGTATAAGGCTATTAAGATCAAAAGTCTTTGCTTTTTTTTCTCCTTTCAGCCCATTTTATATCCTCAGGTTAACAAGAAAAATAGTATATCTTAAGTTTTAGTTAAACTACAATAATTGTTCTAAACATCTTTGCTAATTGATACAAACTATGTTCCTTTTTCTAAGATAGTTTTTTTTCATGACTTAAATTAATACAATATGTTGATTCTAGGCAAGAGAAGAATATAGAATATTAAAGAGAAGAAAATTAGTTGACTGGGCCGTACGCGTGATACAGAGGCATTTTATCAGATGGAAGGTAAACAATTTACCCTTAAAATCTCAATATATTTTAAACTCATCAACGTTTGGTTGCACCTTACTATTTAATATAAAATATTTAGTACAATCTGAGGTTCCATGCTATTTAGCCAGAGTCTTGCATAATTAAGCTCTTTAAAATTTATATGACAACAGAATAAATGATTATGTTAATAGCGAAAATTATTTGTTTACATTTAATATAAATGCAAATAAAATTTTACATTTGATAAAATAAAATTGCTGTGTACTCCCTTTTAATTAATCTTCCCCTGCAATGCCCTTCATATTACAAATGAAGTTGACATGATGATATATCACCTCTTCATTGAACTTAAGTCTGTTAACAAGTGAAGTCCTGCCTGGCCAATGGCCAGTGAGAGAATAAGGTGTTGCTTGGCCTAAGGCCAGGGAAGAATTGAAGCTCCCTGTCTCCCCTCTCTATCAATATATACAAATGTACAAACTGCAATTCATCCATTGTGCATTACTTTTACATGTATTCTAAGAATTATAGTTATTATAGATAAATTCTCAGGATTAAGTTTATTATTAATTTCAGACTTTGTTTACTTTGCCATTGACATTAGCTTTTCAGTCTTATCTGTTTTTCAAATCCAATTACAGTTTACGTCAAGACCTTTGTTAAATTTATAACAAATCACCGCTTCTTTCCTCCAGTTTCGTCTTAGCATTTAATATTTAGCAATAAACAATGAGACATTGAAGTTTTAAATATTACACCATTATTGAAACCATTGTCTGTCAAGCAATCCGTTCAATGGAGCATAATCTTGTTTTGAACAAGAACTTATTATTACTGAATAAATTTTGAGTTGAAATCAAATTGAAAATTTGAAATCAATGACAACAGCTTTGAGAGAAATAGAGTTTATAATGGAGATGGTCATTCAAAGGGAAATCTTAGTGAGAATCTGTCAAGGCAAGAACATGAAAAGGAGTCAGCAAGATAGTTTGGAGTTTCCCAATTCTAGATAAATTGATGGCTGCATAAGGGAAAAGTGAATCTCTCATTAAGAATGGTTCCCCATTAATTTACAAATGAACAGGTGCGACACTGGCTATAAGATAATCAGTAATATTTAAAAGCCCAAATGTTCACATTAAAAAAATTGTTACTTGCGATGAAATATTATTAAAAAAACCATAGCTATATTATAATACATATATATTCTATAGTATATAGAATTATAATAAATACATAACATTTGATGTATTAGAAAACATTAGAACTTAAAAACAATGGAATCAGCAAGCAGTCAGTCTTTAAGAAAGGATGATTCAGAAAAAGGCAATGCTCTCATTTTTTAAGAATTATAATTATTACTTAAACATCCCAGAAAGCCAAAACATTGATTTTTATCTTTATAAAAAATTTGATTTTGTTAACACCTATCCACTCCGTTGTGGTTATATGAAATAAAATTTTTAGAACTAGATGGAATGGAGCCTCTTTCTCATCCTGTCCGGAATTCATCATCTCCTCCTACCATCTTATCAAATCAATGTCTCACTATTGAAGGAAAAATCTTCAATTCTCGGGAAAAGATTCAAAATTGATGTGCTGAATTTTCTCATTCAAAACTCAATAAGCGTTATTATAATAACGGGATCAAACAGATAACCAAGAGGTGACAAAGAAATCAATTAGAAATACTGAATTAGAAAAACTAAAATTCAGTTTTCTCTCAGTTAATTAAAAAAAGTGTTGAATTATAATTATTAATTAATTATCAATAAAAATTATTATGTTTTATGGATTAGTCTTTTAAATTCTATCTCACTAATCACCAATGAATACAAACAACTATTAAACTGATTTTATTAAAGTATTTTTTTTATTATCTTCATGGTTGAAATAAATGTTTTTATGTTCTTTCCTTTTAAGTATGTGATATTTAAATAAGACATATTTTTAATCGCATTAGAGGAAAAAGTTCCTGTTACAATTAGCTGAAGAGTTGTCCGTCAGCAGTGATTCACCTATAAACAGGGACTGGCCACACTGCCCGAGTAGGTTAGCAGAGACCAGCTTATTATTACGAAGAATGCACCACAAATGGAGGGTAAGTAATACAATTCATGAACATGCTAATAATTAATTTAATTTAAAAAATTTACTTTCAAAACTTCATTTAAATTCTTCGCTTTTTACAGTGCCATAAATATAGAATGAAATTTGACCAAACCGCCAGGAATAGGATGAGAGAGAAAGTGACTGCTAGTCTTATATTTAAAGATAGAAAAAGTTCTTATCCAAGGAGGTAAATCTATAATCTATTAAACTTATCTATCATGCCATGCTTTAACTAAAATCAATTTTAAAAAATATTTAGAATATATAATAATATAGAAGAAGAAATAAATTTATATATGGCTTCTAATCCTTTATTTTTAAATTTTGAAGATCTGTTTAGTCTTATAATTTTTGGTTGATATAAGTTTTAATAAATACATTTACAGTAAGATAGCTGCATTAATAACTATTTTTAATTGTTTTTTAGTGTTTCCCATCCATTTTTGGGTGATTACGTTAGATTAAGGCAAAATGTACAGTGGAAGAAGATATGTATCGAAACTAATGATCAGTATGTAGTTTTCGCTGATATAATAAATAAAATCACTCGTTCAAGTGGAAAGGTATGCATAAAAAACAAACAATATTTTTTAAATATACTATGAATCTATTTTCACAAAAATTAATTTTCATGCCTAGTTTGCTCCAATACTGTTCGTGCTTTCTACAAGTGCAATGCTGATACTGGACCAAAGGACTCTTCAAATAAAATATCGTGTACCTGCTGCTGAAATCTATAGGCTTTCTCTATCCCCATATATAGATGATGTTGCTGTGTTTCATGTCAGAGCGGTAAAGTCATCTTCTTATGTGGATTTTTCATTTATTTATATAAAAATAGTAATTCTTGGAATAATAATTGGAATAATACTTGGAATGAATAATTATTCTATATACTAATGAAAAAAATAAAAATATACTAGTGAATGTATTCACTAGTTTTCATGATGCGACAATCATTTTAGTAATATAAAAACTTTTTAAAAATTATAATTAAAAAAACGAAGTCATGTGTTGCCTACATCAAACGTTGTTAATTTTTGCATTCCTGATTAAATAAACATAATAAAAATTTTATAATTTCTTTCATCAATGAACAAAATTGAAAATAAATAAGATATTCAGGTTTTGATTGTGGATTATTGAAAATAGGTCATGCTCACCAAAATATAAAATTGCTACATGTGAGGTTTGAATAACTTTATTCATTCATAGCTCACTTCAACTATCCTTATATCCTCATAGACTAACATATCTATTTATTTAGACCAGCCCAAGCTGCGAGTCGGGGAGCGAAGGAGGACCAGGTTGCCTGTTTCAGAGCGAAATGGCAATAAAAAAAGGAGATTTTGTCTTCCAGACTGGCCATGTTATTGAAATAGTTACGAAGCTGTTTCTGGTTATACAGAATGCTGTCGGTAAACCTCCTCAGGTCAATATCACAACTGAGTAAGTAACAAAGTTTTTTATTTCAGATGATTAACCATTCTAAGCTATAAATTTTATAATTGTTTATTTATATTTGAATTTATTGATTTTGAGGTTTGATTTATGCATTACTTTATCATAATATTATATAAAAATACATATTTAAATGGCAAAACTTCAAGAACTTATAGGGGACCAAAAAACTAAGACAAAAAGTCCTTTAGAGATTTGCTTGTTTTTGCTTAGTTTTAGAGAAAATCGCAAAAAAAGAAACAAAACAAGTTTTCATTTTTATACTTATTTATTTACATTTATAGTTATGTAATGTTCTTTTTAATGTAAATATTGCTCAAAATGTTGTCCCCTTGCACCAATGCAAGCATTACATCAAGCACTCACTTGATAAATTGCAGCTAAACATTGTTCTGATGATATTTGGTGCACTGCATCTATGATTCGGTCTCTTAATTGCTTTCATGAGTTGATTGAAACCGAATAAACTTTCTGCTTCAAAGTTTCCCATACGAAGAAATCCATGGGTGTCATATCAGGTGATCTGGGTGCCCAAGGTACTATTTCCTCCACGTCCAATCCATCGTTGTGGATAATTTATATCCAGCCAAGCTCGAGCAACTCTGCTATAATATATAATATATATATATAATATAAATATATATATATATATATATATATATATATATATATATATATATATATATATATATATAAGTTGGAACCACATTTCAATCCGCTGTTGTAAGGGAATGTCATCTAAATAATTATAAAAGTCATTCTCCAAAAAATGTGTAAATGTGATCTTCCAGGTAAAAAATATGGTCCCACCAGTAATCCGTTCCGAATTCCAAGCCAAACGTTAATAGCAAATTCTTGTTGAAACCTATTCTCTATAATAGCTCTGGGATTTTCATGAGCCCATACATGATAATTTCTTTGATTAACAATTCCTCCTCTTATAAAGGTAGCTCCATCGGTCCATATCATTTTTAATAGAAATAAATTATCATCGCAAATTTTTCCAAGAAATTCAATCTCTTGACATAATCTTGTGGTAATAAATTCTAAACTTTTTGAAGATGGTATGGGTAGCGATTATCACCTTTCAAAGTTCGCCATATTGCTTGCCGCGATATTGCTAATGCAGCAGATGCTCTTCGGATGCTAGTCTCAGGATTGTTATTGAAGTGGCGTTGGACACAATTTCTTCTCTGATAATCTGCTCTTACTGCTGCCTGGAATTGGTCGCCTTCATTACGTATTAAGAATGACCCAGTCTCTCGTAGTCTATTAAAAGTTAACGAAAAGACTCATCGATTAGGCACTCTTCTATTTGGAAATTAACGCGCATACTCCCGCACCGCTTCTAAAGCATTACCGGTACAGAAACCATACACAAAAATCATATCAGCGTATTCAACATTAGAATATGTATGCGGCATTGTGGCTGATGCTATTCACACAAAAATATCTGAGTAACTGACTGAAGACTGATTTAGGAATTATAATCCTAGAAGGAAGCCAAAATGTAAACAAATAAAAGAATGTAACAGATAACATTAAGTGTTTACATATCTCACTGTCTAGCCTGACGAACTTTGAAAGGTGATAATCGCTACCTGTAACATTTTTGTTTTGTTTCTTTTTTTGCGATTTTCTCTAAAACTAAGAAAAAACGAGCAAATCTCTAAAGGACTTTTTGTCTTAGTTTTTCGGTCCCCTATAAGTTCCTGAAGTTTTGCCATTTAAATTCGGGACACCCTGTATATATATATATATATATATATATATATATATATATATATATATATATATATATATATATATATATATATATATATTAAGAGATAAATAGGGAGAATGCGAGAGAGCAAGAGAGAATATTTTTGTTAAATATGATAATATTAAAAAAATAGATTTATCCAAAAAATTTTATTCATGTCTCAAATAAAAATGTATATTTATTATTTTTTTGTTTCACAAATAATCCACTTGGATCATAGTCAGAAATATAATAATAATTTTTAAAAAATCTTCACTTTTTTTCATGATGGGCTCATTACTGTTAATTATCTGGCTACCTCAGTGGTCAGCCCTATGTATAGTTATTAAACATATTAACTAATTAATTATGATTTATTCTTTTGTAAAATTTGTAAACTCAAACATCATTTATTTTATGAAGAAAAACTCCTTATGTTTATCAATATATTAACTGTCTTAACATTTCCAAAAAAATATAAGCACCTGTGTAATGAAGTAATTGAGTTAATTTTAAAATAGTCTATTTACAAACAAGGATCTTACTAGTAAACTGTATACTAACGGCTGGGTTACTCTGGCAATTCGCCAGCCCTGTTTAAGCAGGTTTAGTCTCTTTGGATTAAATTGGGATATAACAGTTATAGCTAGGATAGGGTGTGTGGTTTTCATTGATACCCATCTCCAGGTATTAAAGTATATTATTAATTAGAATTGCATATGAATATGTGTATATGGATTGCATAAATCTGAAATTATTTTGAATTTCTTTTTAGACTTTGTTTATTTAATTACCATTCAAAATTTTATAAAATGTAAACGTTATGTGAATCCTAAAATCTCTAACTGTACTTTGTTATTTAATATATATATATATATATATATATATATATATATATATATATATATATATATATATATATATATATGTATGTATTGTATGTTAAAAAAGTAAAAGTAGAAAATGTTTATATGTATATGCTTACATACATAAAAGCATATTAAATATTTATATATACATATAATTCATATGAACATCTTCTATTTTTTTTCTAACACAAAATTTCCCAACTTGAGCAATTGTCCCAATTCACATCAAAGAATATGACTCATGTGCTGACCTGAATCAATGGTTAAAATGATAGAAGTAATGCTTCAGTTAAGGTTCCTAACAGATTTTGACAAAAAAAAAAAAATTTTTATTTTTGGTCAGGTAAAGCTCCTAACAGATTTTGATAAAAAATAAATGTTGAATCTTTTTAAATTTGGTATTTATGAGTTTGATGTTAATGGGGATCACATATAATATTTTAGGGGCCAACATCAAACTAGAAGTAACATTTTATTTGAAACAGCAATCAAATTTTAGTTTAATCAAATATAAACTAAATAATTTTAAATTTTTTATTTAACAGTTTTATACCAATAGAAATAATATATTAAATTTTAAATGTAATTGATAAACCAGAAGTTATACTTTCTTAAAACTCGAAACTGCTAATAGTTCTGTCAAATGCCAAAGGAGTTATCAGAATCTTATTAAAAATAATCTTTAAAAATTTCTCTTTTTACTTTTTTTTATAAATTTTGCTATGATTATGTAATAATTAATGAGTGCTAATATAATAATGCAAGATGAGGTATCAAATTTAATTTTAATTTGACTAAATATCTCTTTTTCTATTACCGAATTATATATACCGTTTAATAGGCATACAAGGAAGTGATTTGTTGACCACACAAGATTTTTTTTCAGATTTGAAGCGAACTTCGGTCATCAAACTGTTATGGTTGCCTTCAAGTGCTTAGGCCTCCCAGAAGTCCAGCCTGGCCAAATTAGGGTTGTTCGAAAAAGTGGCAAAATGGAGATACTATTATGATCACTGGCAGATGCCCTCCTCTGGGTATATGTGATATGTTGTGGCCTTAATACAGGTAAATATGTGCAATAGGTCTTGCATCTCACTTACAATTATTTTTCACTATAAGTGAAGCATCCTTTTTAATATGAAATATTTTTGAAAACACCAGAAGATAGAGAAATATCCAATTAAGATTTTCTCCATAAATATTTTTATATTGAAGTCATATGTTCATATTAGAAAGATTGAGGTGTTTTGAGTTTAAATATTTAAGATGGAATTTGAAAACAGTGATGTTTAGTTAGAGGCTTTAGTTCATAAATAGGCAAATTTGTTTTTACAAAGTACATATTATAATTGTGAAATTTTTCTAATCCAAATTTGCAACAGAAATACATATTTCAAGGTCCCCTGTTTCTGAATAATGCTTAAATGAAAAACAAAACTTGTAGGTAAACCCAAATATATAACTACCTTAAATATATTTGTAATTATAGTAGATATTTGTCAAGGGTATCATAGTATTTTTTGCCAGAAAATAACATCATTGAAGTACCAATTAGTTTTATAGTGTCATTAATGAAGTAGTCTTAGAGGGGTTAAAAGCTGAAATTTCTTCCTCTGAAGTCCTTAAAGTTTATTAATTTAAAAAAATTAGCCCTCTTTCATTGATAGAGCAATAACAAAGAGATGAATATGAAATAAGAAAGAATTCGATGATTAACTTAAGGATAAAAGAAAAAAATATTACCCAAGTGGAAAACAAGTTCACAAAAATTAGAGTAGTAATTAATATAATATATTATTCAAAGCTAAAGATTTTAGAAAAAATATTATTAACAAATAAACTTGCTAAGTGATAATAACAAATGTTTAAACTTAAGTGATTGTTGTATATAATTTATATAACGATTATATCGTTGTATAATTATTTAGGGTCTAAACGTTTACAAGGAATTAACATTGGAACAAAATTTACACTTTTAAATTTCATTTCAATTTAGGAGATGAGTAGTGCGAAGATTTATGCATTTTTTTTTAGCTAACATGCGTTACAAAATTTCAGCACTTTAGACATCATCTAATTTTATATAATTAAAAAACCATTCTTATGGTAATTATTTTTATATGATAAAGTAAAGTTTCTTATATTTTTTCTGATTATCAGTTTTTATATAATTACTTAATTATCTGTGATTTACAGTTTTTACTAGATTGTTTCTGTTTTTTAAACATAGGCATCTTTGAAGTAATAGAAAATACCGAGTCCTTAAATTATACAGTAAAACCTCTATTATCCGTCACTCTCTGTTAACCGTCACCTAAGTTTGAGAAAAATATAAAAAAAAAGATGTATATATATATATATATATATATATATATATATATATATATGAGATGAAAATAGTTGACTGGATGATCTTATGTAAAGGAGATAGTTGGGGGGTGCAGTCAATAAGTACACAGAAGTACATCCATCATTTGTTGGTAATCAAGAGTTCATATTTTTAAGCACCATTTTTAATCTTTCAAATTCATTTATCCTATCTACTTTTTTTCAAACAGACATTGTACACTATTGTTATTGTACAAGAGTTTTCACTTATTTTAACTTTTCAAATTCATTAATCCTATCCACTTTTTTTCAAAACTGTCTTTGTACACTGTAGTTACTGTACAATAGTATTTCTATTATTCACATCTGTTATTGTACATATAGTTCCATACTTTTCTGTAACATGTAACATCATCAAGTCCGTTTTTCATACATTTTATACCTTTATTTTACTAGTTTTTCTTTATTCTTCATATTCCAACCTTTATGTATATGTAAATATCCTCATTTTGGTTTCTTTTGTTAACTCCTCCTTTTGATTTTCCTTTATATTAGTATTTTGTACTGTACTATCCTTTCTGTACATTTATTTTCTATTTTTTATTTTATATGCGTTATTTATAATTTATCATCTCTGCTCATTTTCTTTATTTTATTAAATCTGTCTTACTTTATTATATCTGTCATTATTTTCATTTGCTTCTCATTATCAATAATTTGTCATATCTGTCTTTATCTTAATTTCATTATATCTGTCACTATTTCTATAATTATATCTGTCACTATTGCAATAATTTTTTTATATTTGGCTTTATCTTAATTTTATTATATCTGTCACTATTTTAATTCATTATTTTCACTATTGTTATATTTGGCTTTATCTTAATTTTATTATATCTGTCACTTTTTTAATTCATTACTTTCACTATTTTAATTTTTTCATTATCATTAATTTTTTAAATCTGTCTATATCTTTATTTTATTATAATCTGGCTCCTTTTCTATCTTCATATCTGCCACTATTTTATTTTTCTACATTACTTGTCACCATATTATTGTTACTGTACATTTTTTATATTTTTTTGTTCTGTTTGTTTCTCTGTTAGCCCTGAAGATGACCTACACTGTAGGTCGAAACGTCGGCACATAATATAATATAAGTTCATCACTTATTCTGTGTACTTATTGACTGCACCCCCCAACTATCTCCTTTACACACACATATATATATATATATATATATATATATATATATATATATATATATATATATATATATATATATATATTATTTGGTTGCTAAAGTCATAGAGGCCGGCTAAGAATCAATCGTTGTGTGTTAACAACTTCGTTTTCTAGAATCTGTTGTTTACTCAAAACCTGGGCATCCTCGCACACATTTCTCAGAAATTAATTATCTTCTCATCTCTACCTAAAGTAGCTTCCGGAGTTGAACTACCTTCAGTATTCATTCTTGTCTTACTGGTACTTGTCGTTTTCTTAAAAGTACATACAATAATAATGGAAAAAAACACAAAGGAAGAGTTTAGATCTCGCTACTAAGTTTGAAATTTTAAAACATTTACGAAAAGGTGAAAGTGCTTCAATCTTGGAAAATTCCTCAGACGAAAGTTAATGATATAAAACGTGCGAGGGATCCCTAGAGCATGTCCCTTCTATATCATCATTTAATGATTATTAAGAAGGGGCATACTACGTTTGTGCACAAGGAAAGAGCTAACCTCCACCTTTAAATTTATATTAATTTCTCAAGAGGGAAAAATTGGACATACAATAATTGCGCTTTAAGCTATCGATGTACGTAATTATTACTTTTTAAAAACATTTTTACTACATATGTATACCTTATTAGTATGAATATAAGTTACGAATACATATATAATGTTGAATGTTTGAAATATATTGTTCAGTTTATGTATATGTGTGTGTGTGTATATATATATATATATATATATATATATATATATATATATATATATATATATATATAAGAAACATATGACTCACTCCCATATCCGTCTATTTCCCAAATCCGTCACCATCTTGGTCCCGTACCCTGACGGATAATCGAGGTTCTACTGTAATTCTTTTATTTGCTGTTAGGCGAATCTCATTTTTTAATAAATAGGCATAGATTTAAACTAGATTTAATTTTATTGCACTGTTATGAGATTAAAAATATTGCTGGTATAACAGCAAACTATTGTAGATCAAATTTTACCTGTAAAATCCTCAGTTCTCTTGTTGCTATATCCATCCTCCAAAGATCAATTAATTTTAAAATAGAAAACATAATAGAAATCTTAAGAAATAGCCTAATCAAAATGATATATCATTGTGTTTGTTTCAGCTTGGGGAACATCAATACTGTTTTTTTTAGCTGAAAACTTAATTTATAGAAAAATATAAATTGCTTGGACTGATCCATAACAGTGCCAGAATATTTTTATTATGAAACTTGTGGCCTAGCTGTCCTAGCACTTAAAACTTCAGGCCTTAGTTGGAAATGTGATCATTTGGTAACTTTATTTACAAATTAGTTTTAAGCCCTCATTCAGTTTTTACTTCGAAGATAAACCATAAGTCCGTTTGTTACTTTATTTTATATATATGGATCCTCAAAAATTATAAACAATTTTTGATAAACATTTCTAAATTCCAAATAATTATTTTTTTTGTAACACATATTTATAATTTTAATTTATTTATTGAATTGAAGACGACCCATTCCTTTAGTTAGAATGGAATGTACGCAGGAGGATTACAGGTATTTTTTTAGGTTGCTTGGCTTAGTCGCTATTGTTAGTATTTTGTTGTACCTAACTGTTTATGCTGCATATAAATATTGCCATTAGGTTGCTATATTATTTTTCTTGTGTTTTAAGTATTTGAATATTTTTTTGTAATTCCAGAACATGTTTATACTAATCAGAGAAAAATATGCAAGAAGCAATTAAACAGCATTCACATATTTTTGTTATAAATTGATGTAAGATAATATAAGTAAATGACCAATAGATAAAATTAGTAAGTATTAAATAAATAATTTATTATATTATACATTGTGATTTTTTTTTTTTTTATCATGAAATTTAGCTATAAACACAGTTCTGGGACCAAATATCTGTTTGAAAAATAGTTCTCATACATATAATAGTACACATGTACAAAATTTTAACTTTTTTTTTATAATTGCTATAAGTTTAGAGGAGGGCTTGAAAAGTTTAATGTAGATACATTTTTAAAATTTTGTTTTTACTACGAAAAATTAACAACTTGAACTTAATAGTAGTACTAACAAATTGAAAATTTTTATTGGCATTACCATGTTGTTTTGAATTACATATATTTATAAGATGTGAATAAACTGATTATTGTACATAAGAAAATTGTTAAGATGTCGTTGTAAATAATGTTGACCGTTCTCATTAAAATATATTGAATTATATTTCTTAATACCATATAGTTAAACATATCGTTTATATAACTGCTTATTGTTTATATATTATTTCTGAAAATATAACTGTACAAATATTGGTAGAATTCATGTACATATATTGGTTTATCGAGACTAACTGCCATTTAATAGTATTTAACGAAATACTATTCTTAAAGCAACCTTCAATTTATAACTCGATGCATGACATGTGAATAAATTGTGCACTGTTGCTGAGATTATTCTAGTTTAAAGAAACTGGAAGATTTAGGTAATTGGTTAGAAATCGTCAATTAAATATTACTATCTGTAAGTATGTTCTCAGGTGTAGGTATGTTAATTTAATAATAAATTAAAAAGTATTGTTAATTGTAACCAGTTATTTTTACTGTATTTCTTGTTATTATAGAATTAGCTGGAATTTTCTAAAAAAAAATAAAGTTTTCTAATTCAATGTAGGTCAGTTTTAGTGGCCTTTGTAAATAATGTATATTAGCCTCAAAATTCTTTGTGATTGTTATAAATAGAATATATATAGTTTATAAGTGTAATCAGGAATAAAATATGAACCTTATTCAATAAAGGTATTTGTTAAAAAAAACTTTGTGTAATAATGTTTCCATTTAATCATATCATTTATGGTCCATACAATTTTTTTTATCCTGATTGTCAAGTTTTAGGCTCTATTTATACAATTCTAATGTCAATAGATGGTAAAACACTAAACCAACTAAGCATCTCTAAGAGTGATGAATTTTTTTGAAAAGGAAAAAGAAAAAGGCAGTTTCATGGAGAATTTAGAAATTACGATTTATCTCTTAAATTTTATTAGAAATTAAATTTAAGAGGTGAAAAACTAGTAGGTTTCAAAATTCTGGTGGTTCTGAATTATCTGATGGAAAGGGAATGGGTCATATATTAAAGACTTAAAATAGAGGTAATTTGCTTTCATTAGATTTGTTACTTCATCCTTTTTTCTTTAAAAATAAAAATAGTACTGTACTTAATTTAATTAAAATTGTACAGTGATTAATGAACTTATGTTTTAATTAGAATTATAATGAAATAAGCAGGGTTTGCTCAAAGATAGAGATAGAGGGTATTTGACTTGTTCAGACTGTACCATGGCTAATAAGCAAAACCCTAGTCAAAAGTCAGTGACAAGGATGAATCAATGAACAAGGATCAGTGGGAATGAATGATTTTCAGTATTCAGTAACTACATTACTTAGCATTTAAAATAAATTTGTTACATAAATTTACTTAGCATTTATAATAAAATATTGATATCCGAATTACAAGAATATATTATAACTAATCCATCAGTTATCTGATACTGAATATTCTTGCAAATACATTTATTGTTTCCTTAATTTTTCTATTTTTATTTATTCCTAAAAAGTTAATAGGCACTGTGCCGACTGGTAAACATCTGAGGGCTAGACCAAGACGTAGGTGGGAACATTGCGTTAAGAGTGATCTAAAGAATTTAGGTTTGGGTGGGGGTCTGTGGACAGAGGTTTGGGTTCGCTAAGCCTTTTTATTATTATTATTTTTTCTATTTTTATTTGAGTGGAAAATAGTTGGCTGGATAATTATAATAATGAATTGAATTGGTCAGGAGGCGCAGTCAAAAATAACACGAAATAAGCAAAAAATTATTTTGTGTTATCTTTGACTGTACCCACTGACCACTTCAGACCATTTTATATTTTTTATTGGTCATCCTAAAATCTTTTTGAAAATTTGATAAAAATGAAAAAATGTGAAAACAAACATTTTGATAAAAAGGATTTTGGAGTTAAAAATCATTTCTCTTTTATTAAATTTATATTTATCATATAAATTAAAATTTATTTATTTAATTATTGATTAAATTTTATTTTAACATTTGTGAAGAAAAGAAAAAAGAAAGTTTTAGATACATAAAAAATATTGAGAATAGACCTTGACAACCAGTTCAATTTAATATTTACATCCTTGAAGCTATGTTGAATGATGATGGAATTCCTGAGCTGATAGCTGCTATGGGCTCAACTATCAAGTAACCTCTCATAGTTTTACTGTGCTATTTCAATATGTAAATAAATAGATAGTTTCTACAATTGAGTAACTTTGTAAGAGCAGAGAAATGACTGTCATGTAGTTATATTCCTTAAAGTTTCATTCGTTTGAAAAATCTTTCTTAATTTATTTTTTACATTCTTTATCGTTGAAGCTATTTTTTTAAATAACCAACGATTTAAATTAACTGAATTGAAAATCAATTATTTTCTTCTATTTATTTTTCAAAGTTTTTTTTTTGTATTTTATACAAGTAAATCTGTTTTTGTTCCCATTTTTTTCTTTAAAAAGAAAATTTTGATTTCTCATTTAATAAAATAAAAATAATTTTCTCTCTTACTCTAACAAGTGATTATTTATTATCTTAAGGAATTTCAGAAAACAAGTATATTTGATTTTATTAATTATTCAGTTATCAGTTTTAAAAATAAACACTTGAGAAACAACTTTTACTCTTGAATTTTTATCATAAAGATAGCTCTTATCTTTATTGCATAACCATAGCAAAATAAAATCAAATATGGATAATTTAGTTTTTAATTATTGGATACAATGAGTGAACTGGCTATAAAAACAATTAAGTTTAACATCAGAAAAGCTAGAAAAGATGACAGTGAAGAAATTTTTCGCCTCGTTAAAGTAAGGTTTCAACAGCTACCTTATCAATTAGTTAGTATTGCAATTATATAATTTAATAAGAAATTGTAAATAAATTATTTTCATACAAATTTTCAGGAACTAGCTGAATATGAAAAACAACCAAATGCTGTGATAAATGATGCTAAAAGTAAGGAGATAAATTTATTATTAATTAATTTTTCAACAAAAAAAATTATTTATTTCATTGTTTTTAGTAGTAATTTTAATATGCTTTATTTTAAGCTTTGGAGCACGATGGTTTTTTGGCCCAACCACCAGCATTTGAGTGCTTGGTTGTTGATGATCCTAATTATGACGGTATTATAAATCGACTTATATGTCAGTGAAACTTTTGTATTTACACAAACGTATTTTTTATAAAATAAGTGAGCATTGCATTTTATAGGAGTGAAACCTAAACTCATTGCCTATGCTATGTATTGTGTAATTTATAGTTCTAAATCAGGCAAAAAAATTGATTTTCGAGATATCTATATCTCGAGCAAATATAGAAGCCATGGCATTGGAAAACAACTACTATCAGCTGTGTGCAAGGTAAATAGTATTTGTTTAGCTGTGGAATATTTTGTTACAAGTACCTTTCACAATACTGAAAACTAATTTCTATTTTGATTCAGGAAGCAGTTAAAGAGAATGTGGTAAAGATGAATTTGACAGTCCTCAAATGGAATCCAGCTAATAGCTTTTACAAAAAGTTAGGGATGATTAACATAACAGATACCGAAGGACGGCAGTGTCATTTGATGAAATCAAATGATATTAAAAGAATCGCCAATTTAGAAAGGTTATTACTTTAATGCCTTGAAAATTCTATTTACAATTTACTTATCATTTAATATCTTAGTGAAGAGAAACATCAAAATTAAGCACTTTCGAAAAGTGTCAAACTAAATTCTTATTCTAAATATTTTTATTTTGAAGAGAAAAGATTTGCCCCGGCCGGGATTCAAACCCGGGTCGTATGTCTCTCCGTGACAGCACTCTACCAATTGAGCTAGCGATAAATTCTTATTCAGTCATGAAAATGAAGTTTCTTTAAATTGTAAAAAAAGTGAATAAGGTGAAGAAATTGTTTTTATTAATTGTATAAAAAACAAAACATTTTTGTAAATAATAATATATTTCACTATTCTTAAAAAAATAATTGAAAACTTTTAAGCACCGTGCCAAAAATGGTTTTGTGGTAATCTTAAAAGTCTTATTCAGGAAAAAATGAAAGATAATTTGCATTTTAGCTTAATAGTTGAGTATAAATTTCCATAGGATAATTTTTTAATTTGAAAAGAACAAAAATATTGACTTAGGCACGTAATTACGTATTTTATCTATCAATCAGATGCTTAACTAACAAATCGAAAAGTCATTCAATTTTAATTTTCAGGAGAGAAACCAAAAACTATATAACCTTGATTGTATAAGGTGGACCTTAGATATTTTTTACTATTGGTAAATGCAACACTAGTCAATGTTTTCATACATACTTCTTATAACAGAAGGATATAAAAGTTTTTTTCTCTCTTGAAAAGTAATGATTTTTGTATTTGCCATATAAGTGTGGAAATGACAAAGTAATTAATCTAATCACTTTTATTATGAAGTAATTTAATGTATGTTAATTTGAATTTTTTTTTTGTTAAAACAGGTTAGAGACATCAGCCAACAAATTCGATATAAGAAAAGCTACCAAGGATGATTGTGAAGAAATATTTAGACTAATAAAAGTAATTATTTATTATATTTTTGTTTATATTTTGATTAATGAAAAATTTATCCTTAAGTAATAAACTGAAGTACTAATTGTTTTATTTTTTTATTTCAAGGAGTTAGCTATACATGAAAAAACACCAAATGATGTGAAACTAAACTCAGAAAGTAAGAAAATATATTTAAAAATATATGGTATAAAGACATTTCAAAAAGATAGTTATTTGTAATTACAGTTATTTATTATTTTATTGCATGCCCAATATCATTTATGAACAAAAATATATTATGCACATTATCTATAAATTATATTTTTACCCAAGTTAATCACAATCAATCAATAAAGTTTCAATTAAAACTTTTTTAATACTCTGCATTTTTGATAAAATGTAAACCATTTGATCTAATCCTGGTCAGCTTTTTTACTTTTAGTTGATTAGTTTCTGTTACTATATATTGATATCATACATATATTGATATCATATATATAGTAATCAATGAACTACTTTAAAATTAAAATTAAACTTAATTACATAACAAATAAATTAAATAAAAAAGAGAGATATTAAATAATACTAAATATATCTTTTCAGCATTAAGAAGAGATGGATTTGAATCAGAAAACCCTCCTCCTTTCCTGTGTATAGTGATAGATAAACCAGAAAGCAATGGTAAGTTAATTAATTTTCATATTTCTCGGGAATTTCATTCAACTTTAAAATTTCTATCTCTGATGAGTATTTTAAGTTTTTTGGTTATTCTTACTCTGAATTTTAAAATATTGTGCTAGTCTATGAAGTTTTTATTACTTAAAAAAATCACATTGAGGAAATTGAAATTAATTTTGTTTTATTTATAATTTCTCGTTAACCTCACAGTGAGTTCAGTAGGTTGTCTGAAGTGTTTCATAGTAAAATGAGTTTATTGAAAAATATTTCAAATCATACTAACATAAAAAAATAAATATTATCTACAGTATTTTAAGTGAGCCACTCTAATTTGTGACCAATTTATAAAAATATACATATATTATTTCTTTATTTTTTACATCAGGTGAACTATTGGGTTACACATTATACAGTAGATCATACAGTTCAAACGAAGGAAAAAGATTTGTTTTGGGAGATTTATTCGTTTCTGCAGCTTACAGAGGTCAAGGACTTGGCAAAATATTAATTTCAGCGGTCTGTAAGGTATATACATATCAATAAATTTATTGATAAGTTTTAATATAATATTTTTTAATATATTTGTTTTTAAGTAACTACACAGTGATTGTTTACTATTCAGATGGTTGGATAATTTTATTAACATCAATATGTTTTTGGAGAACAAATGAGCATTTCATGACACAACCTAATTTATTAATTTTTCTCTGATATATTTATCTTATTTTACTGGGAACTAGAAGAAGTTTAGTACTATTATTTATTTATTTTTATTATCTATTTATAATTAAATGAAGATTTCATCAAAAATTAATAATAATGTACAGCTTAGTGAAGGTATAAAGTATAAAGAAGAAGAGACAAAGTTAGAGAAATTAATTTTAAAATGATCCAAGATAAAGAAGCTATATGAAGTCATATTATAAAAGGGGAAAGGAATTTGAAACTTTAATAGTAAAAAATTATATGAATTTCTTTTTTTCAAAAATTGTTTGAGGAAAGTTTTAAATATCACCCATCTGTATATAATCCATTGAAAACCACCTGTTTCTACATAAAAATTTAAGGCCCATTCCATTTCAATTTTCCAACAAATTCTTTGGAGAAGGAGACACTTTTATTAACAAATTTAATCTTAATAACCTATGCATTTAAAGGTCATTTTATTATTTTGCTTTGAACTTCTGGGCATACTTTTCTTAGTAATTTTTACATTTTATTATTTTACTTTGAACTTAATGAATTTACTTTATTTACTAAGCCGACAAGTACATAAAAGTATGAACAATTAATCAAGAATACAAATTTATAATAATATTAGATGATAAAAAAAATGTTCTCCATATAATTTTTATGGCCAACCAATAATAATAATTAAGCACACTCTGAGTACGTTGTAAAATTATTTATAATATTAACCCCAACATTTAAAAATTAAATAACCTATTTGTAAAAAATATGGCCGGCCACCACCATTCCTGAAGAATTAATTTGGGTTTAAAATTTTCATATGTATTAGGATAGTAGGAATTAATAGGAACTCAACAGCATAGTAGATAACTAGGTCCGACAGTACTGCTGTCTGTTGGCAAGAACATAGAACTACCATAGTTTCCACAAAGTACCGCAAGGTGCCAGCACTAGCGAGTTGAGACACAGTCCTGGCAGTTGAGCTCCTGCGGTATCCTACTCTCCTATTACAAAATAAAAATTTTCGAGCTAGAATTCTTCGTCGGAAAGGCTCGCTTAATAAGGCTCGCCTTTCTATATTTTAATCTTCTCATTTGGTATCTTTTCGTTTACCTCCTCATTTTTCTTTCCCTTTATATTACGTTTACATTTTATCCTTTCTGGACATTTATTTTCTGTATTTTATATTCCTATTCTTTAATTATTATATCTGTCACTATTTTAATTTCTGTTCATCATCTATAATTTTATTTTTATCTATCACTATTTTAATTTTATTATATTCTGTAACCACTTTTATATTCATTATCTTTAATTATCAAATCTATTCACTATTTCATCATATCTAGTCACTATTTCACTATAAATCCTGTCTTCCCACCCTTATTTATACCCATACTCTATCACATCTATAACTTCTCCTTGCAAAATTCCACATTCCCTTCTTCTTGGAAAACGGCCCTGGTCCGACCAATAAACAAAATTTCGAACCCTTCCTCACCTCAAGACTTCCGCCCTATTTCCCTTCTTTCTAACCTTTCAAAACCGCTAGAACACCTAGTACAGAACCAACTTTCAAACTTCCTAGAAGAACGTTGCCTCATTAATCCTCTCCAATCTGGCTTTCGTTCTGGACATTCAACTCAATCCGCTCTCCTTAAAACAATTCATGACCTCCAGACTTCCATCGAACACCAAAAACTAACTATCCTTATCCTTCTAGACTTCTCTAAAGCATTTGACTCAGTTGACCATAACATCCTACTGACCAAACTTCAAAACCTTCCTTTATCCAACAGTGCCTTGCACTGGTTCAAATCCTTCCTCTCAAACCGATCTCAGTTTGTTGTCGTTCCAGGCCAACCACCATCCAAGACTCTCCCCCTCTCCTGTGGTGTCCCTCAGGGCTCATCTCTGTCCCCTACTCTATTTTCAATTTATATAAATGACCTTCCCCACCTCATCCACCATTCCAAATTCCATATCTACGCCGATGATTTTCAAATATACCTGTCCTTTCCCCCATCCGACCTATTACTAGCCACAACAAAATTACAAGATGATCTGAACCGAATAAGTCAGTGGGCAGTGACTAACAAGTTGAGGCTGAATGCGGGGAAGACAAAGGCGATGGTAATAGGTTCCAATCACCTCCTTAAAAAAGTTCCTCATTTCCCAACCCTTTACTTAAATAATGTTCCCGTTAAATTTTTCCAAACAGTCAAAAACCTCTGAATCACTTTAGACCAATCCCTCTCCTGGAAAAGTCATATTTCCAATATATCCCGCCGTACTTTTTCTATCCTGAAGAGATTAAACTATTTCCGTCACCTATTTCCATTTGAAACTCGTAGACTCCTAGTTACCTCTTTAGTATTCCCCCACTTCGACTACTGCTGCGCGGTATATGGGGGTGTCTCTGTGGAGCTCGAGGCCAAAATAAAACGTTTGATGAATTGCTTTGTACGCTTTGTCTTCGGGATCCCCAGGGACGCCCCTGTCTCCCGATTTTATGAAGAGTTGAGGTGGTTGTATCCTTCCTATCGCCGTAAGTATTTCCTTGCATCCTTCCTCTATCAAGTTATCCAATCCCGCCGTCCATTATACATCTATGAGCTCCTCAAATTTAAATCCTCCATCCATTCCCGTGATACCCGTTCACACCCTTCCGATTTGTATATAGAGGCCCCTCGAACCGCTACTTTTGACAGATCGTTCCTGATTAGGTCCTGTTCCCTGTGGAATTCTATCCCTTTTTCCATTCGCTGTTCCAAGACCCTTCCTACCTTCAAATCCCGCTTATTTGATTACTTCCTATCCCTCCAGTTCCCCGAAGGGCATACATAAAATTATCAACAGAATAATATTTATATTGTTTATTCATTTTTTTTTTTTGTGTGAAAAGTTCTTTTTAGTAATTATTTTAATTTTATTTAGGTTCTATTTCATTATCATAAGAAGTTATTTTTTTATTTATTTATTATTATTTAATCAGCTTTATAGATTGACTTACCTGCTTGTTTTTTTTTTCTTTGTACTCTAAGGCTCTAAAGCCCACAATAATGTAGAATTATGTTATTCTAAAGGGACTTGTCCCAGAATAAATAAAGAATTTATTATTATTATTATTATTTTAATTTCCACACTTGTACCACATTACTACATTACTTGTCACCATATTCTTGTTACTGCAACGTTTTTTATATGTTTTTCTGTTTGTTTCTCTCTCTTAGCCCTGAAGATGGCCTACATTGTAGGCTGAAATGTCGGCACACAATAAATAAGTTACACTTATTAAGGTGTTTTTATTGACTGCACCCCCAACTACTTCTTCCTTATATTTCTTCTTCTAGCTTGTTTCTTGTATTTATTATTTTTTTATTATATTCTGTCGGCAACCACTGAATAAGTATATAGGGAAAAAAATTAAATAGTTATCTGTTCCATTACAAACAGTATGTATTTTTTCAAACATTTGTCTCATACCAGATAAATCATTTTCTTGTGTATTTATATTTAATTTTATTTGTTTATATTAAAGCACTCACTGGTTGTCAGCAACCATTAACAGCCGCTAATTAAACAATAAAGAGAAAAAAAATTGTTTTAACTTAAAATTTTATTAACACTCTGCTGGAAACAAGGAATTATATTTTAAAATATCAAAAAAGATACTACTAATGTTTTAAAATTTTACAATGAAATAATGTATGTATGATTGGTGTGTTATGCATCTGCAAATGTTTTTACTTTTGAAAATGATGGTACTGGTGTGTTATCGCAGCCACCGTTATTTGTGCTTACTTGTTCGCATGCGCGAGCAGTTATATTTTGAAACAGTTATCTTTATAACAGCTACCTTGCTGTTATAAACTCTGTTTTTAAATCTATTTACTGGGGTTAGGGGTGGTTAGTGTTAGAAATATAATGTATAATATAATCATCTGTTAGAAATATAACTGTTATAAAATATAACTGCTACAAGTAGGCAAAAAGAACAGTGGCTGCGTTAACACATAAGTACCAAAATAATAATAGCTACATTTGAGAAAGGTTTGAAAAAAAAGTTGATGAAATACTTTTTGATTTTTCATTCGATATACCAATTAAATTATTCTTATTTACAGGAAGCTATTAAAGAGAATGTGAAAACGATCAGGTTTAATGTGCTAAAAACTAACCCATCGATTGAATTTTATAAAAATCTTGGCCTTGAAAACATAACAGAAACAGAAGGATGGCAATATACTATGATGGATAAGGAAGTTATAATTAAAACAGCTGAGATATATTAGCCTCAGGTAATCATATTAATTTATAATTAGAAAGTAATTGATAATGAAAACCATTTATCATTAGTATAATAAAAAACAATATTGCTTTCTATCTTCTTTTTTTTTTTTACAGAACTACAGAGTTACTTATTGCCAGAATAAGAAGTCTGATGACCGTCAAAAGTAAATAAAAGTATTTCAAAGAAACAGTACTATGTATTTTCCAATATTTACTGTGTGTTTTATTGTTTATTATACTTAAAATGCCATTTAGATATCATAAATAAAGTGACTCAAACCAAATATAGGTTTTATCGATTAATTTATCATCATTCATTTTTTTTATTTAATCTTTTTACATAATACTAGCATAAATTGATGTTCCTATTGTCTTTATACATAGGAATGTATAAATATAGGAACCTTTTTCAATAAAAAAGAGGAAGTTTATTGAAATTTCACAACTCTAGTTATTCTTAAAAGAATCATTAATTCATATTTTCCTAAGCCGGTTAATGATTTTAAAGGAGCAGCACTCGCGTTCGGTCGGCATACTCTAATGCACCAACCCGAGTGCTCCTCACAAGTTTCGACATGTTCGTATTACAAATGACAAATCAAAAAAGTATAAATCAAAAATGACAAATAAAAAAAAAATATTAACTTTTTAAATACAATATAAAAAACCCAGATGTTTTTGGTTACATTTTTGTGGGGAAAAACATGATAACATAAATATAAAATAATTTTTTTTTTTTTAATTTCAAGTATGGTAGCTCCAGGTATTCTTAGAAGAATCATTATTTCACAATGTCCTTAAAATGTGATAAAATAAATATGAATAACAGGCACAAACAAATTTTATATTACAAACACTAAATAATTATAAAACTTTTCTTCAAATTTTTATTTATTGACTTAAATATGAGAGAACAATAGTAGGTTTAAATTCTTATTTGTAGACATAAATATATCAATCGTATAATAAAAGATGATTTTGGGAATGAGCATCTCAATACAAAATAAAAACCTCATTTCATAATAGAAATATCACAAATTGTTTCCTTGTAACCTGAATTAAATTTTATACAGTAAAATAAATATTGAAGTAAAAAAAAATACTATCTGATAAGCAAAAAAAATCAAAATACACTTTTTAGATTAAATTTTCAATCTTAATGACTTGTCAAACTAAACCTATAATCATAAACCTTCTAAACAACTTGGAAATTATTTTAAAAAAAATAATTACAAGCAATAAAAAACCTAATCAGTTGATTAAGTTCAGCATTTTTAGATCGATAAGATGCTGATAAGCCAACTGCTCATCCACCAGCAATTCTACTGATAGATTAGGACCCCGTTCCTGAAAGAAAAATTACATTATTCTTCATATTATCACAATATTTATTTTTAGTGATTAAATGAAATCAGTTTAAAATGGATAGATTAGTTAAAAAGATATAGGCCATGGTAGGTGAAATCATTTAGGCATCTACCTAAGCAACCCCCTTAGCTATCGCAGAGCTGGTTCGAATCCGAGCACGACAGATTAAAAATTACTTCTATGAGGATGCATAGAATAAATTTTGACCTTCTCATTATGATTAGAAAGTGTGATAGTCTGTAGTAACAATTCATCTTGTGATAAAGAGTAGGAAAGGAAGTTAATTCCTTAAAACCAGTTTAAAATAGATGTTCAGGTGATTGAAGTATAGTAGGTACATGCTCACATTTATGAAATATTACCTCGAGTAAGTTACTCGATAAATATACCACATTTGCAGGCATTTCCAATTATATCTATATCATTAAAGAAACCACATCAGGCATATATTTTGTGTTATCTACATTTATTTTATGCCAGGCTTACTAAATTCTTAGGGATTCGGTGTTTAATCAATTTATTAAAAGCGAGTGGCTAGAGATGGAATCCTATGCTGTTTTTTTTAAAATTGATTAATTACAGTTTTATAATTTTTTCTAATATTCAGTTGCTGTCACTCTCATCTTTAAACAATAGGAATAGTGTCAATCTGGTTAACAAAAGGTCTACTACAGCACTGAAGCCTAATTTTTTTTTCTCAATAAAAATCTGATAATAAAACATTCCCAACATAAAATATGGGATGTGTATATAACATAGCACTTAATATCAATTAATATCAATGACTAAAGTAGCCTATATGGCATACAAATTTGTAGACTGTCTTTAAAATCAGTAATATGTTAAGATTTTCCAGTAAAACAATAAGTTGAATAAAATTAATATTTCTTTTACATATTTTGGTTACTGTCTTCTTTTTGCAATTTAAATATGACGTTTTATTAAGTTTTTTATTAAATTGTTCAAATATTCATTAAAATATGTGGTTATAGTTAAAAGGTTTTATAAGATTATTAACATATAATATCTTTTAAAACTTGTGTTTTATAGCTTAATGTCACGTGACCACCAGTGTTGAAAAATGCCTACATGGCACGGTTGATATTGTACTTATTTTAATTATGCATAAAGTTATTAGCATAGACAATATTATACATACTACAATATCAGCTTTAACAGTTTCTTGTCCCAAACACTCCTGTATAGCATATAATATTTCTGAAGAATTACAATTTTCATTCACAGCAACATTATACAAAGTACAAAGTACTCCCTGCACTTCAAGATCAGCCCATTCTTTCTTAATCTCATGAACGCTGAAAACAATGAAAATATATATATATATATATATATATATATATATATATATATATATATATATATATATATATATATATATACTAATGTCTAATATTCATAAGTAATCAATTATACAGAGGCCCAAAAATGGCTATTAAAATACTACTCCATCGAATTATAATTAGTAACCCTTAAGTTTCTTAATATAACTAACAAATACACTATGAAAAAAATGAAGGCATACTATAAAAAAATTACAAATTAAAAAAACAAAATAAAAAAAATGATTTAATTTTATTTTAAAAATACAAATTTTGAATTGTAATAAGGGTACTACTTCTTATCAAAGAGAAAATATCATAACAAGCCTTAGCTAAATTAAATTATATTGATGAGCTGATTTAATTGTTGATAAATTGATGCCTTAATTTAATTGTTAATATAAAAAAGGAAGGGAATAGAATAGAGTAGAATGTGATTATTCACAACCTTAATTTCTGTAGTGGACTCCTACTTTTTTTCCCAATTCATTTACCTACTAAGTTATCCTTGCAAAGTCAATTGTATTAAGTTTACCTAATACTTGAATTTATGTCTTCAAGATTCATAATCAGCTATACCATATTTTTTTCAAGACTTTTTATCAATTCAAGGTCACATTTAAATTTAAAATAGTCCATTTAATATACGCGATAAATAAAATAAGAGATTAAATATTTTATAAATCATAAGTATGATACATACCATGAACCAGGAACAACTTCTACATTCCCATAATCAACATATTGCACTAACAACAAGTCATCAGGTAATTCCTCCAAAACAAATCCTCTGTACCACTTCTTATCCAAAGAGAACATAGCACAACAAGCCTTATCTGAATTAAATTAATGAATTTGTATTAATTCAATCTATTTAATTTATTTTTATGATTTTTATTTTTATATTTCAGATAAATTGTTTCGGTAAACAGAAATTATAATTATAATACATACACTTGTAAGGATGTTGCAACAGCGGCTGATTTGGGCCTTCAATTTGCATTTCATTTGATAATGCCTTAAAATCTTCCAACATTTTGAGGACCTAAGGGAGAGGAAAAAATCAGAAATCATTATAAATATTCAAACAAAATTTTACTTTATCAAGTTTAAGCAAATGTACATCAATATTAAACAAAAAATCTATTGAAAAAAAAAACTATTTAAATAGACACGAAGTTTTAAAAATAAGTGGTCTTTGTTAAGCACCTAAATAGTTAACAAAACTCTAACAATTGGGTAGTAACTGAGATATAATATCGAGACTGAATAGATCTTATTTTACATTATATTATAAATTTATCCACACTACTTAAAAATGCATTTGATACCGAATCAAACTAGATAATATAAAATAAACAAAAAATCACCACAGGATCTTCTTCCACATCTTCAATATGTAAAATAACTTGGATAGGAGATAAGAATGCTGTCACATCTACAATCAATGATTTCACGACTGGTGGAATTTCAAACGCTTTAAATACTAAATTTGGCTGAAACAAAGATTACACTAATATAGAAGGCAAAAGCTCAACAAAACATATAAAGTAACTGTTAGAGTGATAAATGAAAAGAAATCTAACCATAAATGTTTAATATACAAGGTGTTTGGTTTCAAAAGCAGTTACACCCATTTTCAAAAAAATTTCAGGACTAATCATATAGATTCAATTTTAAAAAATGATCAATTTAACAAAATGTTTTTATTATTTTTTGTTATTGCTATCAATGCACCTCAAACAAAAATTATTAAATTTTTTTTATGATCTTTTCTTTTTTTTAAATCTCATTTAATATAAACAATTTGTTTTATACACTTTGATCAGAAAATATATGGCTAGTTTATGGTTGATAAAAAAAAACTAAATAAATAAAATAGACATTTTTAAAAACAAAACACTTTGATCGATATAATGAAACAATATAGATACATCAAAAATTTTCATTTAAAGTAATAGTGGAATCTTTTGGTATTGATTTTTGAAGGATCTAGACAGTTTTAAAAACATCTAATACATAATTTCTGGCATTATATACTTATAAAAAAAATTTTTTTGGGAAAAAATGGATGTACCTGATTTTGAAACCAAACGCCTCATATATAAATTTTTTTTACTTTTAAATAAAATTTACATGCATAATATATATACCAAGGAGTCAACTAATATTTCGAATTATAGACGATATATGTTTCTTGAAACGTTAGTTTTTTTTTTATACTAAAGCTCATGATAACTTGTATTTTTGGAAAATATTAACAGGGAAATGAACGAAAAGTTAAAACTTGTTGTGATTCAACACAAACTGACAAGCTGTGGAATAATTACCATATTAACCATATTTTGAAAAAACAAAATACATCACAAACTCACAGTTAAAAAAAAACAATCAAAGACTGTATCCCATCACCATAAAAGCCCAAGTGTAATTAATGAAGTATAAGAAAGGTTACAGGACAACAGATAGGAAATGTTTTAAAAATCAACAAAAAAAACAAAACAATTGAAATAAGAGATATGAAAAGAATATAAAAGAAAAAAGAAAGTAAAATTACAGAATAGAAATGCAATTATCAAAAAACCATTTGACATACGTCCTTTTCACAAAGTATATTAATGTAGAAAACTAATAGCTATAAAGAAATATTAATATATATCATATTAAAAAATATATGTCAATCAGGTTCTTGATATTACAACTCCTCTCCTGTAATTTTATTTTCCTTTTTATTATTTATATATATTTAATTTTTATTATTTGTTTTATTCTTATTATCTGTTGTGCTTTTTTGTATGTGTACTGTGTATTTCTTTTTTTTTTTTAATAATTATTATGCCAGTTGTTTTTATTTAAACTATCTTAACAGCTGTCCTGTAAACTAACTTGTGCTTCAGAAATTGCATGTGGATCTTGATGGTGGTATGCTATTTCTGGTTGGCATCTTTAAGATGTTTGTACTAACCAGTACACTACTTTAATAGACTATAATAATCCTTTACAAATGTTGTCCTAGAAACAGTACAGTCTCTACCATATACTGAACTCAAGACCCTCCTTGGGATGAAGAGGTACAAGTTTTTTTTTTATTATTATTAATAAAATAAATATACTGGCAAATAAAGATATACATTTAAAAATATACTAAATATCTAGAATAGTTTTAATGACAACATACCATATCTTTCTTTGACAAAGAACTTAAAACAGAACACCAATGTAGGATTGGAGCTTTCTTAACTTCATTTTTAACTATCGGTACTTCTTCTGTCATAACTGTTTCCAAATCTGGTTTCAGCTCAATAGAACTACTAGAAATCTCAGAATCCGATTTTGAATCTCCTATTTCCCCACTATCATTGTCTGCATCATCTGGACTGGTTTTGACTGAATTTTTGTAAATGGCAAAACCTTTTTTTACAATTTCAGCAATATAATTATGGCCATCTGGCAGTTTCAGTTTTTCAATCTGAAATAATAAATAAATAAAAATCAAATTAAGGATATTAACAATTCTTCATCCAAGAAGTTGAGTGGATTTATCATGCTTTATTGCTTTAAGAGCATTAAAAGTAAAATTTTAAAATGAGAAATAAGTAAACATAATAAGATGTTTATATGAACAAATACCCCATATAAATCAGAACCAGGAATCTCAACTAGTTTTATCTGGCAATTCTTATCCACTAAATAGTACTGAATCATTTCGATATGCCTTTCTTGCCAAGAGCCTGAAGGATCAATCTGAAAAAAAGATAAAATTAATGATATAATGAATACAAATTTTCAAAAAGTTGGTGGAGGTGCACATAAAGATATCCTTCCAAGGAACAGACTAAGCCAATAGGTGGATCACAGGTTGTGGATAGTCAAATTCTATCAGATATGATGGAGATCAGTGAATAAGTAATTATCCTCAGTCCCAGACTGAGGAGAGGTGGTTAAATACTGCAAAATACATACTGCTCTTATCTGCCTTGCACAGTTTGTATTCGGCTTTTCAAAGGTTAGGCTAAGATTATTTGGAATGAAAGCCAAGTGCAACTCAATATCTTAGGCTGCGATGAAAACAGTGGGCCTGGAATGGGGAAACCCTAGGACCAAGACAAGACCCTTCATGTTAGAGGTTAAGTACAGGACTTGTTTGTAAAACAAATTTTGTTCAGAAAGTCACTAAAGTAATTCTAAAGGGACTTGTCCCAGAATAAATAAAGAATTTAGTATTATTATTATTAAAGGGAAAGGATGATTATAATATAATTGGCCAAGACATTCCCAACAAACTATAAAAAGAAGAGGTGGCCTTCATTATTACACTGAACAACAATGAATTTGTTTCGGGCTTAAAAATACCTAGTTCTTATGTATTTTCACCCCCTGAGTTCAAAAATCACCTCAAAAATGACCAATTAGCTCTTGTTTTCAAGATACAGTAACATGCCATTTTTTAATGCTCAGCTTTCATTTTGTCGAGAAATTTAGTTTTTGGATGTTGGTACGCCTGTTAACTGACAAAACCAACAGTTGTACAGCTATTTTGAGGTTATATACGTGATTTCAGTTCTTCAGATAGTGCTTGATGTGGTTTCTGTTGCTTTCTTATTTGAATTTAATGTTTTGGAGTGAAGTTGTGTGAATTCAGTGAATAACTTTTGTTACATTTGTGGTGAAGTAACATTTTCGTCACAGAAACGCAATCTTACTCTTGCTGTTAAGACTGCTTATAAGCATTATTTTGGAGTTACGGTAGGTGACCAAGATAAGTCGTGGGCTCCACATATATGTTGTAACTCTTGTTCAGTTATTTTAAGAGAATGGCTGAAAAATAAAAAACGATCTATGCCTTTTGCTGTGCCCATGGTTTGGCGGGAGCCTACAAACCATATAAATGACTGCTATTTCTGCTTGACTCCACCAATAAAGTCGGGATTGTCAACAAAGAAAAAAAGAACAGTTCAATACCCAAATATTCCTTCGGCTACTCGACCAATTCTACATTCAGATGGTTTACCAATACCTACCCCACCCCACAGTTATGAACTTGAAGTGGAAAATGAAGATAGTGCAGAAGAACTCAGCCAGCCTAGCACATCTCACGATCCTGATTTTAAGGAAATAAATGATAAACCGCACAGACTGAGTCAAGCGGAATTGAGTGATCTCATTTGAGACCTTGATTTGTCAAAGGATAAGGCAGAACTTCTAGGCTCAAGACTACAGCAGTGGAATCTTCTCCAGCATGATGTCAGGGTATCACAGTATAAACAGCGTTCGAAGGATCTCCTTCCTTTTTTTGAAAAGAAAAACAACCTTGTAGTATGCAGCAACGTTAATGGCTTGATGAAATAAGAAATGAAATGAAGGAAAGAAAAGGAAGCTTGGAATGCGTTCAAGGGAGTTGTTAAAGGTTTTTTGGGGAACAAAAGAGAAGATGACTATGTTCAGTTGGTGAGGATACTTCTACAAAAATATCATAAACTTGGATGCAACATGTCTCTTAAAATTCATTTCCTCCACTCTCATCTAGACTTTATCCCTCCTAGCTGTGGTGCGGTCAGTGATGAACACGGTGAGAGATTCCATCAGGATATTTCTGTAATGGAACAAAGATATAAGAGCCGTTGGAATGAATCAATGCTTGCAGATTACTGTTGGTGCGTGTGTAGGGATGCTCCAGAACTCACCTACAAAAGACAGGCCAAAAGAAAAATGAAATCCACATGATGGTAATAATATCCAACCTGCCAAGTATTCTGCCATTAATTTTCAACTCCAAATTAATTTATAATGTTGATAAACTTATGGTTTAAAATTTACTGATTTGCCTCAATTTGTTAGCGTTATATATTTTGACCCATGGTGTATCACAGAAACTAGAGCTAATAAAATTTTTTCATTGTCATTTTCGTTTTTTTCAACCCAAAATTAGTAAGATTTGACTCATGAAGTGAAGGAAACATTACAAAAATATTTTTTTGTAGGACAGTG
Organism: Arma custos; assembly: GCA_037127475.1. Lineage (NCBI taxonomy): Eukaryota > Metazoa > Arthropoda > Insecta > Hemiptera > Pentatomidae > Arma > Arma custos. Next base: position 39,187,126 of record CM073763.1, read on the forward strand.
TTATTTATTAAATAATATTGGGATGTTATTTATTATTTTTTAATGAATTATTTTAAGTATTATCAACACTTATTCATGAAAAATTACCTCTTATGTTTCAAAAGTTCTCAATTGGGTTCTTTCCCAAAAGTGGTGCTTATGTACTAATTAGTATGTAGATAAATAACTTTTTCTTCTTGACTATAGCAGTAGACAACTAAATCAGTAAAAGATATATAATTTATTAGAAAGGATTTATTTTTGAGTATAAAAAATCATATTGTAATGAATATAACTGCGATTAATATATACTTAAACAGAGACAAGAAATGGTTCAAATTAGAAGTTCTGCCATAAAATACGTACTATTAATAGTACAGGGAGAGAGGAGCATCTCACGCGTGGATGTGAGGATGGTTGGTGGAAATTCTTTGGTAGTTCTTCCTCGTTAAGTCCGATGGACTTCAGAACCAACGACATCAATTCCTGGAGGTGTGTGACGTAGGTTTGGCGTCCTATTCACATCTTTTTTAGTTTAAAATTACAGCAGCTGGATCTCTCTGAAGTAAAATTTTCACTATTCAGAGGTAAACAAATCCTCTGTACAGGTATTCGGATGGGGATTGCTTAAAGGGATTCATGACGCAAAACGAAAAATAAGATATTTTAAATCTAGGAGGTGGTTTAAAATCGGATGCAAATGACGTTAAGGGATAACATTTATAAATCGTAGTGCAGTGAAAGGTTGATTGGCAAAGGGAAGTACACCATTTGGTAGGATAGAAACATATCTTTATTTTGGAAAAATATCCCTTAAGAATAACAAGTTCAATTATAAAAAAACAAAACAATAGAGGATCTCGTAATGAGGGTTGAGGTGAGTTAAAATTAAGAATAGATTTCTATGTTGAGAAATCCAGTTTTTTTTAATTAGGATATAGATCGCTTACAAGGATATAGATTGACTTAAAAATTGCTACCTAAATTCTCCTAACGAAAATAGTGATGATGAAATTAAACATAAATTTTATGATAACAGAGTTTGTTTAGGATAAATTATATTAAAAAAAAATTAGGGGACACGAACACAAATGTGGAAAGGCAAGATGTTTACAATCGGACGATCGGTAAAGAAAGTTCAGTGATGATAGGAGGATACGATTAATAAACGTATTCAACATAAAAAAGTCTAATGATCAAAAGAACACTAAATTTTTAATATATATATATATATATACAACATGAACGATTTATAAAGTAAACCAAACTTATATGAGTGCATTATTAAAGTAAAAATCTAAGATAATTAACACAAAAGTTATACATTTTTAAAAATGTATTAGCACAAAAAGTAATTATTTCTACTTAAGTCCGTATTTTTTTGGTACTTTTCAGTTAGCCGGACGCAAATGTGAAAGAATTCGAAGAATTCGTTTTGTAAATAAGCTCTCGTCTATCTCAACTATTTCTTCAGGACCACAGATTTTTTTTTGCTTACGTTCCGCTAATACTTTTACACAAACTACTTAAGAGTAGTTTTTCCAGCCTACAACTTTATTATGATTCATATCCAGACTGATGCCATCTCTTCTCTTTCCTCCAGCGGTAAATAAATCTGTAAGACATTAGAAAACTCAATCCGGAGGATTCGAACAACGTACCATTGCGATTGCACCGCCAACGTACTCCGTCACAAAAAGACTAGTTTCATGATTCTGACGCATATAGAATTCTTCGCCAATATACCTTTCTCTTGAAAAAAAAGAGACTGCATCTTTTTTCAGTACTAGCTAAATCCGAAGTTTTCATCTTAAAAAAAAAAAAGGAAAACGTGCTTTGTTTTGAATGAATTCAGAGAATAGAACACATTAAGAGAATTCTACATTATTTGGTGATTTTTAGCTTGCGACCGGCAGACGGAAAAGTACCTTCTTTTTCTTTAATATACTTTGAAAACATTTTTGCAGGGAAAATCAGATCGATATAATTTACTTCACTCGAGTTACAAAATATAAGTTTTTGCATATTTTATTTATTCTCAGATCCTAAGATTCCATTGAACAAAAATTTCGAGCAAGTGTCGATTCTTTTTCATTATAGAATCATTATTTAGTTTATTTTTTATCCGAATCGGCAATCGACTGACGTGAACTGCTGTTCCTAGCGTTTTTACGAGACCAGAAATTATCACTTCTATAATACAGAATTATGTCACTAATTCTTTCAAACAAAATTTAAATCCCGACTATTTCAGCTTTATGATTGCAGTATATTTGTTAATTATTCCACGGCTTCGAGTTGAGTCACAAATTTAAACTTTTCATTCGTTTTTAATATGTTACAAAAATACAAGTTATCATGAGCTTAGGGATGGAAAAGATAACGTAATTATGGAAAAAGGGGTATATTTCGGTAATCATTTCATGTAGACATGAACTTTTCAATAAACATACATCGATTATACTTCGAAATGTCATTTGAAACTTTTATTTATTGATGAAATTATTACCGAATTCTACTTATTACCAATAAACACATTCTCTTTTCCATAATAAAGCTGACATCTTGAATTTTTGGAAAATATTAAAAATGAAACGAATAAACAGTTAAAACTTGTTGTAACTCAACTCGGACAATCTGCGGAACACATACCCAGTATTTTTATTTTCATTACCGACGAGTACTCGTAGCTACCATTCGACCTTGAACAAGGAGAACAGCTGATACGAAAGATAAGATTAAAGATACTATCGTAGGAATTAAATATACTTAGAAAAATTTAATCCAATACAGTACGCTGCCCCAAACATGGAAGATCTACAAATAAATATTCGAAAGGCGACAAAACGTGATTGTAAAGAAATCATGAAACTAGTAAAGGTATATTTTATATTAATGGAAACAATAGATAACATTTATAATATGAAAATTCATGTGATAAAAATAAAATGCAACTATCATATCTTTTAACAGGAATTGGCTGAATTCGAAAAAATGTCTGATCAAGTAAATCTTGATGCTGAAAGTAAGTGAAAGAATATCTAAAATAATACTTAATAATATGAATTTTGAGCTATCAAATGTGAAAGGATGAATATTACTTTTGATATATTTTAGCAACTTACTTAAAAATGTAGTAATTAAGCAAATTAATTATAAAATTTAGTAATTAAAAAAAGGAAAGTTCAAAAGTAGCGGTTATAAAAAAAAATAACTAAATTTCTTTTTTGTGGTATATTTATTAAAGTAAATATCTAAAACAGTTAACCAACAAATCAAGTTATATGTAACCGGTTTTTAATAAATGGATTGGTAAAACGTTTTAGTGAAAGAATATATATATATATATATATATATATATATATATATATATATATATATATATATATATATATATAAGGCTTTTGAAGTTGGGACCGGCCTAAGGCAGGGAGACGGGCTCTCGCCTTTACTGTTCAACATAGCCCTCGAAAAGGTAATAAGAACAACATCAAGAGTGAAGGGCGGGGTGCACGTCGGGGTGGAGCATAAAATTCTTGCTTACGCCGATGATATAGCAATCCTCGGAAAAAATGAAAAGGATATTGAGAGACTCGCCAAGACGCTGATGAGAGAAGCAGACCAAATCGGCTTACAGGTAAATGAGGAAAAAACCAAATATATGACAGTGAGCCGTAAAGTCCATCCCAGAAAAAGCATCTGCGTGGATCGCAAATCGTTCCCGAAAGTGGATAACTTTAATTATCTTGGCTCCACAATAACCTCAACCAATGAACAATTAACTGAGATAGACCAGCGTATAACAAGCACAAACAGAGCATTCTTCGCTCTTTCAAGAGTATTGAAATCCCGAAGCATCTCTAGAAACTTAAAACTAAGGGTTTATAATGCGGTAATAAAGCCGATTCTGATATATGGCTGTGAGACGTGGGCTCTCACTGGCACCCTGGAAAGCAGAATAGAGAGATGCGAAAGGAAAATCCTTCGCACAATAACCGGAGCGGTCTGGGATGAGAGTCTACACTCTTGGAGGAGAAGGACCAATAAGGAATTGCTCACAGAAACTGGTCAGGCGATATCTCAGGATATGAAATCAAGAAGGTTAAGATGGGCGGGGCATGTTGCTCGAAGCAATCCGTCAGGACGCCTCTACGCAATAATGAATGCCACAATAGTTGGCAAGAGACCACGTGGGAGGCCAAAGACCAGATGGATAGATAGGGTCAACAAAGATGCTGAGGAGCTACATGTGGTAGACTGGAAATCAGCGGCCCAGGATAGACAGAGGTGGAGAAGGCTGGTAAAGGCGGTCAAAGATCTACAAGGTCTGTAGAGCCAACAGAAAAAAAAAAAAAAAAAAAAAAAAAAAAATATATATATATATATATATATATATATATATATATATATATATATATATATTTATTTATTTATTTAAATCAGTATAAAGTTAGCTTAATATTCAATAAAATTAGGTATTTAAATAGGGTACTTAAAGAGAAAAAAAAGTTGAAGATATAATTGAAGATAGGAAATAATTGGAAAATTTCAATATTCTTTGCTCCTCCAGAACATAATAATTGAGGATGCAAGAACTATAATCGAGAGGGTTATTTTTTGCTCCCCTCCAAAGCGTGTTTAAAGTGTTCATTAAAACAGTTTTCATGCAAAAATTAAAGCAATCATTTAACTCTTTATCATTAACTCTAGGACTCCCCATCCACATGCCTAAGGTGTTGGAATGATAAACTGTCTGTAGTTTATAGGCCTATTTGGTAGTTGAGGTGGGATGAACTGTCCAACAAATTTCTTGAAGGCCAAAAGCTTATTATTTATTAACTCGACGTTCTTTTTTGTTTACAGTATGTTAATTAATATTTTGAAATAACTATTCATGTAATTTTTATCTTTCAATAACGTATAAAAGAAAAAATTAATATATAACTAAACTTTTGAAACTCCCAACACAAATACTTCGTACACTACACGTGTTAAAAATCAAGTATGAATAGTGAATAAATAAATATAAGTTTTTAATATTGTTCCAGCAATGGCCAAAGATGGGTTTGGTACAAATAATCCTCCGTTTCAAGCTCTTGTGATTGATGACCCAGAAAACAGTGGTAAGAAATCATATTTAATTCTTTAAAACAGCATGATTTTAACAATTAAAACTAAGTATTTGCATTTTAAGTAATTAAATAATTAATAGCAAAAATTACATAAGTTCATAACAACAAGATTGAAACTATAAAAAATCAGTGCTCATATTTTAACTAATTAAATAATTTAATGTTATTGGCTACATAGAGATACATGAAAATACTGATATTCATATAACAGATTTGGACAATGTTTAGTGATATTGATAAATTGAAAAGTTGGTTGAAGAACTAAGCCAAAAAAATTTTTATAATTATTTCACATATTTAACAATTTCTAAAGAATGAACATATTGGAGTTTTTCAATTTCTCAAAACTTATTTTAATTGCTTATTAATACACATATATTAAAAAATTATAAATACTGTAAATTATTTGTTTATTCATTTAACATCATTCTATGCAACAATGGCTAATCGGATCATGCTATAGTGGGAGCCCTAAATTTTTCCTATCCAGGTACAGTTGTGATAGGGTCTTTAACGAGTACCTGACATCATACAGGCTCGGGATCCCCTTCCGAAAGACAGGATAAATCCTAAGGTCACCTACCCGGCTACGAACCGTATCAAAATGTGAATCTTGGGTATAATAGGTACCCTAGCAGCATTTACATTATTAACTTTACTGGTAAAGGGATAGTGACCTAAACAAGTTTGTAAGAATCACATTGAGGTAAGTTTCAAATTAAAGTTGATGGGATAAACTAAGCAGAGCTTTGGCATTTATATAACTCCAGTATTTATTAAAATCTAAAAGTGATTCAGTTTTTTATAAATTTTTATGTATAATACCAAGAAAGAGAAAGTGTGTGATCATGAAGAAAATATAAATACATCCTATCAGAAATTGTATATTAAAGAAGAATTTATTTATGCCAGATCAGGAGTGCAAATGGAAAAAGAAAGGCATGGTGACATATGTCACTGGAGTAAATAAGAATTGGCGAGCCTCACTTCCAGGAATGACAAATATGAAATATATAAATAAATATGAGTCTTGAAAAATGGCCTTTATAACAATAAAATATGACATCAAAATATATTGTATGTAATAATTCACTTAGTGATTAACACTGTATTATTTAGTATTTAAGCTTGTCGATAATAATAACGCTGAAAATACTTTGTAATCTTATAATTATGCAGAAGATGCAAAGGATGAAGCTCCAAAACTGATTGGATTCGCACTCTACAGTTTTACTTACGGGACATGGGAAGGGAAAAGAATGTGGCTGGAAGATATAATCGTTACAAAGAAGCACAGGGCGAAAGGGATAGGGAAGATGCTTTTTTCGGCTTTATGTAAGGTAATTATGTTGTTTCAATGAAATAATAAGTATAGGATGATTTAATATAGGAAATCAATATTAGAATATTGGGGCAAGTTCTAATAATTTTAATAAGGTCTTTTTAACGAAAATATATAGTTTTAGTAGAGTTTTCTATAACACAATATAAGGAATGTTCAACTGTTGATCTTGCCATTATTAGTAAAAAATCACTTAAAAAAGTACGATGATTTCATGATGATAAGAGTTCAGGTAACGAAATCACCTTCATAAGTTTAGAAAAGTTTAAATGTATACAGGTCAACTTAAGCTAGTACTCTCAAAATCAAAGAAAAAAATTAAAGTAAGATTTTAAGTTAAAAATAAAATTTAATTTTCTGTGCATAAACTTAATAAAGCAATAAGACCGTGGAAACATTCCAACGAAAAGCCCTTAAGTCTCCAAACTAAAACAGAAATTGAAATTATCTGTCCATAATAATGGAGACAAATAATTTCAATTTCTATTTTAGTTTGGAGACTCAAGGGCTTTTCGTTGGAATTTTTCCATGGTCTTAACATTTATGTAAGGTCTCTTTTTACTTTTCAGTATTAATAAAACAATAGTTAACACCTACTATTAAAAATCTTGAAAGAACATAAAAAAAAAAATTATGAATGTGGACAAAATCTGTTTATATAAAGGAAGAGAAGAACGAGATCTTATCGTTTTCAAAATTAAAGATTAAAATTAAAAAAAAATTTTTAATAGATCGACGAGTTGACCCAAAGCTAACTCGTTTATCAAAGCTAAATTTGCGGATTAATGCCAGGCTATTTATTTAGCCTTTAAGCCATGAGCGATTATTTTATCATAAAACACCAGCAACAGAGATAAATAAATACCTTTAATTTGCCAACAGCTGTTTATTTTCAAAGTTCGCTTCCAACATAATGTTAGGTAGCTCCATAAATACATAAAAGAACATTTAAAGATGTTAAATTGGTTTAAAAAATAAATATTTAGAAATGCAGTTAGATATACTGCAATGTTAGATTGAACTGCATTTTGAAATTATTATAGTGGAGTGCATATCCACTATTATTGTAGTGGTATGTGCACCAATGTGCTACCAAACTATCTATTAAGGTCTTAGTTCTATTAAATTTTATATAATATAATATATATAAATGTGCCTTGCACAGTAATTTTTTTTATTAGTTAAACTTTCAATTTTAATTTTATTTCTATTAAATTTTTTATATTTTATTTTTATTACACTATGATTTTATATAAAACTTAATTGCCTAAAAATATTGCTAATGGCTAATTATACACATTCAATGTGTTCAGGAAGCATTAAATGAAAATGCAAAGGCTGTAAGATTTGTATTTCTAAAATGGAATCCAGCTGTAGAATTTTACAAGGGGTTTGGAATGGAGAATTTAACAGAAAAAGAAGAATGGCAATTTTCTACCCTTCAACACGAAGGTGTAATAAAAGCAGCTAATCTCTTTAAATAGAAAATAATTTCATATTAGTTGTAAATAATATGTTTACATTATCAATACTTACCTGTTTTTTTGGCTTAACTACTTTGAAACAAATAACAAGTTGAAATATTCTTATTTATATTAAATATATTTTGTTTATTCTAAAGCAGATAAATTAAATTCTATCATCTTTTAAAATTGTTTATTTATTCTTTCCCCAAGTGTCTGCATATTTATATTGTTGGATTAAAAAGAATGTAAATCAATTTCAAAAAATAGAAAACATTTTTCTTTGTTTATTCATTTAATGTCACTTTATACTGCTATGGCTAATCGGACGATGCTACAGTGGGAGTCTTAAATTTTGCCTATCCAAGTTTATTGAAGATAGGGATTTTTATTAAGTACCTGACACCTCATAGGCTCAGGATTCCCGTTTTACATCCCTTCCTTAGGACGGCATAACTAAGGATTTTTTACTCCCTTTAAAAAATCCTATGGCCACCTGCTGGGCTGCGACCCCGAGATTTTAGGCATAGTAGGTTGTTATGCAAACTAGAAACATTTTTTATACTTTATTTTACTATACCAACTACTTTAATATGATATAAATTAATCTTCATAATAAATAAATATTTTTGAAAAATAAAATACAAACAGAAAGCATGAATGCGTGACAAAATTAATTATAATGATGAGAAAATCTTTCATGACCATTATAAGAAGAAAATTCAAGGCATTTTAAAATTATAATATGTTTACTGATCTAGTTTAATAATCATAAAAATTAAAAAAATATTACCATATCAAATAATTACTTACAGGCTTAAGTTTATGAAAGCAGCACTTGTAACACTGGATTGGAATCTGTAAAGCTACAGGAGTTTTCCTCAATTCCCACAACTTACAAGTTTCAACATTGCCATAATCGACGAATTGTATTTTGTATTCACTTTTTTCCAAACATTTCTGTGAAAAAAATAATAAACATTTGATTTTACAATAGAATAGATTATAATTACATTATTATAGTATAAATAATACTAACCCCTAAAAGAACAGCTCTGTACCATTTATTGTCAAGGTGATACTTAGCGATGCATATATCACCCACTTCAATGCTTGAATCAGGTAGATGAGGTACAGTATTATCATATTTTGTGCAAAGGGCTGTACTAATTTCTTCTAACAATGCCTCACCTTAAGTATATTCAGAAATTTTCATTATTAAATATTTCTAAAAAGACAACTATTATTAAATAAAAACTTAAGTTCTTTAAATTATTGTTGAAGATTAGACAACATGAATTGACTAAAAACTTTTATCTGGAAAATAAAATTATAACTAAAAACGGGTTTTGGGAGAATATCTCTAAATATGGGGAGATAGACTTTTATCACTACTACTCAAAGAATTTTGTTAAAGCTAAAATTACTTTTATTAGTTTCATAAAATGTGGAATTTTGTAGGGCCTGCATACTCTAGCTTTAGTGGCTATTGATCAATACTGGTTGCCTATTTTGTAGAAATTGCATACCACAGCAGTCTTAAACATCTTAATCCAAAATATTATTAAATAAAATATTGGGCTTAAATGTAATCGCTTCCATTTGTAACACAATGTGGCATATTTTAGTATTTTTTTAATGAATACAAACCATTACGCCTACTGTTATAAGTTCAGTAACATAGGTATATGTTTCCCAATATGCACCAATAAGTTACAACGTAATGCCAAATCACACAGGGAATGACTTCTTGTAGTATGTTAAATAAAAAAATCTCTAGATTTAAAATTTATGAAGTTATGGATAGTAATGGCTCTTATTATGACAAGATTTTAGTAAATAGTATAAAACCTAAATAAATGAAAACTGTTGACTTCAATCCTAAGATTGATTTTATCTTGATTATTTTGACATTTTTATCAATTTTTAATTTAATTTTGTCTCGCATAACATATCAAAAGTAAAAGAAATTTAGAAATCTTCACGAAATGAGATCTTATCAATTATTATGATAAAGTGATCAGGAGCAGGCAAGACACAACAGTAGGGAAATAATGCAATACTTTGACTGTCCAACATTGACAACAAAATATGGCTCGCTCTATTCACATAAAAATGTAAACAACTTCAATCAGTAGTGAATTTCACCCAGCCACTGCAATGTGCGTTACCACTGAAATATTTATTTTAAAAGATTTCCAGATTACTCGAATGGAAAAAACAAATAAGTTTCTTTTCAACGATCGTTTCTATTTATGATTAAAAATGTTTTGGTTATAATAAATATGTAAACTTTAATTTTTTTTTTTTTATATATACTTTCCGATCCTTCAAATGAAAATGCTTGATAAAAACAGATCAACTAAGGTAAGAGGAAACTCTGATATAGTCTAAGAAATGAATGATTAAAATACTCACTTTTATGAAAATCGTGAAGGTAAACTACACAATTTTCATCAACATAAGTAGGAGATGCAACAAATTCCAGGGTTTTTAGCGGCTCTGCAGGTAGCCAGGTTTTACCCATCTCTACTTCAGAATCATTATTGACAATTTCAGCCTCATTTGAATTTTCTTCAACAACTTTTCCCTTTAAAATGAAAATAAACAAATCATAAAATTTAAAGCTTTATATCTATTGGCTATAATAAATTAAAAAAAAAAAAAAGTTACCTCATTTAAGTTCAACGAATCTTTAAATAATGCTTCCAAAACCGATGAACCATCAGTATTGTCATGTTGCATATTTAAAATTTTTCCCTCACTATCCCATTTGATCCTTGAGAACAAATATTTATTAAATTAGATATATCATTTATGCAATATATTTATTATTCAGACAAATTAACACATCTAAGGCCATTAATATAGGCAAAGATAACTGATTCTTCACACAATAGTATTCATGTAAAAATGTGTTCAACACTATGCTACAACCACCTGTTTCTTCTTAATTAATTAAACCGAGGTTGCCATTTTGAAATTAAATAAATATCATTGAATAAAATTAACTGCCAAAACCCTATGGATTTTTAAAAATTATTAAAATGTTTGAAGGTACCATGTTGAATAGCATCAATATAGCAATAATATGTCTATCTGAATTTACTTTGCTTTTAAAAATTGTTCTTCATAAGCTTAATTCTCTAGAAGTTTCTTCCATGAAGAAGTCAATTTCAAGTTTTCCATAACCTAGCAAATAATATTACATTTGCCTTAACTTAGGGTTTAGCTACCCACCTCTTTTTTTTTTTTTACTTTTTTAAGATTTTTTTTTTAAATTACAATGAATTTATAGCAAAAATAGCTAGCCTTAAGTTAATTAAAAAATACATTCCAGTGACTAATACATCAATGGGTGGATTAGAGTTATTAAAATTAGTGTTTGCTAAGCATTCCTTCATACTGATGTTTGATAGTCGATTGTGATTCCTCCGTAAATAGTCAGCATTATTTTTTACTCTAAAAACCAATGTTTTGGCCCAAACTTACAAACCATTATCAATATTGAGATTAAATCAGAGATACAAGAAAAATATTATAAAAAGTAAGATGAGCTCAGTAATCCTAAAAAAAAAATCTCTATTATACTGATTACAGGCTCTTAAAATATTTATTGTTTTATATATATTTATATAAAGGAGTATTAGTGCTCTTGCGATTAAAATGTTCTAACTGTTTATATTCATTATCTTCTGTTTATCTTCAATTTTATTCTGAGCATCAAAATTTGCAGATATAAATATATTAATTTAAAATTTAAATATGTAAGAAGTATTGTTTCTAAATGTTGTAACTTCATTAGAAGTTTTACAATTTTAATTCTAGTTCTTAATTTATGGTATCTCCAATAATCAGTAAACATAAATGGACTGTATTTGAGACTTTGTAAAACCAAATTGTAGCCCTCCTCAATCTCCTATCCCTAGAACACCTCACTGCTATGCTATCCATATAGATATTACATTGACACTTACTAAGAATCTCGCAACCTTTTATCGTTTGTATACGAGTGTGTTTACCACATTTTTGTTTTCTATTTCTAAAATATGATGAAAATGTAGGATCTTCCTAAAACTGAGATTGAATCAGTTACATTTTTTCAAGAAAAAGAGATATTGAGTCAAAAGAAGCGTTGTCAGCAAGGCCAAAATATAAAATTGTTCACACATAAAATGATTTAGAGGTTTTAATTAAGAATTTGCTTTTAGAGTAATTTAATTCTGCAACTTCTTAATTAACACTTACGTAATTATTCTAAATTACTATTTTATTATATAAATACTATAAATACTAATAAATAATGTTATTATTAAATACTTCTTCTTATTATTAATAAAACATTCCTTTTATTTTTATTACTATTGTATTATTATTAGTTATTTCAAAGATATAAAATCATTTTCACATGTTATACGTTTGTGATATATGGGATTACGTCAAAACTCCTAAACAGCAAGCTTATCACTAGGGCCCCTCTAACAGACAAGTACCAGGTTTTATAATTTTTTTTTCTTTTGATTTATCTGTATGAGGGGAAATTACATTAGTAATGAAGTACCAAACAAATTCTATACATATTCTTAACTTATTTCATAAAATGTTTTTTCATTTTGACATTTTTCAAAAATAAACATCAATTTCTCACATTCCATCTGGCTTGGCCAGTCCAATAAATCTAAGATAATGATTCAAACTTTTCCAGTCATCTTTCATAGGTTCCGTGGGGCCCACATCTACGGGTGTTCTAGAAAACAGCTCCACTGGTAGAGAATGGCCTTTTATTTTTCCCTGAAAAAAATAATGGAATGCACTAAATAAAAAAAGTAATAATTAGCTTGTGCTTTGTTCATAGTATGTTCTTCAGCAGGATGCATAAGCGAATATTGATAACCGTCTTACAAGGGGGATCTTGTAACTTTTGTGACAAAGCAAGGAGTGTTGAAGATTTTGGATTGTGAGGTCAGAATATGAGAGGAATTCCATGGTAAAGTGGAGCCCCGAAGCTCAACTCTGTAAATTCAAATTGGCCTTATAATAGTTATGTCTTTTATCTTTAATTAAAAGCTTAGAGCGTTTGACTAGTAAATGTTAAAGAAGCAGCAAGCAGTTTCTTTTTGTTTTGAATTATTATGAAGATTTCAAGTTAATCATTTCAAGATGAAATTCTAGGTATCGAATCTGTTAGTCAGTAGTTGAATTTGATTCAGTAAACTTAAGTAAAATTTGTATTGTTTTATTTTTGCTTTTAGTTGGTTAGTCAATTTTGTACAGTGAGTTTCATTTCCAGCAAAATATCTTTTTCCTATGTCTAGTTGAGTATATAGTATTCTATTAACTTGATCTTGTTCTGTGTTTTACCCTTACTAAGATGTGACTATGCTTTATCAATTTCAAATCGGTCTTGAGAATAAAAAAATTTACCAAATCACTACATAAATAAAATTTTGTGTAACCATCTATAGTTCCCATTGATTCAAATTAAGAAACAACACAAGAAACATTTTTATAAAAGGAACCAATGATATATATCATTTCTTAGTTAAATAATACATACTAATTGACTTATATAAAGGCTATCCTTTCTGTTATTCACAAATTCTTCAAATTCAGAAACAGAAAGCGCTGACCACTGATTAAGCGTAGGTTCTAAACCACCAAGATGACACTTAACTACACCATCTGGCATTTCAGTGAAACTATTATCCATTAAATCAATTTTGCTATAATCTACTATTTTTTCACAGCCTTCATCAACTAAATTAACCTGAAATTGAAAAACATATATCAATGACAAAGTTAAAATTTGAGCTAGATAATACTGTTATGTTACAATTAGCAATTATTGGAAACAAATTATGAAACCATACTTAATTCAAATTCTAATGCTTATTAATTACTGATTCTAGTATTTCTTTTTTGTCATAACACTGAAGGTTATAAAAAGACTTTTCTGCCAGATATCATCATCGACTTGCTGAAAAATCACATCATTTCCTAATTCATTTTCCCTTTACATAAATTTTTTTTTTCCAAAACTGTGAAACCCTTACAATCACAAATCATAATAATTTATTTAACTATTTATATCTGAGGCAACAACCCTTTGTGTTAAAAAATGAATCAGAGTTTAGGTAGAGATACAGGATGAATGTCGGAGAGCAGCGATTGGTCACATCGGCATCGAGCCTTTGGGTTCACTACACTAAACCTTTTATAATAATATAATATTTCAATAAACTTAAGTAACTACATTAAACCTCTAATTTAAACAAACAAGAGGTGTGAATAATACATCAGTGAAAAAAACAAATACAACAAAAAAAGTTAACTTTTAGTCAAACTAATTATGAAAAATATTTAAATTATGACTCAACTTAGCATTGTAGATTTTTATACAAAACTGTGAATAGATTTAGTTATACTGACAAGCATTTTTTAAATTTATTTTTAAAGCAACATAATTATGTTTAAATTCAAAGTTCAGTTTATCTGATTCCAACATCCTTGGATTCATTAGAAAGAGGGAAAACATATTTTCTACTTTTCAAACATGCAAACTAATGTTGCATCATCAAGTTGATTTAAAAATGTTATTTCAAATTAAAAAATTGATTTTTTTTTTTGCAGATCATGCTAGTTCTAAAACACATATTAATATGATGGATAAAATCAATGGAATAGCTTAAGAAATTTTACTTAACTCCAAATTTGGTTTAAATCATTCACAGGGTTCCTGATTATTGGATGGTACCTTGAATATTCGTTAAAATATGAAGGCTAAGAACAAGAGAATCGTCCAGATTTGGTTGTCCCAACTTTAAAATATTTATTAATAAGGAAATAAGATCTTGTAAGGGTATCATGCAATTTTTATTAATTTTTCGTTTGAAACACCCGGAAAAACATCATTTTCTAATCTTTCTTTCTAATGCTCCTAATTTGATGAAGCTTTGCCCAGGTCATCACTTACTCACAAATTATTTCAGGCTTTATAGCTTTTCAGACTTTTCTTTTTCAGCTTTCTTCTCTCAGAAGAAAAATAACGCAACAGTATTACATTTTCATTTCTTCAACCACATGTTTTGAAATTTGATTGTGATTCTTAATGGATGTTCTAACTAAATATTCATTCTCATGTACACTTGTTACAACATTTTACAATGTGTAAGTGTAGTTTATTCCACAAGAGTACTTGAGTTTTGTAATGTAATTTTTCACAGAAATGAAAATTTGAAAATTATCTGGACACCACTTTGACATCAACTTAAATTATCATTGCATTGTGAATTTACCAAAACAAAAGTTCTTCAAACCAAATCCAAAGAACTCTTTTTGATTTAAAAAAAAATTGGAGTAAAAAATATCAGGAGAAAGTTGAAAATATTTTAAACTTCACTAAAATTAATATTTACCTTTATATATAAATTGTTTGGTAATAACTCTGTTATTATAGCCCTATGCCAGTTGTCATCACAATTTACAACACATCGTTCATCAATAGCCCATACCTTTTGACCGTTATTCAAATTTCTGTCTTCATAAAACACTTGGAGGTCAAATTTTAATCTAAAAATTTAAAAAATAAAGATTATAATACAATTAATTCAACTAATAACATAACATTAGAATTAGACCTTTAAACATATTCATAAACATTAAACATGATATATATATATATTCCCACTTCAGAAATGGGATTATTTTTTTCTTTATCAATTCATTTAACATTCTTTTTGTATGTGACTGTTAAAAATTTAACATTGTAATTCCTATCCAAGGTCGATCCATCTAAGTTAAAATATTTAATAATACAATTTATATTTTTAATTTTTTTTCTGTAACAGGTCCCTTTAAAATAACAATAATATGAACAATGAATTATGAACTATAATTTCTTCAAGTAAAATACAATTACAATTTAATTGATTAATTGAAAATAAACTGTTAATTAACTCCTAACATCAAATTCAAAGAAAGAAAAAGAAAAACAGTTAATAACTATTACGAAGAAGAACATAATCAATATATCAATAAAATAGAGCCAAAAACTCAAAAAGAAACACTATTATTTATTATAATGCAATTGGGAAAAACCACAATGCAAAGCCTTATGTTTCAAATCCAGTAATACACCCACTTACAAGACACTAAGTGTCTTGATAGTGCCTGAATAGGCGAAACGTCGACTGGTAAGTGGGTGTGTTACTGGATTTGAAACATAAGGCTTTGCATTGTGGTTTTTCCCAATTGCATTATAATAATCAATATATATATATATATTATAAAAGAAAGTGTGCAAAGTGCGTGCCGCTAAAACTCAGCAATGAGTCCCGGTATGATCAAGGGAGTTGTATGGGTGTGGTAGCCCTCGATCTTCCGTCCATAAAGAAGGTTCTTGTTTTTACCTGAAGAGCATGCTTTTGAAGATATAAGGCCTCTTTTGAAGTTTCGCCCTCTAGAAATTTCTAGAACAGTACAGAACATACGAGAGCATTCCATCCACAACGTTCTGAAATGTTCAGGAACACCCCAGATCGTTGTGGAATATCTAGAACACTCTCGAATGTTGTGGAATATTCTAGAACATTTTGGACCATTCAAAGAGTTTTTTGTATGAGTGGAGCTATCTATTGCCATTAGTATATAAAGCACGATCTGTTGTAGGTGCGAACGTTCTAGAATAGTCTGGAATGTTCGGGAATATTTCTGATCATTGTGGAACATTCCAGAACGCTCTCGAATGTTGTGGAATATTCTGGAACATTGTGGACCATTCGAAGTCTTTTTTGTATTGGTAAGAGTACCCATTGGTAGTGGTATATAAAGCATAATGCGTTGTTTGTTTGTTTGTTCATTTAACGTCACTTTATGCTGCTATGGCTAATCGGACGATGCTACAGTGGGAGCTCTAAATTTTGCCTATCCAGGTTTAATTAGGGTAGGGATTTTTAACGAGTACCTGACATCGTACAGGCTCGGGACCCCCGTTTAACGTCCCTTTCGAAGGACCTTTAACTAAGGATTTTTTACTCCCTTAAAAAAATCCTAGGACCACCTGCCGGGCTACGAACCCGCGATCTTGGGCTTAGTAGTTTGTTACGCTAACCACTAGACCACAGGTGACCGTGATATAATGCGTTGTGGGTTTGCACATCAGTTTCTCACCAGTGAAGTGCAGTGAAAGAATAAAAACAAACAGTGAAGTATGAGTAATCAAAGTGATACAGTGACTGATTATAAATCAAAAATGAAGTGTGAAAAGTGTATTTCTTAATAAAAAGCTTTGATTTATATATATATATATATATATATATATATATATATATATATATATATATATATACACCTGTCACTTAGTCACAAATTATTTCAAGCTTTATAGCTTTTCAGACTTTTCTTAGAGATATATGAGAGACTTTTTTCGTAAGATATATATCTACCTAAGGTAAAATCTTCATTAAAAGGGACGAGATTTGAGCCCGTGGAAGCTTTAAAAGAGAAAGCGGCACGCGTCCTGAAGGAGCTGACAGAAGATGATTTCCAGCACTGTTTCCAACAATGGAAAATTCGCATGGAGCGTTGTAGGGATGGAGAAGGGGTGTATGAAGGTGATAGTAAGTAATTATGCATAAAATAAAACTAAATTTTATTGCAACATCAGTCTCGTTATTTAATAGCCACACCTCGTATTACGATTTATAATTTCATTTCTAAAACTAAAGTCAGTGAAATTGAAAACAATTAATTAAATTATAAGGTCAAAAATATATTCATTGTTTATGTATTAACGAAATAAAATTGCATTTTAATAACTAACTTGTTGATTCTTTCTTCAAAACAGGAAGGGATAACATAAAACTCTCCAGGATTGTGAATACTTTTAACAACCACTTTAGTCCTAACAACTCCTTCTGGCATCATAATGAAGTGATCCATCATTTGAGAATCTCCAACAAATTTACTTGGTTTTACAATTTTCTTATTATTTTTTTTCTTTTCTACTGCCAAAATCTGAAAGGTCTAATAAAAACATTTTCATCATAGATAAATCAATATTTTTAAAAATGTATTTCAGGTCTTAAAAAATAGCTGGTGTAAGGGAAAAACTCCATAACTCCAATTTTTGAAAAAAAGCGTTTAAATTTCTGAAATTACATCATAATTGATAATTGATAAAGATTGATAAAAGAAATCGTTAAAAGACAAATATATTGTGTGGGGAAAAAATAAAAATCTGCCAAATAATAATAATAATAATTAAAACTTGAAAACATCAAAAACTAGCCTCATAAAAATTAAAGTTGTTTCAATTGTTCAATGTTTCTATAAAATCCAGTACTCAATCCTATTTAATTTAAAGCAAAACAATTTGGAAAAGTATATAATGTTTTTAAAGTTATCCATATTTTTCTGCTCACTTGATAAACTTGATTTAATATTTCTTTGAAAACAGTCAAACACACACAATAAATAAAGTAACATACAAAACTGATTATAAATTGAAAAAAAAATTAATATTTATTACTGTGTCAGTCCTCATGGAAAGGCCATTGGTACGAAAAAATTGGTTAATTATAGCTATTTTAAACTTTATTAATTTATTGAGTCTGATTATACCGAGGTTAACCTATATAAATATCTTACAAGCAATGCTGATTATGAAATACTACAGGTAGAAAATTAAGTAAAAACTATAAACCAACCATCAATCTTTAAGTGAGAAAATAGAAATAACATTATGATGGTTAGTAAAGCAAATTAAATTTCTTCTAGTAAAGCACATTCCATCCTGAGTTAGTTTGACTTTATCCTTAAGGCCATTACATTATTATTTTAAAATTTAACGTAATTGAGACATTAATTTAAGTTACCTATAAACTGAAATTCTAAAATTTTAATACAACCTCTTTAAGTTATACACTCACTCATTTTAAGTGACATGCTGACCTCTGCAAAAATCAAGCACTCCATTAAGCTTAATTAAACCAACCTAGTTTCATTTTTATAAATTAAAAAAAAAATGAGAATAATACTATACAATAAACTTTTTAAATACTTACTCAAATTCAAGTGAAAAAATTCCAAGTTTCGCATTAAAAGTAAAATAAAATTTTAAAAAGTCATAATATTGATTGGCTAACATATTTTGAAAAAAATCAAGTTATTTACATTGTTTTAAAATCATATAAATATGCATTTAAAGTAGATTTTAATAAAGATTCATTGTGAAAATTGAAGTATTTATTAATTTTGTTATTTCAATGCCAATGATAGAATACTTTAAGAAATAAATTTTATATAAGTGAATATATTTTATTGTAAGCAGTAATGGTTATATATTTTAGAAATATAAAATTATGAGAACAATTAGCTATTAATATTACATTTATGTCTAAAGCGCAGGTGAATACGTGGTTAAGTCTAATTATCTTCAAAATGAGTTTCTTGTACTTAAGTAAGTGGAATCGAGTTATTTTCGTAGTGAATAAGGGGCTAAGTAAGGCATTGGCTAGAAAAGGAATTATTACTTACATTACAACTCCATTTAAAGCCAAGAACTACGAGAATGATACGATTCCGGTTATCTGAAAGCAGTTAGCTCTCTCTGAACAAAATCCAACTTAACCACCTATTCACCAGGGCTGTAGATATATTATTCACACACATCATCATTTACTTTCATTATTTTTATTGTTATTATTTAAACTATCTCATTTCAACAGTGCATCTCAGCAACAGCTGGTTATTAGTATAATTCACCACAGTTAACTCCTTACCTATATTGTTTTACATAAATGACTGAAATTTTTTACATAGATATTTACAATGATGAAGAGCATAAATTCTGTTTTTATTGTTAAATATCTCTAAAAGTTATTCTAGTTTAAGATGATAAAATTGTATATAACCATTATTCTATATGAGATTATTAAACTCAAATGTCTCCTTTGATTCTTAATCCGTAACTGAAAGAAATATTTCATAAAACTTTCAATTTTTTTTTTTTGTAATAGATGCTCTTTAGTAAACATAAATCAACATTTTTCATTACATTATGTATTAATTATACTGTGAAAAACAGATTAAAGTAATGAACTCGTACAAAATAAATCATGAATTGTATATCACAACATGTCCAAGCTTTTAAATATGGATATTAGAGGTTTTAGCAATTCATGATTCAAATGGCTTAGTTCCTTCATAGAAACATATCATTAATGGATAAGATTTTAAAAATGAAATACGTCTTACCGGATCAATAGAATTTTCTGAAAGTTTAGGAAACTCAACGAGAACAGAGCTAAAAAAAAAAAATCACTTAGAAAATTGAAGCAATAGTAATAGAAATAGAAAATAGTATTCTGATGGAAATGTTTAATTACTCACTTGGGTCCAGTGCTCATGGCTAAACCTTCTTTTACAATCTTTGCGTTAATACATACATCCATTTCTTTAGAAACTTCATACAAAACAACATTCAATTCCCTATTACCTATGCTCTCAAGAAGTAATTTAAATTGTTTGTCAAAGATCATGTCATGAAATTTATTACAAGATACTTCGTTCCACCAATCTGTGCCATCAGGCGGGTACACATCAGATAACGTACATTTAAGAGCCTAAAGTTCGTAAGTGATGATTAGGTTTATTTCATTTGAAATGATAAAATAAGCAATATAGTTTAATATTTGCCTGTGGAGGAAGACTACAAAATCTTTTTGATAGTAGTTTAATATAATCACAGACTAATGTCTCTTCATTCCCAAAATCAATAAAAAATACTTTCACTTTTCTTCCTTCTAGATAGTCGACAATTTTTGCTCGATACCACTTTGAATCTTTACTATAACGAGCAGCAACAAGCATGCCTAATAAAACAAATAGATTACTTTTTAATAAAATAAATAATATGTTTTTTTTATATCATTTAAAAAGACTTACCTTTTTTAGGATCATAAATGGCATTCTTTTGCAGATTCCTAACATTATAGGTTCTTTGCAAGTCCTCAGTCAGTTGCATAAGTTTCCTACAGTTAGTTACCTACAACAAAATGGGGCAAAATAATGTTGATAAATATTGTAAAACAACTAACAATTTTAGTATTGAACAACTTACATCTTGAACATAAAAAGTATGAGGAGAATCAACATATGAAACATGGCCTTCGAAGACAGATCCTTCATTATAACTTTGTTGAGGTGGTATTGTGATTCTCTGTTGTACATTGACATCCTAAAAAAAAACAATTCTTATAACTACAAAAATATAAAAAAGATAATTATAATTAACAGACTTTAAAATAATACAATTTTGATTGCACTTAATGATATCATATTTTTGTAAGCACTATCTTATTTGTTTAATTTTAATTAAAAATATTTGTTCAAATTCCTCCGAAACTCATTGAAGTGATCAAAATGAAACAGAAAATAACATCTGTGGAATGAACAGTCATTGCTTATAGCAAAAAGTTACAGAAATATTCATCAATTTTGAGGGGAAAATAAAACAAGGGAATGCAGTACCAACCTCTAATTCTCTTAGCACTTAAACCTACCAGAATTACTGACAGGACAGTATTGCTTTGGGCTTGTCAAAATAATTTTAACAATGTTACAGCTAAATGCCCAGTAAACAAAGAAATTATTTTTATACTAAAAATTACATTTTCCAAACTCACTTTTGTAGTATAGTGTACATGATTTGGCAAAAAAATTAAAGTTTTTCATGACTATATAAAGCCTTAAATCCAACTTTTGGATACAAATCCTTTGGAGGGAGGACCTTTTAAGTTATTGCGTCAGAACTGATTTGTATTATACACATCTTCAAGTGATTTTTATGTAATCGGAAATTAATGCAAAATAAAATCCGTACTCACTATTGTTTGACTAAACATTTTTGTCATAGAAGCTAGCTCGTTGAACACTAATGACTGTCGCAGATTGATGAAAGAATTGTCAGTAACTTTATGGAGATCTACAGTGTAAGCGATATTTGTCTTGTCAATCACTGTTATAGTAACAAAATCACTAAAAAAAGAAATGGAATAAAACAATAATAAGAAGAAATAAATTAACAAATTACCTCAGAGGATTGAAAAATATAATTAAATTTTTATTACTCATCCATAATTTCCGTCATTAGAGAAATGGCCTGGGCATCCCATTCATCTCCATACCTAGGCACACAATCTGCCAACTGGCATCTATAGGCTAAACAAGGCAAGTTCAAAGATGATTTTGGTATACTTCTTATCCTAAAATTTTCAATAATAGAATCTGTATTATTTTTTTTTTATGAAGTTCATATACAAATACTGAAATAAACGCTTATGTTGAACCCCAACTTGAATTATTATTAAGTATTGATTATAGTTAAGTAAAAACACTTACTTCGATTTGTCGACGACTTCCGAATTTCCAAAATCAACATAAAATACTTCAAATTTCATAGAATCGACTCTATTAGTAATTCTAGATCTGTACCATTTGTTATCAGCCCCATAAAGTGTCAAATAAAGTTTACCTTAAAAAATGATTTAAAATAAATATAGTCACAGATATCTGAAAGGAATAATAACAGTAGCACGGTTGTATTCTCCGACAAGTCCTTTTCAAATAATAAACAAGAGGATTTTAGAGCCATATTATAGTAAATTAAATTTAAAAATTAAAAATACTCTAATAATACTTTAAAGTTCACTAAAATTTGTAAAAACACATAATATCAGGACTACATTAAAAATTTATGACCAGCTAAGATAAAGTACTGTAATTAGGCTACAAGGAAAAATTTAAACCAACACATTAAATTGTCTACACTATACATAGTATAGACTTATAATACTACCTTTTTCAGGATTATGGGGTGGTTTAGACTGTTGAAGTTGTGACATCCTTAGTGATGCTTGAAATTCGAGTAATTTCTTCTGGGCATTCTCTCGTTGAACATAGAAGTGTGAGGGAGATATTAGATGACTAATACGAACTCGAAGTGTACATCCTGAAGAAAGATAAAGATTAAATTTATATAATTATAAATATTTATAATTAAATAGGTTTTAAACAGCATATTTAAAACAGCATTACATCTAAACACACACAAGAGAAAGCATACAAATGGACAGAAAATGAATAGTTATAACCATTTAATCTATTTGATTCACAACCAGTGTTGTTTGAGATGCCCAGTGATATCTTTATCAGCCTTCACATGAGAAATGCCTTAGGCTGGGACAGCACCCCGAATGGGACAACAATGGCTCAGAAGGCTATCGTGGGGAATAGATCAAGCATGATATGATGAGAAGATGTAGGGAATGTTATAGACCTGCCGTCATACCAGATTTAAAAAATGCCATTACTTGATCTCAACTCTGGATGATCTGCAAGAAATGGGTTTTTCCTTGTACTTCAGAAGATAGAAAGAAAAAAGACTGAAGCTGTTCATTGTAACTCCTGGGATTTTCCAGAATTCAGTGTTCCCAGGGGCCTATGCTGTGGAATGTCATGCATGATAGACAATATGTTTTGCCAATGATATTGCTGTAGTGATTCAGGTGAATACAATACAGTCGAGTGTTTAACTTATTCAAAATTGGCTGGCATCCAGCAAGAAAGAAATACTTCATATTACTAGAAAAAAAAGATAGGAAAAATCAGTTTTAGAGTGTGTAAACAAGAGATCTGAGCCAACCTATTGTTGGACATATATCGGTATCAGAACTGGTAGACTCTGATTCAAAGATCACAACCAGTAGGTATGAAGTAAGATAGTTAGAGTGGCAACAGCACAGGCTTGACCGATATACACATTTATGTAGTCCTGATCTACAGTACATAGTCAACATATCCAGTCACAGCCGAAGGTTATTAAGTGAGCCTCGTCACAAACATCCTGTGCTGTGCATCCTTGATATGAAAGTATATGTCTAGATACTCTTAAGCTTAAAGAGATAATCACATTTTGAACAGTTTCATATGAAACTACATTTGTGGTTGTCAGGATGCCACTAATAGAAGTTGGACAACAACAACAGATTGGACAACATTCCATGGATCAAATAAAGGAGGGAGACAGTTGAAATATGCCAATAATGGGATATTGGCATCAAACGTGAGGTGAACTCCAACACAGGGCAAGTATAGAGCACAGGAAATTTTTACCTCACCCAAATGC
Source organism: Arma custos (assembly GCA_037127475.1). Taxonomy (NCBI): domain Eukaryota; kingdom Metazoa; phylum Arthropoda; class Insecta; order Hemiptera; family Pentatomidae; genus Arma; species Arma custos. Next base: position 39,211,228 of record CM073763.1, read on the forward strand.
TTACAGAACATGGCTGCTTCCAAGCCTGACATTACTGCATAAACAGGACAGTACAGCAGAATGCTCAGAAAGTGCGGCAATGGAAAGAGCAAGGAACACGTATTCTTTTGCTATCACCTGCACATATTTCCCATTATGCACGGATCATTGAGAGGGAATGTGGATAAGTCCTACTTTACTAAACGATATATATATATATATATATATATATATATATATATATATATATATATATATATATATATAATAAGATGGCACACATCAAATCCTCCCATGGAGAATGGGAAATATGTGTAGAGAATGAATTGCTGGGTATAGGGACTGTACACATATATTACTTTTAAAATTTACACCTACACATGTAAAAATACAAAAAATAACACACACATATTAAATTGTTTAATGTTTAAAATATCACCTACCCACAGCTATATCATCAGCATAAAAAAGAGCATGTGACGGATGATCACGAGTCTGCGATGAGTAAGATTTTTCACTAGCAATAGAAGGAGATGGACTAGCTGTTCCTTCCGAATTGGAAGCAGATGAGGGATCTAAAGCAAAATTCTTGTTATGCCATATGATCACTTTTTAGAACTAAAATAAGTAGGAAGTAATAATGATTTTAAATCACTACAAGCTATTTTGTAAAAACTAAATATAAGTTAAGTTAAAATTTAAGTTAAGGATGAAATAAACAGAATAAGAGTGGCTTCAATGAACTAAATGCAAATATAATATAATATAATATAAGTATTAGTAAAGTCAGCTATTTTTTTTTTTTTTTTTACCAACAATAAGGTATGGTTTTTTAATTAACTGCAGAACTTCATCTCTAGTAAGTTCTTTAATGGGTGAAACCATTGAGTCATTTGGTAAATTTTCTTTTGTGATCAATTGGTATCGGGGCTCATCCACTAATTCCAAACCACAGTGGTTTTCCAAAGACTTTAGAAACTCTTCGTCAGCATGAAATCTATATTAACATAGAAAAAAAAAGTATTTTATTAGAAGGATGCTTTTTTTATTACCAATAAACTATTATTAATTAATTTTGATAATAATTGTTGACCTATGATAATTTATGTTGAAGAAATTGGTCCGGGTAGAGGTCACTGAATGAAATTCTCAAGTAATTTCAGAAGATATTTATTGTTAGCCAACGTTTCGACCTACGTTGTAGGTCTTCTTCAGGGCTATAAGCAAAATACAGACAATTTAAGAAAGCGGCATGAATATATTAAAACATTTTAAATATAGATAAACTAAAAGAAGGTGAATACAGGCAAAAAATTGATAATTATGTGTAATAATGATGATAAAAATTGATAAAGGTGTACAGTAAAGTAATTATGAAGGTTAAAATGTAGAAAATAATAATAAAACATGAAGAAAATAATAATAAAACAGAAAGTGTTGACAGTTAAAAAATGTAAGGTATTACAGATAAATAAAAACTGAATATACAATAGGAATGTGAAATGATATGGGTAAATTAGAAAGTGATAAGAATTACGCACTAAAATTAAAGGTAATAAAAAAGAAGAAATAAAAATTGTAAAATTATAAAAATCTAGAAACGAATTATATAAAATAGAATAAAATTGAAAATAAAAATTATTTTAGAAAATACAGTATTAATATTAATAGGTAGAAAATACTTTATACTAGTGTACAGAATATTAATTGCATAAGAGAATGTAAGAAGACAGTTTATAAAAGTGTAAAATATCAATTGTATAAAAGTAGGTATGTTTTAAGTAAAGTACGTGATAATACAATCAGGCTATATTGGACTAATTAACAGGCTATATTGGAATTATGATATATATTGATGAATATTTAGGGTGGTATATAGATAACTAAACCAAATAAAAGCCTTACAGTAATAGTGAGCTTGGAAGTAGTGATAATAACGGTAAAATGAGTATAGTACTGTTTTAGGTTATGAGGGAAAGAAATTAAAATGAAATGGAGGAGGGAGGGTGAGTAAATAGTGCAAAACATAAGTTACCTGTGGGGGTGGGACGGGGGGTGGGTCCTCTCTGGCTATGAAACACTGACTGATATAATTGAGAAGGAAGGATGGTCCCCCACCCTTACTAAGTGTAAAAAAAATTTCTCAGAATATAAAAGCCGTTACAATGGCTATAAGTAACGTATAAAGGGAAAGAAGCAAATAGTGTAGAAGCCTCATATAAAGACTTGAAAATCCATACACACACACTCACATACACATACTCGTATGTATATATACACACACACACACACACACACACACACACACACACACACACACATACACACACACACACACACAGACATATACGCACAAAAGACAACAGATGTAGATACACGCACAAAACATACATACTTGTACACATACATATAATATTGGCACGCTGAGAGGGGGGTGGAGGAGAAAGTCATTAGGAAGCGGGGGTGGTTAGTTATTTTGTATTAGGTCTAGTATGTGTCTGTAAACTATTGATAGGTTATTTTTGTCAGTCTTTATGTTTAACGGATTTTTTTCTAGGTTAATGTATAATGATTCTGTAATTAGTCTTTTGGTATAATTAGGAACCGTGGCGAGAACAGAGGATTGGTCAAAGTTAAAGGTGTGGTTAAGGGTTAAGGCATGTTCTGATAATTTGGAAGCAGATATGTTCCGGGTAGATATAGAGGTCTTATGTTGTGATAGTCGTCTGTAAAAGTGGTTTTTTGTTTCCCCAATGTAGGAGGAGGTACAGTTTGGGGCAGAGCAGGGGATGCGGTAAACAATGTTGGAGAGATTTTTAATGGGGATCGGGTCTTTTAAATATGTGAATAGTTGGAATAATTTGTGATATGGCTTAAAACCAAGGCGAAGGTTGGGAAGGTAAGACTTAAGATTTTTTGGATATTGTCAGACAGACCAGGAATATAAGGAAAAGATCGGTATATGAAGGAACTGGGGTTCGGTACTGTTGGGTAATTCGGGGAGGGGTAAATTACATTACTAGGGTGTTTAAGGGGGTCTAGTAGTTTATTGGTAATGTGGGCTGGGAAGTTATTAGAGAGTAGTATGTTTTGGATTCGTAGGATGTTGGTTGGTCGAAATTGGGTGTCTGATAGGGATAAACACCGGTGAATAAGGTTTTTTGCTGTATTGATCTTCTGGTGGTAAGGGTGCTGTGAGAAAAAATTGAGGAGTCTGCCGGAATATCTGGGTTTGGTGTACCAATCAAAGGACAAGGAGCTATCATTATTTCTTATAATGAGGAGGTCAAGAAAGGGGAGGGTGTGATTGGTTTCAGTTTCTATGGTAAATTTGAGACGGGGATGGTAGGAGTTAAAGGCTACTAGTATTTCAGGGATTTTTTCAGGATTGAGAACTAAAAGGAGGTCATCGACATATTTCTTGATGAGGAAGATGTCATGGGGGAATAGAGGGATGATGGAGTCAAGAAGGTCATTAAGAACGATGTTAGAAATGTCTGGAGCAAGGCAATTACCCATGGCCAGACCTGAGATTTGATTGCAAAATTTACCATGGAAACTAAGATATCCGGATTTACAACACAGTGTAAGGGATTCAAGGTAGGAAGTGAGGCAAAGAGTTGTGTGTGGTTGGATGATATTCCAGTTTTTTTCTATAATGCTGAGGGCTTTGTCAATGGGGATATTGGTGAATAGACTAGTGGCATCAAGGGAAGCTAAAATGAATTGGTCAGGAATGTGAACGGAAAGTAATTCTTGCTTTAGATGAAAGGAATTAGTAATGTCATAGGTGTTGTTATGGCTGAGGGTTTGAAGAGAAAAGAAGAAGAAATTTGCTAAGTTTGCTAGATGGAGAGTTTATGTTAGAAATAATGGGGCGGAGTGGATATCCTGGTTTGTGGATTTTGGGTAATCCATATAAACGAGGAGATATGGAGTTATAAGAGATAAGATTGTAATATGTATGTTTATTGATTTGTCGGGTTCTATGAAGGTCCTTTAGGTGATGGTTGAATTTAGTCATGAGAGAGAGGGTGGGATCACGGGGGATGGGTGTATATGTTGTCGTATATATCATAATTCCAATATAGCCTGTTATTAGCCTGTTAATTAGTCCAATATAGCCTGATTGTATTATCACATACTTTACTTAAAACATACCTACTTTTATACAATTGATATTTTACACTTTTATAAACTGTCTTCTTACATTCTCTTATGCAATTAATATTCTGTACACTAGTATAAAGTATTTTCTACCTATTAATATTAATACTGTATTTTCTAAAATAATTTTTATTTTCAATTTTATTCTATTTTATATAATTCGTTTCTAGATTTTTATAATTTTACAATTTTTATTTCTTCTTTTTTATTACCTATAATTTTAGTGCGTAATTCTTATCACTTTCTAATTTACCCATATCATTTCACATTCCTATTGTATATTCAGTTTTTATTTATCTGTAATACCTTAATTTTTTAACTGTCAACACTTTCTGTTTTATTATTATTTTCTTCATGTTTTATTATTATTTTCTACATTTTAACCTTCATAATTACTTTACTGTACACCTTTATCAATTTTTATCATCATTATTACACATAATTATCAATTTTTTGCCTGTATTCACCTTCTTTTAGTTTATCTATATTTAAAATGTTTTAATATATTCATACCGCTTTCTTAAATTGTCTGTATTTTGCTTATAGCCCTGAAGAAGACCTACAACGTAGGTCGAAACGTTGGCTAACAATAAATATCTTCTGAAATTACTTGAGAATTTCATTCAGTGACCTCTACCCGGACCAATTTCTTCAACATATATTATTAATTAAATTTTCAACAAAACACAGTAAATTAACCATATATTTATACATTAAGCTCACTTTATAAACTAGCTATTTTATAAAAGAAATAAGAAACTTAGGCCTTTCTTGTAACCAAGATAAATCACATTAACAATATGTGTTGAGGAAATAAACCCATACATTTCAAGGCTAGGACTCATCACATCATCTATTACAAACCTTTTCAAATGTTTTATTTCCCAATATTAACCCCTTAAGGTACAGGCTCGAGTTAATTTGAGCCCGTGAAAAGGACCAAACTGTGCACACTGGAGATAATCGAGCTGTGCCGTATTTTATGCTGCTGTAATTTTTGCACTCGAATATATTCGAGAATTTAAATAAAATTAAAATTAAAAAAATTGTGTAGTTTTTGTCTTTTTTTTTTCAAAAAAAGCGTGCACTAAGGGGTTAACATGCTCAACTCATTTTTGTCACAACTCATGTAATTTTTTGTTCTAAAAGTGTTAATTAATTTTTAAGTATTCATATTGTGATGTGATCAAACATATATTTGTTGTCCACATTAACTGATTTGGGAAAAGTGATAAAATGAAAACCTCATCACTGTTCTTTCTCTTTGACATTTTTTAGTAGTTGGCCCTTCAGCTTATCTTTTTCAAAAGGAATATTCAAGTGTTTTCAGTGTGTGCACAGCCAACGTTCATCTATTCTTTTATTCCTATATTATAGTACCATGAACAGTATGGGATATGCTTATTTATTTTTGAACGGTAAGAGGACTTACATTTACATAAAAATCACATTATTTTTGTTTTTCAACAGTGGTAAAAATGATCAAACCTATTTTTGAAAACTTTCTAGTCCTCATAAAAACCTGTACCACAACAACCCATGAACGGGTAAGGGGTTCAGCACATGGTAGAGCCTGTATGGTGGACAAAGATTGTGCAGGGAGGTGATATGTCCTAGATTTCTAGTTCCAATAAAGAATTTTTTTTCTCCCACTTATTTTAATTTTGAATATGTTTCTTCACACATTAATTTAAAATTATATAATAGTAAAACCAGTCAAGTCATCATTTTGCATAGGTCATGACCTAAATGTTCATGCTGCTGAGAGGAAATAGATAGTTCTCCGAATACAACATTGTTGTGGTTGCCATCTTAACACTTTGAAGTTAAATCAAATGAGTTCATAAGAGTCAAGATATGAATATTTTAAAATGCAAGTGTAAAACACATTTAGAAGATTCTATAAATAAAAAAAATAGTGTGTTGTGATAAAAGTGTGTTAAATGTACTGTTTATATGTAAAAACGAGAACTTAACCCGTAACTGGTTACGGACCTTACCAGTTACGGGTTAAGTTCTCGTTTTGTTGTTCCGTAAACGGTAATATGGGGTCACCGGGACCCCAATATTTGTTAACTCAAAATCTTCCCTGTTAATGTTCAATTAAATTCAAAACAATTTTTTTTACAACCATACATCATATCTAAATGTATCTGAATGGGATTGAACACAATAAATGTTAATTTTTGTTTTATATAAAAGTTAATTTAACAAAGGCAAAATTGTAAAAATGAAAATTACAAAATATTAAACATTAGTATTAAGACATGAGTACATGAAAAATCATAAAAAGTAGTGATTGATTTTTATCATTTACTATATAAGGAACATTAAAAAAATGGTATAATGTGGTAATAAAAAAAGAATTATATAAATCACAAGCACTATTATAGGCAGTCTTCACAGACACTCTTGGCACAATTCGTGCATTGGTGTACTGCAATGAGCACAGTAAACCTTTGTTTTTTTATCCCAACTCCTTGGGCACTTCCCACACCTTATTCTTTTACCAGGTACAGCTGAGGGCTTTGGAATTTGGTAATTTATCAACCTAGCAATCAACTGCCTAGGATCACGCGGGATGTGCAAGTTGGTTCTCTCCTCTGAAGTTGTGGTTCAACCAGCTGCCTCGCCAAATTTTTTATAAAGTCAAATCTTGATAATTGTTTGTTCTCCGACAATGATGAATAAATTACATATGAGTTACTATTATACTGTGGGAATGGGTTCGTACGTTTACTGCAGGTGGAGTAGAACACCACTTGATCCTATTTTTTCCAAAATAATTCTGAGATGCAACTTCTCCCTGCACACCACATCCTTGTTCTAAATTTTCTAAAGAAATACCTGATTCTTATACCTGATGTATATAAGAGGTGAAGATGTACAGATTCAAAATTTTAGGCATACTACTTACATGGCTATATATTACGTATATAAATAGATAGATATATATATATATATATATATATATATATATATATATATGTGATATATATATATATATATATATATATATATATATGTGATATATATATATATATATACATATATATATATATATATATATATATATATATATATATATATATATATATATTTATAGCTTTACTATATACTACATATATAGGTGCTTTGAATAGCTGATTGACTAAAGGAGTCAAAATTTTAGTTAATAGAATAGAAAATGAAATATTGCTTGTTAGTTAAAAGATTCATAATTAAATTGGCTAATAACGGAAACTATAAGTTTTTTTAATATTTTTATTTTAAAGGGAAAAGATATGCTCTTGGAGAGACAGAGGTTCTGGGTTCGAATCCCGCCCGGGGGCATATCTTTTCTCTTTAAAATAAAAATATTTAAAAATCAAAACAGCTGACCAATAATTATAAACAATTATAAGTTTTTTTAATTAAATATTTTTAAATGAGTCCTCATTAAGAATATTTTTAACAAAATAGTGCAGTGAATCATTGGAGAACATATATTTTTAATTTTTAAATGCATAGCTTATAGTTTGGGAACAGACAAAGGATTCAGATTAAGAACAGACTTACAGCGAGGAACCATATTAAATTAAATTTAAATATTAAATGAGGATTAATATCAGTGGCAATAATTTAAATGAAATGTATACATCTACAGCCACAGTGAATATGTGGCCGTAGACAAAAGCCGAATTTTGTCCTCAGAGAGTTAGCTGTATTAAGGGAGGCAGTTGTGTCATTCTCGTAGTTTTTGGCTTGAAATGAAGTTGTACTCGTAATATAAACAATAACTCTTTTTCAAGCCAATGCCTCACAGCTACTTGATAACATGATTCTGCTTTCTTAGGTACAAGATTTTTATTTTTGGTTGTTGATATAGAAGTAATAAACTATTAAGAATAATATAATAACTTCAATGGTGATTATATGTGATATATAGAATATACCTGTAATAATGTTCTATGAAACTTTTGTTTCATGTTAATAATACATGTGTTTAATTCTGAGATGCGTTTGTAAATACATCTGACATTAAACTCACATTACATCTATTTGATTGTCAATACATAAGACTAGAGGTAAGCTCAATGATATAAAAAATAAGGAGTTTAGTGTTGTTTTTGTTTAATGGTGCTTGAAAATTGGGAACTTAAGCCTGATATATGAGAAATAATAATTAAAAAAATATGGGTTGAATCGAAAATTAAATTGTCTCTATATTAGTACCAGAAGATAGTATTAATATTCTCTATAGTGTTAGAATTATTAATAACATATGGTAGTTTTTTGAGTAAAATATATGAATAAGGTAATTAATTTAGTTTTTAAGATTTTGAATAAACAGTTATTAAATATTCAAAAATACTGATAATGATTAAAATATAAATAAGAACATATTAAGCATTCCATCCATTTAATCATCAGATTTGTCAACATTTTATTTTACCTAGGCTCTTCCCAGGATGTCGATTCGATTAAATAACATGGTAGTTGCTGACGTGACTTCAAATTATCTATGACAGCTAAGCATTTAGGGCCAACGGCTGATTCATCGCTAAACAAAGATCTTGTTGATGCCAAGATTGTCTCTGCATCCTGTTAGTATGGAACAAAAATATTTTGAGAACCGTTAATTAGTAATAGAAAAAATTAAAAGGGAAAGCGTTTAGAAGTTTTAAAAATATATATTAGATAGACAATTGAATACATATCTAATAAGCATACCTATTATAATTTGAAGTTGGCTAATTATTACCTAAATGTAAATAATTCTACTACTACACATGAGCTGTAATTTGTGAAAGAGATATAAGTCCGTTTTTTTCTATTTAGGATATCTAGTTTTCCATTTGATTTATCTAAAAATATAGGAAAACAGGCAATTTTTTTAATACTTAGCACGTAGCTAAGAATGATATTTCAAACCAACCATTTAAAACACCTTTTAAATTTTATTATGAAATATTGATCATTGAAGTCATTTAAAAGAATAAAAGAGTTTTTTTTTATATCCAAATGAACTTATACCACTTTCAAAAATGTCAGATCATATAAAGAAAAATGGCAATTGACTGATAATATCGAATTAATAAATTATTTAATCACATCCATCTAACCAAATATATCCTAAATGTTTATAACATTTATAGTGTGTAAGGTAAATTCCAATACATACCTCAATGTATCCTGTCAATTTTTTAAGGACTTCTTCTAAATGTTTCCTGATGTTAGCAGCCGATAATTTTTTACGAAGTTTATGCTCAATCAATGTGAGCTTGCCATGGAGTAGCATGAAGTGTTCCGTTATTTCGTCCTCAATCTTTTTTATTTCAGAAATATCTTTGTCATTATGTAAAATGTTTTCACCAAACTGGAAAAAAAAAGTAAGATTAGAATTTACTATATATCTCAAGATACAATATTTAGTTGGGATACATTTTCACACGGACAGTATTTTGTGGAAAACGGCCAATCATCATTTTACATGTTTTATGTAAACTAAATTTATTTTTATAAAAAATTTCTTATAAACTGGACTTCATTCTTCATAATATATATATTGGGAAAGAGATAAACCATTTTTCAGTCATTATATATTCTTAATCTCCATTCCTTCCATCTAATTAATGTCCTCCAGAAAATTCAATGTCCTGAACAACCCTCTCTTACAATGCACCTGGTGCAGTAAAAGAGATACCATGTATCATTTTTATTCATTATTTTTCAAATATTAATAAAAGCCAAAGGGGTTAAGAAATAAAAAAAATAAAAAAATAATAATCTCTACAAATTATTCAAGACGTTTCGACAGCCCATACATAGATACAGTTTTAAATTTCAATGAATAAATTTGTTTTAAATATTGAAACAACAACAAACAGTTCTACATACTGTATCAATATTTTTAACAAGTTTACCATTTTATTTATGGGTAATATGAACAAAAATAAATAGTTGTTAATATTACCACAACATAACTACGATTCTACAAACTTATCAACTTTTTGACCAAGGTTTTATTATTTCATTTTATTAATACAGGATGTTATTTTAATTTTAGGTATAAAGGTTTTATTTTTTAGGCTTGACCTATTCATATGAGTTAAAACCACTCATTTATTGAAGCTACAGATTTAATGTATTTTTTAACACACTTTATTAATTCTCCCTGTATGTATGTGATGAAATTTATGAGTTTTACTTTCTATTAAAGCGTGTTTTTTAAACTGTTATTTATTGAAAATAATACCATACGATATCTCAATAATCACAACCTCGTCAATACAGTCCGCGACAGTAGTAGTTAAACATTCACCGATTAACATCACGAGTTTTATTATATTAAGGGTTTATTTGTTTTTGAGCAAATATTTTCAAAGACAATTATCCTCTTATGCAGTCCGTGTTACGGTTACTTTTGAGCTATAAATCATTTTGAATGAGGGTATAATTCATTTTCGTGAGAATATTATAATTTTTTAAATACAGCTAAATAGACTCACATTTTTAGTTCCTTATCGTCCAATAACTTGACTTTTTAGTTGTTTTTTTCTATCAAAGCGTCTTTTTTTAGTTTTTAAACTATCATTTTTCATACAAAGTGTCTGAGTTTTTTCATCTATTAATTATTTTTACAGATTAGGTAGAAGAAAAATGAATTGAATGTAAGAAAGAAGAAATAAAGAGTTGGCATATAAAGATGAACGGAAAAATAATGTGGGAATAAAGAAGGGAGGAGTAGGGGTTGTTGTCTACTGGAGTGACTCTACCACTCCAGTAGTGGTCGCAACTCCGAACCGATTGGTGTACCATGTCTTCACTAACCACATCTGTCTTCATCGTAGTCTACTTCTGCAGTGCTTTCATTATATCTGGTGGGTCTTAGATATAATCTTTAATACACAAAACTAACAAGAAAAAACATTTTAATTAAAATAGAAGTTAACGCAAACTTTTCGTTACAAAATTCAGAACGTACTTAAATCAACAAAACAACAAATTAGTGAAGAAAACACTATGTCTTTCGGTATCAGTTCCGCAGGTAGTCGCTTCGAGTTAAGTCACAACAACTTTTCATCCGTTTCCTTTTTAATATTCTCGAAATTAAAAATAATCTTGAGTTACTGTATGAAGAAATAGGGTAATTAAGGGAAATGTGTATATTTCGGTAACTATTTTATCAAGAAATGAAAGTTTCAAAAAACCTATCGAAGTATAGATGTTGATATAACCTAAAACGTATGTGTAAGTCAATTCTTCAATCTATAAACAGTCAGTAATACCTCGTATATACAGTTTGCATTAAAATTAAGGTATTGTCGCTTCGAATAGAGCCACAACAAGTTTAAATTTTTCATTTGTTTCTTTTTTTAATATTCTCGAAAATAAAATTAATTTTATTACTGACTATATATATTAGCTATTACTGACAGCATATAGATTAAAGAACCGAAATACACAAACTGTTTAGATTGTATCAACATCTATACTCCGAGATGTTTTGTGAAACGTTCATTTTTTGATAAGATGATAACCGAAATAAACACGTTACCCATAAATAAACTTTTTTTTTTTATAACAAAACTCAAGATTATTGTTATTTACAAAAATATTAAAAGGGAAACGAACGAAGAGAAAACTTTTTTTGATTTAACTCGAAGCGACAACCTATGTTACTGATACCTGTTTTTCTTATATCATCATTCGCTATATAATCAAGATTGTTTCTTTAATATTAATAATACGTAATGAGATTTTTTCTTTAGTTTTTACAAAATCATATACATTAAAATGAGCATTACTTTAAACTTTTCTTAAAAGTTAAGATGCTAATCGTAAAAGATACAGCAATAAAAATTAAAGTTTTTATATTTTGTAATTTATATTAATTAGTCTAGTGCCATTACACTGTTTATGGATATTTAATCTTAAAAATTATATTTTGGTTAATTTTTGAATCTGAATTTTCGGTTATAATTAGATAATTTTAAAGGTTTAAAATATAAATATTTCATATCAATAAATTTATTTATTTTATTATATAAATTGTCAAATTTATGTCGAGTGATAAATATTTCCAAAGGATTTATCCAAAATTAAAGCAAATATATTTTCTTATTTGATACATGACTGCACGACCAAAAGTAAATTTTTATTTTTATTAAAAAACAACCAGAGTTTATTTAGCTGAACTTTTTAATTATTATAAAAAACATAAATATTTGTTAATTATTTGTTAATTGCTATATTTTATGATAGTTTACGTTTATATTTATATCGGTTAACATCATTCAAAGGCCAAAAACTATATAATTATGGATAAGATATAATAAAAATACTTAAACATTAGGAATAAAAACTTGATAGATATAGTAATATGATTAGATTAATTAAAATGATTAGTTTCTAAGGCCCGCAAATATTATAGGTCATCTATATAGTGCAAATGAAATCAATACAATACTTAGATTTTCACATATTTTTATGGTATTTATTCGTACATTTTATCTATTTACCAAACATTTTAAGTTTATCATATAGTATACCAGTATCATTTTTAAATCATTTTAGTTTGTAAAATAAACATGGGAGACAAGACAATAACTGAAAAACAGGACGAGGAAAATAACCTTCGACTACTAGTAAAAGCTTTCGAAATCTCTAGTTCATCGACTTCAAGGCGAAAATAACAAACAATGATTTATATTTGGGTGAAATCTTATTATTTTAAAATTTTAAGCAGACCAAAACGCACTTATAAATATTAATTCAGCATTAAAATTCTAAAGCAGTTCGTTTAGAACAGTCCTTAAAATAAAAAGGCCATATTTAAATTCTATATAACATTATATCTACTGGCAATTTTTAATAGATATTGGTATCACAATTAAGTGAAGAAATTAAATGGCAAACCCCATTAGATTTTTAAAAAAATGTTAAAATATAAAAAAGCTAGATGTACTTAATTCAAATTATTTATGCTAAAAAGGTACTTTAATTAACAAACTTACTGTTTACTAGAGCATGTTAAAGTTAATATTACTCAAAATTTTATGAATATACAAAACTAAAACCTGGAATACCAAAAAAAACTTAGACTTGTCAGCCAAAAGTATTGGTCTGAAGCAAAGTGTCTTACATATTCGAGACAGGAAACCAAACTAGATTTTGATAAACTGTATTATTTCATTACATAGTACAACTATATATATATAATATATATATACAGATTGTATTTTTTAGCACAAAAATTAATTAAATTTTGAATCGCAAAGGAAGCTAGACGCAGATGCAAAATGTAAAGGTTTTAGGCTTTTGTGTTAGATATTTAAAGAAACATGGCCGGTTTTCCGCGACATTTTTGTGAATCTCAGTTAAGGGCGCTTCAGGTACACCAAGCTGCACAACAAGCCATCTGAGAAGATTCTTAAAAATATTTTGAAATACCAAACTCAAGCATTGATAATTTTTCTATAACAAGCATCTTAGGAATGCATTATGCATTGTAAGAAATAATACTACACATAAAATATTTGAATTATCCAAATTAAGAGCCTAATAGATTAACGTTAAATGAAAGCAGCTAACCGGCAGATATAATACAAAACGTGGATATGGATTGGTTGCATTCAATTATTTTAGCTTGCCCGTAAATCAATCTAATATAATTTAACCTCATCCATTTAACTATGGATGGAATGAAATATCTCCAATTTTCTTTTCCTTTGAACCAATTTCATTACTTACAAACTAAAAAAATTAAATTGATTCTAATAGTTATGGCCGGTTCGTCCAGACCTATGTAGGGCACAGCAATACGTAATATCCTCTTCACCGATACGAACTACACGAAAGGGGAAAAAAGAAACTTAACAGAACCACCTTTTTCTAAGGTTCTTGCATCATCGAGATTCATGCACATGACAAGTCAATTCACTTTTTGTACGTCCTCAACCGGGTTTTAGAATAAGATAGTGACGCAACAGGAGCTGTGACAATGAATGAGGCGTAACTTCCGAAGTATTCCTTCGGGTAAGTTAGCAATATCATTTAAATGTATAGCCAAGGTACATTAATAATTGAGAAACCTCTTTATAACAATCATTTTAAAATTAAACTGCGCCAAAATCTAAAAATTATTAATTTAAAAACTGAAGCATGCACATGTTCATGACACAATTACAATAGTATTTACATGTTCATTACACTTTGACAAAATGATGAATGATCTAATTCATTGTCTATTATGTCTAGTACTCCAAAAAAAGATATGTGAGAAATAAAATTTATACATGAATTCCAAGGAACACTTAACAAGAAAATTTTTTACAAAATCCGTGAATACGAGAGCGTAGGCGGGTATGTAAATCGAATGAGAGAGGAAGCAGAAACATTAAAAATAATTGACAGAGAACAATATAGAAAAAATTAAAAGAAATCTACGTTCTTGTTGAAAATATAGAAAAACTGAAGATTACTGCGTGGTCAGAAGGAAGGAAGCAAAGAAAAGCAGAAATGAAGAGAAAATACTTAGAGAAAAGAATAGTAGTGATATAAGCGAGATCTTAAAAGGCAGTTTCGTGTAAAATTTAACTGCGAGAAAGAATTTAAAATTTGAAACAAAAATAAAATAAATAAATAAACCCTATTTTTTTTTAAATATACCTTTTGGCTTATTATTTGACAGTTATGAGGAAAGCAAAGCTATAGTATAAATCTAGTTTGGAAAATAATAAAGGGACAGAATAAAATAAATATTACGATTATTATAAATATATAAACTTGAATGGGATCAATTTATTGCTTACTAAGGTAATTTAAGTTAATACTTTGAAATATATAATATAAGTGGTAATCATTCCGCAGGTTTTTGCTTCGAATTGAATCACAAGTTTTAACTTTTCATTCGTTTCATATTCAATATTTTCCAAAAATACAAGTTATCATGAGCTTTAGTATATTAAAGAGGATGTAATTATGGAAACTGTGTATATTTCGGTAATCTTTTCATCTAGAAATGAACGTTTCAACAAACACATATTTTCTATAGTTCGAAATGTTAGTTGAAACTTTTATTTCTTGATGAAATGATTACTGAAATCTACTCATTACCCATAATTACATTATCTTTTCACATACATACCAAGTTAACTTGTATTTTTGAAAATATTAAATACGAAACGAACAAATAGTTAAAAGTTATTGTAAATCGGCTCGAAGTGACAAGATGCGGAAGAGATGCCATAAAACTCTTTGAGGATCAGAAGCTGATGACTTCAAAATTTCAAAAATTGACTTTTTCATATTTTTCGCTAGTTTAGTTAAGCAATATTGTCTAACATGTCACTTTGCCACCTTATTTCTCATAGTTTTAGTCCAGTTATCAATATGAAGTTTCAGGAGCAAAATTAATCAGCTAGACTAAACAAGCTGGAAATGTAAAAATTTTTGGTTTTTGATCATGAACCCCTAATATAGCTCTAGAAATATTATGGAATATTGAGTTTAACACCATTCAATGCCTGCTTTCAATTGCTACCGTTAAATGAGATCAGGAATGAAGGGAGGTTAAAAACATTTAACATTTAGCACAGATGACGCGTTAAAGTTAGAGCAGGTCTGGATCATCAAAGTGCTCTTCCAACATAACTCGGGAGCAGGCATGTTGTTGCGCAGTCTAAATACCAACAGGAAATACGACAGCGATTAAAAAGCAGGAAGGATCGACCAAGATTAAATAACAACTGGATTGTTAATAACGACCTTTATGCAGACCAATTTAAAAATGTAACCCGACTTCTTTAAATATTAATTGGGTGGATGACAATAAACCATATAACTCAGAAGTGTCGGCAACTGGTGCGCACCTATGTCATCTTCATAACATGGCAATTTAACCATACAATAAACAATTAACTCAATAATTTAATAAGTTTGCCTCATTATCCTGACCAGGATCTTCCGGATTAGCAGTTTATTATATCCGAATCCACGATAGAGTCTAATGTCAAGTACTGAGGCGTATACGAAGGTGTATGTATGGTTTATTGTTTGAGACCAATACATGACTACTGGGGAGTTCGTATAATTTGAAACAGAAAAACAATAGCAGTTTAAAAAAAACTAAAAAACATGATTTTGTAGCTGGACGACGGGAATAAATACAAATATCGAAAGACAGACAGACCTTCAAATCGACTGCTTTTGTAAATTGCACAAGTAGCCAAATAAAATAATCACAAAACGGATCTCTATTGTTGAAAATTACACTCTTGATCGCCCTCACCTAATGTGTAATTCTTTAGAACCTCCTTTTACTAAACTAGATAAAACGCGGCCCATTTAGGACAAGTCTAGATAAAAAATATATAACAAATTATGCAATGCATAAAGCCTTGGAGTATCGTAGACTTGTGCCTTTCATCCGGTACGTTCAAACGAAAATTGGCACACGCGGCTCGATCGGGAAAGATTGAGCAACAGAAATAAGTTCGAACCAGATCAAAAATAAGGTAATGGAAATATTGAAATATTAAACATTTATTGAAATATTACCAAAGAAGCAAGATAGATAAAAAAAGTAAAATTACGGTAAAAAAAGAACATACAAAATGAATATGAATATTAAACTCAATATGATTCTGTATAAATCATATGAATATCAGGATATTCATCAGAAATTATATAAAAAAGCAAAAAACATTTTAATTATGGATGAATACTTACTAGTACATCCTGTTTTATTAAAGTGAAACAGAAAAAAATTACATATCTACTGTGATTTTTTCCCCTATGATTTATTTATTTATAATTGATATAATTTATAATTATCTTTTTTTCTGAAGTTCTAAGAAAACTGAAATGAAACATCAGAAATAGGATAAATAATATTACAATTTAATACAGAACCTTAAAAACTAAACCGTATATTTTTAAAAATTTAAATTAATGTAAAGAAAGAAAATCTAAAACATATACTATCACAATGCATGAAGAGTCTTGAGTTCAGAACGTGGCAGAGACTGTACTGTTTCAGGGACAAGGTTTGTACTAGTGATGGGCCAGAAATCACGAACTGTTACTTTTTCACTGTAACTCAAAAGTCACAGGTCTACCTGTGATTAGAAATTCATCAGTAACAATTCTAAACTGTTCTTCGCATTTGAGAACTGGTCGTGGGGAACGGAATTGAAGTGTGATTGTTATTAGAACTACAGCAACAGTTCTAAACTGTTCTTCGCATTTGAGAACTGGTCGTCGGGGAACGGAATTGAAGTGTGATTGTTATTAGAACTACAGCAACAGTTCTAAACTGTTCTTCGCATTTGGGAACTGGTCGTCGGCGAACGGAATTGAAGGGTGATTGTGACTACTCTGATTTAGGTGAAATGAGTGATTAATGTCGTAAGGGATTTGCACCCTTGGAAAACCTTTTTCTATAGTAATAAACTCTGATAGACTGCTACCTTAATTTGACTCAATTAATTTTATTGTAGAAAATTAACTGCTCAGTAATAAATTTAAAGTATATTTGAATGTTTAAATAAAAGGGGAAGTCAGATATTTATTTACAGCTTGTTTATTGTAAAGTATAAATATTTGTAATTTGTATAAATTTGTAATTTGTAATTTGTAATTTGTATAAATACTTGTAAATTACCTATACAAAAAATAATGGTAGTATTAGTAGGAATTACTATGTAGGAGGGAGGGCGGATTTAAGGGGGAGGGCAAGGGGGGCACGTGCCCCCCCAGACGGTTTTTTTTTTTGTACTGAGGAGAATCCATTACAGTACATACTTATAGGCAAATCACAAGATCATAGTTGTTAGAATATGAATAGATATGAATAAAATAACAGAAAGAACATGAGTGAAACTATTGTTTTGATATTTTAATAAACCTTTGAAACCTCTCTATAAATACTACAAGTTTATTTCTAAGTTATTGTTGATTTTTTTTCTCATCTGCCCGAAAGAAATCCTGGATCCGCCCCTGGAGATGGGGGATCCACCCAGTCTCCCTGAGGTTTTCCGGCCACCAAAAGTTTTCCTATCCATTTTTTCGGTTGCAATCTAAGATTTACCATAATCAGACATGTCCTGACAACATATCAAAAATGCAGCTCTCTTTAATTTTTGCGACCTTCAAACACCTGGTCGCTGGCTTAGTAATATAGAAAGAAAGGTAAGGCACGCTAGCCGAGACAATAGTAAAGTATTTAGCGACGTTGGGTAAAAAACAAATACGTGATTCAGCCATTTCTGTAATATCTGTTTCCGGCTAAATAACTATTACATAGCCTAATTTATAATTAATTAGTTTTTATAAAATTAAAAATGATGAGACTTTAAAGAGCTAAGTTTCAAGTTACAACTCTTTATTTCAGTTAGATCAGAATTAATTAAAAAAATTTTTTTTTACAATGAGAGCTTGCAGAATAATAGAGGTGGGGACGGGTTACGCACCCGGCTGTTGTTACCTTCACTACATTTATTTCACTCCCGTTACAAGACTATTAAATAATTAAATAAACAAAATGATTAAACATCAAGTAACAGTGATGTGCAATTATCAGTTATTCTGAGTAAACTAGTAGTCGAAATAAGATTTTTCTTAAACTAATGAAATCTGTATAGTACAAGAAAACGAAATTTGGCATTGGTATTACTGTGTACCAAAAAATCTAAAAACATATTTTTTTTAAACTTTTTACTACTTTTTAAAAATTTTCTTTGCATTATATTCTGTTCTTTATTATAGAAAACAAAATAGCGATTTCATATTATCTAACTATTTTTGAAATAAATGTTTATACATTTTTTAATGATGTATTTTCATTTTACCTTGCATTGCACCATTTAGTAAAAATTATAATAAAACTTTCCCGAGGAGCAAGCTGCACACCCGGTGTGCAATGATCTTATTTATGTGAATTCACTACGAATTGGGTGATTTTCATAGTAACCGTTTTTTTATTAAAAATAAAAAATATAAAGGAAAACAAATTTTCGCACCTGGGGACCGTGTTTGAAAAAATTCGTCATCTTGAATGGGTTAAACCATAAGAGCAAATTTTACGTTACATAGGATATTGAAAATAATTCTATCTGTTTTTATATTGACAGGATTATAGTGAATTATACAAGTAATTATAATAACAAGTAATTAATTACAAGTAATTAGTATCCTTATAATGCATATTCTGTGATCGTTAAATTCAAGATGTGGAATTGTTGGTAGCATTTCGACAGAATCACGAATCACAGTTAGTAGCAGTTAAGAAATCACAGGTAAAAAAAATCACAGTAACGGTTAGAACTGTTACTGAAAAGTAGCAGTTAAGCCCATCACTAGTTTGTACAGAGAGTGATTTGTCCTAGATCACACTGAACCACTAGGTTTTCCCACAATTATTTTTAAAATCCCACAGGATTCATCCCCGATCATTAATATATTTAATGACTTATCTGGTATATCCGGATTGGCCTTCGACACGACAACTCAGCGCTCTACTAACTACTGAGCTATTTCTCTCCCAAAATTATTTAAATTTATACAAAGAGAAAAAAAGTTATGATGTAATATTAATAATTAGTATTTCTATTATTAAGTCGCTACTAGATTGAGTAGCTCACTGCTATCAAAGATTTAATTAATTATTAAAATTAGGCTATGAACCAAGAATTTATGCCCATTAAAAATATATTCCCTTCTATAAAATATTTAATACTTTCACGTGACGAAAGGGAAAAGACTCGCTTGAAATGCATTTCGAGAAAATCAAGTTATAAACATTGAGAAACACAAACCAATTCTTCAATCTAGTAGTATGTTGATTAAAGTCGAATACCCATGCATGTCTTGAAAAATGTCGTGTCGGTACAAGATATCCCTCCAAAGAAACTTGTCTTGAAGACAGCTAGTAAGTTTCGTACGAATTCTTTCAGTATAAAAAATATTAAACTGACTACATCCTTATTATTTGTTACAACAAATACGCCACTGTCAAAAATCAAACACCAATAATTTGTTTCTTTTATTATTTGCATATTGTTTTTAAAAATAGATTTTTATAGCTCAAGGTCTAAATTATACTAACCTGGTTCTTAAGTAACATTTCGACATTTAATCTAGAGAACTGGCAGTTTCTATGATAATGAACATGGCCGTTCGATGAATATGGAATAGCACTTTGAATTGTTCTAGGCATGTTCTAGTTTGTAGCTACGATCATAACAGCGAATATCAGACCTTCAAATTATGGACCGGTATTTGACTGGTTGCATAAAATATCACTAGTTCATATCGGGCCACCATCACCAAACTTAATTTGAATAAACATAAATTCTTTTTAAAATAGCTGGTAATTTAAAATATTTCTACAATGGAATAACCGAAGAATGAAAAGGATTGAAGTTGTACTACCATTGAAGATTACCGTCATACTATTACACAAGCAAAAAGGCATCTTTAGGATCTGCAAACCCTCCTGAGATTCATCCAGCATCAATAAAATGGGTACCTTAATTTGGAGGGAAACTTAACGGTTGAGCGTTATTTCAACCAAACCCCTGCCCTTCACAACCGGTAACCTAGAAACAGTCTCTACCATGTACTTAACCCAAGACCCTTCATTTATTGTAGTGGTACAGATTCTATTTTTTTTTAAAACCAACGAATAACCATCAAATCTAGATATTACCTTTTCTTATAATGAAGAATAACATTTATATTTTTTTTCCAATTCCAGGGGAAAGGCCCTTTTTCCATTCTAAATACCGAACCAATTAGCAAAAGAGAGTATTGTTAGAAAGAATCATTGCTTTGAGTTGTCCCTTGGAACTAAAATTTTAAGTGAAACCAGTACGATTAATTAAAAATCAGGATTATATTAACAAATAAATATTTTTTTTTCTATGGAATAAAACAACAAAGCTGATAAGCCGTTTAAAGGAGGTAGCGCAGGCCCGCTTGAGACATCCGGCTCACTCATTCATGTATCATTAAAAAACTGCTAACTCCCTCATGTCAATATTGGAACGCCATTACAACAGTTAAATATATTTTTGAAGAATGTTAAATGAATTAAATATCTATTAACAATAAATAAACTAGGACTAGCTCCAAAATTATGGGATTGGTGGCAACGAAGCTACCATCGCGTTGGTATTTCATTTTTTGAACAAAACTCGAATTACATCTAAATTGTTTCCATCATCCAGGTTGAATGTGTGCATTGTGTGTGTGCGAGTGTTTTTGTGAATGATTTTGCATGAGTGTCGGTTATTTAGCGAACCATAGGCGTTGTTGACCTAGGGGTTTTACACCTTTTAACAGCAACAAACATCAAAATATTTAATAATAAAATATTAAGGGTGCAGGAATGTTCTAAATTAGTGTTGCCAAACCAATGATTCAGATAGATATGCCATTCTAATGCAATCTTTAGCAGTGCGACTCGTAAATGCAATGGCCATCAAGTATAGGGAGCAGGGACAATCGAGGCAAAGGTAATTAGTCCCCGGGTTACGAAACTTCGTGTTTCTCAAATGGGCAGTTGTAGACTGATCATGAACGTACTAGACGGAAAATAAAAACTGTTGTGTAGGTTTGTAAAAAGTACTTTCGGTAAACATAAAAACTTCAATACGTAGTTCTTAATTATTAATAAACATCGCAGAATGGATAGAACGAGATCGCTATCTCGATAAAAAGATAAAAAGTAAAAATATCCTATTCAAAATCAAATCCTGGTCATTAAGGAAGCATACGATCTTACCGAATCACGTAATTATGTATAGTACAAAAAAGATCACCGCACGGAATTAGCTACTGTGGGGGATATGGGAACGCCCGTCGGAAAATTCTTGGGAGTTGCCTCCCAGCTAAATCAGATGGAATCACTGACCAGCAATGGCAGTGGTCCTCACATAAAAACAGGCCATCATTTCAATTACATAAAGACTGTATGATAATTACAAAGACCCAAATCGTCTTCTTTTGAATTTGGGTTTGACACTAGCCCAATGGTTATCGTGGAGTAAAATACAGATATTCCTTAGTTATAGTTATAGATAGTAATAGATATTCCAAAGTGTCTGTTTAAAAAAAAAAATGCTCGTTTTTGTCCTTACATCTCTGTCGTCTTTTGGGTGATACATGGTTTAGGAGACTCGTTTTTGTGATATATTGCACTATTCCGACGAAACTTCTCTTTTAAAACTGCAAATACTCTTTTCAGTTGATTACAGAAATGTTCAGCTCCAAATGCCATAACCTGGAACCAGTTATGAATGCCTAACACTCGTTATCCCAATGACAAGGCTCAAGTGGTGTAATGATGCACTACATTCTCACGTTTCACCGAAGAATTTTCTTGGGCCGCTATCTCAGCAATTAGTCTTTTTTTTCCAATACTGCCTTTTAAGTTCAGGAATGAAATATTTTTCTCCTCATACTCTACTTCTAAAATATGAATGAATGAACTTATGAAATGATGGAACTTAAGAATTTCAAAAGTAAGCAATGACATATGCATTTTTTGTGTCAGGGTCGAATATGGACAGAGATTTCAGTAATTTTAAAAAGAAAATTAAACACAGCGAGGTAAAATATTGTGACAAATAACTGGCGAGTTTTCTCACGAAGAAAATTGTCATTAGATAAACGCAATCTTTAGGACCCACGTAACAACAAGCACTAGATAAAAGTAATGAAATAAATCAGGCAGTTAGTATAGAATGTAGACCACAGACTAATATTAGGACAGGTAAAGAATTGACCACCTTTTCCAATCTCATACTTTGGTCATTACGGGTCATTGCGAAATTGATTAAGAAAAGAGTGCTCCGACACATCCGTTAGCAGTAGGATGATAAAATACAATCTGGAGTTGAAAATATTGTATTTAATGAAAAGATAAATATGAGCTAAGGTTAAATAAGCCACTAACGACTACACAAAAAAAAGAAAAACAATTTTTCAATCTTAACTCATGAACATGTGCAATGATTACTGCATCCTTAATTCTAACTCATTTATCCTCAGGTTAGATCACCAAATTCTCACACCTCAGTGACAGGAATGTTCTGAAACTTGGTAATATGGAACAAATTTATCGTTGCACGTCTAAACTTAATATCTATACGTTTATAATATAATTAAAGCTAACTAAACCCGTAATTTTACTGTCAAAACCATTCTAGATAATTTTAAGAAATGTCTGAAAGTAAAGTGGTTTCAAGGCCTCCTAAATTAAAAAATATAGTTAAGTAAATCCACGAATCATTCTCTAGTCATTTAGTTTCAACAAACTTACGATTTTGCAGCCGTCAATATCAAGAGAAATCGGGGAAATCCCAAATATTTCCCATAAACACTCCTTTGCCTATTACCTACAGGGATGATTATACGTTTCCGTCGTGATGCAAAAGATACAGTAGGCCGTGGAGAACGGATTGAGGCAGGCATGAGAAGGAAGTCACGGCTGTTCTTTGGTCGGCTGACCTATAACGATCAGCTGATGTCGCCTTAGCAAAGAATCCAATCATGTTTTCCAGTATCGGGAATATGGAGCTACTCCGTTCAAACTATTTACGAATCTTATCTAGTAAATGCTGGCTGCAGAGCCATACATTACTCAGCAGTCTATTGAGCTATATGTGACACTATTTGAAACGTTAGGAGTGTCTAAATAAATAGTTTAAGGTTTGCTGAGCAAGTAGCATAAATGTCGCCCAGGATCGGTACCTGAAGAAATAAGAATATCTTAAGATGCAGGACGGCGGCAGTTGTAGAAAGTACAGCAGACATTTAAGATAGAGACAGTCGCATTTAGATAAAGGCTCCCTTTTCTTTCTTTGTAAGTAGACATATAGCTTAACTTCTGTGATCAGGACACAATTAATGTTATGCTAATTCATGAGGTGAGAAAAAGATCTTAATTTACTAAAAAACTTAAATTCAGTCAATCTTTGGAAAAGAGAGAGATATGTCTTTGATATAGTATTACTCACGGTGGCATCCCATTTTATTATTTAAATATCATTTAGATCAAAAGATCTTACTTTTCCCTTAGGACATTGTTTGGGCAGTGGAGCCAATATAGCAATTGAGACAGCTAGAAATTTAAACCCAATTTCGGTCCAAAAAAAAAAAAGGACAACTTATACATAACCAAACGTTAACCTTTCTCTTCACGTAAGAAATACTTTAAGAAATATCGTGCAAATTTAGTAAAATTAACAATAATCAGGAAGTTAACCATAAATAAATAAAACGTATTGATGGACTCTACAATAAAAAAATCTGCCCAGAATCTTTACCTCTTTCATTTAAGAAGAAAAAAAAACCTCTAGCACTACAAACCGTGAAGGGTCTTGATTACAGTAAATACCATTAACACAAACCTTTGGACAGGGAGGTGATTTGGCCGAGGCCACACTCAAACGCCAGGATTTTCTTTCTAATTAGTAACTACCCACTATGTATAG
This sequence comes from Arma custos, assembly GCA_037127475.1. Taxonomy (NCBI): domain Eukaryota; kingdom Metazoa; phylum Arthropoda; class Insecta; order Hemiptera; family Pentatomidae; genus Arma; species Arma custos. The sequence goes on from CM073763.1 coordinate 39,235,857, forward strand.
ACTGGCGAGAATGTCTTCAGATCTCACAGAGGAGATACATGTGTGTAAAAGGAATACATAATTGATCAGCTATAGATCGACACCGACAGGGACCTTCAGGACATCCTCTGAGTTGGTCAACTAACTGAGCTACACCTCTCCCTCATTAAAAACGAAACCAAAAATCATTAGGTGCTATAAAAGATGGCGAGAAAAAACGGATACTATATTTTTTCAAAAATACATTATAAATTCATATATGAGAGGGAAATAGTTGACTGGATGATAAAATGGAGAACGGAGATAGTTGGGGGGTGCAGTAAAAAACACCAAATAAGTACCAGACTTATATTTAGTTAGCGCCGACGTTTCAACCTACAATGTAGGCCATCTTCAGGGCTATGAGAGAGAAACAAACAGAACAAAAAAATATATAAAAACGTTACAGTAACAAGAATATAGTGACATGTAATGTAGAAAATTAAAATAGTGACAGATATGAAAATTAAAGACAACGAATATTAATTTTTTTTTTTTTTTCCTTCTTTATATGGCATTGAATATTAAAATAGTGACAGAATAAAACAAAATAAAAATATTGACAGATTTAATAAAATTAAAGATAATGAACAGAAATTAAAATAGTGACAGATATAATAATTAAAGATAACGAATATAAAATGAAATACAGAAAATAAATGCACAGAAAGGATAGAAAAGTAAACATAATATAAAGGGAAATAAAAATGAGGAGGTAAACCGAAAGATACAAAATGAGAAGATTAACATATAAAAAAAGGGTGGAACATGAAGGATTTAGAAAAAACTAGTAAATTAAAGACATAAAATGTATGATAATGGACTTCTAGAGGTTACATAAGTAAAATGTATGAAACATAATAATACAAGAATATGTAGAAAGAAATGAATAGGTATCTCGTAGAATGACAGTTAGAAATGTAAACAAAATATTGAAAATATAAGTATGGAACTATTTGTACAATAACTATTGTGTATTATTGCATTTCTATTGTACAGTAACTATTGTGTACAATGACTATTTGAAAAATAGTTGATTGGATTAATAAATTTGAAAAATTTAGAAATTAAAAATAGTGCTTATAAATATGAACTCTTTGATTACCAACATAAGTCTGGTACTTATTTGGTGTTTTTTTGACTGCACCCCCCAACTATCTCCGTTCTCCATAAATTCATTTAAGTATTAATTCATAAATAAACGTTATTTACATTCTGTTATTTTAAAAATAAAAATAAAAAACTTTCATAAGGTAAGGCCCTCTTTAAGGCAGTTTTATGCAACTAAAACGCGAAAACTTCGTTTTACTCTTAAAATATTATGAAGAAATTTTTTTTTTAAAACATGTACCATTAAAACTCACGAAGCCTTGGGTTCAGCCTAGAGATTATACCTACTGCTTCAAAGCCACCCACTCCTCTTAGCTCTCTAGACACTGAACCGCCTCATTTGAAACGAAACGAAAGATTAATAAAAATATTTAAAAATAAAAAAAATTGACCAATAATTATAAAAAACTATTAATAAAATATATTTGGAAAAAGTAAATGCAGATTAAAAAAATAAAAAATTAGTTGCTGCTTTAAAATATAATGGCATCCGAACAAATCAGATGCAATAATTTTTTCAGAAATAAATTTGTAAACGTAACTTCGCATTCTTTAAGAATCTTTGGGATGATTACTGTTTAGGGTATTTTTATGTTATATTATCCTTAAAATATTATGATGAGTAAGAAAGGGTAATTACTCAATTCAGTGTCTTGTACAAAATGGTATTGCAACAGGAGAATTCTAAAATAAGAAATCTACAATGACCTAGTAGACTTAAAACGTGAGGTCAGTATTACGATGAACTCGCCCGGCCGCAGTAAGAAATTATGCTGGAGATCATTGCCGGAGTTCAAGAAGTGTGCCATTTTTTTATTTTTTATTATTTAATAATATTTTGCAATCCTTCCGAAGAACAGCAAATATTTTCGAAGTAATATTTATAACTCTGGATCTGAAGAAAAAACACTTATTTTTTATAATAAAATGTGTATATATTTTTAACAAATCCGTATGGGGACAGACTAATTGCTAACAGACAATTTTACGAGGTCCCGAACAAAGGTGGAGGAGGAAGCGCGGACCTCAAATAAAAACACGCACCATGACCCACTTCCAAGCCCAATGTCAAGTAAAATTTGTCACCACGCTTCGAAATATATAATACTGTATATAATATATAGCAAATATATGATATTGGGCTCTGACAGGGAAAGACCTATCATCGTCTCAACAAAGGAATTTTCAAGAGGATAATCATATACAAACCACTCATGTATAAATCATAGTCTTACAAACAAACCACAGAGCGATAGAAATTAAGCGAAATATTCCTAGACTAAGAACAGAATTTTTTCATATTTTCTATTCTTTCAACTATATTTCAGTGGCAAGAAAGCCTAAAGTTAAAGATATTATTTCCGATTTTTTAAAAATGTATTATCGAAATTTACAACTGTATTATAATACAAGTAAATAGAATTAATGATATATAATGGCATGAGATAAAGCCAAGCAGAGAGACTACTCACTGATAGACTACCAGCGGTAGTACTCAAATAACATCAACTTAGAAAGTCCACGGAGGCCAACTTCTTTTCAGACGCCTAGAAAGATTATCGGGAATTGAAGAGGTTTCTAGACTTTAAACTAGTGGGCTTGAGTGAATAATAATGTTTGTCATGAAAGGACTGGTTCGGGCAAAATGAGCAACAAATGAGGCAAGGTCATTATGGAAAAGTAAGGAGCATTAAGTATTTTATAAAGGATTTTGAATAGCAAGGATTGAATACGAGAGGAATTTGATGGTTTAGTGGAGCCCCAAAGCTCATTTACGAAACGTGAAGCCGAAAATTCGGAAATAAATTTTAGTAATGTTTAGCTCGCAGAAATCTTAGTCGTAGCCCTTGGAAAACTACAATCTTCCAAAGAATATTAGCCAATCTTCTACAACTAGAGAACAATGCAAAAAAAAAATATATATATATATATTAATCGCTAATAAGACTGTTCATTATGCAATTTGTCTTATAAATTAATTTCGTAACATTTAATTGCTGCGAAAGGAGGTTCGCGAACGCGTTGAAATGCCGGTTTGGAATAAAACAAAACAGCAAGCTATGCAGATCGTACCGAGTTAACGCTTTCATGAATAAACAAGAATCCTGCAGGTATCCAATACCTTTCACAAAAAAAAAAAAATCCTGTTCTACTACAAACCAATACCAATGAATGGTATTGGATTTAGTACATGGAAGGGACTGAACTGTTACCCATGTAGTGTTTCCTGAACGGTTGAGGAAAGAGGTGATTTGGCCCAAATATTCCTCCAACTAACGGTATCCTCGTTATAGACGTTGGACAAGCCCTATGAGGGTGTCTTCAGACCTCACAGACACGAGTTAGGGTTGTTGACTGAATAATTATTAAACCTGCCACAGTCAGACCTAAAGGGAATAATCCTTCGTAATGAACTACAACGTTCCCTATCTTTCAAATAAGTATGTGGAACTATCACAATTTGTCGTTTGTCAAATCCTTCTGATACTCTTATGAAGATGCTTCTTATGAACTTAAGCGATTCGTTGGCTTGAAGGGTTTAAAATATGTTTAAAATAGAAAAGGTTATTAACAGGCTAAGGTTCATCCCGAAATCAATCATATGGTAAGTGCTCACCATTAGCCATTATTACACATCACCCCTTCAAAAGAACCACAACGTAACTCAAAAATGCCAATTTTTTAGGAAAGCCTTCAGTAGCTATTGTATTGGTTGAAGCTTTTTAATTAAGGAACGTCATATCTGATATTACATTCCCAACATGTTTTTTTCTAAAATAAAGTTATATTTTGAGTTTTATCATGTTTGAACTTGAGGTTTTATGGAAATAATGACAGAAGATAAAATAAAAAAAAGTTTCAAGCATTTAAGAAATTTTTAACGGTTAATAAAATAATTTCAATACCATCATTACAATAGGAATGTTTTGCATTACCAATAACCATTTTGTTTTTAACTCACATGTAAATTTCAAATACCTCTATTGAAAAATCAGTTTTTTTGAGTTATGTCGTTGTTCTTTTGAAGGAGCGGCATATAAAGACGGCATGACTGTGATGTAGATAATATTTCAATGCACTTCAGTTCTGTCAAGGGACAAAAACTCTTCTCCGGTGGAGATTTCGCTTTTCCATTAACACCTGGTAGCCGATGATGCAAGAATTTCGCAGATTTAGCCACCAAATAGGAGAGGAAGATCGTTAGGAGCGATGACAGGGGATCTTCTTGAATAAGGTGGGTACCTTTCATTAGCGGTGAGATTGGATAGCAAGCCGTGACAATTGGTCAACCAGCGATTGTGAGGCCGCTGTGGTCGACCCCCCGAGCCTTGACATCCTCCACGGCTCTGACCCGGCAAACAATCCCCGCTCCTAATTAACTGCAATCGCGTTTCCAACCTCTCGCTAATTCCTTCTTATCTCTAAGGTCTTTCATAATTTCAGAAACCCAATGTTCTCCAGAATGGAAGATGGAATCTTGAGACCGAATCTTTTCAGGTTAGTAAATAATTGCAGAAACGTCAACAATGCTGTAAGTAACAACATTGAATTGCACACAAATGGAGTCTAGTCTTACAATCTTTGCTAACAAGCCACGGAAACTATAGTTAAAGCAAAGCAAGCCTCTCAACGTTAATAATAATATATTTATTGAAAGATATTATAGAAGTGCCTTTTGGCACATAATGTATTTGTGATCTTCTTTAGCAAACCTTCCCTATTATTCACGTGAAAGCGTGGATTGAGAAAACTCCAGCCTCTAAAAGATGGCTTAATAATTCTATACAGTACAGTCTCTACGATGTCTATATTCTGACACGCCTAGTAATTCTTGGGTCTGAAGATTACAGAGATTACGTCTCCTTACTTCTTTAAGAAAGGGGAGAACAGTACATTAGAATTAGTATACAGTCGCCAACTGTCGGCGCCAGTAGAATGAATGGATATTCTGTACAGCAGTTGAATTTCACAAGTGTACAATACAAAAAAGAAAAAAAAATCACAGACATTGCAGTACAGATTCATATTATCTTATATTACAAATTATGATAATTCAATTCAACTGAAAATAATAAACAGCTTTTGTAGGTAATGAAATGGGGTTTTAACATCTTTTTGTTAGATCCTAATCCGAAAGAATTGACGATCTTGGACTGCAATATGGCTACAATTTATTTAGATATAAGGTAAATAAGATCCTACTTTACTGCGATTTTTCGGCAAATATACTTTTTCATACTTATATTATTCAATTTGCCAAGACCGGACTCACGAAACATATCTAAACATTCTATTTGCTATTGCTGGTTCTTAAGAAAAAAAAATACAATGAACACAATAATCTACAACACTACACTAAGAACTATTTGGACATACTCGTATGCATCAGAACTTTAAGGTTCAGCAAACACGTTCATATAAATACGATACAAACAAGATAATCGCAAATTCTAAGAAAAATTGTTAATGCACTTTGGCTTATTTCGAATGAAAAACTATCACAGCAAATACACAATATTCCACCCATAACAACATAGCCAAAATCCTCTCGTAGTTTCTCTTTCCTATTCTCTGTTACCTGGACTTCCTGTGAGATAATATAAAAGACAATGGATCTGGAGACCTGCTCAGAGAACACTAATGAATTGAAAATGAGTTCATATTCCTGCAAATCGAAGAATATAAAGAGAAAGACATTCAGATCAAATTTGCTGAATGCTTTACTGAGAAGGTGCAATGTAAAATAAAAGAATATTAAACAAAAAAAAAGATAAAAAATACTACAAACAGTACTTATCGCTTTTTGGAAAGGGAACTTAATGCTTAGTGTTTTTATGGCGCAAAAAAGAAAAAAAACTACGAAATAAACATGAAACTAAGGATAATTCTGATGCAACAAAAACAACAAAGAAACATTCCCAAAAGGTGCATTAGCAAATCAAGCTGCTTACTGTAAACAAGACAATGGAAGTAGGCTTCATCAATTTGTACATTTTCGCAATGTTTGACCCTACACGCACGGGAATACTTCAAAGTTGCAATGTATTAAGTACCAAAACTCCCGTTCGAATGGCTTGACGGATAGCTGTTCTTAAATTTTCCCCTGCAGGGTCTCAATTTGACCCATATCCGAACTGCCTAGTGCGATAATTTTTTTTGGTTTTAGAAGCTTTTTGTAGCCGCTACACTAAAAATTCTTTTTTAGGGCCAAGTTTTCATAAACGGTTAACTCGAAAAACCGAATTTTTCAATAGAGGTATTTGAAAGTTCAAAGTGAGTCAAAAAAATAAAAATTTGGGTACTGACAAAGTAAAACATTTATATCATAATGATGGTATTGAAATTCTTATATTAACCATTTGAAAATTTAGAAACATTTTTCACTTTAACTTATGTCATTAATTTCATAAAACTTCAAGGTTCAAACGTGATACAACTCGAAATATGACTTTATTTATAAAAAATAATAATCATGTTGCAAATGAAATATCAGATATGTCGTTCTTGTACTAAAAAGCTTCAATTAATATTATTGCTACAAGAGGCTTAATTCAAAAATGCCAATGTTTGAGTTATGACGTTGTTTTTTGGAACGAGCGATATATTATGAATATTATACCTAGAATAATATTCATAATATATCGCCTTCAGTTGAAATCTTTCAAGAAATCATCACATGTTATCATCATTATAAGCATCGAATTTCACAAGACTTCTAACTCGATACGAAACATTTCACAAAAATAATTTGTTTCTTTTAACAGTCTAATTTGAATGCTCTAAACAAGCTCTTAAGCTGTCTAAGCAGATAATAAGATATCTAGGCTGGCAAGATAACAGTTTAGATTTATTCTGGCATAATAATAGGCAGCAACTTTATCTAGAACGCACCACCTAGGTTGTTTTTAGAATTTTAATATACCAAAGCATACAGAAAGAACAACACACGGTAGGGCCTCGCCTTAGAAGCAAATGTGTGTAGGATCTATTGTGAGACTCGTTTAGAATTTGCCAAGTCATCCTGACTGAGGTTCCGGCAGTGGGAGGGAGGAGGTAAAACATCGGAAATGGGCGACCTCCACCTTCATATCTTCTGCGGAGTACCAATTAAGAAGGTTCTTTACCATGGCCACCTTCTTTTCCAAATTTGAAATAGCTTCAGTTGACTACAACTTGTAGCTTGAAAACTAATTTGGAAACTATTTTTAAAATTATTTAAAAATTATAACTAACAAAAAAATAAAAGAAATAAATTATACTAATTTGGAAAAGTTTTAAATTCATGAATATGGATGACTTAGAATTAAAGGATTACATTAGTAGCTGTAGTGTGATCCTGAGGGATCTGACCACTCTCCGGTCACTTATACACATATATTTTTTTATATACAGTGAAAAAAGGGATCACACTAGAAATGTTATATACGAAACGCTTTATAAAATTTTAAATAAAATTTTTATTCTGTATCTGAGTATCCCAGGACATTCTGCATCTATAAAATCAAACAAAACAGATTCTCCTATAAACAGTACAGATTCAACCACGTAATTGAACCCAAGAAGTAATGGTACAGTTTGTTTTTTTTATGAATTTATATAATGCGGACATTTTTTTCTTTATTGGCTAGTTCAGATAACATTAAACCTTTTTTTTTAATATAAAAAATACCTAATTTATTTGGTTCTATTTTACGAATATTGACCGGGTATGGGTGAGAATGTCTTTTTCACTCGAAAATTAAAAAAAAAATTGATCTGATTAACAAAAAATGAATATTGAACTGCCTGGCTGTTGAGCGTGGAAGCTTCCACTACCTCAACATTTTTAATAAAAATGTTTCCAATAGCAACACGAATATCTGCCAGGAACATTGTTTTTTGTACTGCATTTTTTTTTTTAAGATTATTTTAACAGGTGATTTTTTTATTTTACTAATTTAATAAAGGGAAATCATAAATAATTTATAATGGATGGTTGCATAAATAATCGGGACTAAACGGCATAACATTCGACGTGCTGAGCTAAATAGTTACGTAACTGATCTGAGTAGCAATTCGTAAAAATTAGTTTGAGAATAGAAAAAGCAACTTTGCGAACTTTCAAAAGTAACAAGCTGTAATTATGGACGATGCTAATATGCAAATGAGGATAACATCCTTCAGGATTAAAAGCTGAAAAATATAAAACAATTAATAATTTTAAGTATGAGGAGGCTTGTTTCCTCCTTGTTCTTGTTATTATTGTTGAGCTATGTAATAAATAAATACATCATTCATTAAGTTAATCATTATTACGTAAGGGACTCATAAACTGATATATCGGTGTTTAAATCTATGAGAGCTTACGGTTGGTTTGCTGCGTTAACATAATACGAACCATCTGACTCGTCAACCCTGACCCATCTAAGTTGGATTCCTCGAAAGAAATAGAAACCCAATTCCATTGAAGTAATGTATCTCAGTAGCAATTTATTTTTTTATAACTAATGGAACTGCTACTAGATGATGGTAAATTACTATTGGTAATTTGAATGATAATCTTATAATATCGTACATATTAGGATACTTAAGGCTGAAACGGCTCAGTGGTAGAGAGCTAAGTTGCCATGCCAAAGATCTTGGGTTCAAATTCCGCTCGCTGGCAGAATTTTATTATAAGGGATCTAGGACCCCAGGGGCTCATCCAGCCTCTATAAGAGTGTGATCTAGGACCTCCCTGCACAACCGTTGTCCATGAAACAGTACAGTCACAATTCTCTGAACCCCAAATCCTTTACTGGTTTATTATTTAAACAATATTCAGATGGCTTGATAAGTTCGGAATTTATCAATAGGAATCACTTCTTACCTATTGACACCCTGGTCATGAAAGAGGTTACCCTGATGTGAGCTGGAGATGGCAGAGCGACAACCATCAGAAGGCGAAACCCCGTGGTTTTTGCCTCACCTTACTGTCAGTTTGTTTTAGACTTCTGTAAATAGTAAAACCTTATCTTGTGATTGATTCCCGATTTGAACTTGCTTAACTACGGGTCACATCTGGAATTCGTTCTCCCCGTAGCAGATAACGACATTCTACTGGTAAAGTAAATTACACTTCCAGAATTGATGGTGTGGTTCGACTAATAAATTTTCTTACCGATATACTAGTTAAATTAGTACAGAAAGGTGGCAACGTGAAGCTTGTGGGAACTACAAAAAAAGCTTGTTGTGCCATTACAATCCATTAAGAGTCATGAGTTCAGAGACTGTAGTTTCTAGAGCAACGGTTGTGCGAGGTCCCGATTTGTCCTAGATCACTCAACCCTTCAGATTTTCCCCTCAATTAAGGGTACCTTCTGAATAGAGAATGGGTAAGTCTGTGGAAGATCTCCAGACCCCACAGCTCCATTCCAACCAAATAAATTATCTGCCACAGCGGGATTTGAACTCCGGACCTTCGACACGGCAGCACAACGCTCTTGAGTTACAGCTCTCCTACGTGCATATAGACACATTATCTAACAGACCCCGCGGGCACTATAAAACTATTTAAAATTTTAAGGGTGGTAAAACAAATAGTTATAAAAGTTATTAATAGAAAAGAGATGTTTTCATACAAAAAGTAACTTTCAAAAATTATTGAAAATGTCGCAAAAAAACAAAAACAATTGTCCTCTATACTTTCATTTTTCGTTTTTTTCTAGTCTTCTTCTTACCATATTTTATTTGTTTAAGAACAGGACGAGAAAGAAAGGAACGCATTTTTTTCGCCCCAAGCCGAAACGTTCTTGGCAGGTTTTTTATAATAAACTTATTGGTAATGTTTTCTACTTAGGTCTTTATATAGTATTTAGGAATTCATTTCGCTAATGTCAACATTACATCACAATTTTATGGGAATATTAACGTGGAAGCGTTCCACAATTTTGGATCGGGAAGGTATTTTTTAAGCATTATCAATTAGTGGAATATACTTTTTAATATTAAAAATATGGATGAGAACCGGGAAACCCTTTCACGGTTAAGGCAATGAACGGATTTCCAAATATATCCTTTTTTTTCATTGGAAAACTATATGTATTTCCCATAATTGATGAGTTGTTAAAGGTTGATAAAAATCAAGACGACGGCTAGGTGCATGGTTGATACTCTATTTTATGCATTTATAATTGTATATAATCTCCTATCTAATCCAATTATATTTTACGCCAGAAGCCCTGGTATTTCAGTTTTTTCATCGATTCATTTGTAGAATCCACGGCTACACATGTATATGTAATGACAGAGGTCAAATCATCAAATTTTGTTCTTATGGCAAGATTGAGTAACAGAGCTGTTTGAACAAAAAAAAAAAAAAGCGGAAATTGGAAGGTTGTGTTCCTTGTTGTCCTCCTTGCGAATTACATCCTGGGGGTTTAAATGTTTAGAAAGGCTGGAGTGCTTCGGCAGGAAACCTTTGCCGGAAGCCATGCCTCTTAACTGCTCTTGTTGGATCTACGCTCCGCCTCAAGCTATTACTTCTTAGCCGGGATTCATTATTTTAATGAAACGTGTAGTGGAAACTACAACCGGCAACACTGGGTACGGAAAACCCCTAACAATAAACCTAATTGGCAACACTGGTTTCCTAAAAAGCACAGATGATTTTGGGTATTACATATTTAAAAGAAAAAAATCCTGAGTAATTATTCCGCAGGTTTTCGCTTCCAGTTGAATCACAAGTATTAGCTTTTCAATCGTTTTCCTTTTGATAGTTTCCAAAAGTAAAAGTTATCATGAGCTTATAGTGGAAAAGGGAATGTAATTATGGAAATGTGTATACTTCAGTAATCATTTCATCTAGAAATGAACGTTTCAACAGAAATGTATCTTTTATAGTTCAAAATGTTAGTTGAAACTTTTATTTCTTGATGAAATTATTACCTATCTACTCATTACCCATAATTATATTACTCTTTTCCATACTAAAGCTCACGATAACTAGTATGTTTGGAAAATATTAAAAATAGTTAACTGGAAGTTACAATCTGCGGAACAGATACCGTACCCTGAAATCTGCCATACACACAAATGAATACATTTTTTTTGGTGGTTTTAAATATATATTTGATTACTAAGTTTGTTTTTATAACTAAATTACTGTTTTAAGAGTATGAACTGATTATATGTTCGTTATCACTATGTAATGTAAAAATAGTTTATAACTTCGTTCTTAAAAATAAAATTATTAAAATTAATAATAAAATTAATTTCATCTGCAATGTTTATTTTTCAAGACATCAGTTATATAACAATACCAACAGAGAAAGTTTTAAGGAGTGCACGAACTGAAAAATTGAGGGAGTGGTCTTCAATTCGGCATTAGTATTAGGTACTGCTAGAAGGCTCTACTAACTCTCTTCCGATAGTAGGAAGTCGATTTTTTTATTACTTCACACTCTCTCTTCAGTTTCTGCTTCAGTTGAAAATAAAAAAGCAGGAAACAGGAGAACAAGAACGGAATAAATTGCGATTAGAGAAAGTATGAAAATATGATTTGGCATTTACCAGAGCTTTGGTTCCTACCCAAATATCTACTTTATTCTTATTTAATTATCTAGTTTTTAAATCATCATTAGTGATAAAGTAAATAAAAACAAATTGCTTACTTGGAAGAGGTTTTATAAGAAAAATGTTTTATTAAAAAAAAAGTGAACCACTAAAACCTGTGAATGGTCTGGGGCTCAGTACATGGTAGAGATTGTACTGTTTCATGGACAACGGTTATGCAGGAAGGTGACTAGTCCTAGATCACGCTCAACCGCAAGATTCTCCCCCTTATTTTGGGTATTCATTGCATGAGCTCCAGGAGGGTCCCAGATCCCATAGGATCCATCTCCGGCCGCCAAGAGATTAGCAGACATTTATGCTAGTGAGCAGTATTTGAACACAGGATCTTCGACATGGCAACTCAGTGCTCTACCACTGAGCCGCACCACCCCCACCCCATATACAATGTTTTATAGGACTGTGAAATTGTTAGCCCTCTCAGAAGTAAATCGAGGCAACACACCTTCGTGCCTACTATAAGTATAATGAATCGCTTTTTTTCTCTAAAATAACACTTTATCAATATATATAAATATGATTGAATGGCATACTAACCAATATATTGCCATGATGTGAGCAATTACTACAGATGGGATTTGTTGCTAAAAATATAGTAATAAGATTTAATTATAGGAAGTTTACTTTTTGAAAAATTACATCCACCATTTACTATAACTAGTATCACCAAATTTTCTGAATATGCTCGAAAACTTTCATATCTATCGATAAAATCAACGTGTTATATAAAATTCATGAGAGTGTTTTTTATTCTATAAAACTAGATAAATAAACAAAAAGCAAATCATTGTTTCATAAACATATACCTACTACCCCAATTCGCCACAGCATGTACAGACAATATTAACAAAGAGGGTATATCAATTAAATCTATTAATACAATAAATTTAAATTACATGGATCATTAAAATATAAAATGAACAATTAATGACCAATATAATAACAATTAGTGACCAACGACATGAAAGCCTGAGGAGGCAGCCAGCCATGACGTCACTATGTTGCAAGAGTGAGGTCATGATGGGGCATCGTTAAACGGAGGAACTTCAAGCGAATATTGAATTGGATAAACCTCATACCGAGATGCACCATTGGAAAATATTTTAAAATAGCACTTGTTATGTACCCATATTCGGCAATGGGATAAGTGTTTATACGCGGTAAATAAGGCCACATTATTCATGTAAAATATCAAATTGGCATTCAGTGGAGCATTATCAATCATGGAACAAACGACGATTTACCATTGTAAATGTTTCATACTCTACACACCATTCGTATATCTATCATACACCTGTCCTTAATAATTAATGTATCTCTTGAAGCCAAAATATGTATTACACCGTATATTTCTTAAGCAATTTAACTGGAAGTTAAAGTAAAAACGCACTACTGAGAAATAGTAGGACACTCCCTTTACTACAGTTCGGGCATTTCCTAATTTAGGATATAGGGAAACACTTCAAAATGTTAAATAAATTAAAACTGTACAACTACAACGTGAAGAGACTTAGATTGAGTGCATGGTAGGGACTATACTGTGTTTTGGACGAAGGTTTTGCAGGGAAGTGATTTTTCCTAGATCAACCGCCGTGTTTTCCCGCCTACCCAGCTCCCACAAAATTTTAAAAACCAATAATATAATAGTAGGGGTGGAAGAGTTGGTAAGCGGTCAACAATAAAATATATATAATAATAAGAAATATTATTATATATGGCGAATTTTAGCCTAAGTTTTAGGCCATCGTCAACACACAGTAACATAATAATACAATGACAATGCATCTGATAAAAAAAAGTGCATAGACAAAAAATACTGGGTTATTAATTTATAATTAAAATAATGGAATATTATGCATTACAGACAAGTAATAAATAACTTTTAGTTTCAGAACTAATATTATGATTTACTATGACAATATAATCTGAAAAGTTAAAAATATTGATTCAAAATTATGAAAGGAGGATTACAATGGATTTTAACCATTTTTAAATGTTTATCTATATACTTTATTTATCTAAAACATAGCTTAATTTTTGATTGTAGATGCCTAATCTTCAATGACCTCTTAATTCTCTCTCACTTGGACAGGTAGCAAACCTACACAGCATTTCTTTTCATTAGCTAACACACTCATGGCTTTAAAGTTCGTATGTATGTACTTGGGTAAAAACTAGCTTCTGTTGAATCCAAATTGTGCTAATTCAAAAATGTAATTTTAATAAATATGAAAGTATCTTTGCGGGTTAGATAGGATGTACGATAATGGCGAAAATTTACGATTTCAAAAGAATTTGAAAGTAAGGATGGACCCCGGTATTTAAGTGCCTGATAAGAAGTTTCTGACATAACTGTAAATAGCATGAAGGCGGACCCTTGAACTGTTGCATTACCCGATCGTGGATTCATACAGAAATGTAATGTATACATTCGGACTGAATAAATACATCGCAATAGCGAAATGGTGAAGATAATGGCAGAGAGAAGCAGGTGACACGTAGCAGCCGCTAAGTAGGGTTCTTATGAAACCGTTCTCGCTGGGTGAAACCGTCGGGCCATTGTCGGCTAGAGACCTTTAGGGTTTCGGTGATAATAAGTACGGAGAACGAGTACGAAAAGTTAAAATAAATCGATTCCTGAGCGATCAATCAGAAAATTGACTACTTTATTTGGAATTTAACCCTATAATGAACCTCGATATCGACTAAATCCGAAAAGTGTAAAAAAGGAAAATCTATCCTTGATTGAGAACTCAAAAATAATATCTACAAAAATCCTATAATTTCCACACCAATATCGACAATATAGAAAAAAAATGCTTTTGTATTAGCCGATCTGCATGAAACCTACCTACTTATCTCGTATAAACTCTTCTTATAACTGGTCTTATTTCAGTTATTAGAGTGTGTGGTATAAAATTGTTTTTGACTTGTATATTTGGATTATTGTCTATTTACTAAATAGACGTATTAGTAGATTTCTGTATATTTTACTACATTTAATTTTGTGTTTTTGTCTTATTCCTTTTGTTATTTTGCGGTTTAAAAAAAACAGAATAACCCTTTAGTAATAGCCGTATTTAAAAGAAACACTGTGAAATACTTCCAGAAATTCTGTATAATTCCAAAGATGAAATTATGCGAAAAAGGTCATCAAATGCATTTTTAATGGATATGTTTTCGTTAAAAATATAGGGAAAACATTCGTATAAGAATAGGAACGTGGGGGTCTAGAATTAGCATTTTATTATTACATTTTGTATGTTTCGATTCCCATTAATATGAATAAGAAATTGGACATTATCAGTATTTCAGTTATTATTTATTATTTATCAGTTAAGGTTATAAACACTGGTGGATGATAGTTCCTACAGACCGGCTAATACAGAAGCATCACGAAAATTACAAATAAATCTATTTCTGACATCGTGATTTTACATGATTAAAAAAAACTACATCACAGAAAGCCCATTGCAGGGACACACTTTCACATAAATCCGATAAGTTAAAAAAATTGATTGTGCCTTCGATAATAATTATTTGTAATCGACCACTAAAGAAAACTAATCAATGTTAATTAAAAATACTAGCAAACCAGAATAAGTTATCTGAATGATTATAATAAATTTACATCCATTAATAGGATTATTCATAATTTAAACAGCAGTAGTTAATAACCTTTCGTAATTTTCATTAACGTAAGTATACTCATTTAGTTCTTATTACTTTTTTTTCTAACGATCAAAGTATTATTACGGATAACTTTTTAAATTATGTTAAATTATTATTAATTCCTCTTGCTCAAGAGATAAAAAGCAATAATAATTTTCCATAATATTAAATTAAGACAGTGATAGTAATTAATATTTCAAATTAACATGAATTTTACATTAAAATAAAAAGCAGATTGATGAAAAGGTTTTACGTCTCAACTAAAAAAAAAAAAAGCTGTCATCATAAGTTGGGAAACAAGCTCTCCAATATAGATATTGCGATGGATTAGGAAAGTTGGACTTGTTTTACTTTTTAAAGCACATAAAAGTTTAAACAAACGAACACCAACTTATGCTACTTGTTTAAAAGGTCGAGTTCATACTATCTAGCCATCATATTCCTTTTCCTTTTATATAACGAACACTAGCGACATTCGAAACAATCTTGGGAAATAGAAAATTAATATGCCGCGAATATCTGAATCAGCCACCGCATTATGCCACAGGACAGTTGAATCTAATGACTATGTTCCACAATCCACTAATGTCATAATAGGATTGGTGTCAAGCACACAAATCCACGATTCAGGACTGGATTAATAAAAGAGGATTAAGCATGATAGTATGAAATATTAATATTTATGACTTAAAAGTATTGTTCAATAGAAGGCTTGAATCTACGAACAGTGCATAGGCAAAGACGCCCTTGGGATACAACAGCAGTTAGCAATGGCCTATCTCCTGGTCTTCTTCACTACTTTCCATGACTTATTTACACATCTGTTGAAAATGAATGGATAACCGGTCAATAAACATAAAAAGAATAATATAAAACTATAACAATCTTGTGATTTATTATAGAAATAATCAAACACTAAAATAATTATAAGATAAATATTTTTCAATTTATTTTATTTACAACCTAATGGAGTACTTTATGTACCCTTTACAATATTTTATCAACAATTTTTATATACCATTATTCCCATTATTTCTTATTTGTATTTTTACATCTCTATTAGAATTATTTGTATTACCTTCTTCACCACTTATTTCATAATACTCTACTAATAATATAATAATAAAATGATAATACCTTTCCCTTTGCTTTTTATATTTATCTAAGGGTGTCCCTCCAGCTTTATATCTTATCACTCGGATACCCCTATGGCTATATTTATTTTTCATATTTACCATCAATAATTTTAATTTGTCTATATTTTGTATATTTCCTTGAAGACCTGAAATGTGGGTCGTTTTCCAATTCTTGGGTCTAAGTCTTATGCCTTAACAGGACTATGATTTCATTCGAAAATCAACTGCAATGAAATTCATTCAGGTATTTCAATCGAAAATCAACTCGTATATAAGATAGTACCGAGTTTATATAAAAACAAAATTTTCAACTCACATATATAAAATGCATAAAATTATCAATTATTATTTGTTCTTATTCTTTGATCTTAAACTTTTTCATAATAACTTATATCATAGCGAACGAAAAAGCTATCCAACAGAAGCATTGTGCCAAAACTTCCCTTCCTTCTCCTAAACATCACTTCTTTTTAGGTAATGAATGATCAGAAGTTGTAAATCATAAACTGACTTCTCTGTTTCCTTGATAAGGTGGGAGAAGGATAAAGAAGTTCCCGATTGTAAGTAAACGAAGCGTGAAAGGTTCCAGCCACAAGTAAATTGGAGCCTCCGGATTTATGGACAACCAAAAATTAACCAAGACTCGAATACTTCAACGTTCGCAGTTGATAGTTTCTTCCGGAAAGCTGCAAACCGGTTGATCTGAGAAAAGACTGATCTATCTGAAATCGAACCTCTGATCTTCATGTCAGCTCGTTAATGTGAGGAAATCTACACCCATCATATGTGAGCAATACTTCAAAACAGTAATGATACCGCAATTTCAGCTGACGTGGATAGAGGATAGCCCTGATTTATTGGGGTTTTACGGTTAAGCAGAAGTTAAGTCTGCATTAGTATATAATAAGCCTTCCATGCAATTACGAAAACGATAAACACACAGTTTTTAAGATTTTCTTTCGTGATTACTATGAAGATTATAGCATTTTAAAGCAACAAGTCATAACCAATTAAAATTCCATAACCAAGGTCATACAAAAATTTAAAATAAATAATCTAAGAATAATGAAATCTGTAGATAGTAGGAATTGTAGATATGGGTCGCCCATAAAAAGTAATCGTAACATATTACCAATAAGAGACTCAGAACAAAACAAGGTTTAATTACAAAAATACAACAAATATAATGTGAAGAATATGATCACTTTAAAAAAAATAACAACTTATTATTTTATTATTCATTAAATTATATTTGCGCAGCATTCAATCTAGCAAATTTGAATTTCTAATATCTGTCTTCGATTTGCAGGAATATGAAGATTTGATAATTAATTAAATAATGATTCCTAAACAGGTCTTTAGGCCATAGTCTTATTAGGCTATAATTTCAGGTAAATAAAGCATTGCAGTTTAGAAAACAGCAAATTTGATCTAAATGTTTTTGTCCTCCTCTGCATTTTGCCGGAATATGCTATGTTTGAACAGATTAGTGTTTATTGAGCAGGTCCTTAAGCTATAGCCTTCGCAATATACTTATAGATAGTTCGAGTAATAGACACAGATATAGAGGATTACGGTGATGTATTGACGAGTGACAAAGTTTCTCGTAAATGTAAGATTTTACAGGAGGAATGTTCATGTCCTTGTGTGATTTAAAATAAACCAATAAGCATACTTACAATTAAATGATTTGTATACTGATTTACTGGCATCTTAATCATAGAAGAGATTAATGATACATTGACTAAACGAAAAATGATGGAATGAGGTTATCAATGAAAGCTATCTTGCACCATCTTATTTAATGACAATGATCCCAAATCATACGATGAGACTTGCCCTTAAATCGCTATCAATTAAATGAACAAGATTAATTTATGACAGGAGATTTCCTCAAACGCCCACAGAACTTTAGAGCTTTAGATATATGGTCTGAAAATACATCAATGGAGTATTTAAAATAAATCTTATTGTTTAAAAAATGAAATGTAATTTAATATATAAAAAAAAATAGACCGGTCAGAAAAATTAAGAGACTTGTTGATACAGGTTGGCCAACATACTCCATCAGATTTCACAACTCATTGTCCTCTGCATTATATGAATAATGTAGCATGTGAAAGGAAGCCTGGAAGAGAAAATGCGTTATGTTTACAAGGCACTGGCCTGAGGGAGTACAGTAAGAGGGGAGTTAAGGAGGAGTGTTGTGAAGGACCTTGTCCATTAAGTGAGCCAGATAAAGCATATAATATAATATAAACCTAGCTATAAACCGTCCCACCCCCACAGCCCTGAAGAAGACCTACAACGTAGGTCGAAACGTTGGCTAACAATAAATATCTTCTGAAATTACTTGAGAATTTCATTCAGTGACCTCTACCCGGACCAATTTCTTCAACATAAACCTAGCTATAATGATAAATAACCCCAATGATTTGTTTTTCTCTTAAAATAGACTTCTTGCTTTTTCATGTACTAACATACACTGATGTTTTAGAAGAGAGCCAGGTTTACATCTGATTGGCATAGTCGCGAAATATTGGTGACTTTACAAATAATAATATTTTAACTAATAGTCTTATTCACATTCATCTGTTGTGCTATTTCAGTTGGATGCTGTAAAATTATTTCATGGAGTGTTTTAAAATTACAAATTACGTTCTAATTTTCGTAGCTCCTTTAGGTCAACTGTTTGGTTCTAATCATACCTGGATAGGCAAAAATTAGGACTACCACTGAAGCATGGTCCGATCATCAATAGTAGCATAAAGTGGCGTTAAATGAATTAACTTGAAACTGAAAATCGTGAGTTTAAAAGAGTAGCTTGGAAAACTGTAAGAATGAAAACCTTCTGGTACATGGTACGAAAAATGATACATCATCTATTTTCCTGTAAGTGAAAGCATGTCATAAGACTTCACAAGGGCTTTTCATGTTTGATAACTATACAAAAAAAGTCTTGTCTTGACTTCTATTGAGAAATGAGCAAGGGAATTGGGTCTAAAAATAAACAAAGAAAATACCATGTATTTGAAGATCTCAAGTGATAGAGTTTTCCAGAGAGGACCAGTCCAATTAGGAGACTACAGTTCCCTGGATGCGATTTCTTCAAGTACCTAGGTGGAATGGTAGCAAGTAATGATGATATTGGCATAGGTATAATGATATTGCCATCAAGGTTAAAACGAGGCTAGCGGCCAGCAATAGGTGAATGTTTGCCTAACATAAAATTTTAAAATATATGAATCAATCAAGTAGGGCTTACGAAATAATTTATAAAACTATTATCCGGCCTACAGTCGATTACTGAAGCGAAACCTGGGTCCTTGTCAAGCCACTGGAGGAAGCTCTTAGAGCTAGGGAGAGGAAGGTTCTGAGAAAAGTTTATAGACCAGTCAATGATGGCGAACGCCTAAGAATGAGGAAAAATGGCGAGCTGACGGAGTTGTTTTCAAAACCCAACATTATTAACCCACAGAAAGAAGAGAAGGCTGGCTTGGCTTGGTCATGTAGAAAGGATGAACCAGTCTATACTCACCTAGCAACTGATGTGTGGCCATCCAAGTAGGGCGAGGAAACGAGGGAAGCCATACTTAAGACGGCTGGATGATGTGGAGGACGACCTATGAAGAATGGGAGTACGGCGATAGAGTCAGAAGGCCGCAGACAGGGACGTTGGAGGAGGGTCTTACATGGACTGCTTGATATTGCAATGGAATCTGTAATACGTAACTTTGTAATATGTGATTTTCTTTTAGAACAAATCGTGAGTTTACAAGAGAAATGCACTAACTCAAAAACGTTATATTAAGAAAAAGCTGATGAAAAGACAAGAGTACTTAGTGTGAGATGTTTCTATTAATAAAAACCACTTAGTCATATTTTTATTTTTTTTTTCAATGCTTTGTAATTACACTAAATACTCTAGCCTTTTCATCAGCGTTTTCACAAAATCATGTTTTTGACTTAGTGTATTTCGCTTGCAAGCATCACGAAATACAATGTCGTGACGTAAATTGCGATCAATAATTCTTGAAATAAACAAACTGCAAATAAATCCATAAAAATTTGGCGTCTTTCAGAAAAATTATAACTCTCTGAGATGAATCCTTATCTAAATTCACAATCAATGATACCCACTTAACAAACGAATATAATATATGAGATGAAAATGGTTGACTGGATGATCTTATGTAAAGGAGATGGTTGGGGGGTGCAGTCAATAAGAACACCGAATAAGTGAAGTACTTATATTATGTGCCGACGTTTCGACCTACAGTGTAGGTCATCTTCAGGGCGAATGATGGGAAGCGTGACCGTTATAGATCGCGGCTAGAGTGTACTCCAAGAGGGTAAGTACCCTCTAGCCGCGATCTATAACGGTCACGCTTCCCATCATTCGCCCTGAAGATGACCTACACTGTAGGTCGAAACGTCGGCACATAATATAAGTACTTCACTTATTCGGTGTTCTTATTGACTGCACCCCCCAACCATCTCCTTTACACAACGAATATAATAGTGTAACAACATTAATTTTGTGGGTGTAATGGTGCACAAAGGTCCTTATGAATAAACATCAGGCTGTGACACAACCATCCTACAATTACTATTATTCACGAACCCTAAAAGAGGCTTGTGATCAGACAAGTAGAGCTTTTATTCTGTTTATTCTTCTTTTTTCTAAGTTTCCAACAAATGAAAATTCAATTTTAACTTAAATTTTAAATATAACATATAGCCATATTACTAAAACACTGTTCGTATGACATCTGCTAGATGAAGCTGAAGACACTATTGAATATGGAAGGACGAAGGATCCATCACTTACACCCACGTGAGGCCTCCAAGATCATCCTACATCAAGCATCGACAAGCTTCATTATTTATAAAACAGAAAGGAAAAATACTTTCTCAGTTGTTATCGTTAATTATTAATTAAAACATAAAAGGATTATACTTATTAATCCTTCCAAAAAATAGAAATCAATATTTGTAAACAAAGAGAACAGTTGGAGGAAAGATAGACAGTTGTTACTTTCTATGTGTGTATACAATCTTTATTCATATTTTTCTTTTATAAACTCAGTTATCTGTTATTTTCGTTTTATTCATTGCATTGTACTTAGGTTATTATATCTGTATGCCTTCTTCCATTGGCCTATATATTTTTTAAAATAAAGTTACAATTTATTACTAGTTATTTTGGAAGAGAGAGGGGTAGCTCATCCTATTTTCACTATATTATAGTATGCTACTGTGTTCCTTTCAGACTAGAGTTCGAACAGGATGTGATAGGTATTTATTCATTATGATATCTCAGCCCTAACAAAACTTTGGCTGTAGACACCCTCCTGGATTTTACTAAATCTATATTAAGTTTATTTGAGAAAAAACAGACGGTTGAACGTTCCCTCCTCCAAATAACACTCTTGTACAATCGCTGTTCTAGAAACAGAACGGTTCTTACGAAGTTCTGAAGCCATCTGAATCTAAGGGTTACTGGTTACGTTTTTTTTCTGGAACTACTCAAAGGAAGAACTGCTATGAACAACAAAAAAAAAAAAAATAGAGTGGCAATAAGGACTATTAACTACAGGAAAATATCTTATTCAGGCCTTGTGTTGAAAGGAAGTCGTTATCGAATCTTGCAGCTGATTATCATTGGAAAAATAGAAGGTCGAGGAAGTATAGGAAGAAAACAAGTTTATTGGCTTAAAAGTAATCGAAATTAGAACAGAAATATAAACACATTACAACTGGCGGGGGATTATGAAGTCTTTGCTTTGTATTCGATAACGTGGTATCATAACAAGAGGCATAAATAAGAAAACTCCACAAAAACTATTTAGCGAAATTTACTATAATTTAAATATTTTATTATTTTTTTAACTTACTTTTATATTTTATTTTTGATCCTTTACATTAATATTTAAATCAACAACCTAATCCAGTACACCGTTTTAATTTTTTTTTCAAGAAACTGCTCGCCGTTTCAGGCTACTTAAACACTTACTATACAAACGTTTTAAGCTCTCAATTAATAACAAAAGACTCATATACGTGACTGAGTGAGTAGAGCATTGGGGCTCCACTGAGCCATCGAATTCGTCAAGTTCCAATCCTTACAATCCAAAATCCTTCGTAAAATTCTCAATAGTCCTTACTTTGTTGCGAATTAAGACATCCATAATGACCTTAATGTCCGATTTATTACATATTTGGCCCGAGCTCTATCCAGTCTTTTAATGACAAACTTCATTCCCACTCAAACCTCAGAGGCGTCTGAAAATAACATGGCCTCATGACCTTCTAGGTTGAATTTGTTATTTGAGAACTACCACTGGGTAGCTTCTCTCCCTTTCTTTATCCATGTCATTACCTATCATATGAAGAAAACAATAAATTCAATTAAAATTAATAATCGGAATAGTTAAAAAAGCTATAAAATATTTATAAAAAGAATTAGTGCATCTATAAAGATAATTACTTATTCACCAGTATATTTAAGATCCTATTTTCGACTGGAAAGAATAGTTTACAATGCTTAAGGCGACATAAGGGTTATTGAGTGGAATGCAATTGGGAAAGCCACGACGAAATCCTCCCGTCGACGCCTAAGCAGCGAGTATTATTGATGGAATAGAGGCTAAGGTAACATGACAGTCAATCACAGGAATTAAATGCGGCTTTGATTCAAATGACGGCCCTCTTTCGAAACAATGACCACGCCCGTGATTATAATATGATTAATAGCTTGAGATAACAATGCATTCCACGTACACAAGGCATCGGCTGTTTTCTTATTAGGATATTGAAGTTCGTTAATTAACTTTTATAAATAATGAGAATGGAATTTATCATTTATGAAGAGAATACACGGTTCAATTAAAACTAAATCATACAACTGAAATGTGTAATATACCAAGGGTAAAAACTGCTAACATTATAGATTGACCAATAAAATCAGAATAGTGACTTATATGTGACATAGAATAGTGATATATATGTGACAATATTTGGAACATTAGGAGTACCTAAATAAATAGGGTAAGAGGCATTGAGCAGGCAGCTTAAATGTCCCTTAGGGTCGATACTTTTACCTTTAAGATACAGGACAGGGCAATCGCAGGAAAGAAGCGGGTAACTGAACATGTAGGCAGGCACATGTAGGTCCCCCTTTTCTTTCTTTGTAAGTCTATAAATTAATTAACTTGTAACTATAATCAGTAAACGGTTGGGGCATGTGGAGAGCATGGACCCAACTCGAACTCCAAGGAGGATGATGTACGAGATACCGAATGAGGGTACAAGATTAAGAGGGAGGCCCCTTCTCAGGAGGCTCGACGATGTGGAGGGTGACCTAAAGGGGATCGGAATAAGCCGCTGGAGACGCCGTGCGGCGGACAGAGGCGAATGGCAGAAGAAATTAGCAGAGGCCAAGGTTCTTTAAGGACTGCAGAGCCCTGTAATAAATAAATAAATATCTTTCATGATATAAATCATCCTTTTCAGTGTAAATAAGCATCATCTCCATGATAATGGATAAACTATATTATCAGCTTTAAAGGAAGGTATAAAGCAATGAATTATATCCGAAAATGACGACTGAATTTTATTAATCTACTATAGAAATTGAAGATCCGTTCTTAAGGTCTTCACATATAGTTATATCTCCTTCACCAAAGGTATAGGCCATTGAGGTTAATTTAAACAGGAAAACAAGCGTTATTGATAGAAACGATAAGTTACGAAGGATAGCACAAAACAGTGAATTAAAAATATTAAAATAGCAAGAAGAGAGAAGAGAGACTCCGATAAAAGTGAGATGATTTAAAAAAAAAAAGAAAAAACCTAAGTACCTATTTGGAATGTAGGTCGCGATTGCAAACGGCTACCAGTACCAGTTTACAGAGGAAAGAATGAGAAAGTTACGCTAAAGATTTAAGCTAACATCACGATGAGCACACAGGCTTATTAAAACCAACCGTTCTTATAGCTTAGACCAATATTGTCGTCAAACCGTTGTAACTATATCGTCAAAGTGGAATAGATAAAAAAGGTAAATAGAGCAATATGAAATATAGCAAACATCTTAAATTAATTTTAAACAACAACAAAAAATAACACTTTATAAATCCTAAAAAAAATTCCAACAAATGAAAAGTAAGTTATCTAAAGAACTATTAAAATTCCAATCGACTTGAAGAAGCGATGCATCTATATTTTCTCCGATATAAAAACAAAATATGTTTTTTATTTATTTTTTTTTAAGAGAAAAGATATGCCCCCGGCCGGGATTCGAACCCGGATCTTCAGTCTATCCGTTACAGCGCTCTAACCAATTGAGCCACCGATGTCACCTCCCGGCTATTTGTTGTTACTCATCCCCCGATTATTCTGCGCGGAGAGATCTGCGCTGAAGGTCCCAGGTTTAAATCCAGCTGTGGCAGTTAAATTATTTAATCTTTTAAACGACACGAATGAGCCCTGTGTGATCTCCAGACTTTCTTGAGGCTCACACATAGAGCCTCTGTTAAGTGGATACCCTTAATAGCGGAAAAATCTGTCAGCAAAGCGTGCTCAAGAACATATTATCTTCCTGCACAACCGTTGTCTAAGAAACAGTACAGTCTTAACTATATACTGAATCCAAGACCCTAAATGGGTTTTAATGGTCGGTTTTTTTATTATTACAGTTAATATAAGTTTTTATATATTTAGATATGTATGAAAAACGTTTGGTATGATTGATTGTATGTAAATATATATAATAGATTACAAATAAAAAGAAATCGCTATATTTTGTTTATGATTTTCATACTTTGCATATATACCATAGTATTATATCACATTTTTTAAGTGAATGTGTCCATGGAATAATCAAAGAAGGACCAACCAACCAGAAATTGGCCAAAGACGAACAACACAACGGAACGGACCAATTAAAATGTTTAGATAGTCTATCACAACGATAACATTTACCCAAAAGAGACAAGTAAAAACGAGAAATGACTTGTTTCGACAATAGGCCTTAACGACAACAAACACAAAACAGGCAACCGTAAGGGATATTATTAACAACACGAGGGACATCTTAAATATTCATAAGTAGCTCCATGAAGTACTAACGTATTCCAAACGTATCACCGTGCTCGCTCGACAAGAGAATGGAATCACCTAAAATCAGCCGACATTAATGAGATGAGATACGAGGTGACATGCGATCGCACGGGTATGCAAAGTTGGTGGGAGCGGTCGTCCATGACACCTTTAGGGAAGATATATATTAGCTGCTAGTTAAGGATTCCTAACTTCCGTACTGTAATTTAGTGAATGCGAAAACAAACAGAAATATGTTCTTAGTATTCATGAGGTCGTATATCTTCAACAATAAACTTCACCCTATACAATGCGAGGACAATGTGAAATATTGCAACAATCTTAAATAACAAAAATAGTTAAACAGTTTCTATTTCTAGAGGTATCATCAATGTCCCTTATCCTCCAAGCAAGTGAAAGAAAATTGGTAGATGCCTAGGTTAGATACCTCTTATAGATGCAATAAATGAGGCATTTATGTAGAAAAATGTCAAGATAATCTAAATAAATTGTATAGAATTGAGTATAAAAAAAAAAATCTAAACGTTTGTAATAATTTTGATGAACACATTAAATTACTAAGCTGTAGTCTTACTTAAGTAATCTTGCTGACCGAAGACTACTTATTGATTCTCGAACTTGAAATAAAGCTAAATCGGGCACCTTTTTAAAAAAATTATGTCAGAATAAGACTTGGAGATTCTCTGCGACCTGTGATAGTGAAGCAAAATATTATTGTTTATGTTAAATTGTATAGGCAATTTTGTTATTTTGAAACACTAAAAAAAATGTTAGGGTAATGTTTTTTTGTTTCTTACGCGATTATAGAGTTTCATTATTAAACATTTTAAAAAAGTAACCCTGAGAATGGTTCTCACCAACAATTTTTTTTAAATAACTTCGTAGTTTTAAAAATTAAGTAAGTTAGAAATCCAAAACCTTTCTCACATTGTTTTCTCTTGAATAATTTATACCTTCTAGATTTTTATATTGAATGCACCACATTCCTTTTTCAGTTTAATAGGAATTGGCGATCATACTGATGATAAAAAAAAGTAATTATAAACTGGCAAATTCCTGAAATAGTGCCTGGGCCAGTGGATTGCTCAACACTTTAATTTCTCACTTAATAAGGAGAAAGAATCCAAAAAACGTGCCTCATGCCTCGACTGTGTTACGAAGACATAATATCTAGACTAGGAAGATCACGAGGATAAGAGATAAGAGAGATGAGGAATCTCGCCCTGGTTTACCATAGCTGGATTAGTTTTCACGCAGAAAGAAATAATGAGAAAGGAAAAGAACAAGAAGAGGAAGAACAAGAAAATGAAACACTCTTGCTCCAAAATTTGAAGTTTTACGGTTTAAAAAAACATACACAACCAACCAATCTGTCCGTCCTTGGAATGAAATTTTTTTTAAAAATTGGACCGTTTTATTTATTTATTTTTTGAGCTAGCTACCGAACTCAGCATTTCCATCAGCCATTTCTTTTAATGTCAAAAACAGATTGTGTAGGAAATCAACATGCAAATCTCTTAAGTAAAAGAAATAATTAAAAATTTAATTAATTATCAATAAAATGCATTAACTCTTCAAAACACGATAAATATAATAATTGTTGTATTTATTCATTCGTTACAACCCAACAAACAGTCCCTTTATTGACTAAAACCACTATTTTTTTCTTCCTTTAAACTTCCTCAAAACTCCTTTTTTCAGTATGAGATCGTTACCTCTCTTCAGACCATTTTTAATGCAACTTTTGGTTGGTTTTGTCATGCCGAAAACCTTTAAAATTCTTGATTGATGTTACAAATTTACTTTTGTTCTCTTGATCAATATGTATCTTGATCAATATGCATTACTTCCAAGTCTCATCTCACAGCACCCATCGAGCATCTTTTCTTCTATTTTAAAGAATATATGAATTTTCAGTGATAATCGATCTCTATTCATTATATCTAGATAACCATATCGTCTCTTCCTGATGCCTATAGGTTTAGGAAAGTATTCATTGATCCTTTTTTTGATCTTATAACACAATTTTTCATCTGCCTAAATATATGAATATCAATCTATTACTATCATATTTTTAATATTTCCTAAGAGATAAAAATTAACGAGGAATTCCAAAATTGATTCGTGAGAATGTAACAACAAAAAGTGGGGTTTCCACTAGTTTCTTAGAACTCTAGGTCACTGAGTGAATGGGAAAGAGAAACCAGTTTCACAAACAGTGGTATATGGGACTGGCTAGCAGCTGATGTACGAGATTATTATGGGTAAACTGAAATAATAAAAATCGACAATAATTGAATTCTAAATACAACGTGGAATTTTCTTTTCAAAACGTTTATCGAGTATTTGGTTAGAACCATTATTCACATAATACTTATTTACTTCACATAAAATACTCAGCCACGTAAATAAACAAGTTATGTTAGAAACTCAAAATATAATTTTCATGACTGATAAATACCGTCAATACATATATAACAGGAACACTAAACTAAGCCCCTCTATGAATTTAGTTACTCCGGAGTTATTTTGCATTTTTAATTTACTTTATTTTCTTCATTATATCCATACCTACTTTAATAATTAACGCCAATAATTATTCACATACACGACCAATGGATTAACTAACTTGAAATGACCTATTGAACTCTTACATTTTTTGTAATATGGTTCACATTGAATTGACGATATATAAACACATTTGATTACCCCGTAAGCTACCTTACATAGTTAACTATGTTGTTATTTAAGTCATATACATGGAACATGCTTAAGAGGTGAGATGAGCTGCTTGTCTAACTATTCTCCAAAGCATACACGGCGCTAGAAATAATTGAGGACTCTAAACATTGTATTAACGTTAACAGCGTATTTTAAGAAAAAAACTTTTCTAAACTTTCTATAGCCTGTTCCTTCTTTCTTAAATAATGTCCTGAGAGAAGCTAATTTAATGAATGTCTTCCAAAAGTTTCGTCGGAATCATTAAAGCACCTCATAATTGCACGGCATAAAATGAAACGAGCTTTTAACAAACAACGACCGGAAGAAGTACACGGAAATAGTAAATTGATACTAACCTCTTGCATTTTAAAGAAATGAATACACATTTTTTTTTCTAGAAAATTGCCCATGAAGTGACATAACTTAATGGTTTTAAGGCACACTTCAACTTTCTTCAAATAATCAGTTAATCTTTTATATCCAGCCCATTTTGTTGTTTTTTAACTCCTAGTTACATATTCGATACTGAAATTGTCCTTAAAATTGGTGAAAGTATCAATTACTGAGTTCTGAAAAGCGAAAGGTACGTCAACCGAGGAATCATTT
Organism: Arma custos; assembly: GCA_037127475.1. Taxonomy (NCBI): domain Eukaryota; kingdom Metazoa; phylum Arthropoda; class Insecta; order Hemiptera; family Pentatomidae; genus Arma; species Arma custos. The sequence goes on from CM073763.1 coordinate 39,264,833, forward strand.
TCGGAGCAAATGATATTTTAATACAAAAATACAATTAAAATACAATTTGGCATTATAAAACTTTCTAGCACTAGGACTTAGTTTAAATACTATAACGTATTTTAAGCCGCTAAAACATTAAATTGTTTATTTATTTAACGTAACATTATGCTGCTATGGCTAATCGGACGATGTCGGAATACAATATTTTGTCTATCCAGGTATAATTATAATAGAAGACATTAACGAATACTTAACATCGCACAGGCTCGAGTCCCCTATTTAACGCCCATTCCGAAGGATAACCCCCACCTGCCGGGCTGCGAACCTAGGCATAGCAGATTGTCATGCTAACCACTGGACCTCAGGTGATCACAAAATTAACTTATTTCCAGTAAGAATATTATAATATCCTTGTTTTATATAAAAACTCCGTGATTTCGATGTGCACCATAAGTAAAGTAAACCATAGTTTAAAAAAAAATGTTCATTTAAAAAAAAAAAAATTAAATGGGAGGAATTCAAGGTTAAATAATGGTATGAAATGGTCAGGGGGGTGCAGTCAATGATAATACAAAATAAGTAAGACTTATTTTATTGTGTTAAAGCTTCGGCATAGGGTGTAGGTCCGAATTTCAACTGCGACTAGAGAAGAACCTACATCTTAGGCCAAAACGTTGGCTTATTTTCCTTATTTTGTGTTATTGTTGACTGCATCCATTATTAGAATTTTCCAGTCAACTTAAATTTCATGATTTATACCACTATTAAAATTATTTTATCTGATTATTTTTTTTAATGATCATATAGACTTAATTATTTTAACAACAAGCACATTTAACTATAAGCTCAATAGCTTCCACGCACATTTGATGAAAGTATAGACGATTTATTCTTATTTTCTGCAATAAAACATTGTCTTTAATTTTTTTTAATGTTACAAACTAAGTCCAGAGTAAGCCAATTTTAAAAAAGGAAAAGCAATTTCATATCCAAAAATCTAAAGAAATCCGTCAAGGAATACATCCAAAAATAACTAAAGAGTAAGAGTATGGGACAGAATACTCATTCAATTATAAATTTTGGCTTATCACATTCTTTTCTCAAGCCCTTTAATTAAGATCTGAGATAAGTTCAGTTCACGGCCATAAACTATAAACAACAAGAAATTCCCTCATGCTAATCGAACCCTCGATTGTGCGAGACCAGGGTCCCGGAGAACGACGACCCCAGTTCACGAACTGGCCTAGCCCTGAATCCAGTTGTCCAAGGCTGGCTTGGAGCTAGGAAAGGCCTTCGACCCCGCCTCTTGCCAAACCTCTCAGGATATGTAGCAGAGCACAGTAGGTTGCCACACGGCCCTTATCTGGTTCGCATTCAAGTAAATATAGTGGCCTGTGGTTAGCACCACTCGTTATTCCACAAAGCGTCGTGCCTGGTGTGTGAGGCCAGTAAGCATGGTTGGGGCAATGCTGAGTGTTTCAGCGAAGAACAGGACTATTGGTTCAATTTGAACGTTGCTGATGAAATGGGTCAGAGTAACCATAATCTTAGCCTTGCTAGTAAGGTCCAAAAAAAGTGTCCGCATCGAGATTTTTATTTAATTATGGCAAGCCCTAAGAAGGGTATTTGTTTGGAGTTTATTTTATTATACTGCAACCCGGTGAATGAGAAATTTTGTATGAATAGGAACTTCAGGAATTAAAAGATCAAAAATCAATTGCTATCGATGTTACTATATTTCACTTACTGTGAAAGGCAAATAAGTCATCACAGACTTAAGCCTAGCCGAAGTGTTTGAATAGGCTTTGTAAAATGTGACACAATTTAGAATTAATATGGAAATAAATTTGTGAAGAGTCACTGAGGAGGTCAAGGGTTACCGGGGTCGGTGCTTGTAGGCAGTGTAATATAAATGATACGACTCCCGTTTTCTAAGTACATATTTCACTCTGTAACCTTGATCACAACATAATAAAAGTAATATTATTTTATCTAATGTAAAAAGATTTTTATTTTTTAAACAACTCCCAGCCAATCAACCACGTCCACCATGGAAGAAGAGAGAGATATGTTTTTTAATCCATAATGATACAGAGTTACTGCACTTCAGTTTTAACAATCTCAGGGTGGCATCTCTTATTATTATTAGAAAATGAATCAGTTCAAAGGATCTTAATGTGTTTAGATCTTTTTCTGAGAACATTGTTTGGGCAGAGAGTGCAATATACAAGTTTGATAATCTTGATATTTGAAGAAGCCTTAATGTTTAACATTGAAAATACTAAGCAGTTATTTTATTGATTATACAATTTATTATTAAATATAATTATAAACATTTTACTGTTCCAGATGGCCTAGAGGAAGGAGTAGTTAGGAAACGAAGCCGAGCTCCAGCATCGGATGGACCTTTGGACCCACCACCGCAAGAACTGGAGGAGAGGAAGGGTCCCCCAGGGCCTCCAATACCCCCAGGCTTCTTGTCCCCGTCGGTGATGCAGTACCTCGAGCTCGGCAAGTCTATTCCAGGTAAGCTCCAAAATTGCACTAATGACACCAATTGCGTAACTTCACTAATGACAGGGAACACTCCGTCACATTACCAAATTGGAGTCCATCAGATTGGATGCTAATAATGAGCTAACTGGAAAACTCATTTAAATAAATCATTTAGAAGAATTCAGAAGGTGCAGACGGTAGCGTCGTTTCTGTTACTTAACGAAATTGAGGAACTGTCACTATTCAAATTAAATGAAGCTGACTACTTCGGCTGGTTTAATGACTGTCTTGAAATTCGTTTCAAACCAAATTTCTGCACGAATAAGGTAGTACAGTACCTTCTATGGAAACCTCAAGAGTTGAGGAAATCACAAAATCTCAATTGTATTAATAAACACTTACAATAACATAGAGTAAAAAGAACGTACTCAATAACATAAATATAATAAAATAAAGGAAGAGAAGTTATTGAAAAGTCAAACCAGGAAAGCAATATCTTCGATCAAATATATATCTAAATGATCAATACTCATTTAAGTGACAAACAAATGTGACCTTTTTATTAAAATTTATTTATTTAAATTTAAACTATATACTAAAAATGTATAGTTTCATTTCGCTGGGATGCAAGTAAGTTTGCTCACAGAATAGTGTTGAAAAGACAATTGCTGGGACGTCGAGCGATCGGTAGGCCAAGATTAAGATGGTCAGATTGCGTAGCGAATGATTCGAAGAAAACTGGATGAGAACAGCCAGCGATAGAAGAGCGAGATTGGTGTTGGAGGAGGCCAGGGCTCGATTGTGGATGGTAGCGCCAATATAATAATAATAATAAATACTAAACATATAAGTAAATGTTATGAAAACTCAAAGGAGCATAATAATAATAAAAATATTTATTTCAGAAATTATAGAAATGCACATATTGTATTTTCGGCCTTCTTTTGAATACATCTGCATAATACACGATGCAACAAAAAGACAAGTAGCTACCCACTGGTAGTACAGTACTCCGATAATATATACGAAAAGGTTCCAAGACCATTTATTATTTAGTCAGCCACGAATTTATCTTAAAACCAGCCATGAAGGATTTTCGTGAATTGACTAAAGGACTGAGGCTAGGAACTAATGGGTTCGAATATAAATGTGAACTTGAAACGCTCATATTACACAACCATTATAAAATATACTATCCCTTGTTATTAGTAAGGTAATATCCCTAGACCCAAGGGAATAGTATTTAAAAATGCATAATCCAGACAAAAAGAAATATTTAGAAGTGAATAACCTTTAGTATTATAAGTTACTTATGAAGAAAAGGTAACCTGGTTTTGTGTTAAAGCCTTGACATTTGACTTATTTAATTCAATATAAAACTGTTGTAAATATCAAAAGAAGGCCTCGTCGGTTTTTAACATAATTTATAGGTTTGTCGACATTGAGTATCCGTTTCCAAAAAATCACAACCAAAACCTACTGTCTTGAAGAAATGGATAATAAATTATTGGAACTAAAAATAACTTAAAGAAAAAAAATAGTAATAGTGAAAAATCCATTAATTGGCTGGAATCTGAGATGTTTCCTCACATTATTAATAGCACCCATGAGATAACCTTGCGACATTCTGCGATGCGCTAAGTACTCTGTATTCACTCAACCTTACGACACTTGACGAAGCCCTGAGGAGTCGTGGGCAAATCTTAAGCCCAAGTCACGCCTCGGTATAATGAAGTCATCAGCAAGTCAATAGCGGGGATAGGAATAAAAATCCTAAAACACGAAAAACCTCTAGAGAAAATCTACCTTTTAGGAACGGTAGGTATAAAAGGATAAGCGTTGGTAACAACTTGTTGGCATTGGAGGCACAGCTGTTACTTCAAGGAATAGTCTGAAATGGATTCCTTTGAAGAAATAAAGAGAAATACAGAAAAAGAGACTAATTTTAAAGTAATACAGATAATGAATTCACTAGAAAAAAAAACTATTTCCATTACAAATTCGTAAAATCAAAAACGTTCTACTTCTTTAGAGAGGACACCTTCCAAAGCTTATTGAACTAGAAAATAAACATCCATCTCAAATTATAACAACATAAACATAACAGGGACAATGTTTATGTTATTTTTATTTTGAAGAGAAAAGATATTGCCCTCTCCGGGATTCGAACCCGGGTCGTCCGTCTCTCCGTGACAGCGCTCTTACCATTTGAGCTACCAGGGGTCGCTTCGCAGGAAGGACAAATCCGTTCTCTTCACCGGTCCCATAACCCTGTGTTCTCGCAATTTTTGCGATGTATACACGAGGAAGAAAGTTAATTAAACATTACTTTAATTAGGATCTTGCTGACTTACGTCATTATACTATTTATAATTCTTTATAATTTTAATTAATTGTTTTAGTTTTTATTTAATTGTTTATTTGCATTTAATTGTTCTCTTCAAAATAAAAATATTAAAAAATTAAAACAATTAATTCAAAATTATAAAAAAGTTATTTTATTTTATTTGAGAGCGAATCTGGGATCTGCAGACCCTCTTGAGGTCCAAAATCTAAAAAAAAATGGATACCCTTAGTTTGAGGTAAAATGTAATCTCCGAGTTGTTCAAATCCTTACACGGCATACAACTCCTGCCCCTCACTAACACCGCCTCTATAAAGTGAGTACCCTTAATTAGAAGAAAAACCTTGCGGTTGGGCGTGATCCTAGACAAATTATCTCCTTCACAACCATTGTGATAGAAAAAGAACAATCTCAACCATGTACTGAACCCAAGACCCTTCATGGGTTTTAATTGTCTTTTATTTCAGAACAGAATCAGAACAGCTCAAACAAATTACATTAAATTCAGAGCCTAAGAGCATATCATAAGTTGAAAAGCAAGGTAAAATACCTATCTGCGCGTAAATACAAAATAATAAAATAAAAAAATACAAGCGATTAACACATAGATGATGAAGTCACAGGCATTATCATCAAAACCTAACATCCACTTCTGCGTACACAGTAGGAGTGTTTTACTCCTACGTAGAAAATAAATACATAAAAAACTTCTCTTAAGAAAACAATCAAGGAAAGTAATTAATAACTTTAAAAAAATATATTATTCAGTACATATATTTCTACAGCCCCGGTGAATGAGTGGTTAAGTTCATTTTTTCAAAATGAATAAGCTGTACAGAGGGAAGCGGAATCTTGTCAGACTTGTCGACTTGGTCTTGAAATGGAGAGAATATAGATAATAACTCGATTGTTTATTATATTGACACTTCTCTCAGTACAATTAACTCATTTTGGACAAAATTCGACTTAACCACAGATATAGTTACTTGCAACAATAACTTAAATTTATGGATAATTTTAAAATACTTGTTTTTATTGGAATAATTAAACTAAAAGATTTGAAGGTTTTGTGTATAACTACCACAAATACCGCTAAACCGATTCACACCGATAAATACATAAAATATTACACGCAGAGCATAACACGGAAAATATTATGTAGCTTTTTAGTTCAATCTTACCTTGAGTAGGACAAAGAACACAAACATTTACGAACCTGAAACAAAAAAGAGGAAGAAAATTAAACATTAACAATTAAATATGACTTGTGAATTTACACCATATTCATAAAGTTGTTTAAATTAATAGAAAATAACTCTTAACATAGTAGATTATATGAAGGTTATGTTCTGCCCCATTAGGTAGATTGCAAAAACTCAAGCAATTATTCGTAATGATCATGATGAAACGTTTTCAGAGTAACTAATAATAACAAAAGTCCATGTCATTGATATGCTCAATCAATGACGATTGTTTATTTTTTACTAAGACGCTACTTGAATAAGGACAGCTTGGCCTTTTAAAATAAGGACTTTGCCTTGAAGTGGATACCCTACTTGCTTCTAGTGTTCAGCTTCATTTCACCATATAGATTAATAGTTTCAGGTTTCTTAACATTTTTATCAAATAATTAACACTCTATTAAGTACTAATAACATTATCTATTCTGTTCATAGGCCATTTGTGATATTTCTTGTAACTTTTAAGCGCCCCTAGAACTTGTGATCTTTATCAGCAGAAAACTCAACCTATTACAATTTCGGCTTATAGTTATTACTGATTTGCTTACCATTTTAGCAAACCTTGAAATAATAGAGTATCCGATGGTTGGGGTGTATGAGAGGTGCGAAATCACATCCAACAAAACCCCAACAGTTTCGCACGTGTTGCTAAAGATGTGTGAGGCCTCACATCGTTCTGGTAGAACACGATTCCTTTGTGATTTGCCAATTCTTGCCTTTTCTCTTTGATTGCTTCCTCCACTTTTATAGGTTGTTGGCAGTAAGTATCTGAATTCATCGTTGGGTTGTTTGAAAGTAGCTCAAAATACACAACAGTTTTGTAATCCACTAAATTGGCAGCATGATCTTATTCAAATGCAGTTTAGCTCTTGATGTGGCTTGAGTTGGTTCATCGTGCTTGGGCTGTGATCTTTTTTCGTAGTCAGTGATGATTCGTTTCAAAAAATTTTGATGGATCTTGACATGCATTGATTTATTGCGTTTGGTGATATTCATTCAAACCATACGGAGCCCAAATATTTAGCATTTTAATAATAACTTCAATAGAAATATATTCTATTATTTTCAAATAATTTCTGTGTTGTCAGCAATGTAATTCCCTTGACCTCCCCTCTTCTTTTATATGTATATATATACCAATTCTGAATGAATGGATTAGATAGATAGAGAGATAGATGTTGAGTTCTAGAGTATGTTATATTACGTCACGCTATACTGTATCAAGAGCATAATTAAGAGAATAGTATTCTTCTATGTTAGTTCAAAAGTCAATCCACACACAAATGAGAAGTATAACTTGGTCAGGACACACAGACTGGAAGAACATAATTTATTTCCAAAAAGTGTTCCTTATTTATTTATATATTTATGCTTTATTTTCAGTGAAACTTTTTCCATTTAAGGATTCTATCCATTTATTGTTAACATTCATTCGTTTTTTACTTAATTGGTTCGATCAAAAGCCGAACGATTTTTAAAAACAGGTGAGGTGGAAATCCTGAGTCCTTACTATAAAGAGCATTTTTAAAAAACATTTAAGGTGTTGAGCGACTATAGTATGATTATTCTCACATTTGATATCTCACATTGGATAGCACGATTCCGATTTCCCTGGAACAAAACCATGAGATAAAATACTTCTTCTACGAAAGTTATGAGGAACTGGAAGATGCATTACACCTTCTGGGTGCAGTGCAGTGCAATTTCGAAACTTTCACGATGGCTTTCAGTGTCAGAACGAGAAAGTTATTTTCTGCGCAGTTCGTGACAATGAGGAAAACAAATACGCCACAAGTAAAGTTTGTGGAAAATCCTCTGGAAGAATCATATCGATACCACAAAGCATAGTAGTCTCAATTCCGTTTTGAAAAGTTTCAAGTTAGTGTCTAAAAATCTTTTTTCATCTATATTTGTTTCAATTATTATAATAACTTCTTTTAATTAGAAGGCTTAGCTTTCTATTACACTTCCCTTATTTAGATCTTAGATAAAATTAAGATAATCCTGATAGTAACGTTAAACAAGTTGAAACAGCTCAATTAATCTTTAAAATTTTAATATTTTCCAATGGTATTAAATACAAACATGAATGTCTCGAAATTAGAATTATTAAATTTTAGAAGAATAAATATTACTAAGGGAGCAGGGTTCATATGCGGTTGTGGCACATAAATTATTAGTGGAATCTGAAGGCCCTCCTGGGGAACACTCAGCCTCTATAAAGTAGGTATCTATTAATTGGGGGAAAACCGGGCGGTTGAATGTGATTTAGTGATCTGCCCACTCAACCGTTGCCTAAGAAACAGTACAGCCACTCCATGATTTGAGCACAAGAAGTTTCAGCGGTTGGAGCAGTACAGTTTTTTAAAAATTATTGTTAAAAAGTATTCTTAAAAATAAGTAATAATTTATTATTCAATTATAATTGAAAACGAAATACTTATTATACAAAAAATAGGACAGCCTTAAGCAGGACAGATTTCAGATGTAAATCTGCGGCTTGGTACTCAAAAACTAGTAATTAAATAAACATAACATAATAACAGTCAATTATCAAATTAGCACGCGAGTTGGTAATTGGTAATTGAAGGTTAATAAGACAATAGAAGCTGATAAAGTGTGAAAAATGCACTTCACACATTAGTTTCTGTTAAAGATTTTCACACGTTCATTCCCTTCAATTTATTCTTATAAATGACCCCTTATTATTTCCCTTTTTAAATTCATTAAACTGTTGTTTTTTTTAACTAGTATGAAATCCCAAAATATTTTTGATAGACTTATTCACGATTCTTTCTTAGTTATAACGTTCAGTCAACAACTATAGTCAGATCACAAGAAGACGAAAAAACTTAAATTTTACTGCCAATATTTTTTTTTATCTTTTCCTTAAACCAAAAATTACAATTTTTATATGAGAACGATTTTAATAATAATAATACTTCAACAAAGTAGGCTTTTAGCTTATTTTCATATTTTTAAGCAATTATTCGTTGGTAAAATATAAACCTAATGATTTTGGATTTTGTAAAGCAAATTAAAATCACTTTTTTTTTATGGATTGGCCTATATTGTTATCTGCATATTGTTTTTAAGCCAGCCCTAATTAGTTGGAAAATATAAGACAAATTTTTTTTCTTAATTATTATAATAATTATTATTAATTATGTTTATATAATTGGAAAAAAAAATCAAGTTTCAAATTCGTGGCTTATTCTTAGCCAACTTGCCACATGCAAGCTAAACCCCTGAAATTATCTTCAACTCACTGTCCAATCCGATCTCGACGATAACGATAAACGTCCCTTCACTTTTACGCCTTCTTTAGCTCAATTATCTCTTCCTCATTAGCGGTTTTTATAGCTTTTTTACCACTTTCATTTATCTGGAATCGAATTATCTTCATTAATCATTAAAACGCTTCTTTGTTCGATTATTATTTCAAAACCTATTAGATTCCGGTCATAATGCCACTAAGGCTTTCATGCAGTTTACAAACAATAGACTTGACTTTTAAGAAAGAATTGCATTTATTGTTAAATGCAATGATATAACACAGATATACAAAGAAACTTTCTTATATGAACAAACTAGATTGACTATTAACTATGGACTAACATTCTAACTTTTGATCCAACTTAGGAGAATACTATTCTCTTAATTATGCTCATGATACAGTATAGCGTGAAGTAATATAACATACTCTAGAACTCAACATCTATCTCTCTATCTAATTCATTCATTCAGAGTTGGTATATATACATATAAAAGAAGAGGGGAGGTCAAGGGAATTACATTGCTGACAACACAGAAATTATTTGAAAATAATAGAATATATTTCTATTGAAGTTATTATTAAAATGCTAAATATTTGGGCTCCGTATGGTTTGAAAGAATATCACCACACGCAATAAATCAATACATGTCAAGAGCCATCAACATTTTTTGAAACGAATCATCACTGACGACGAAAAATAGATCTATTCTACAATAACGTCAGAAAAAAAAAGATCACAGCCCAAGCACGATGAACCAACTCAAACCATATCAAGAGCTAAACTGCATTTGAAAAAGATCATGCTGCCATTTTAGTGGATTACAAAACTGTTGTGTATTTTGAGCTACTTTCAAACGACCCAACGATGAACTCAGATACTTACTGCCAACAACCTATAAAAGTGGAGGAAGCAATCAAAGAGAAAAGGCAAGAATTGGCAAATCAAAAAGGAATCGTGTTCCACCAGAACGATGTGATGCCTCACACATCTTTAGCAACACGTGCGAAACTGTTGGGGTTTGGTTAGATGTGATTTCGCACCTCTCATACACCCCAAACATCGGATACTCTTTTATTTCAAGAGTTTGCCAAAATTGTAAGCAAATCAGTAATAATTATAAACCAAAATCTTACTAGGTTGAGTTTTCTGCTGATGAAGATCACAAGTTCTATGGGCGCTTAAAAGTTACAAGAAATATCACAAATGGTCTTTGAACAGAATAGGCAATGTTTGACTGATTAAAGATCAATTTATGTGTAGAAATAATTTGTTTATTTCACACTAAAACCCAAACTTATTTTCTTGTCATTTATAAACACAATCTCTTATACTATTACAAAAGTATTTTCGAAATTATTCCTAATGAGACCGAAATAATAAAGTCCTTCTAATAACAATGTAAGCTTTTCTACCGAGAACATTCTATCTGCTTAAAATTTGATTCTATGCATCAAATGTTTCTTCTGGTTTCGACCTTGTCTTCAACTTTTTGCCAACACATCGCTAGACATGCTGCTAGCTTCGTCAGGACTTGGTTTGGCAATTTAAGAGATTATTTATACTTAAAATTTATTAAAATTGGCGCAAGCGTGAATGAGGTCCTCAAACTTCTTTCCTCCATCTGGTATATTAAAGTGCTCCAGTAACAATAATACCAACAATCTCCTAAAAAATTTGGTAAGCTAGCCAAGTGGGACAGAAAAATAAATGGCTTAACATGTAAATTGTTTTTGTAAACACAGAGCACTACAAACCAGGACAATAGTCGAACGTACATAATTGGAAAATGATGGATGAGAAAAATGGTGGCCCAATGGAGCAATAAATACAAACATGCATATAAACTCTTAAGACCTAGGCTTCATATGAAAACAACACCCTATTGAGAATGTGTATAAGAACATTTACCCTATAGCAATCATTCTCAAAACGCCATTATCCCAAACGTACGTCGGGCATTTCGAGTTTCGAAAGAGCTCCTGAGGGCACCAAAGCGAAAATACTTGAGATATTTTTGCTAAGAGCATACTACGGCAGATTACTTTGCGGTGGGACGAAAGGTCACCCGGGCGAGCAGATTGGTCGACAGGGAAAGCTAGTAAGCACGTAACACACTTGTCCAACTGGATCTATAGGTCTGGTTAATAATCATCAACTATTTAAATATCATATAACAGTAAGTCCGTAATATACAACTGTGCAAGTACATAACGTATAAGCAATCATGTCAGTTCTAAGCTAATCTATAACTTTACATCTAGGGCCGATGCTATAGAGGGAGCAGTCATAAACGTTGACACCTCGCATGCTCGCGGCGGACATTTTACGGTCTCTCCGAAAGAGGGCATAACTTAAGGATTCCCCCCAAAAAATCCCAAGGAAACCTGCCGGACCGCTATGTTGGGTATATTAGGTTGTTTTAATAACCACTATTTCACAAGTGACCCTCCCTCATTTCAGCTTAGTTTACAACGGGAATAATACAAACATGAAAATGTTATAACAAAATCACATGACAAATCATACGTCAACATGATCATAATTAAAGATACGTTCAATGAACATTCTTCCCCTTGTATACATCGCAAATTGCGAGAACACGGGGATATGGGATCAGTGAAGAGAATGGATTTGTCAGACCGAGGTACGAACCAGGATAGCTCAAGTGGTAGAGCACCATGAAGGAAACATGGTTCGAATCCCGGCCTTTGACATATATTTTCTCTTCAAAATGCAAATATTTAAAAGTAAGAAAATCAAATGTGATAACAAGAAGGAATCAGGTGAGAGTTCATATTTACGTGGAGAATTCGGGAAAATAATACCTTAAACACCCGGATTTAACTACTTTATTTTTGTATTTGTAAGGTAAAAAATTGACAAGCAAGAGAAGTCTAAAAGAATAGGCTATATTAACAAGTGTGCATCTAGTGTAATAAATTATAGTTATCAAAACCTAATTGCCATCATATAAGGAAGGATACTTAAATAAATAATAATAAAAAGGTTGTAGTAAATTTTCTTTACTTCAAGTTAAATACAATAAGCTGTTGCCCAATCTTTCAATCAGAGTACATGTCATCACGTCTCAGGCTATAATTATAATCAAATTCTTAAACTGTCATATGCATATATAATCTAGTATCAAGTTTTTAAACTGCCTTATGCATATGTACATGAATAAGAAACTGCTGAGACAAAATTTCATCGGTGAGAGTGACATACAGGTATAGAGTATAGAAAAATTTCTGACATAGCTTTATTATCCTTCATTACGTATAGAATACATTTTTTTTAAAGCTCAACTTGCAACTGAGACAGTTTGCCATTAGTATAATTGCACAGAAAGAATCACATTATCTATTTACCTGAGGAAGTTTTCACGGTTTTACCTTATAAACGAAATGTCATTAACATGCTGTTATTTACACACTGTCATACGCAACTTAATTACTGACGATATAGGATTGAATCCATACACTGAACTGGATCCTTGCTAAGACATCTGACAGATGGAGAAAAAAGCCAAGATCACAGACAACTAACACTTTGAGCCTATATCAGGTGTGAAGTAAGTTAATATCACCTATTACGATAGTGGCAGAAGAGAACGGGGAACTTGATACCAACTGCTGTGGGAAGATTCCCTATGCAGCTTCCGCGTCCGATAACGGGTCCTTAGCTTATCCAATCAAGGTCGAGAGGATCACGAAACTGATGCCACTTTGCCTTCTCTATTCTCTCAAGTACAAAAAACAAGTAAACAAAAATTATCTACGTCAAGTCTTTAAAATCGTTTTAAAAAATATCTCCGCAAAATTGCCTGGTATTATCACAAGCCTACTTTTATAAGTTATAAAATAGCCACCGTCATTTAAAGTAAAAAATTTAAATAATTATTCATCAACATTAGAATGTAGTTCAGAAAGGTTAAAGCGGCTTTAGGAACGGAAAATCGAAAAATAATCATAAATTGAAAAATAATAACTTATATTCTTACTATTAAACTGGCTACTATAGAATGCGAAACAAGTAAAAAAAAAATATGGCAAGTGATAAGAGCAGTTAAAAGGTATATTTATACTAAAATGAACATTTTTTTTTAACCATTTAAAAACCTTTACAAAAACATTTAAAACATGAGAATTAAGAAAAAGAAATAGAAAAAAGAATCGCTTTTAATTACAATGGTCAAAGATGGACTTTTACTTTTATAGGCCAGAGTCTAAAAAAGCTTCTTTTTTTTTATTTAACTCATCGAAATATTTTATATGAGCAATTATGTGTGTACCTTAAATTACAATGGGATAAAAAACTAATGAATGCAAAGTTTTTAAAAGGTGTCTTTAAAATCATCTTAAAAAAGTATTGAGTATTATCTTCAGCTTGCATCTATATACCATATATTTGTCACTGCCAGAGTAAAATTAAAGAAAAGTAAGTTAAGATAACAAGAAATCCTTGGTTTCATTAATTTGGCAGAAATAAATTTCTAAAATCAAATCTTTTATATACTTGTGAAAAGCTAAAAAAAAAAGTAGAAAGGTCTTGGTATATCAAGTCGCAATAGCGAAGTTAAAAATACATTGTTACGTTCTTCTTGGTCTTATGAAATGCAGCTATACTTAAATTATTTATTTTAACTTGGTACCCATGACGCAGTGCTTTAGGAGGCAATTTACTGGATATTTAGCAATTCTTTTCACATATTGATTGTATGTACGCTTCCCCCACGCTGTGTTGAAATGTTGGTCATAACTCACTTTGAAGAGAAAAGAGCTTCTCTAAAGCCTAGGAAGGTGGTAACTAATAATGGAATACAAAACAATATATTACAGTGATATTATATATGGAGTTATGAGACTTCCTTTATTTTACTTTAAAAAACAAAAACTATTTTTAGGTCACAAAAACAGAGAAATGAGATTGTTCTTCAATAAGTCACCAAAACAACTCGTTTTTATTAGGATAATAAATAATATATTATTATAATAAATTGTGTATTGTGCATATTAATTCATTGAAAGAAATTGTTATTTAAATTTTTTTTTTTTGTTTCAGGAAGGCCAGGTACAGACTACCCGGTCCTGGGCACAGTACCCTACACCGACTTCTATTGCGACGAACAGGAGTACCCAGGTTTCTTCGCCGACACGGAGACCCGCTGCCAGGCCTGGCACTATTGTGATATAGACGGCAGGCAGGCCACCTTCCTCTGCCCCAACGGTACGCAATTCTCGCAGGCGTTCCTCGTCTGCGATTGGTGGTTCAACGTCCGCTGCAGCATCTCCAAGTCCCTCTACTCCATAAACGAGCGCCTCTACAGAAGGCCCAAGGTGAACCCTACTCGGCCTCACAGGGTCGTCACCAAAGAAATTCTAGAGAACATTTTCCTCTGAGAAATGCTCACGAGTGTCCGTCAGCCACAGGACATCGAGTAATGGCCTCTGACTGAGGACACCAAAATCCAGATACCTGCCACCAATGTCTTGAACGCAAATGAAAAAGAAAAAACCCAACGCTAGTGTTTAAGGAAAAAAAGCAACGTTAAATTGGACGTTAGCATGAACTTTCTAGCACACACCATATGCATTATATTAAATATTTGAAGTGCAAGAACACAAATCTAAAATTTTAAATTTTCCAACCACAACTAAATAAATGTTTAGATAAAGAAAAATTGAAATTAATCTTTACAAATTCCATATACGTAAAATGTGATGATGGCCTGATAGGGCTTTCAAACTTATATTTATTATTAAATAAATGAAGCAAAACCTCTAACAAGCGTAAAATGCCATAAAAAAAAGTGTAAAATGTATTTTAAAATGTAAATAATATAAAAATGAAAAAAATAATTGTAAAAATAAAAAAATGAAAGTAAGTATTATTGTTAGTTTAAGAGAAGTTTTTATACTTTCGTAAGCTATAAAAATACATTTAATTATAATAAATAAAAATAATGTATTTATATTAATAATGTTATTGATTTAAAGCCATTTATTTTAATTCTATGGACTTAAGTATAAAAGTTGATCTCCATAATGATATATTCGCTCACAAAAAATTAATAATAGATCGATGATATTAAAAATAGAACATTGAATATCCACATATCAATATGTAACTATCTATTCTTAATTTATAATTACAATTTATTTACAACGGAAACAACGAAACGAAATAAAAAATAGCAATCATGATATTTGTGGGGAAAAATTGAAATAATGTTAAATATTAAGATGTAGGTTTATTGTAATTGTTGGAGGCCATAGAATACCAAAAACACAAATTGTCTTTTCTAATACAATCCCTTCTTATTGTATAAACATTATGATAAAAAATATTTTCTTAGTGAAAAAATTCGTATTCCTTTCTACTTGCATTCGACTTATATGCTTTAAGGTAGATATTTCAAGCTAGGTGCCTTAAAAATCAATCATTGAAAAATTTAAAGTATGAATGAGCAGCATATAAAAAATTTGTTCTTAAGTTATGAATGTTCCAAAAACAATAAAAATAAAGCTACAAAAATAATGTTTGTATACAATAAAATATTAAGAAAGGCGTCACGAGGTTGTCACAATGGCCAATCAACATCGATAATATTTTTAAAATTGGTAAAATATAAATTCCAGCCATAGTACGACGATTTCATCCCGAAATAGTTAAAACATTCTCAAGCTTACATTTTTATACTTATGTATCAAATCATTTCACATACTTGAATAAGATAGCATTGTTTAATATTTCTTAAATTAGTTAATAACATACTTAGAAAATTAACTAAACTTATTATGTTTTAATCTTCTGTTAGGACTAATGGCATAACAAAGTACATCAAATAAATATTTTTTATTTAATTAAACTAAATTTACCGATTAACTGTACCGAAGAAAACCACATTGACTTCTTGTTCTCTCTTTTTTTTTTAGATTTTTAACTGATAGAAAAAATCTTTTGTGAAATTAATAACTGATCTTTTTTTATTTAAATAATTCTGGAAAAATTGCGTTATACCCTGATGCAACAATGAATGAGTAAATAATGTCTTGAGAACGAAGGCGTTTCATGGCTATTGTTGACGACACGACAATCCCTTTTCATAAAATTATACAGTAAATATAGAGCATAATTCTAATATATTGAAATGACAAAATGATACAGCGTACCTAATAATTTGGGAATATTTAAATCAATAATTTCGCAACTCAGTGCTTTATTTGTTTCTAAATCATATTCAGTAATCTTTAGTGAATAAATATTGTCTAGTAAAGACCTCTAGGTGTGTGGTCCGCCAAAGTAGCCATCAGCTAAAGGTCATCGCTTCTACCGACACCTTGTACTGATTAATAACAACACGATTGAATAATATCAGGTATAACAATTATTTATAATGTCATTATGATCTGTTATTGACAATAATTAAAGTAATATGATGTATGACTAACTTATAATATAGGAAAGAGTTCCGAAATATCAAAATTTTTTTGAAAAAAAAGGGAATGATATTAATCCACAGTTCTAGGTCAGATAAAAAAATAAAAAATGGTATATCAGTTCCACAGGTTGTCGCTTCGAGTCAAGTCACAACTTTTCATTCGTATCCACATTAATATTCCAGAAAATAAAAATAATTTGATCACTGAATGTATAAACTTGACTACTGACTTTATCATCACCAATACTACAAAATGTTTGTTGAAAAGTTTATTTCATGATGAAATGATTACCGAGAAGTACACATTTTCACTTAATTACACTATTTTTTTTCGAAAATAAGACGATCATTTTTATTTTCGAGAATATAAAAAAAGAAACGAATGAAAAATTAAAACTTGTTGTGACTTATCTCGAAGCGATAACCTGCGGAACCAAACTTTTTGATACCATAAAAAAATATTCAAAGCCGATGTTAATTTAACGCATCTATATTATTTCTTTAGGTATATGAAGTTTGTTTGTTTTTATTTATTTCAGAAGGAATCTTGTCCTGAACCCTGAACCATAACCACATCTCACAGACCTGATTTAAATTAAAAAATAAAGTACTTAGTATGCACTTCCCCTATATCCTAGTATATGATAATGATAATTTGATCCTAGTAGCATTTGTGAGGAATTTTCTTAAAGGAATTTGTGAGGAAGTATCTTAAAACACGAATTTAAAAGAGAAGAATCACTTCAAGGAGCGTACTAATAAGTCTGGTGCTGGTGTGCCTCGGCCATACTTGATAGCAGGTTCATGTTTACACCACTAACGCTAATATGTTCATGCCGAGGTAACTTTCACTATCACTTAAAAATAGAAAACTATTAAAGAGAATTATAAAACCCAATGTATTTTGAAGGTTCTGTAAATTCCACTTAGATAAAATATAGTGATATATCGACACTAACAAAACTGAACAGAAATTCGACAGAATCAAAAGGTTGGAATTTAGTTGTATATACTCCCTTAAATTTTTGAAAAATAGAAGATAAATAAAAAAAAATATATTTGATTAAATTTAACACGTATTTGAGAAAGGATATACAAAGGAAACAGTATAACTTGATGATAAAATATGTAACTTTAAAGTATTTCTACTTCAAAATCTCGTAGTAGATCCGTCTGGTGATTTTTATGCTAATAATGTTTATACCACTTAGCAATTAGCAAAGAGTGACGTTTTAAACTGTATGTCTTTTACAATTTATTATGGAATAATAACTATTAAAATCGTTTAAAAGAATAAGCGATTTTTTTTTATTAGTGGTGGACTAATATCACTTTCAAAAATAACAACTCAAATAATCCTAAAATAATCTAGAAGAGCAACAGAAACCATTAATTGATTCAAAATGTTATGGACATCAATTTTTACAATACAAGTTTTTTTGTAATGGATATGTAAAATCCATCTCGTGATTAAGTTAGCTGTGAAGCTGATTTAGTTATTTCGTGAAGACTTATTTTATTTTAAATTAACACGTGTTGTGACTACTCACTTAAGACGGTAAATAACGAGTTATTAAATTAATCTTTTCATTAATGTTCTGGTTATTTTATATTGTTATATTTTGGAATGTTTTTATTTATAATGACATTGGTAATCAATTATCATATACAAACTTACAAATAATATCCATCGTTGGATTAAAATAGAAGAGATTACTTAACTACCTCTGATTTAAAAAAAAATAATAAACTGAAAGATTGTAAATAGATCAAGCTTAACGATGTCATCAACAAGCACAACAAGGATTGTCAATTTATTCTATTCTGAAATACACAGACGTTAGAAGGAAACGTTCTCACAAATTAACTTTACCACCGACATTACCTTTCTAATTGATTGACCAACTTAAAGTAGGAAAATGGATGGCATTCGACAAGAAATGAGTCAGATATAATCAATCATATAATCAACGTTGACGGTAAAGAAGTGAGCAAATAGGCCAGGGCTGGTCACTTTTAAAGCAAAAGGATATGAGCAACTTACAATACTTTTTTCTAGAGCAAAGTGAACTTTTCATGGGACTGTTGAGCAATAAGTAAATAGTACTTCTTTCCTAAAATATTTCCCAGTAAAGACAAATAATAATTATAATATTCATAAACCACCATATAAACTCAAAGGAGAAAGCAGTTCGAATAACGGGGTCCTTAGATGGCCGAAACGCAAACAGAAGAAGAAGGCAACATTTAAAAATAGCGGAATCGATTTGAAATATACTAATGCATCACACAAAAACCGAATGTAGTATAAATATATTTTTTCTGTAACTAAGTGCCCTTTTCTTTAAGTGCTGTTAAATAAATATATAGCATCTTTGTTAGAGATGATGTTATGAGCTCATTCTCATTTCAGCCCTGAAGAAGTCAGCAGCATGGCTGGTGAAACGTTGGCAAAACATTTATCAACACGGTCTAAACCAGAAGAAATCAACAAAGTCATTTGTAATAATAATGGCCATGGAAACCTAAAAGAGTATTCATCTATAGATTATTTTAAAAATGCAACACCAATATTTATTACATTAACAATACTACCATAATAATACTAATGTTTAAAATACATTATCCATTAAAAAGTCTTGAGTTTTATATTATCATTCAAAATTGATTTAGAAAATAAAAGTCTTAAATCTTTTGCGCCAGAAACCTTTAATATTTCGTAAATTAATATTTAATATATTAAAATAAACCTATAGCCAATGGTCACCATAAGTGTTTTTAGAAGTATAGGAGTCAATGAAGTTCATATTGTATTTAGACTTTCTTAAGATCCATTAGCATATGTCCGTGGCAAATCAGTTCCGTACTTCCGCGTCAATAAAAAATAATATTCTTCCGGGAAGTTCAATGGAGGTGTTCTTTCTCTAATCCGCACACACTACCTGAGATACTAGGGTATCTGTCCTCTGCTGTTCAAATAATTTTCTTAATTTAATTAAGAGTTAGACATTAGCCTTAATTTATAGCAGTGTCAAAAGATATATAGTTAAAGTTTGAAAAAAAAAATAATTTCCAAGTTTCAGGTTTCTGTGAGATTTATACCGAAAACATTGCGCAACACCACATACGCTGCCTGCTAACCCTAAAGATTTTTTGAGCACGATTCCGCTGAATTTTTTTGCACTTTAAATACAAATCTTGATTGCAGGATTCCCATCGTAGCATCCTTTCTCTTTATGCCAAGGTTCCACCGATTTTCTCGGTGATGCATCGTCTGTGAAGATGAGATTTTTTTTCAATTCAAGAGGATTAAGCTTTAAAAATGATTTATGTTATGTCTGCGCAATGAATTTACCATTTATATTTACGTTATGGTTGACTAGCAGGGTCAATTGTATTACTAATGATATAATTGTATAAATGTAAGGGTCAATTGTATTACTAATGATATAATTGTATAAAGACAATAAAGCGAATGGGTAAAGGTAAAGTTACTACTACTTTTACAATAGCCTTCAATATCAGACATTTTTTGCGATAGAGCAGTTTTACTGATAAATATGAATTTACCATTTATATTTACGTCATGGTTGAATGGCATGTAAGGGTCAATTGTATTACTAATGGTATAATTGTATAAAGTCAATAAATCGAATGAGTAAAGGTAAAGTTACTACTACTTTTACAATAGCCTTCAATATCAGACATTTTTTGCGATAGAGCAGTTTTACTGATAAAGAAGTTAAAAAATAAATTCTCATCCACTACTTCTGGCACATCAGAAAAAACATACAGAAATTTTACGTACAAACTTGATGAATTTCTTAATGAATATACTATAAAACACTGACGATTATGTTATTTATTGACAAAGAATTGAAATTACATATATTTATGAGAAACCTTTTTTGGCCACTGGTCGAAGTCAACCAAAATGCAGGTTTTATAGGGGGTCCGGGCCAAAGATATTTTCATATCATAAAAGAGTCTTTTATAGTAATAAATATTTTATTAAGAAAATAATTATAAATATAGTTGAATGAACATTATTTATAAACGTAAGGATAGAGATGGGTATCCTACTATCTCTATCCTTACATTAGAAATTACAGTCAACTAATTGCTTCTCTAATTATTTATAAACGTTGTTTATAAACGTATTTATTTTGAGGAACTAAAGTGTATCACAATAATATTCTTTAGTGGAATTTTAAGCTCTTACCTTATGTTACCCTTCTATTGTCAAATTTCATGTACACCGCCCCTATAACATTTGTTATCGTACATCTATTCCAGCCGATAGGAGAGACAATCGCCTAATTTGTTCAGACAACAACGTTAGATATGGTAATAAGAACAGCTACAGGACAGGGAAGAGGACGTAGATGTTAATGGGAGTCTTTAGAGAAGGTCCTTAGAAGACACAATGGTCTGGTAAGCGTTGAACCGTGAGAATCCGGACGCTTGCACAACTGGAAACGGGGGCTGGGTGCATCAAGGTTGAGCACACTACACAACCAATTAACGTAGATATTCAATGGATGCTATATCTTGCGATTGTATATCAGCAGTAAAGTATGAATGGAAACGAACATTGTTACTTGTGTATTAGCCGATCTGCACGGACTGTTTATCAGCCATTGTTTGCAAAGAGAATACTGATAATTCTGATACTGAAAAAACCTACAATCTTATTCATATTGATGGAAATTGCAATATACATGATGTAATATAAAAATTCTATTTCTGAGCCCCTCTTGCCACGTTCCTCTTGTTATATAAATACTAGCTGGGGTACCCGGCATCGCTCAGGGAGTTGATATGAGATTGTGTGGACGTTGGAATAAAAGGATTAACTTTAAAATATACGAGATACAATTTCTTTATTGCAAATATATTCAAACTACAATGCTGTTTTTAAACAACATTTTTCATTTTGTTATCCAGAGTATATATATTTTATATGTATGTATATTTTTTTTGAATTTCCTACTCGAGAGCAAGCTACGTATAATTGACAGTGAGAAAAACAGGGGTCTTTGAGGTTCATGCCGCAATATTTTAAAGTTTGTCCTTGTGCTATGTTAATTGTAAAACTATAGGCTAATTTGATTGGAAATTGCAGTCTTTTAAATTGGAATGGCAATTCAGTAGAGATCAGTGGTATTCTGGGGATAAATACTGTTGGTCATTTGTACTGCCCAGTCATAAGTTCGGCTTCGATGATATTTCGATAGCTGCTTGACGATGACTTGTTCCATTACAGGGTTTTAGTGAGTTGGGATTTCTGAGTGGTATGATCGGAGATCCAATTTTCGAATATTGTTTTTAATATGAATAATTTCTGAGTAATATTAAGCAAGCAAAATCATGCCGAAGTGTCCACTAAAAGTTATACTCATGGAAGAAACGAGTTATGATTCAGTCATAAATAACAAGCCATGTTTAATTAACACACTTTAGCAAGGTTATATGAACGATTGTATGTAAAATCATGTATTATATGAAAATTCATACATGTGTCAAGTCCATTCATAAGTCCAATACACATTAACGCAAGTGCATAATTAGCAAAATACACAAAGCAATAAGGGGCACACGAAGTATTGTGTAAGAACATTACTATATAAATGTTGTTTAAAAGTTTCTGGGAACAGTATCTTTCAATATCTTATCAAATCATTCACTCTTGACAGTGGATGAAGGGAAAAATAAAAAAAAAGCTTTTTAGCTCCAGTTAACCACTGTTTTTCTCACTCCTTCATGACACTGAAGGATTTCTCACGAAATCCTCTCCAAATTTTAAAGTAACTATGAATTTTCTGTTATAAAAGTGTAGATATTTGCTATTTTAACATACCACAAAATTAAATAAAAATATTAGTTATACGATTCTATTCAAAAGAAAATTATCATCTGGTGAATAGAAAATATTTCAGCATTTTAATGGTATATCTTTTTTAGTACAACACGAATTTAAAAATGGGTAATTTCTAATAGAATAACCATATTGAAAAAATATTATTGTAATGTGAAAATAGTATGCATTTCCTTAGTAATTCGTCGTTAAAATGTATGCATTCAATGAATCTAGGCTGAACATAGCATAAAGATAGCAGCTTATATTTCTGATTTGTTAAGGCACGACATGAATATCTTATTTACTTGGCTTGATATGGTTTAGGTTTAACAAACTATGAGATCTCTGTCGATCAACTTCTTAATTAAACACTGAAATAGTTGCAGTTCCTCTAAAGATAATTCTAAATAGCACAATAAGTTTTTGTAGAAGGGGTTTACTCCAATTTGAAATCACAATCAACACTCCTGTATTTAAGCAAGACTGTGATCAAGAAAAAGAAGTGACCACTAGGTTTATGGATGTTGTATATTCATGACATTCTTAGTCATTAAAAATTAAAATTTCAAATTAGTGACAAAAAATTGACAATAATAAGAACAAGGTGCAACTTTGACCACAAGTTAAGATACATATATTGAACTTCAGTTTATCCAATATTTATAGTTCTTTTTAGTATTTTGATTATTATTCTTTTTGTATTTTTTTTTTTTTTTTTAGAATTCATTTGTAACAGAAAAAATAGTTAAGCTATGGAAGAAAGGCTATTTGTAACTTTAACACCATAATAAAGCACTCCTTAAGAAGTTCCAAACAAAACTTCTACTGTTCTAAAAAAATTACATTATAATACTATATACTATGAAAATCAAATCAAAATAATTTTGAAAAAGCCATGCGAAACTGTTACTCGCAGCCATTTTGATAAAAAAACAAAAGATCAAGTTCAGATGATCATCCTCGAAATGACCAATGATTTTTGTCAAAAATTTGGGAGAATAATATGGTCAGGCGTTACAAAAAATTATATTCTATAATTATTATTCTTTTAATGGAAATATTTTTATTTTGAACAGAACACATTTATCTTGGCCGGGCTAGCGAGGCTCGTAATCCAAGCCAGACAAATAAATTCTCTTCTCCCATCCTATAGCCCCGTGTTCTCGTAATTTTTGCGATGTACACGATGCATATGATTTTTGCGATTTGTCTGACTTGGTTTCGAGCTTTGGTAGCTCTTATGGTTAGAGCACCGTGCTAGAGATGCGGACGACCCGGGTTCGAATCCCGGCCAAGAAAAATCTTTTCTCTTCATAATAAAAGTATTTATTAATGTATCCTACGTCGTTTTTATAGAAATTAAAGGCACTTTAAACATACCAACAATCTATCTCATCTATTATTTTGTGTATGTTTGTGCTACGTAATACTTTACACTAGAAAGGGCTACAACAAACATAAGTAGCACTTATAGCTTTATTTCAATCATTTATAAAAAACATACATAGACGTGACCCGCGCTCTAATCAGGGTATTTTTTTCCTTGTCAACATAAAAGTTTAATTAAGAAGAAGAAAATGGTCCGGTTGGAGGTAAGAAAAATTCTCTTTAGTAAGAAGAACTGTTTACTATGGCTTTATGTCATGTTATTATTTATTAATTCATGTTATTACTTGTTATTTCTCATTCGATAATTCTCTATTAATATTCCCTCTGTTCTTTGAAATTTCTTACAAAGAGTTGAAGTCGTTTATTGTCGTTACATATTTCTGTCATTCATAAAATATTCCGAGATGACCATATATTTTGTTATTCTTTACTACATACATTATTATTGTTATCAATATACTACTTATATTGTTATTATTTACGAAATGTTATTTTCATATATATCTTTCTTGTATTTTGTCTTCAAAGAAGACCTGCAATGTGGGTCGAAATGTTGGCTTTAAATATCCAAAGTTTTATAAAATATAATATAAAATAATATATTAATAAATTTAATAATAAAATATAAAAGTCCAAGACTTTTATCTGACCTCCGCCCGTACCATAAGTTCAACTAATATTATTCAAGAAATAAAAATTTAATTGTTTAAAATTATAAACAAAAACAAAGATCAATATTTCTTTTAAGACAAGGTCTCCTGATTTGGTTGCACTCACGATAGGGGTCGGATTGGGTAATGGGAATCGAAATGGCGTGAGGTCGATGTATCAGTAGCGCCGACCTCACGCCATTGATGACAAACATCGATACAAATGTGTCCTAACTCCGCCACTGCTCTCATCCGCACCCGAGTCGGTTTAGGATGATGAAATCGAAGAATCTCCAATATGTAAACAAACAAAAAAACCCAACGTCATTCGAAATCCTTAGTGGATGCCGAGTAAAAAGCTTCCTACAACTGACTACTACTTCTTAAGTGCTAAGTTTTTTGTTACAGCATTAAGAGTGACAAGGTTGCGGTTTGGCTAAGAGTGAATTATAAAACAGTCAAAATACGGCTAGCGATAGTTTGAAGTATATCGCGATGTAAGGAAGACATCTTATCAAAAACATTAATTTCAAGTATTCATAACGTCGAGTTATATTACACTAGTAAAAATAAAAAAATCCATGAAGGTTCTTGGTTTCAGTACATTTTGGAATCGCTACTGTTTCCAAGCCAACGATTGAGCAGGGAGGTAATTTCGCCGGGATCATACTCAACAGCCAGATTTTTCCTCCAATTAAGGGCATCAACTTTATAGATTCTGAGTGAGGCCCAGGAGGATCAGCAGAACCCAAACGGTCATTCCATAGGTATTAACAAATTTTAAAAATCTTCTTTATAACCGAATTTGAACCGGTGATCTTCAGCAGAGCAACTCAACTAGTACAGATCTGTACAACTACAATCCAAGTGTCTTGGGTTCAGTGCTTGGTAGAGTTAGAGATTGTATTCTTTTTATAAAAAGGTTTGTGCAGAGAAGTGATCTTTCCACCGAGGCCAAGATCAACCGCCAGATTTTTCCCATAATTAAAGGTATTCGGTTCATGGACAAGTTTAGCGTTAAGGGTTTAGGGTCAATATTTGTTAGCTGTTAACAGATTAAATACTATATCTTCCACAGCCGGATTTGAAGGTGGGGGGGCTTGAGTACAACTCAGAACTTTATTATATTCAGGAAAGGACGGAAAAATTCAATTTAGTTACCCAGACATCATAAAAAAAATATTGAAAACGCGAGAGAATTCAAATAATAAATCCATCTATGCATTGTACCAGTTGGCAGAGCAGTGTTGATATTTTTCCAGAGTTCTTTGACCCAATGGTACTAAACCTCTTGAGTGGTTCAGAATTTGTACCGGTTGGAGAAGGGGTTGCTAACCTTTTAACAGCTCCCACACAGGAGACAGCAATCTCTTTACACATTTTACGGTTTCTCGCGATTCTCCATAAAAAAATAAAAAAATCACACAAGGTCCAGAAATCTCAAAACATTCAAAACGGTTCTTTTGGTCAAATGAAAAATTTTAAGACATAAGAGTTCGTCCAAAAGTAGAGTTTTAGAATTGTTTGAAATGTACAATATTCCAGCATTGTCGCAGTCATAGCACACGTTTACTTTATTGCTATCGAAGGACGGTGTAACGAAAACAAGTCATGATTCATGAATCCATCCATCCATCCTGAACCAAAAACATTGCAGGACGATTTATCGAAGTTGAAACATCAATAAATACAATCACATATGCCACTAAATACAAAACTTGATCCATTTTACTAATACCTAAACAAAATAAAAAATAGAAAGCATCAAGAAAGTGTGAAATAAAACATAATGAATCTTAAAGAAATAACTCATAAAGAGCTTCTAAAAAATTAAATAGGAACGATTCATCTTCCTCAAAAAATTTACTTTAATTAATACAGCTGAGAGTAATTACAAATTTTTAAATAAAGTGCACATAAGGTTAGTTACGAAAGAAAAGATACAAAAATCCTTCTAAAAATATTGAAAGTAATTACAAATATTTTGTATGAATTCTATAACTAATCCCCTTCATAAGATTGTTTTATTATCAATATTTTAGATATTTTGCAGATGTTCTTGCCCTTCATATCGCAAACTAATAAAAAAAAAACTTACATAAAACTAATAAAAAAAAAGCAATACTTGAATAAAATTTAACCTTATTTAAAATAAATATTGAAGAAGTTTTACCTGAAATAGGATTGGCAATGCATAAAAAAAAAAGATTGAGTACAACTGGGTGAGTAAGTTCAGCCTATCTGATCTAAAAAAAACTTATTAAAAGACTTATATGTTGTAGCTTCACTTCAGTCTTAAGTAGATTTTTAAGTATATACGGATAGGCTCATCTCCAGGGTAATTAAAAAAAAATCATTATTAAATTTAATCAAGTAACGAAACAAGAAAATTAAATCAATACTCATATTAAAGCTTTTAGTATAAAACTTATACTTTAAGAATAAGTTTAAGTTGCACAAGTTTTTTTTTTTTTTTAAATCCAACTGATAAAGGACAAAACAAGAAGAGCTAAACTGGCTCGAAGAGACAAACAAGGCAGTGAATACACCTGACACCAGAACCGGCTTTGCGGGAGGGCAAATACTCTCCAGTCTTCTCCTACGAGTTATGCAATGCTAGGGGACAATGTTAGAAATAGGTACATTAAATTAAAAAATATACTAAATAATAAAATAATAATGTATTACATAAATTCGCTATACGCGGATGGCTAAATAAGCTTTTTTTCTTCAAAAAGTTAAAAAAAAAAAATTAAAAATTAAATATGCAGTCATGAAGACCGCCAACAGAAATGAAAACTCGAGACTTTGGAATAACTGTGTTCTAAATCCATTACAGTCCAAATTATTTATAATAATTTCAAATTCGTAAAGTTAAATTACGAACATTGGTCTAGTTTCCACATATACAGACACTCCGAACAATGATTATATACGGAGAATGGAGATAGTCGGGGGGAGGGGGGGATGCAGTAAAAAAAAACACCAAATAAGTCAAGCTTATTTTTTATTTGTGCCAACGTTTCGACCTACTTTGTATGTCATCTTCAGGTCTACAAGAGAAAAAAAAACTATAAATATAATATAATAAAATATTATATAGGGTAATAGAAAAGCAAAAATTATTGATGGATATATAATTAAGGATAATGAATAAAAATTACAGAATAAATGTACAGAAGGGTGATAATATAAACAAAATACAAAGAGAAAGAAAAATGATAAGGTAAACCGGAAGATACAAAATGAAAATATATAAAAATTAAAACAATTAATAAAAATTGTATCTAGTTTCAAATGCAAAAAAGGAAAATGATTTATTTTCTATGAAGGGAGATAAGAGTTGCCATGGATCGGCCGAGTGAGATCAGGAGATCCTACAGGACCTCACACTAACTCTCAATTAAGTGGGTACCCTTGATTTAGGGAAAACATGTCGGTTGAGCATGATGTCAGCCAAATCACCTTCATGCACAACCGATGGCATAGAAATAGTACAGTTCTTACCTAGTGACAGCTAAAGCCATTCTCCTTCATACGTTTTTGTTTCATAAAAGGTTAAGTATTTTGATTAAAAATACAAAAAATGGAAATATGAGACATTAATACATCTACATAGGTATCAAATCAATAAATAATATAATATATCTAATATTATATTTCTTATGCTCTTGTAACTACGAACATATTAAAAATATATGAAAGGAATCAAGAAAACTGAAACCGAAACCGCTATGATCATTAAGCTTCCGGTAGCGAGTTGTCATTTAGGTCAAGATCTACTCCTAGGTAACCTCGCGATACTGGAACTGGTTCTGTAGGGAGCGATGAGTGCAGACAGAATCTGTGCAGAAATAGTAAGGAGTCCGTACAGACAGAAGATGCTTCAGGGAGGAAGAGAAGAGACTCCATCACAGACGTCGTGAACCGAGAACATCTTCAAAGGCCAAGGCCGCCGCAGACCACTTTTTGTTTTGAAGATCCACCACCTTCAAGGAAGATTGCTTTTTTTATTTTCTTTCGGATT
The DNA here is from genome assembly GCA_037127475.1 of Arma custos. Taxonomy (NCBI): domain Eukaryota; kingdom Metazoa; phylum Arthropoda; class Insecta; order Hemiptera; family Pentatomidae; genus Arma; species Arma custos. The sequence continues at coordinate 39,293,541 of CM073763.1, forward strand.
GCCATATCACGAAGTATCTGGGAGCGGCGTAAATGTTTATTCAAAAATCATGAGGTACAGAAAAATACCTGCATAAATCTTAGTGCTATTTTTTTCTCCGAAATTCGTCTACTATTCATGGTAAATCTTAATTGAGTGAGACGAACATAAATTATTTCATCATTTCAGTTTTTATAATATGAATCTGATTTCATTCTCTCAATCAAAATATCGCTCCTTCAAAAGAACAATGTCATAACTCGGAAAAAATAATTTTTCAATAGATGTATTTGAAAGTTCCATATGAGTAATAAAGAAAAAAAGTTGGGTATTAGTAAAACAAACCATTCTTATTGTAATGATGGTAACAACAATTCTTTCATTAACCATTAGAACACTTTTAAAAGCTTAAATTTTTTTTTAGTTATGCCTTATGTCACTATTCTCATAAAACTGTAAGTTCATACATGATACCATTCAAAATATGACTTCATAAAAGAAAAAAAAATTTTGTAAATATTATTAGATATTTCGAATAGAGTATTATATATGTCATTCCTGAATTAAAAAGCTTCAACCAATTCAATCTCTACTGAAGGCTTAGCTAAAAAATTCCAATTTTGAGTTATGTCATTGTTCGTTTGAAATAAATAAATCCTAAATAATATTTCAGAATTTTAAAATCATGCATTAATGATTGACAAAACTCCTGCGACCATTTCTAGCATATAGGCAAATGGGTTGGAGCATCCCAACAAATGACTAGCACATTAATTCATAAATGATAAGCTTAAAGACTACAATAACAAGAAATTTTACCGTTATTTTACCGCGGTATACCATAGTTACTATAGTACTAAACACTTTTTCCAAAAAAGTCCATGGTCCGAAAATTACTCTAATATCGTCGATACAAAAGAAAAGTATCGAATGTGAAAAAACATATTCTTCCGAATCAGTTGACACTTATCATTCCTCGCCAATCAACCGTAATCAACACGAACAATATAAACAATAATTGTGCCATTATGAACGTCTGTGTCCTTTTGTGGACAATGTTCTACCAAGAATCAATCACTGGGGTTCGTAATGTTACTATAATCGTCAACACGGAGAATAGAATGTAATTACACTGGCATTCGTCGAGCAAAAATATTTTAAAAATTTAAGGTTAAGTAATTAGGAGGGCTAAAGTTCAAGACAACATTAGCATATGAAAGTTACTTTAGATTACTCGAAATATTATCTAATAATAAATTACAATAATTGTTTCCGATGTAAAAGTGAAGAAACGCATTTTTGAGAAGAAGAAAGTCGAAAGATAAAAGTGTTTGTCAGGACCTATTTCTTAAAAAATGTATCTATTGCAATTTACAACTGCATACCGAATATATCAAGTAAATATAATGAAAGATAAATCATGTCCCGAGATAAACGCAAGTAGAGAAACTACCCATCTTCTTTTGAGGCACCTCGGAGGATTATTAGGAATTGAAGATAAGAAAATAAGAATTGGTTTTGAGGTTTGAGTGGAAATGAAGTTTGTCATGAAAAGATTGATATAGCATTCGGCCGAATCAGAACAATTGGGACATTAAGGTCATTATGAATTACTTTGTTCGTAACAAAATAAGGAGGATTGACGATCTTACGAAGGATTTTGGCTTGTGAGGATTGAATACGAGAGGAATTTGATGGCTTAGTGGAGCCCCAAAGTTCAAATCCGTAAGTCCAGATGGGTCTAATGTTTATGAGTCTTTTGTAATTAATTGGGAGCTTAGAGTTTGTCTAGTAAATGTTGAAGTAGCCTGAAACGGCGAGCTGTTTCTAGTCGTTTCAGTCTAGTATAAGGATTCCAATTAAGTGTTTGTCAAGGTGTAGTCTTAAGTACCGGGCCTATTCTATAGGAATTAGAGGGATGTTGTTAAACGATACATGAGGGCAGTACATCTTTGGTTTACGACGGAGAGTAAAGGTTATTTGATGAGATTAGTGGGAATTTATTTCAATCCTCCAGTTTTAACACCATTTTTCAAGGCCAGTAATGTGGGATTGAAGAGTACGGGATGCTATAACTGGATCAGTTATAATAGACATGTGTCATCCGCATACGGGGTAAGGATAGAATTAGGATGAGTTGGGATGTCAGCTGTATAAACTGTGTAGAAAATTGGGCCGAGGATACAGCCTTGGGGAACACCAGCAGATTGAGGAAATAGGGATGAGTAGACATTATTATGATTTACTGTGAATGACCTGTTGTAGAGATAGGATTGGATAATGAGAAAGTATGTAGGACGTAGGAATTTACGGAGTTTGTAAAGCAACCCGGGGTGCGGACCTAATTTAAGCACTATTGTAAACCAAATTATAAAGTTTTCAATTGCTAATATTTAATTAATTAAAATTTCACGATTTTTTTAATGCCGGGTTATGAATGTACTTCAGTATATAAAGTGAATAAAAAAAAAATCATATAATCATGTAAATGCATCTAAATACTTTTACCTCAAAAATATTGTATTAACGTACCATTTTACTATAAAGCGTTATATGGGTATAATTGTTTTCAGAAAAACAGTACATCATCATAGGTGTTGTGGGAAATAGTTAGTGTTTGTGCCCTAAGAAATTACAAATAAAAAGCAATCACGGAAGAAGTGATTTTAAAAAAAAAAACAACGTATTTTCCAAATACTGAGTAAATTCTAACGTCTATCCATTAAAAATAGTATCTTTTTAAAACATGAATAAGTGAAAGTATTGTCAGTACATTTTAAATAATTATTATTCTTATTTAAACCTCGAAGATAGGAAAATGAATAAAATTTTTTAGAAATTAAACTAGAATCTTATGGAACTTAGAATCACAGCCCCTAAGGTAGGTTCCTCTTTCTACAAATAAATAAAATGAAAAATACATAATAATAAATAAATATAATTGAGTTATAGGGTAAGTTTGGAAAATATTACATAAATACATTGAATGCCACTTCTTTTATTGGCCTAATAAAACTATTAATTTCAAATTAACTTACGAGATGTCACTTTACAAAGTATATTTGATATAAATACATCTTTGCAATAGCGATCTAAATTTGTCAATCAAGATGCGAATAAAAATAAATAAATACGTTTTCAAAGTCTGTCTACCTTATATTGAAATTTAAAAATATCAAGTTATGATTCATTTTTCGAATCGAACTAAATCACTGACATTTTAAAAAGATATGTATTAATATTAAAAAGGGTTTTCCTCAAAATTGACATAATACTTCCGAATTTCATTACCAGCTGAAAAAGAAGAAATGAATCGCAATGTAATACTGATGAACTGCAAGATTCAGCATAAATTAAAATTTCTAAAATCTAGATTTTCTTATAAGAATACGTGTGTATAGGTCTTAGTGTATATACGACACACCCTATACACCCTGAAGAAAGCACTAACAACACTAATTTCGTTTTGTAATTTTAATAATCATGAGTATAATTATAGATATATATAAAAAAAAAAATAATGTGAATCTTTCTTTCTTGATAACGTTTTACTCTGCTTATTGCCTCGATATATTTTAACAAAATTTATAGAGCGATACATGTTTAGCAATCGTTAGGTCATAGTTCAAGGCACGCTGAATGGGGTAACCCAACTGAGGGTATTAACGTGTAGTTACTGCCTAAGGCAACTTAGCAACAAATAGAAAATATTTAAATATTAAAAATGACCACAATAAAAAAACAAATAATATAACAATCTAGCTTTTACATATAACAAAACATTTAACAATTTATACCGCAAACCGAAAATGGAAACAAAAAATTAGATCGGTTTTTAAAGATTTCCTAACTTTACTTAAGCTGCCTAAAATAAATTTGATCTTGAATATTTTTAACAATTACAAATAAATTATTTTAATTAATAATTTAATTAGTATTGTAATTAAGAAATTATTTAAACGATTTTTTAAAATATTGCATTACTATATTTATTTTATTATTGATTATTATTTTTATTTTTTATATGTTTTCATTCTCCGTTATAAGAATTTGTTTTACCTTAAATTTTGAGAACTGTCAGGTTGAAATATCTGATTCAAATAAATTTGAAAATCTTAAAATTAAATATTTGGTAAAGTTATAAACATTTATGATATACATATACGACCATAATTCATTAATCGGTAATTAATCATCGGTAAAAGGGGGAAAAAAAGAAATGATACGATGGAAACGATTGAAATATTTAAACAACTATGTATCTAAGTTATCAATAACTTATATCAATTCAAAACATTCAATTAACTCAAAAAAAAACTCACATTCTATAAATACATTAACTCATTCAATAATCCTAAATTTCATAAAGAACTCCACCTTTTCAGTGGTTTAAGTCTATTTTAATGTGACTATTACACTAATAAAACCCAGACTATGATATTATTAAAATAAATTAACAGAAAACATCCCCAAAATAAATACTTAATAAATAATAAATAACCTAAAATACTGCCCGAAAATGTAATATGTGTATACCAATATGCAATGTTTATTCATTGAAGAACATACATAAAATAAAACTAGAAAAAATATACAAAACTATACAAAAATACCTACTAAATACACACATAAATACAAAATAACCTTATTTTTAAATCGAATTACCATCTTAAACCATTAATTAACCAATAAAATGACTGCCATATAAGTATAGTGAATTAAAATACAAAAACAAAAATTTATAGTAAATATTTAATTTGTAGAATTATTCAAACCACTAACACTAAAAAAAAAATGCATAGAGCGCCATCTAGCGGTAAAGAACATAAGCTTCTGCGAAAATAGTTGCATCATTATTTCATAGATGGCAGCACAATGCAGGGTTTCCTCATTGCTATGAATAAGTAGTCTCAATGAAAAAATTGAAAATTTAGTTATGATGAGGATTAGCGGGCAAGTATAAGTTATTTATACAATGTTTAAAAAACTGATGTGGAATCAAACAACGTTATATGAAATAGTGAAAACAAGACTAATTACAGTTGATTTCTAATCTTTTTATTAATTTTATTGTGAATTCGAAAATTATTTTTGATGCTGAAAAATAATAAAAATAGCATTTTATCATGTTAATTTATTGATTTTTTTTTTAAACTGTAAAATAATATAATAATCACAATAACAAATAACAAATTAAATTTAAATTGCATTTACTAGAAACAGTATATGGTAATGTAAATGAGTTAAGATGGGTGGGTACTTTATAACGTTTAAACTTTACTGTCTCCTCTGTTCAGAAATTAGGAATATAACTCTCAGAAGGAATTTCTTTTTGATCTTTTTTTCATTGTTACTCTCTAAACAACCACCAGAATTCGCTACTTGTTATTGATATTGAATTTTTGTTATCTTTATTCGAGTCTTTTACATAGAATTAGAAAGATAAAAGCTAAAGAAACATTTGAAGAACATCTAGATGCATTAACTGGTAACGATACAGATCCTGTTCAAATGATATTTGCAACAGATTTTCTCTTATGAACCTCCGGGTCAAGAAACATAAAGAAAGTCAGCTTAAGTCAAAAACATATCAAACTGCATTGCTGCTATAAAATAATTACGGCTTTCATTTCCTATTATCTTTGAATATTTCATATTCATAGTTCTTGAGGAGGTCTCTAGGCCATTGTCTTTTTAATCTTCTAGTAAGACCAGGTAACAATGAAAAAAATAGAATAATCGAGTAGATTTTGTGTTGCTGAGTGCTACGTTGTGTAATTGTTGTGAATATATAATTTTACAAGTAAAATTTTTCGGACATGTTATTTGTTTATCTACTACGGTGTTGTTCATAGTAATGAAAAGTTAAAGTTTCCATCAAGATAAAAATTATATCACACTCTACTAGTGTATATATTAAATACATTTATTTTACTTATATAACCAACGTAAATTTTATTACAAAGAACAATCTAATTGAAACTCCCTCCCCCCCAAAAAAAATTCCAAGTTCCATATAGAAGTATAAGATTTATTGCTATTATTATTTATTATTAATGTACGATCTATGATTTAACCTAACCTACAAATAAATAAATAATGAAACTAGTACACAGAAAGAGGAACGTTCCAATAGACATTAGCGCCGTAAATGAAAAACCTGAAACACAAGGCTGCAATGCATGTTAGTATCTGCCAGATCTGCAGGGGCAAACTACACAGGATTGAGTAGGTATTGGAAGCGGTGATAAATATGATATTACCAAAATAATGATATTTTTTAATATAAAAATGTATTAATATTTGCCGGTACATGAAAAATACAATTTATTTCTGACACAATTTACAAAATTGATTGTTAATATCAGCCAGTAAAATTTCAAAATGTTGTCAATATTCAAGCATATATTTAGTTGAGGCACATGTAATTCCTTTAAAGTTGTGTCCATTTATTTAATGTCACTTTATGCTGCTATGCCTAATCGAACGATGCTACAGTGGGAGCCCTTAATTTTGCCTATTAGGGTATAATTAGGATAGAAATTATTAACTAGTACCTGGCTGGCAACGTGCAGCAACGTGCAGCAACAAAAACCCCAGTTTCTTCTGAATGACGGCATAACGAAGGATTTCTTATTAACTTTAAAAAATCCTAGAGCCACCTGGTTTACTAATAAATAATAATGTATGTATACTAATTATTATACCAAAATAAAAAATCATCTAGCGAAATGAGTGAGATCGAAATGATGTAATCGGCACTGCCGAATATCACAGATCATTACAGTATCATTAATTTCCAAACTACTCTCACTGAGACAATTAAACTAGATCCATAGACAATCGGAGAGGAATGAGCCAACCTAATAATTAACATAAATATGTTCCTTTAATATTACCCGGAACTAATTTTTGAAACGGTTATTAAGAAAAATAAACAATGCCACTATTATCAACTTCCCACACTCTTACCGATCTGAAAACGGAGAAGCGAGCGAATTCTGTGAAGAAAGATGCCATTCCCAAGGAGTAAACTCCAACTCTAAACTCAATACTTATCATAATTCACTAATATTATCCATACTTAAGAGGTACAAATATTTAAATAATTAGCGAATGTATTTCAATGTTCCAATTTAATAAAAAAAATAAATCCTTTGGGAATATATACAATATAGGTTGATTATGTAGGACGTTAAACATATTAAAGAAATTTAGGTTTATAAAAAATAATTTAATATTCAATAATTTACTAAAATTTTAACTTTTTAATAAAAGTTTTTATTTATTTTATATTGTGTTTGTTTCATGGGCTATACTAGTCTGTTACAAGTGTCTTGAATGAGTTCAATTCAAGTATATTCTTATTAATTATTACATTATAAATTTAACTTCTTTTTTTTTTACAGAAAAAAATTACATAGTAAGTAAACAAGATGAGTTCGCTGTTGCATTGACTATTATATTTTTGTTCTGAGAAAACTTTCACTATAAAAAACAGCGTCAAACACCACACAATATTGTTCGTTACCCAGGTTTACATTTCAACTCTATAGAATATGTAATAATGTAAACAAAATATATCTGTAAAGTGAATCAGTTTTGAATATTTTTTATTAGAAATATTAAATATTAATAATATAATATATGGATAAGAATAATTATTAATTAATGGTACTTTTAAGGCGGATGACAATTTTATTCACTAAAATCATTAGTTATAAATAACTAATCGAATTATTCCTGAAAAAATAAAAACTTATGCTAAAATAATAATAAAGTATCATAGTCCCATATTTCGAAATGATGACCAATTAAAACGGCAACACGTTAGTTTTTGATATCAATAAAACAAAACAATAATAACGCAGACTGGGCTGCTGAAGTGGCGATGTGGTCTCCAATAGAGGGGTAGGGCTCTCCTGTGTACTTTGAGGAGTCCTTATTGGAGTGTTGGTTGATGGAGAGCTTGCAGATGATGGACTTTCAATCCTGTCTACCTAGTCTGAGACCAACGGGATATAGTGTGTGTTGCCCGGCTTGAGTCCTCCATTGATTCCAATCTTGGCCACAATTGATTTATGTGTGGCTTCCATAATAAACCCCCTTCAATTTTTATTAAGTATGTCTGGATTCGAAAACTCGGTCACAGCCTCGTTATCTTTTTGTTGGGCTGTGCAAACCTTTTTTCGCGCCGCAAAAACTGACTTGACTTGTGAAAAACGATTAGTCAATAAAGTGGTAATTTCCTGGAACATCTAAGTTGCCGGTTCAGCCGGAATGCAAAGGGATAGCAATAAACCCATTACATCATCCCCTAATGAGGTTAATAAGTAATTTTTCTTCGCATCTTCATCGGTAGTAGATGTGTATTTAAATGTACGCACCACCCTTGCTAAGAAGAACTTCCACCATTGTTGGTTGTCGAACAACATCGGCGCCGGTAAAATTGTTTTGTCCGTCATTTGTTTTCTCTCTTGTCGCCAGTTGTTATATCTCTTTTATACGACTAATATGAATCTAAAGAAAAGGTTTAAATAATAATAACAAACTTAGTTTTTAGCACTGTGTGACTTGAGAAAACACATTTATTACACAAAGGAGAGAAAAAAAATGGCATACAAAATTAGGAAGGTTCTTCTGTGTTGACAAAAACCATAGAGGTAGAAAACTTAAAACACAAACTAGTAGACAACTTTGGATACAACTAGATTACGTCACATGAATTAACCATATTTAAATTCATTGAATGATTTTGCTTGGTAAAAATTGTAATACTTGCGGTAATTTTCTGTTTGGAACAAAATAAGGCAAATAGTCATAAAACGCAACTAACAGATAAGAAATAACGAAATTGAACTTTCGGAATACGAGACATAAAAATATTTCTAAAATATTCAGCTGTAATCAGAAATCTATACATACTAATAAACGAATAACAAATGTATACAAAAAATATGTTACTAATTTTTTCATTTCAATTAGCCAACTCCAAAGTAATTTTAATTTACATAACATCTTTGCTCTTTTCCGTTTGTCTGGAAAAGCATGGAATGGAAGCAAATAAATAAAAAGATATTTAGCAAAAATGAAAAGATATTTAGAACAAAAAAAGGGTAATTATACCACAGATTGTCACTTCGAGGTGAGTTCCACTAAGTTTTTTGTTTTCAATCGTTTACCTTTTAATATTTTCCAAAAATACAAGTTATCATGAAATTTAGTTCGGAAAGGAGAATATAATAATAGGTAATGATTAAATTTCGGTAATCATTTCATTTAGAAATGAAAGTTTCAATAAGCACATATCATGTGTACTTCGAAATGTTGTTGAAATTTTTTTTCTTGGTGAAATTATTAAAGAAATATACTCATTACCCATAATTACATTCTCTAGTCCATAAGAAAGCGCAGGATAACTTGTATTTTGGGGAAATATTAAAAATAATTCGAATAAACAGTTAAAAGTTTTTGAAACTTAACACGAAGCAAAAACCTGCGGAACAGATACAATTTTAAGAATCACTGATTAGTATTACCATCCAGCTATAATCATTGTTACGCACAAACCTCAACTTCATGCTGAAAACAATCATGAAATATAAAAACAGTTCCCGATTTATCAATAAATATCCATATGTTGATTTTGCTATCAATACATTATTATCCTTACACTCAATTACTATCGAAAATGGAATAAAATGCCATTGTATGAAAAATGAGAAGAATCAAGATCATCATACCAGATTCGGACAACTTCGGTAGTTAACAACTGCAATTCGATTAAAAAGGGAAGAAAAATATAAGAGCGCGGCGAACGAACATGGTTTTATATTAACTTTCATAAAGCCTGTAAAGTTGAAGGTTCTTATTTCTAACGAAAAAGGTAGTCACGTTTTAACCAGTCGATTTTAATAATAAATGTAACTATGAGCTGCATACCGGAACGAAAAATATTATCGAAAAAAATCACGGATCGATTTCAACACAAGGTCGAGTGATTAATTCTGATAAAATCGCTTAGTCCCGGATTTCGATTTCATTCTGGGATTAGGTTCTCAGCACTTTTATACAGGATTAGAAAACAAAAAAAAATGATGTAATAATTTTTCATACATCCGAGAAAAAAGGTAGAATGTAAGAACAAAGAATCTCCCGTTCAAATCAAACTGTTCATAATGCTTCCAGCGAAAAACCAAAAACTTACAAGAATCCTAAAAACTCAGACGAAACAATAAATATGTGTTTTGATACACAGACTTGGAGTTATGAGGTATCAGATTTTTTTTCTCTCCAAAACCAGCTTTTGCCTGAAACGGTGCATGATAGAGACATTCAGAATCTACTTCCTCAAACGTTGCCAATTATTAATTTGGATAATTACATCCCTCGGCTGCGATAGATAATCTGGCTCGCCCTACCACTTCTCGAATGGTAGTGAATGTTCTCGGCAAAATTCACTGCACCACACAACCATTAAAAGAAACAATACTATCCCCAACACCCTCAGCGATTTGTAATTGTAAAGATGTTTTCTACTACACCTCCTCCAAAAAATCCCTAATGTTTTTTAGTCGACTCCTAGCCTTATTTTTAAGATAATTAGTTATTATGATTTATCTTAAGCAAAAATTTTACTTGTTGATTTTATTAAGGTTTTTTTATAAGGTTTAATATAATTCTATCAGTTCATGTAATAAAGCAAAGGTAGTATAAATTCTTCTGATTTATTTAGAACAGAAGGAGAAGCATTTCGTGTTATATCTACAGCCCCAGTGAATAAGTGGTTAAGTCGGATTTTTGTCAGAGAGTTAACTGCTCTCAGTTAACCGGAATTGTATCAGTCTCGTAGTTTTTGGCTTTAAAAGGAGTTGTAATATAAACAATAACTCATTTTGAAGCCAATGACTTACTTATCCCCTTATTCGCTATGAAAACAACTCGATTCCGCTTACTTAAGTACAAGAAACTCATTTTGGAGAAAATTAGAATTAATCACTTATTCATCAGGGCTGTGGATGTACGATATTAAACCATAGTCATTAAAAAATTAAAGCTTCTACAAATCTAAATTAAAAAGATGAATTGAGACTTTTTTGGTACTTTTTCTTAACATTACAGGTTTTTTCTGGAATAAAATTGTATAAGTCTGTAACTAAAACAACAACGTTTAATTGAATTTTTATGAATGGGTGGAAGTGTTTATTGAATAAAATACAAAAAAATAAATATATACAGTACAAATTTAACAAATCCACTAGACAATGAGTAATCCGTCTGTCGATGTCTGAGTTAGACAATCATACTTATTTTTCTTATCTCTAAAGTAATTTGGTTTTTATTACATCTTAGAGCTTCTTCTGACATAGAAAATATCCACTTTATTATTTAATGAGCGAAATCAAGGTCCTGTTCTAACTCGAGTGTCGACCTTTTGATTTTTTTTTTGTAAGTTTGTTACGATATTCAGACTAAACGCGTCGTTAGATTTTTTTTCCTTTCGAACTGGGCACGAATGTTAAGTCAAGACAAACGACTTGCGTGTAGATTATATTTTTTATTCCGTTCAAAGATTACTATCGTTTGTCTTTCACTTGTATACCCGATTACAAACGTAAATCATCTTTAAATGAGCTTCAATTCACAAGGTAATTATTTTTTAGGTGATTCAATATAAAAACGTCTGAGTCTTAACACTTCTAGTTCTTCTATTCTTCACTAGTCCTATTTAATCAGAGAAGAACATCCTAACCTCTGACCACTAAATACCGTGGGAGATATTTAAACTTAGCTGATTCTAGACAGTACACGTTTAATTACATGAACTAGATTTCCATAAAAGTAGTTGGATAGCGAATAACCCAATGAACTTTGGCAAGTAAGCAATTAATTACCATGAAACAGATCAAGATAACCAGCCAACTAAGTTCACTCCTTGCTAAGTAATACAACTTACGAAATTCGGGCACCTTTCACAAAACAGTTATACATGTGTGTGCGTCTGTGTGAGAGAGAGTGAAATCCAGTTCAAGAAGAAAAAATAATGTAAATAAAACCTGCATTTATGCAAAGCTTTATTTGGATATATTTATGGGTGGTGATATTTATGATTATCATTATAATTTTGTTTCTAAAACAAACACCAAGATTATATATAGCTGCATCATCAAATTAATAAAAATAAACTTGTAGCCCATTAAATCTTGGGCTCAGTAATTCAAGGACAACAGTTGTGCATGGAGGAGGTTTGTCCGAGATCGCGCTCAACCACCAGGTTTCCCCCAATAAAGGGTACCCACTTAATAAAGGCTGGGAGAGCTCGATACACCTTATGTTAGGTAGCACCACAATGGCTGTTAACAGGTTTAATAATTTATCTACCACGGCCGGATTTGAGCCCGAGAACTTCAGGTTATTCAGTGTTCTACTACTGAGCCATCCCACTTCTTTAATATGTGATACACTCCTTTCATAAAAAATAAATAAATTATAAACCTTATTTTCTATGAATTATCAGTATACAATACCATATGCAAATATTACCAATTATGATACTCTTTTTCCAAGCATTATTAGCTATTAAAAACCAAATACATTATCTAGAATGATTATTAGTTGACCTTAAAAATCTGGTGAAGAAAATGTAACGGATAGAGGTAAAAAAAATGAATTGCTTGATTAATTATTTTGACCCCTACCAGGACAACTTTCTTCCCGAAATTCATAGTACTACAAAATAAAAACTAAATTTAAGACGTTTTAAATTAGAGGTCCCCAGACTTTTTTTCTCAAAGACCACTTTCAAAATTTAGCTAGTTCCGGTGGACCCGCTGCAGCTACCATACTTCTACCATATTCCCAAAACTCGACAAAAAATTTCAAGATTACATTAAACTATGGAAATTTGCATTGCGGCTGAGTTTCAACCACGATTTAATAGTTTAAAAAAAAAATAGAATTGATTGGTTAATTAATTAATTAACTGTGCTGAGAGTGGATGTCAAAAAAGTAAGTTTGGCGAATCAAAAAAGTTATTAAGATCCATAATAGAGTTTTATGAATACGGCTGAACCTATTTTAATGTGATGTTAAACATTTTTCCATAAACATATTTTGAAATATTTCTGTAAATTCGATAGAAAATACTTTTAAACAATACTTTGATATCAAAACTCCGCGATTTTAATTATTTAGTTATTACTTTTTTTAATAATAATAATAAATTCTTTATTTATTCTGGGACAAGTCCCTTTAGAATAACATAATTGTACATTATTGTGGGCTATAGAGCCTTACAGTACAAAGAAAAAAAAAACAAGCAGGTAAGTCAATCTATAAAGCTGATTAAATAATAATAAATAAATAAATAAAAAACTTCTTATGATAATGAAATAGAACCTAAATAAAATTAAAATAATTACTAAAAAGAACTTTTCACACAAAAAAAAAATGAATAAACAATAAAATATTATTCTGTTGATAATTTTATGTATGCCCTTCGGGGAACTGGAGGGATAGGAAGTAATCAAATAAGCGGGATTTGAAGGTAGGAAGGGTCTTGGAACAGCGAATGGAAAAAGGGATAGAATTCCACAGGGAACAGGACCTAATCAGGAACGATCTGTCAAAAATAGCGGTTCGATGGGCCTCTATATACAAATCGGAAGGGTGTGAACGGGTATCACGGGAATGGATGGAGGATTTAAATTTGAGGAGCTCATAGATGTATAATGGACGGCGGGATTGGATAACTTGATAGAGGAAGGATGCAAGGAAATACTTACGGCGATAGGAAGGATACAACCACCTCAACTCTTCATAAAATCGGGAGACAGGGGCGTCCCTGGGGATCCCGAAGACAAAGCGTACAAAGCAATTCATCAAACTTTTTATTTTGGCCTCGAGCTCCACAGAGACACCCCCATATACCGCGCAGCAGTAGTCGAAGTGGGGGAATACTAAAGAGGTAACTAGGAGTCTACGCGTTTCAAATGGAAATAGGTGACGGAAATAGTTTAATCTCTTCTGGATAGAAAAAGTACGGCGGGATATGTTGGAAATATGACTTTTCCAGGAGAGGGATTGGTCTAAAGTGATTCCGAGGTTTTTGACTGTTTGGAAAAATTTGACGGGAACATTATTTAAGTAAAGGGTTGGGAACTTTGATGCACGTTATAATTTATTTATTTAAAGACGCGTACAATTTATAAAAAAATTGTAGCGTTAGGAACCTGAAATATTTACAACAATGTAGATCAATTCTTTAGCGAACCACCTCACAGTCAGATAAAAAAAAATTATTAATAAACTAGGGACAAAAAGTGCAACCTTTCTCGGCTTTCTGTTCTTTTATTGATGTATCTAATAATGATTATGTTCAGTATTTAGTTTTTTAATACGTACTTCCTCATTTGCACGCAAACATTACAAATATACTTATTACAACATAAAATAACATCTATAGAACATTCAAAAAAGCAAAACATTAACATTATAAATTTTTTTATAAATATATATGAAATACATGAATCTTCTTAAATATTATCCTATCAGCCACACCATCATACATGGCATCATCAAAAAATTCACTGCATTTAAATTACAAATCTTACATTATTGTTATCCTCACAATAGTACACAGATAGATATACCTTATTTTTTTTTCCCTGTAGACCAATATTAAAATGCAGAAAGAGGAAGAAGGCTGGGTGGGGTCACCCATAGTCAGCTACTGTAACTAATAAGTAGAACTAGGACTTTGTCCAGTCTGGATTATCTGAGTAATAATAGCTTGTTATGTTTTATGTCTCACATTAATTATTATTTCTAGGCCAAAAGTACAACTATTACAATTCCAGCATATTCTTTCTATTAATATATATTGAAAACTATTTTTTTATTCTATTTTATAGATATCCCAAAATTCATTAATATTATTCCAGATAATCCAATATTACTCAATGATGATGCCATGTATGATGGTGTGGCTGATAGGATAATATTTAAGAAGATTCATGTATTTCATATATATTTATAAACAATATTATAATGTTAAATTTTATAATGTTAATGTTTTGCTTTTTTGAATGTTCTATAGATGTATTTTTGCGGATTGAATTCAGCTAACTGAATGATGATAAAAAAACATGTATTGAGAATGACCACATGGGTCGAAACGTCTACATGTTAAAGAAAAAATAAATAAATGATAACTTGGACAAAAAAAGGGTTTTTGTATCTATAAAACAAAATAAAATAAAATTCAAGTCCAGTACCTAAAACCATTAATATTAAATAACATAAAATAAAAGACTGTATAACAAATAGGCAGGTAAATACTTTTT
The DNA here is from genome assembly GCA_037127475.1 of Arma custos. Taxonomy (NCBI): domain Eukaryota; kingdom Metazoa; phylum Arthropoda; class Insecta; order Hemiptera; family Pentatomidae; genus Arma; species Arma custos. The sequence continues at coordinate 39,308,864 of CM073763.1, forward strand.
CCGACACTGGCAAACACTGACATAGATTCACTTTATTTTACTATTCTTTTCGAAATTCCGGAAACATGAAATGAGTAACGTGTATCCTTGGCATTCGTATTTATATTGCTGAAGAATCAAACAAGTTCATGTAAGATTACAAGCACACACACCACAGGTCGTATTTCGCCCTTTGCACGTCTGAACAAGCATTGCACACGGCGGCGGCGCTTTGCAAGTTTCGACACGTTGTAATGAATATAGAGTATGCAAGTTTTTCCAGGTAACAGTCCCTGAGCTTCTTAAAATATTATCTGCCTACAATGATAGGCGAAGTCAACTCAACAATTTAGTGTTCACTAAAGTAGACTACAGATAGTGTAAGTCTTCACTATCAAAAGTATATAAATTTTCATCGACCCCCGCTTACGAATTGTAAACCCCCACTTTTTTGTCACACCAACGTAGACCACCGCAGTGTCTCCCGTGGATCCCTGGGGGTCCACCTGGACTACTTTGGGAACTAAGGTTTTAATCATTAAAAAACACAAAGAAATGTAAAGCCACAAGAAACTTAAATACAATTGTACTAGCTTTTTACTGTAGGTAGGGTAAGTGCACCTGTTTCCGACAGTGAACCAGAATACGACAGTTGTATGTATGAAACGCGGTTGAAAAGTTAGATAAAATAAAATAAAATAAATGATAAAATTAAAAACAAACCAAATTAAATTAAATTAAAAACCAAAATATTTAAACTGGAATACGACGCTACCCGGTAAGTCGTCCTCGGACAGTATGGCAATAAGGTAAGGAAAATCAGGCAAGGAAATGAAAAAAAACTGACTCACCGAATCTTGCCGGACACTCCTCCCCTCACTGACGTCTCGTAGGTTTGAGCTCACCGCGGTGGCGTACGTCCAATGCCGGTCCTCTCAATTCGGTCATCAAAAAATAGGAGGTGGCGGTGTAAAATAATAGGAATAATCAAAGGAGCGGTGTAGAAATAAGCGGTGACCAACAGGCTCAGGAAGCGGTATAACAATAGACTAGCCTCGGGGTAGGGGGTTTTATTTCTATTAACTGTAAACACGCCCACCCGGAATTAAACAGAAATTAGAACTCACAGTAAATAAATACCGAACTAAACATACCGCCCACCCAAAATTGATAGCAATTTTGTAATTAGGTAACATGAAACTTTAGAACAGAAGAAGCGAACTTGCAATGAAAAGCTATGTACAAAAAAAAAAAAAAAATGAAAAGTAACTTTAGTTTATTGGAAGAGGAATCAATTTATTGGTAGGCCGTGTAATAGAACCGGAAGTGGTTCGTAGTTGCACCACCCGTACTACTCCATCACGACCAGGTAGAAGTTTTTCAACCCTTCCCAGGGGCCATTGCAACGGCTTGGTGTTCTGACCTATAATCATAACCACATCACCTATAGCAGGATTCGGGGAACTCTGGGTCCATTTAGGTCGACCAATCATAGTCTGGAGGTACTCATGACTCCACCTCTTCCAGAAGCTCTGGAGTGAATGTTGGAGAACTTGCCAGCGCGATAAGCGGTGTAGATTGGTATCTGTCAAGTCCTCTTCCGGCGCAGCCAATAGTGGTCCTCCAATGAGGAAGTGCCCAGGGCTCAAATAGTCGACATCGTCGCTTGGGTCGGACGAAATGGCGCAAAGCGGGCGGCTGTTAAGGACGGCTTCGATGCGGGTGATCAGCGTGGTGAACTCTTCAAAAGTGAGAGTCCGACTTTCCAAAACGCGAACTAGGTGACGCTTCACGGATTTGACACCAGCTTCCCAAATACCACCAAAATTAGGAGCCGCGGGCGGATTGAAATGCCAAACAATCTCACGTTTGGTTAAATTATCGTGAATATCCTCAGCGTGTCTTTGGAGGAATTGATGAACTTCCTTCAGTGCGCGGGACGCCCCGAGAAAGTTTGTACCGCAGTCACTGTAGATATTCGAGCATAATCCACGACGGGCGATAAAGCGGTCTAACGCAGCAAGGAATGCAGTGGTGGTAAGATCGGAGACAGCTTCTAAATGGATCGCCTTAGTGGCCATACATACTATTAGGCAAATGTAACCCTTAGCAATTACAGCCTTCCGGCGGTTACTTTCCTTAATCTGGAAAGGGCCAGCAAAATCAATCCCAATATTGGTGAAAGCGCGGACCTGGCAAAATCTGGAAGGTGGCAAGTCTGCCATTAAAGGTTGGTTTGCCTTGGCCTTGAGTTTGTAGCATGGCAGACACCTAAATATGCGCATCCTGATTAGTTGACGAAGTCCTGGTATCCAATATTTTCGTTGAATGAACGCCTGCATTACGCGAGGGCCTCCGTGAATTGCGGTTTGATGATACCAGTCACAAATGAGGGTTGCTAAATGCGATTTTTTATGCAAAATGAGGGGATCTGAATGTCTAAGCCTGCCGCCCACCCTGAGAAAACCCAGCTTGTCAATAAAGGGTGATAACGGTTTAATAGCTTGAGACATTTGTTCAGGGGACTTAGTCTTAAGATCAGTATGGAAGTATTGTTCCTGGGATAGGCGGACACATAAATTCATGCTGTCTCGGAGTTCTGAAACAGACAGTACACCGGATTTACGATGAGATTTCGCGGTGCGGCAGTTGTTTACGAAGCGGAGGACATAGGCGAAGACGTTTTTGAGGCGTTGGAGCGATGAAAAGGAGCTGATGGTGATAACAAGATAGTTCGGTTCGGTGGTGGCCAACATCACGGTAGTCTCAGCTTTGATTTCAGGAATTTCCTCCAGCTGATCAAAGCCAGAATCTGGCCATCTGTTTAGAGGTAGTTGCAAGAATGGTGGTCCTTCCCACCACTGTGAAAACTGTATCAGAGTGCGAGGCATCATACCTCGGGATCCGCAATCAGCTGGATTATCTTGACTGGAACAGTGGCCCCACAGGTCAGGTGGGGTGATCTCTACAATGGCGGTTACCCTATTGGCGATGAAGGTTTTTAATCGGTGTGGCGGAGTGTGGATCCAGCAGAGAGCGACTGTGGAGTCCGTAAATAAATGCGTTGCTGTGAGGCTAATGGCGGTACGGAACTCTTCGAGTGACTCAATAAGGCGGGCTAACAGCAAACATGCGCAGAGTTCCAATCTGGGAATAGTAAGGCTCGGTTTAAGGGGAGCAACTCTACTTTTAGCCTTAATTAAATGAACCTTGGTGTTATCACCAGACCGTTCTAACAGGTACACCACCGCGCAGTACCCTTTCTCAGAAGCGTCGCCAAAGCCGATTAGATAAAATTGCGGTTTTTCGAGCGTTTTGACTAGACGAGGGATTTGGATGTCCGAGAGTGCGGGAAGTTCTTGCAAAAATGATTCCCAGACCTTGTGGTGCTCTGCTGACAAGGGACTGTCCCAATCTTGCTCAGCCTTCCACAACAACTGCATGAATCTCTTCGCCCATAAAATAATGGGGGTTAACCAACCCATAGGGTCAAACAACCTCGCTATGACAGATAGGACGTGTCGTTTGTTAGTAGGACCCGTAGTCTTGGAGATGGCATAAGAAAATAAGTCCTTTTGTGGTAGCCATTGGAGACCGAGAATTTTCAGTGTACAGCAATCTTCTTGACGTATGGTTAGCGCTAGTTCCCGGTGTTCAGATGGAATTGAAGTTAGCACCGTATTGCTGTTGCTAGCCCATTTGCGCAGGAGGAATTTAGCAGCACCTAACAATTGCTCCAGCTGATGACGCAATATAAGAGCCTCCTCTTCTGTATCGGCTCCTCCTATTATGTCATCCATATAAGTTTGATGAAGAAGTGCGTGCGCTGCGAGCGGCCATTTTCCACCTTCGTCTTCAACTAGTTGTTTCATGACGCGTTGCGCGAGGAACGGAGATGTAGAGAGACCATATGTGACAGTGTTGAGCTCAAACTCTCTCACGGGTTCGGCAGTAGAAGCACGCCAAAATATGTGTTGAAAACAGCGATCCTTTTCGTCGATTAAGGTACATCATCTGTACATCATCTTAACGTCGGCGCAAACGGCAACACGGTAGAGTCGGAAACTAGAAATGATGTTCGTCAAATCTCGCTGAAGCTTCGGCCCGGTGTATAAGCGATCATTCAATGATAATCCAAGAGAATCCTTGGCCGAAGCGTCGAAAACTACGCGGAGCTTTGTGGTGGAGCTGGTACCTTTTACCACAGCATGATGTGGGATGACATATGGCGAGGGTTGGCAAGCTAAATTCATGTGCGACATGTCCAAATACTCCTGGAGGAAGGCGTTATATTAAAGTTCCAAATTTGTCCGCTTGAGCCTGCTCTCCATTTTCAGGAGTCGTTTATGAGCGGTTTCGCGGTTTTTTCCTAGCATTTGAGCCTTGGTGTTTCTAAAAGGGAGAGAAACTACATATTGGCCAGAGGGTGTTCTGCGGTGGGTGTTTATAAAATGTAGCTCACATAATTCGTCTTCCGGGTTCTGCGGTGCTACAGAAGCGACCTCTTCAGTCTTCCAGAAACGTTGAAGTGCAATATCAAGTGGCGCGGTGCAACCAAAAAGCGTTACTACCCTATTTTCTACTGGTTCTGTAATTTTCCTCAATAAAATCCACCCAAAGGAAGTTTTCACTGCTGAAGGATTACCCCTGATGACTGAATTATTTTCGTCGGAAATGATTTCGGGATAGAGATCCGCACCTAAAAGAAAATCTATTTTCCCTTTAACGTGGAAAGCCGGGTCGGCCAATAACATGGAGGAAAATTGATTTCTAAGTTCATTTGAAAGCGTCGTAACCGGTAACTCTGCACAAATTTCATTGAGAACAACAGCTTCTGCGGAAACAGAGTTGTCTTGAGTGTGTCTAGGGGTCAAAGTGCAAGAAACCATCTTTGTCTTGCTAGCCGTAGCATGGTTACCGATGCCTTTGATGTTTAGTGGGCAATTCTGGAGCTTTAAATTTAATCGTTGGGCCATTTCCCTCGTTATGCACGACACCTGAGAGCCAGGATCCACAACGAGGCGTATAGGAAACTTCCTACCATCCGAAGCTGTAAGAAAGGCCTCTGCTGTACCCAGCAATAATGTGGAGTACGCAGTACTAGCCGGGAAAGTACGGGCACTGCAGGATACAGCTTGCGTAGGAGTCGGATTTTCAAGTGATTCCCTAGGTGGAGCTGTGAAAGTAGAGCGGTGTAAAAGTGAATGATGTTTCGAAGATCCACACGAGATGCATTTACCTTTAGAGTTACATTTTGATAACATGTGGTTTCCTAGGCAATTGAAGCATTTTCTCAAATTTTTTACGGTCTCCCAGCGGGCATCTACATTTTGTTTCGAAAATGTTTTACAATGAGGTAGCTTATGTGAAGCTGAACAAAGCGGGCATACAATATGAGCGGTGGAACATTCGGTGGAAGCAGATTTATTTGGCGGTGAAGAAGAAGTTCGGTCATAATGCGGTTTAGTCGTGATCAGAGCGGTTTTTCGCGGGAAGTTTGCACGTTGGTTAGGATTAAACTCGTTCCTACCTGGAGAACTCAGTTCGAGAATTTTGCAACGTTCAGTTAGAAAATCCGAGAAATGCTTATATGTTGGATACTGAACCCCTGAATGCTTGGCTTCGAATAATTTTTTGCTTTCCGAATCCAGGCAACGAAGACCGAAATGAAGCAGAAGTGTATCAGACAAGTCCGGTAGATTCAAGACCTTGAGTGCAGCAACATTTGTCAGGAACACGTCAGATAACCTTTGCAAATTTTGAAGATTTTCTTGGGAAAGCGGTTTAAAATTCGTAATTTTTTCCAAGTAAAAATTCGCCAATAATCGGTTGTTTTGGTACCGATCAACTAAAGTTTCAAATGCAATTTGATAATTATCATCGGACAAATGAATTGATTCGATTAGTTTCAAAGGTGGGCCTCTCAAAAATGAGCGTAAATAGTAAAATTTTTCAGATGAGGCTATTTGTCGATTTTCATGAATAAGGGACCGAAACAGACAGTAAAAATTGGGACACTCTTGAAGATCGCCGGAAAATATTTGTAAATTGATTTTTGGAAGTTTCGCTTGCCCTATATCCGGTTTCTCATATTTCGTAGACAGGCTAGTACCAGTAGCTGGCTTAGCATACTGCGATGCTACCGCCTTTGCTGAATAATATAACTCGTCGCAGGCTTGAGAACTAGCGGCCGTGTCGAAATTTTCGGGAGATTCTGTTTTAGAAGCAATTTCCATAATTTGATCCTGAATTTCATCAAAGGATTTATAATCCATATCAATTTGTTCCATTCGGGATAAAAAAGTGGGACAGTTTTCCTTGGTAAGCATTTTCGATAAGTCATAAGCTGTTTGAATTTTGTGAAAGTATTTTTCCCTCTTTTTAATTAAAAGTTTAATCTTATCCTCCGACATATTGAAATAAATTTAAATTAAATTGAGACAACAAAATTGAACAGAAAACTACTCAGAAAAACAAAACAAAAAAACAAAACAAAGTTTAACCTTTAATTAAATTTAAATCTTAACTAATAAAATTTTACTATCTTCTGAAGAGAAAAATAATTTTGATCAATTGTATCAATTTTATATAAAATTGCAGTTCGCTTCTTTCCGAAACTGAACGAAGTCGTAATAGTGGGAGAAGCAGCGCGAGGTGGGGGTAGATAAGGCAGAAGCAGGCTGCTCTCTCACCAGCGACGTCGGGGCTCATGCAACGTATCAAATTAAAATGAAAAATACAATTTTTTTTCCTTTTTTTTTTTTTAATGTTCCGAATTGAGAAAATAATTAATCAATTTTCTTAATTAATTAATCCGGCCCCCAGAGGACCATAAATGTATGTATGAAACGCGGTTGAAAAGTTAGAGAAAATAAAATAAAATAAATGATAAAATTAAAAACAAACCAAATTAAATTAAATTAAAAACCAAAATATTTAAACTGGAATACGACGCTACCCGGTAAGTCGTCCTCGGACAGTATGGCAATAAGGTAAGGAAAATCAGGCAAGGAAATGAAAAAAAAACTGACTCACCGAATCTTGCCGGACACTCCTCCCCTCACTGACGTCTCGTAGGTTTGAGCTCACCGCGGTGGCGTACGTCCAATGCCGGTCCTCTCAATTCGGTCATCAAAAAATAGGAGGTGGCGGTGTAAAATAATAGGAATAATCAAAGGAGCGGTGTAGAAATAAGCGGTGACCAACAGGCTCAGGAAGCGGTATAACAATAGACTAGCCTCCGGGTAGGGGGTTTTAATTCTATTAACTGTAAACACGCTCACCCGGAATTAAACAGAAATTAGAACTCACAGTAAATAAATACCGAACTAAACAACAGTCACGAACATAATTTGAAAAAGTAAGTATTTGGTGTCATTTAAACTTTTGAAGTTGGCGCAATTAACAGCTATGAATGTTTCTCCACCGATTCCCAATTTTAAGGAGTTACTGGGGAGGTTATCAGTGCGAAGACATGATAAAGTTAGTGTGTTCCAGAAGCCCATCTGTGTTGTCGATTCTGGTAAGGAGGTGAGTGAAGTTTTTGCTGTATCTCTCTTACATTCTTGAAAATATCATTGTTTTCAATTGTTATTCTAATTAGTTATGTTTGAAGCTATGATTTCCTCTCTTTCCATGCTTTCAAATGAGTTTTGTAAGACGAAATACGGGGTGTCGGAAACTGGATACGCGAAAATCGTGGTTTACCAGTTAATCGACGCAAGTGTCGAATACTGGGATACATCAATATATAATCATAAACAAACACTTTATTGTGAATATCCCTCTTATATAATATTGCTCCTACTTATTAATATGCGTTTATCATCTAAATTACTGTATTGACTGTGTATTCCGTACTCTAATACGCAAATTGAAATTAAATTTTATAATTGAATATTTTCTACAATTGATTTCCGATTATCATTCCCATTAATCAATAATTAAGTTAAGATTAAAAACGAAAATTTAATACACTAAATCGTGTAATATCCAATTTTTTTTTGTTAAATACCTAGAAACCGAAAAAAGTTTCACTTGCATCTTGGTTTCATAAAACCACACAACTTTTTATTTAACAGCTCTGTACCAGTTGATTGAGACTAACACGAATTTATTTATATTTTAAGCCCTATTTTTACACTGAGAACGAATTTCTAATCTGATTCTAAGACTAATGCATAACACTTGAAAGACTGTTAGCTGATATATATATATATATATATATATATATATATATATATATATATATATATATATATATATATATATATATATATAATGTATATATAAACGTAAAAAAAATGAGTCTTTTCATGTGAGAAATGATATGAAAAGTGCAATTCTATTTTACTATCTACTTACTGAAAAATGATCTCAAAGTGTAATTTCAATTTTTATAACTGTTGAGTTCTTTAAATGATCAAAAAAGTTTTGAAAGTTGTTGTCTAGAACTATTATTTACCTGTACCTACCTACATAATACTACCTTATATACCATGGGAAAACGGTGGGTGCCGAATACTGGTTCTAACCCCAGTCGGAAACTGGGCATCGCATGTCGAAAACTGGTACAAAAAACCACCTTAAGTTTTGAAGGTTTTAAAGCTTAAATTCTTGTTTATTGAAGAAAATTGAAGTGGTTTTCGATTCCTGAGATGTTGGGCCATTAGAAAAGTGGTGAAATCATCAAATTTGTTGGATAATAAGAGAAATGTGATTAAAAAGATAGGAAAAAATTGTTAAGATGTCGAACACTGGTGCACTTACCCTATATATAATATCGTTTAAAAATACTTGCTCTGATAGAGCATACTATGTTACATTGAAACATACTATGTTAATAAAAAGAAAAGAAATATCATTTTAAAAATATTATAATTGCATTAACAATAGACACAACATGCAGCAGGGAGGAAGTGGTAGAGTGGAAGAGCGCTGAGTTGTTATCTGAAGGTCCCAGGTTCAAATCCGGCTATGGCAGATTATATTTATTCTTTTAACAGCCGGGGATGGATACTTTGGGATCTTTGAACCTCCTTGGACTAACCTAGTCTCTGTAATAAGACTCTTCATGGGTTGTATTGGTGTAGGCTTTGATTATTTTTTTTTTTTTTGTTGCAGTAATTGTTCAACAACACTTTATCTTATTTACTTATATTCCATTCCGAAACTGATCTTAAAGGAATTTATGAGTAATACATCGACAACTGAAACAGTCTACTTTTGTAATCGAACACTGATTCGTATGCAGGTCGATCGGTGGCCTCAAATAGCATGTCTTGAATATACAACGAGAGAAAGCATCTGTTTCGTTTAAATCTGCGCGTCTCGGACACAAAACCAAAAAATACATATTTATGTAAAGCTGTTTTATATACTATATACTGCCCTAATTACTAGGATATCTGTCATGATTGCTGTCAAAACAGTAGCGCCTATCTACGCTTATCTACAATTTTACAGGGAACAGAAAAAACCGCGCCATATGTTATATTATCTTATATATATATATATATATATATATATATATATATATATATATATATATATATATATGTATAGGTTATCTTCAAATTGCTAATCATAGCACTGCCTTGCGTTTAACCTTGAAAACTTTGTTTAATATTGTGTAATTTAACCTGTAGAATGCGTAACAGTTACTAACTAATTTTCATCAAAGGCTGTTTTGACAGCGACGATATTCATTAATAAACCCACAGAAAGAAATCATCTATAAGAGAACAGAGATAATTTCATAAAATGATTCGTTCTGTAATGTCAACAAATTTTACAAACATAGGTGGATAATTAAGATTTTCTTTATAATTAAGAATACCATAAAATCTATCATAACGATAGTTTGTTTTATAAGCATAGACTTTTTTGCAAGGGTTATTTTAAACAATAACAAAAATTAAATAAATAGATAACAGTTATGCAAACAATTCTTAAAGTAATTTCAAAAGGCAAGGCTAAGACAGGGGAGTGCCCTCTTGCTTTGTCATCTAAGGCTAGGTTTATACTATGGCGTTTGGACGTGACGTTTTTTTTCCGCGGACGCTTACGTTAAAAAAACGTCGGATGCTTGTGTTTATACTGTAGCGTTTCCGAACCCCCACCTAGGTGCAATAGCCAAGGATGTGCGTCGAATCAACCAGTAGTTCCTGAGGCATCATGGATAGAAGAAGGTTGTTACTTATTAGTGCATTGGAAGCTGAAGGACTGTTAAGTGATGACAGGCGCAGAAGGTGGGCTACTCACCCATTTAACAACAGTCAACACCATAAACACTTTTTTCCATTTTACAATAAAATACGAAAGTACCGCGAAAAATTTTTCAACTATTTCCGAATGTCGATGAATTCTTTTGATGAACTTTTAAGTACAGTGAGCCCGTTTATTAAAAAAAAAACCACATCCTTTAAAGTTCCTGTCTCTCCAGAAGCAAGACTGACAATTACACTCAGGTAAGAATTATTAAAATGTAATTATTAATTATGTAATACCTATTCGTCTTTTTTTATGTATGACCCCACAAGTATTTTCCTTTAGCTTCGATCAATCTATTGGCTTAAAGCGTTCATTATCATTGCATCATGATGCATTCAAGTCCACTCATCTTTCTTCCTTTCCATTATCAGGAATTAGACGTTTCATGAATCAACTCTATACATTGGGAGTAGGAACGAGCATTAAAATAAGCGCAAGTAAATGTAAATATATAATTTATTTGCACATATGTACATACAATATTTACTATTGTTGCTATTTTATTATACAGTACAATTTACTATAAATTTTCGATAACCGCATAGGTAGGGTCATTTTTCTCTTCTGATGGTCCGCTGTGAGGGAAGGATGGGGTCAAGGTCAACGTGCTTGTTGGAACGGATGCTGTGATGGAAGGAATAGGAGATGGGAATGGGGTAGTATATTGAGTCGGAATTGTGGAAAAAGTATTCTGTTGGGGGTAAGTATATTGGGGGAATGGTTGAGAAGTGGGGAATCCAAAAGAAGTCGAAGGAAGATGGCTCTGCTGGTTTTCTAAGTTTTTAAAAAACTGTAGGCAGTGAAACTGAAAATCTAGCTTATGTGACTCACTTAATTTGGCCATTCTTGGATGAAGGGACAGGAGAAACTTGCAATCAGCATCTTCATCTTGTCGCTGTGGAGCAGAAATTTTCTCCAGAAGAATACTCTGGAACTCTGACATCCGTGAAGCACCTCCTTTTCTTCTACTAGAAGGTGCAGGTGAAGGGCAAGGAGTTGCAAGCATAGATACAGCAGGAGAATCCATTCCTTCACGCAATTCTACCGACTCCTCCCCCTCTTCCTCTGGGGATCTCACATTAGCTATTGACTCCTCATCTTCGAAATTACCGGAAGTCCTGAAATGTTGAAAAAAGGGACCGATTAATTCCAACGGATGATACTTATAGGAGGTATTTTCTAAGTGTGTATCAATAAGATTCTTACTTTCTCTTTTCTAGTGAATTCTTCAGGAAAGTTAAAGCATCTGCGTAGACATATTTTTTTCTTTTCGGAGCTGGATCACCAGATTTCGGGGGTCGATTGTGCTTCATGAAAGCGTCTCTAATGTGCTTCCACATTTTTTTCACACCTACAACTGATTAAAAAGAATATAAGAATAGTAATGTTAGTGCATATTATAATAAAGTTTTTGACAACTATTGCCTGAACAAAATGCCAACAAATCAATATTAAAAACCTATTTATCACTAAATTAACACGCTCATTGTTACTGTTTGTTTCAGATACCTCTCCACGGGGCATACTTTCTCAGCCTTACAGTATGAATTTTACCTACATAAGGCTACCATTCGAGATATAGTTAGGGAGTGTTGCAAGGCAATCTGGACCTGCTTGAAATCAGTTGAAATGCCAGTACCTACGAGAGATATGTGGTTGGAAATCGCAGACACGTTTTATAAAAAAACTAACTTCCCTAATTGTGTTGGTGCAGTCGACGGAAAACATGTACGGTGTAAGAATCCCAAAAATACTGGGACACTTTATTTCAACTATAGGAAATTCTTTTCGTTAGTTCTGATGGCAGCGGTTGACGCTAATTTGAAGTTCATTGCCATCGATGTTGGAGCTTATGGAAAAGAAGGGGACTCTACAGTGTTTTCGTATAGTCCTTTTGGGAGATTGCTATACTCAAACATGTTGAATTTGCCCCCTCCGACGTGCCTTCCAAACACCACAGAAAACCCACAGCCTTTTGTTTTAGTTGGTGATGAAGCGTTCTCTATACATACAAATTTGCTAAGACCCTACTCACGACGCAATCTTAATGCCGAAAAACGAGTATTCAATTATCGTCTGTCCAGAGCTCGCCGAACAGTTGAATGTGCTTTTGGTCTACTCGCAAACAAGTGGAGAGTGTTTCATACACCTATGCTTGTAGAGCCCGATTTCGTTGACGTGATAACTCAAGCTTGTTGCGTGTTGCACAACTTTGTTCGAAATCGCGATGGATTGAACTATGAGGAATCAGAAACCTATCCTTTTTGTGATGTGCAAAACTTTGGTACTGGTCCTCGTCAGCAAGGTCACGAAATCAGAGATTACTTTGCCCGATACTTCCTGGGACCAGGAGCAGTACCATTTCAACACCATCATATTTATTAAACTGAAACTTTACTACATGTAGGATATAATAAATATCTACTGTTATCTTTTTATATACCGACTTATGAAACTTACAAAACGCATTGGCAAAAACATTATTTCTTAAGATAAATGTATTTTTTTGTCTGGTTAAATTTATACAAACTTAATTAATTATTATTTAGCTTTCCAGACTTTAATAAATAATAAACAATTGTATAAAAACAATATAGGTGTTTATTTTTTCATTTTTTCGTACACTACGTTTCATGAGCTATTTCTGCTTTCCCTTTTCAAGTGAAAATACAAAAACAAACAAAAATCATTACTCTACTATCAATATATTTAAAAAACAACGATAAAGATTTATTGTTATTTTTGTAAATTTTTTTTATTATTATAAATAATAAATTTTTTTTAAATTATTATTATAAATAATAAAAAGTTAAAATAACAATTAAATAAGTTTGTACATTATTTCTTAATTTTAGCATAGTTACGTTTATATTTTATCAAGTTGAATAATAAAATACTGTAGCAACTTACTTTTAGATTTTTGCTCTTTTTCCTCGAGCTGATCCCAGTCCTCATTGAAATTTGTAGCAACCGCCTTCCAGGCCTTTTCCTTCTCCTCTCTATCTTTGAATAAATCAAGAGACTGATCCCACAGAACTGGATGCTGCTCGACCAGCTGAATCAGCCTATCCTGGTCTCCCATTTATTTCACAAATATATTTAAAAAATGAATAATTTAACACACACTACTAACGAAAACAAAGGCCGGGTGCAAGAGAAGTTACCGCTAACGTCGCAATAACAACACTGCCATTCTAGTCAATGTGTTTCATTGGTGACCTTGGACGTCGAGGTAAGGCGTCCAAACGCCGGTCCGCCGACATGCAACGGTAGAAAAAAGTGGACGATCGTCCCGACGTCTAACGCTGAACGCTACCGCCCCTATACCAACGTTCTCATTCCTAACCACGTGTTGCCAGCTCCGACGGAAAAAAACGTCACGTCCGAACGCCATAGTATAAACCTACCCTTAATCCAATTCTTCTCATCACGGTCAAGTTGGCATTATTGTCGAAAAATAAATAAGAAACAATGTAATAACACTTGCAAGAGTTCAATCTTCATAATAGGATCGGATACACAAAACATTAAATGCTCTAAACGAGGATTCGGGAATCGTTTATAAATTATCAGTCTTTTTGTAATACCTAAATAGTGAAGATTCCCAGTTATTTGTTACAAATGCACAAAATTTGTTACTTCTATGATCGGTTTGGTCTTACATTCTTCTAAAAGTTTATTTCGTAAATTGATTAATGTAAAAAAGTACAGAAATATTTTTATATATAATTCAAAGCATTTTAATTTTAAATATTTTTGCCCTGGCCGAGATTCGAACCCGGGTCGTCCGTCTCTCCGTGACAGCAGTCTACCATTTGAGCTACCAGCGGTCGCCTTAGAGATGTAATCAAGTTGTTACATTTTGTAACCCAACCGACTTTATAAACTTGTTTATAAACCAACTTTATAAAGAAACAAGATGTTAACACCATAAGGAGAGAATTTTACCCAATCTGCCATTCAAAATTGTCCTTAGACATTTCCGAAAGGATATGAAAACACTATTCGTGCGTTGTTTGCTTTAATCTGGCTCAGTTTGTTAACTCTGTCGAGACAAAGGCTCTATAATGGCCTGGAACGCAGTCGTGGTGCACGACCAAACACACCCTTGTTCAACTAAGATAGTAACCAGCAATGCACATAAATTCTGTAGTAAAATAATACCAAAACTATATTGTTGATATATATTGAACCAAATTTATAAAATGAAGAACCCTAATAATAAAAAACATTAAAATTTATGGTGTCCTTCATGGAAGGCCTGTGATTCGATCGAGAGATGGATTCTTACAAAAATTCTGAAGGGATTTGGTTTGGATGACAAAACAAGGGGAATCATTTAACAAACCTTTAATACTACAACATCCAAAGTCAACTACAGAGGAGTAGTTTCTGACTCTTTTTGAGTCACGCTGTCTTACATTGGGAGTTGGGCTCTTACACTTGCTCTTCAACTGGGTACATAAAAAAGTCATTCATGAGTGGCGCAAGGGAATGGGCGATGGCGCCCAAAATGGAGTGAGATGGAGATAAAAATAATTATACCTCTGAACTGATTGCCTCACTTTTGCGGATGATCTTGCAATTTTCACTGATTCCTTAAATGTGACCACCTATATAATAAAAATGCATCGCCAAATGTCTTGTTAACCGCAAAATTCGAGAACGACTCGATCAATTCGGCTGATTTATTTTTCATATTTTTGCTAACGCGTAAAGAAGGTTCTAATGGAGAGAAAAACCGTAAAAATGACGAGGGAAAACTTCGGTGGCCGAAAAACCTTGTAATTTTCGGAGTTATTTCAGTTTTTGCCTGTATATCCTAATCGGTGCGTTTTTGAAAAAAAAAAAAATGTAACCATTTTTATATTAGATTAAATTTTCTACAATTTGACCACAATTACAATTACACCAACAATCGATGAAGTGGCCATTCAAATGGCAGGAAAAAATGTGGAAGCCTTTTTTTTTTTTAGGGTAATAGGGCAGAACAACGTCTGCCGGGACGCTAGTAAGAAATATAAAACAAACAAATAATCTGCAACCAGGGACAAGAAAACTCTTTATTACTGGCATCAAATCTACAACAAATTTCTCTCTATTTTCGGCGCATATTACATTTTAATGTATGGTCCTCTATCCCCGTCACAATTCCCGAAAAATCTGCCAGAATGTGTTGCTTCATTAAGGATTCAAGATAAGACAAATTTAACTAATTTTCAATAATAAATTTAACCGCCCACAATCCAAAACCAATGCTCTCAGTTCAATAATTTTTCCAGATTCGCTACATTGTCTTGGAGCTACATTGTATTATTGGAGTAATTAATACTGAAATAATCGCATTCTCATAATTATGATTCATCCTGGGTTTGATTCATTAATAATTCATCATTTGCTGGCATCTGCATTTTTTTTTAATATCTTCTACAATTTCATATACATTCCTACTTTGTATATTGAATAAACCAAACAGTGTTGAATTAGTTTTTAAATCATATTTGAAACGACAACGTTCTATTCAGTGTCAGCATTCTTCATCGGTAATTAAGAGAATAATCAACTCAGTTTAAAACAAAGAAAAAATGTATATTTTTAAAAATCTGTGCTGATACAAAGATAAATTAAAAACAAAGAGAAGGAAACGAAGTAATAACCTTAAAAAAAAAAATTATTTCCCAAATGAATCTACACTTAACACGCTATCAATCTACACTACTCACGCCTCAGTAATCAAGAGACAGGGATAGGCAGTTAGATAGATCCTCAAGTTTCTAAGTGTATGGTATCCTGCTACTTATTCGGCACACTGTAATCCCTAATATATTTGATTAACATTTAACTAAACTTATTTCAATATACAGTATGAGATTGTGTGGGCATGAGAACCATTGACGATTCAGAAGGTGGATAAAGCCACTTCCAAGGTTACCAAGAATAACAGCAGAGATGAAGGAAGAGAAAGCTAGAACTTATATTATATTATAGAAACCTTGTCCACGGATAACACTGTTGTAATATGTGTACAACAAGGATAATGATAAGAACAACATACAAATACTCCAAAAAAGTTCTATCCAATTATTTTGCACAAAGTATTTTTTGTGGCGATGATCAGTAGCTTGATCTTCAGAAGAGCACTGGTTCAGCACAGCAACCTCTTTCATCCAAACCACACATTTTCGTAAACAAGACAAGTAGGAGGTATGAATTTAGTGACAGAAACTGAGTATAAAAATACTAGGTCTAAGTTCAATATCAGTTGAGAATGGTGACAGTATGCATCGTAGTCGTTTGGCCAAATATATTTTTATAAAATTTTGTTCACTTCAGTTATTCTTAAGGGACCTGGTCCCAGAATAAAATTATTTTTCTATTCTATTCCTTTCTACATTAAAATCAAGGAATGGTTTAAATTCCTCCAAAAAAAAAAAAAGACAACGATATACAAAAACACATGGCATCGTTACGATACACCTTACTCGGTAATAGCACCACCAGGGATAGGTTTATTCGAAATAGGAATGAAATTGAAACACCCTATCAACCTGATGGACAGAAAGGTTTAAACAAGATTAGCGGATGTTTCTTCACTAACATTTCTTCAGCGTCCGAACATTCCCATTTTATCTCCTATACTCGCCTCAAAAGGTAACGTCAAGTAACCATAATAGACCACGAATTATTCATGTTTTTTTATAATGAATGTGTTTGTAGATATATATATATATACATATATAACAAAAGATATACCTTATTGAAGATGATGGAAATTAATCAGTACACCTACCTGAAAAAACAAAAGAAAAATCAATTAAAAGATTGTACAACGAAGTAGTTAGATATATTAACTTTTTGTTTAATCTAGCATGTAACCACCCAACTTTCCGCTTGGTTGCTGTCCAACCTAATTTGTACCTACTGTATAATTATTCAAATCCCATTGCTGTGGAATCGCCATTGTAAATTGTATATTTCTCTTTCTATCTCAAACGCGTTTTCGGAGTTCTTCTTTAGTAAAATTGAATTTTAAAGTTTATAATACACAACTTAGTACAATATTCCTTTTTCTAGATCAGGGCTTTGTAATACACTACCACAACAGTATTACAGTCAGAAATCCATTACATGTCGGAAACTTTGTTTTTACGTAAAGAGGTGGCTCAATACCAGACCAATAATATAAAATATAGACAGGCAAAATGTTGTAACATTCATTATTTTTTTACTAAGTATAGATGAGGGAGCAGAGTGGCTCAGTACCTGAGCGCTGAGTTGCTGAGCATGATTTGAAATCCCACTCGCTGGCAGACTGCTATTTAGCAGCCAGAGATGAATACCAAAAGATCTAGGACTCTCCTGTGGCTCACCCAGCCTTTATAAAGTGGGTGGCCAAAATAAGGGAGAAAATAGAAAAAAGCACAACCGTTTACCAAGAAACAGTAAAGTCTCTACCATGCTCTGAACGCCAAACCCTTCATGCATGGGTTGTAGTGGTTCCGGTTTTATAACTAATTTATTAATATTAGTTTCGTAAATGCTGCGGAATATATAAAATATTGTTCTGCAATAACAAATTTTTTTAAAACAGATGACTTATGTAAAAAAGATTAGACACTAACTACGTTTCTAAATTGCCAAAAAATGATGCAACTGAATGAGCTATGGTTAGCTGTGAAAAATGCCGTGAAAGGTCGTAGGTTGAGCACGAAGAAGAATCATATTAGCATTTAATACTATTATTTTACATAATCGGGTTAGTACGTAAAAAATAACCACATTAAATGGAGAGTGATAATCTAATGTCAGGTTGAAGTATCACAAGGCTGTAGTATACCCCTAAGAAATTACATACGTTGAAATATCACTAAAATGTACCTTGAGCTATTCCGCTTATGGCTGTTACACTTCATAAACATAAGCTTTTTCAATTACAACTGTACCGTAGAGCTATGATTTTTTTAAGGCTAAAAATTATGAAATATAGGGTATGATGATAGTGTGCAAGTTTTAAACTTAAATTGTATTTAAGAGGGGTGTAAAATGGCTGCTGCTGTTAATGATCACACAAAATAAGTATGACTTTTTTACTTGCGCCAACGTTTCAGCCTAAGATTCAGGCCATCTTCAGGGCAGAGAGACGACGGGTCCAACTGCATCTCAATTCCATAAATACAAATTGTCTTAGGTTTAGATTACAAAAGCATGTACTACTACGACCCAGGAAGTGTTACGTTCAGTACGTGGTAGAGTGCACTGTTTCCAAGACAAACGTTGTGAAGGGAAGTGATAGTCCGAAGCTTGGCAACAATGTTTTCTCCTGTTTTCGGTACCTACTTTATAGAGACTGGATGAGCCCCACGAGAATCTCGATATTCAATGCGATCCATCCCTGACTGTAAACAGATTTAACAAATTTTCTGCCACAGATAGATTTGAACCCGGGGAATCCGTAGTACAGCAACTCAACGCACAACCATTGAATCGCCTAGCTCCCACAGATTATAATAAGGAGAGATAAAATTTGTTTATAAATAAATGCAAATATACAACCATCTATCAAGTCAGACATATACACACTATAGTGAACCATAGTTATCTTAATGTCAACGCATAAGTCATGGTGGGACTGCTCAATAGAGCATGGTGTCCAAGAATCGAATACCAATTAAAGGCGAGCCATAATAGAACTAGTTACAAGTATAATAAAGGGCAATAAAATAGGTACAACTCCAGACAATAGAAGCTGTTAATAGAAGACGGCACAGCCGCAGGACAATACTCTAGGATCAAAGACCTCCAACTGAAGGACCACCGAAGAAGACGTTGGATCGAATAGCGATACGTTGGACATTTCTCTGACAGTACTATGGGGTATCAAAGATGAAGTCTATTGTCCTTAATGAGTAGTGGTAATTAATTGTAACATAAATTTACATAAAAAATCAATGAAATAAGAAAAAGTTGAAAACATTCATCTGCACTTTACACCAACAATTTTTTTAATAATATTAAAGAATGATCGATTGAGAAGTTTTATCGCAGCTAAAGAATATATTCTTGAAAGGTAATAATCCGATTATCCTACGGAAGTAATGTAGTTAGTTCTTGAAAATTGTGATTTGGAACATCATATTGTGATTGGAACTCTTAGACATGGAAAAAGTTAAGAAATTAAATACCTCTACGATCCATGCAGTTCATAGCAATATTTATTATTTTAAAAAATTGGTTGAAAGTGACTAAGATTTTGTTACAAGTAACAAAGTACCTTGAACTTTACAACCTTTAAGAAAGTTTATATAAAACAATGAACTCCCTTATATTTTTGTTTCCTTTTTAATCAAACTCGAAGTCGTTATGGGAATCCGAAATGATAATCTTGCTCCTTCTCATTTTCCATACTAAAATATTTTCCATTTTCGCTAGTAATCGAGGATATAAAAAAATGTACCACTAAAGCCCACGTAGAGCCTTGGATCAGTACATGTTAGAAACTGTTTTGTTTTCAAGACGTTTGAGCAGGGAACAGACTTGCACAAGGTCACGCATAACCACCTGGTCTTCCCCTGAATTAAGAGTACCCACTCTATAGTGGGAGGTTCTGCGCATCCCACAAGGTTCATCGTGGCTGTTAACAGAAACAGATCGTTCCGTCACATAAAGGATCAGCAGCACAGCAGCTCAGTGGTCTACCACAAAGCTTCTCCAATCCCAAGAAATTAAATAAATTGGTTAAATTTTAGACGTAAATTTTCAATGCACAAAAAAAACGATATTTAAAAACTTGCAATTTCCTCAAGTATTCACTGTATAAAATCCACTTATAGAGTAACCAATCCACTTAAAAAACAGTCCAGTTAAATTTGTGATTTAGAAGCACTTAAAGACGGAATAAGAATAACACGCGCATTAGATACGATTTGGAATCGCCAAACAAATGGTACAATTCAGCTCAACCCGTTTATGTGTTCTTCATGCGCATAATTTAGACTAATCCTGATTTCAAAATCAAGACTAGTTCACTTTTTCTAATTTACCTTAATGTAACAATTATTCAGATCAAAGTTTAGAAACCTAAGCTTATTTCCAGCCATCGCACAGGGTTTCGATTAGTAGGAGCTAGCCGGACCAAATTCATGTTCAAAAGGCATATTTTTCTATACGAGGTAAAACAAAAAATGAATCCATTTCTTATCTTAATTTATTTTTCTTAATACGACGGCTTATATAATCTCCTTCAAATTTATTACGTAATTTACATTAAACAATTAAATGTTTGGTCATAATGATAAAAACTAAAAATTTTAATAAATAAATGAGTGGTTCTTGTGTGATATGGGCATCAGGTTTTTTTCAAGAGTAGAGAACGGGGCATTGGCATGGGGGATGGACAGAGGATAGAAGACTGCAATATTTGGAGACATTGAAGGGTTATTGGAGGCGAAGAAAGAGGAAGAATGTAAAGCCATGATATCTGTGTTGTCCTTTGTTGGTCAGTTGGCAAAAAAAAAAAAAAGTTATTATAAATGAATAAATGGTATCCGCTACATATCATAAACTTTGATGTATACGCGGTAAATTCTTCAGACACAAAGTAGTGAAAAGGTATTACCATAGAGGGCAGGATGATCAGAAGACCCATCTGAGGTGATAAACGTCCCGTGATATCCAACCATTCCTGTTTCGTAATAGACAATAATACCAATTAGAAATAACTAAACATAGAATGGAACAACCTTCTCACTCACAAAGAGTTTTCCCTCTAGTCCAAGGCGAAGAAGAAAGTTGTCTTAAAACCAGTCCCATTTCTAACTCATTATCATCGTGAGGCAGCAAGGGGAGTCTTTCGAACTGAAGATAAATATCTTAGAATCAAGTATCTTACATCACATTTTATTTATATCGAAAGAGAATAACGACGCATTTCAGAAAGACTAACTATCCAGAAAAAAATAGACATTCGAGATTAGATAAAAAGGATAAATAAATAACTCGATGAGGGTTAAACCGAAGAGAAATTTCTAGAGTTGCGTAATCAGGAACAAAAGGAAATGTGAAAGAATATAAAAGGAAACGATAAGGATGTGAAGCGGGATGCCCACTGCTTTGTGCCAATAACCAGTTGGTGACCAAGGAGTGACTCACGAGGCTTTACAAAGTGTGTCCAGATCAGCGAAATTTAGCACGCGGCGGTAAGAAACGTCAAAGTATCGCCCAAAGTATAACATCATAACGTACCAGATAAAATAAAAAATTAATTTATTGAACCATAATCAGCACCATTAAACAGTTTTTGGTGCAATAGGTACATAAGAATTTTATTATCTAAGTCTTTTTATTATCTGTCCAATTGATTCCTCACAGGAATCGATGGAAGTTAAATACACCGTTATCATGTTATACTTCAATTTTAATTAGTGTATGCAATTAAGTGCTAAGGCGCAACTGTGTCATATCCGGCATTAAAATTGCAACATATTTAATTAATGAAATGGCTAAATCCGTCTCCCAAATCGCATTGAAAAATATTAAAAACATGATAGTTAAGAGGCATTTCGTTATGATCGTTTATAACTAAATTTTATATATTTTCTATCAATATATAAAATATTCGCTGTTACACATTTATTTATGTAAATGTAATCATTTTTAGCACCTGGATACAACAATCGTAAACTATTTTTACGGCTATGTAACAGGTTAGACTACATTTCTACATGCATCTTTTCTGCATTTAATTGGCGTGTCATTTGCATTAGGCTATGTCCTAAGTCCAAGGTTAATAGTCAAGGTCGAAAATGAGAGAAAAAGAATAAGGCCATTTATATAAGAAAATGTAGATATAACGCAAAAATTTAATGTGAAGCAAAAGTGTATATAAATAAACACTGAAAAAATAAAAAATTCACGATGAACAGCAATTAAAATCGAAACTAGGATGTAGAATTCGGAAGGAAACGATGAAAAATCGACCGATGAAAAACTCACCCTGTCAATCAACCTCTGAAAAACTGGACGATGTCCAATTTCACTAAAGACGTCCATCATGCCAGGTTACGGACTCCCTGAGCCAACAATGATCTGTATAATGGAAATTCCTCTTTTTCATATTTCTCAAGCCAAAAGAAAGAACACACTCAATCTTGATGGCTACTCCGTCACAGCTGAACCTGGAGTCATTATGCAAGATGCGATCCACACTTTTATGGTTAACCGCATATTAGACCGAACCGTCCGAAAGTAAACCAGTTGGAAAGTATTTAATTAACCGTTTATCAAACATATGTGGCTAGGTCAGGAAAAATTAAATTAATGTATTACTCAATATTGGATATGAAACACCGATAGATGTTTATTTCAACATTGCTGTATCGCTAATCTGTGAAATATCTGTAAAAAATAATGCTACGTTCTACAAGTCGGTTCCATCAAGAGCGTAACAGATTCCTCCTAAACAGATTCTTATACAATGGTAAATGGATGTTTTTGCAAAAGAAATTAAAGAAGTAATCAATGATAATCGTTACTTCCTGGAAGGATTTCTTGATGAAGAAAGACCAGAGAAGGTTGGACGAAGCTAGACACAGCATCAAAAGAAACGTGGCAATGAACCAAATAAAGGAATATTGGAAAAAGAAAAATTCTAGCAAAACATAGGAAAATAAATTTCTAAAGTGACCCGAAGTGATCAATAAGAAAAAAAATAAAAATGATCAAATAGGTCTTATAGTCATAACCTCCAACTCATCATTTGTCCTGATTAAAACTGTAATTAATTAATGTAATCAGTTGATATCACACCAAGGATCGATCATCGTTTTAATTCTGTTAACCAGGATGCGGATCCTAACATTCTATGCAAGTCTACAGACAATTTTTTTATTTGAAATTTGAATCATGCAATTTTTTTAGATATGAAGATCAAGACATAAATGATATATAAAATAAGGTAAAGTAGGATAAACCTGTAATGGAATAATAAAACCTTCATTCGTAGCCAATACAATTTAATGGTCAATATGTCGACCATGATGAAGATACTAACATAATATCCAACACTAAAAGCAATATTTCAATTTTTTTTTAGAATAGAATAATTTATTGATATTGATAATTGAATTGAATAAATTATTGATATTGATATTTACAACTGTAATTATATTACATCAAGTAAATCTGCTGTATGAACAAAGGACATGAACAAAAAAAACACTTGTGGAGAAACTACCCATTGATAGCACTCCGATAAAGTTCTATACTAAAAGGTCTCGAGACCACCTTCTTTTTTCAGACGCCTCAGGGGGTTATCAGGAATATTATGGGAAGCAAGTTGAGAGACTAGCGGATTCAAGTGTGCATGGATTTCATGGAAGGATAGGTATCTATTTTCGGCCCAATCAGCAACATATGGGATATTAAGATCATGATGGATGAGTTTGTTTGTGACATAATAAGGAGCATTGAGGATTTTACGAAGGATTTTGGATTGTAATGATTGGATACGAGATGAATTGGATGGTTTGGTAGAGTCCCAAAGCTCAGCTCCGTATTTTCAAATAGGTGTGATAACTATCATGTAAATGAGTCTTTTGTAATTAATTGGGAGCTTTGAACGTTTGCCCAGTAAATGTTGAAGTAGGCGAAAACGTCGAGCAGTTTCTTATCTTTTCAGTCTTGAATGAATATTTCAATTTAAAATCGGAATCGTTCATTTTTATAGATGTGTGGATCAAGAAGTATTAATAATATATAAAAAGGAGGCATGGTATAAATGTATGTCAGAGTAGAAGAATAAGGACTTTTCGAAAAAAGAAGGGATTATTGTAGCTCGCTACTTCCTAAATACGTGTCTAGCAAGCATTAATTGTTAATGCTGGAAAGATACCTCAAGGAAAAAACTAGTTTCCTACTGTCGTTAGGGAACGTACACTCTTTTTTTCGAAAGTGTATACATTCAATTCAGGTGCTCATTTAACCCAATTTACCTTATAAAACAATTTTTTTTTCTCGTAAATTCATGTTGAATCATCACTTTGTAGGGGAGGAGAGATTCAAATTTTATTGTTTGTTTGTATTTTTTGTAGTGTAAATAAATAAAATATAAGGGGGAGGGTAAATATAATTGAAAGTGAACTTTTAGAAAAATGCAACCATGCTACAATTGCACGTTTTTTATTTTTTTTAACGACTCTATGGGTCTTCTTTGGTCAAGTAGTTATTTACACAAAAACGTTCTGCTATTTTTATCAGACGCTGCTCCATAAATGGTGAAAGTGGGGGCTGCTTTGAAGGTGTTTTATCCGAATATGATACATCTCACATGCCTCGCACATGCATTTCACCGAGTTGCAGAAATTCTCAGACTTAACTTTTTTTATGTTGACTTTTTAATATAAAATATTAATTTTTTTTTTTAAAGCCTCCTCAGTCTGTAATTACAAGGTGGGGCAATTGGTTAGAAGCAGCCGAATATTACTGCAAGAACTTCGAAAAAAATAAAGTCGTTTTGTCTAAACTAGATTCTGATTCTGCTGCAATAGAAAAAGCCAATGAAGAAGAAATTGCAAAGATGTGGTCAGAAAAAAAGAAATGATGCGTATCGCTAAAATTCATAGTCGCCAAGGTGTGCTAAATAATGAAGAAGAATTTTCACCACCTCATACAGCGAGCTTCAAGTACGCACCTTTGACTTCAGTCTATGTAGATCGATCCTTCAGTAGTTATCAAGTACTAGACAAATAAATCCTTATTCTTCCTGATTCACTAGGTGACTTGAGAGTACACTGGACCGAAATAAATATCTACTACTGTATAATTTATATATTTTTTGATAAGGCCTTATTCTCTGAATTGTAATTATAGTAAACAAGCTAATGATCTTAAAGTCTCACTTTAATAAATCCAACATTTAAGGAATTATTTGTTTGTCAGTGTTTCTTTCCTATTGTTGGTTACATCAAGAACATTGAGATTCCACTGTTACATTAGCCTGTGCTAATTTTGGTTTATCCAGGATAACAAGCATATTTTAATTTGTTAACGCCTAGGGTAAAAGACTAAGTTAGGCGCTTCTTTCAAAGATACCTTAATTGATTTAATTTACTAATGCTATTTATTTGTTCGATTTTGTTTTGATGGTACTTGAATCGTTAATTTTACAAAATGAAGACTTGTATATTTTGCTTCTGGATTGATTAAAAAAAAACTATATTAATCACTAGGGCCCGGATTTATATGTTATAAAAATGGTGAAATATGTACATATATGTGTGGTTATGTTTTTAATAATATGCAAGTAAATGGGAAGAATGTGTAAACTCAAAATCAGCGAAAAATGTGTTATTTATTATTTCAATTTTTTTAGAAGTATGTATATTTATTAAAAATGGAATTATTATGGACCCAAAATTTTATTGTTAAATTGTCGGAAACAACTGTTTGATGAAGAAAGTAGAACTAGATTACTTCAAACTTGGAGTGCCCGCATGGAGGATAAGGACGACTGGTGACGGATTGTGAGGGAGGGATACAGAAAAAAAGAAAGATATTTGTTTCAAATAGTATATTGGTTATCGAAGTTAAAATTGGTTGGAAAAATATAACTATCACTAATATACCCGCAATATTAGAAATATTAATATGAATAACATATGAACGTCAGACATAAAGGTGGTGGTTAGAAAGATGAATGTCCTTTAGGGTATTAAAACCGTGTTTTTTTTTAATACCCTGGAAGGTATAGATAAATATGTGATTTACTTAGATATGTATTTTATATAATAATATTGAAATAACAATAAATAACGAAAAATGAATAAATGAAACGAAATAAAGAATATTAGGCGTTTGTAACTTGAGAATACAAATCACATGATTTATTCTTGTCATCACCATTAACTTAAAATCCTGAAGATAGTTAAGGTCTCCGCCAAATGAACTTCAATCAGCATTGCTCCCCTTCATGCCTTAACAAGCATTAGGTCCCATGATACCATTTATTCCTGTCCGGGTTCACCTTGGCAAGCGTTCCACCTTCTCTCCGATTGCTAGACATTCACTTGCGACATCTACGGTAAACTCGAACGTTTCTACGCCTTCCGTCAACGATAATTGTGAGTAGAGGAATGCATTAATAGGAAATTGCATATTGCATAATTGCAGCATACCCGTAATCCAAAGATAGCCAGATAGAACTTGTTCCCTATGAAGTAATTAAATAATGATAGATAGAATAGAATCATTAAATTTATGAAGCTATTAAATAAACAATATTAAGTCAGTATTCCTTTCTATGGGATGTAATATTTGTTTCTAAAATCGGGTTCTTCTTATTCTTAATAGCAATTAAACTTATCGCTAAATGACGCAATAAATATTTGATTAAGTGGAAAATGACAAATAACAAAATATTGGCCAATAATTAAAAAAGTATTTATGCAGCATATACCTAATTAATGCAGTCGCATTAGCTAACATTTTATACTAACTTGATTATAACTTAAATGGGATAATTAATGTTATTTAAAATAATCATTTTTATTTTTCATCAGGATTGATGCCGTGGAAAATTGACAAACATATTAGTTTCAGATAGTTAAGTAAAATTTATTCCCTGTAATTTATTTATTATATTTAGCTGCTTAGTAATGTGTCACAAAATACACCCTATTTTGTTTTTATTTTACACTTTTGTCATATTTTAAATACCCTGTGATTTTTGAAAATACACATGATGAAGCTTTCTGGCCAGAAATAAATTATGTTACTTTTTCTGTTCATGTTCAATATTCTAAATGATCCAAGTTCCAAAATACTTTCTAAAACAAAAGGTACTTAGAAACTTTATTCTGGGACTAAATCCATTTAGAATAACAAACATGAACAAAAAAAATGAACAAAATATATATCTGGCCCGGAGGTTACATAATATAAATCATAAAGCATATATAAAATCCCAAAAAGTAAATAAAAATAAAAATTATAAAAGGACGAACCCTGACACAATACTAAGCAATTAAAGAGAATAAATTAATGTATAACAACAATTAAGTAAATGAGCTACGATTTATACATGATATACATTAGGCATAATACGTAATATATATCTTCTTCACAAAAAGAACATACTATTCAATAGACTTATACCAACTTTCTGAAAGCTTTGAAAATGTTAAAAAGAAAACCTGATTGTCTGTCTCTGTTTATAATTACTCATATATATTCATCCACTGTAAGTCATGACAAATCTAAGAAAAGGTAGAAAAGCTTATATAGGGAAATTATATATTAAATTTTGGGTAATGGATAACTTGTTGGCCACATATTTTGAAGGAACTATAGCTGGGTTCCAAGCTCAATAAACAAGAAAGAAGTAAATAGTAAATTATGGTACCAACCATTTCAATAGCCTCTAAGCCTTTCATAAAGGCTACGTGAACGTGAAAACGATCAAGGATGTTTAAGGATATCTAAAATAAAAAATATAGTATATACTAAAACATATAATAGTTGACTATCTCCTACTGAGCACTATCGTTAGACAGCCGCTGGAGAAAGTAAGAAGTAGGGAAACAACAGGCTCTTTAGTAGGACTTGGAAGATGACCACTTGAACTGATCAAGAGAAAGGAGATATCAAGTGGAAAGTAGGTGGATTGGTGAACACTACCTTTCGACAACACGCTAAATGAACACTATGGTATACACAACACACTATATCGGGAGCTCATCTAACTCAGTCTCTTCCAAACACCAAAATAGCCCATCACCAAGGTAATCGATTCCCTTCTAAAAGTCAACCATATCCTTCATGATAATTTTATATAAAGAACGTTCAAGACGATAACTTTGGTATTGAATTAAATAAATACGTTTCCTAAACGCTTTATAGCTAGCCATTAAGAAAATAATAACCAACACTGCTATTGGGAAATAATATAACAGTTTAAAAGGCGTTAGGGTTTATTACAAACTTAATTAAAGATTGCTGTAATGGAATGAGATGCTGTAACAAAATGACCGTAACCTGAAATAACAGCATATATAGTGCACATGTGAATTTTGTTGGCAGCAGTTAAATTTTTTTTTTTGGTAAATTTGTGGAGCGATGTAACGGTTATAAATGGAACAATGCTGAATCTACAGTTACCAGTAATTTCATCAGCAAGTCAAATAAACGGCCTATAACATTCGTCAGAAGCAAGCGGAAAAATATCTCACGGAACTTTGACATTAATCATGCTGTCATACAAGACAGAGCCAACAGAACAAACATTTTGAAACATCCCTTTCAGCAGCAAACAACAAGCAAACCTGTATTCGTTCAGACGGCAGAAAGAAAAAGAACTAGAGGAAAAAGTAAGAATACTGAGCTAATAGGAAAGCTCAAGATGCCACCTACACAGCTAAAGCTGAAGCTGGTCCTTAGATTGGCAAAACGAATAAAAAGTAGAAAAAATACTAGAAATTTTATCAGTTTATTATAAAATTTTGCTAAATTTAAGTTATACTTCAGTGCCTTAAGAAATACAATAAACCAAGAATGTATTAGACCATTTTTGGACATTTCAGTACATCAAACGTTTTCATATGAAGCAATGTTGAATCTTCAGTTACCAATAATTTCGATCAAGTTAAATAAGAGTTCTAAAAATTTTAGCAGTTTGTTAAATATGTCTGCTAAACTGAAGATATACTTCACCAGCTTAAAGTACACAATAAACCAAGAATTTATCATGTATAGTATCTGTTTGAAAGGACTTTATCAACTATTACTAAGTTACTCCTTATTGGAAAATAAAATAAAATAGATAATTTTAAAGTAGAGATAAACAACTAACAGTGCCTACCAAATTCCTCCAATAATCATTGGAAAAACAATACAAAATACCTTATAAATATTATAAGAAAAAATAGTAATTTAAGAAGCAAATTAAAAATATAACGGCCAGAATTAAGTCGTTGTTAAAGATTTGAGTTACAACCAGCCTCGATAACTAAGTTGAGAGCAAACCCCAACATGAACATAATGAATATCAGAAGAATGAATAATTATGAGAAATCCCAAAATAATAATATTTCTATCTGAATCGAATATTTTCTTATGCAAAAACAAAAAAATGTTGAAACCTGAGAGAAATCGAAGCCGGAAAGAGATCAAAGAGTAATGACCAAACTTTCAGTAAATCCAGTGGTCTTGACGTGGCGTACGTAGGGATCCCGAACGAGAATTTGATAGTGATTGTTGATTCCAAGATGGCTTAGTATTATTGTCGGAACTTTCCACGGTAATGGTTCAGTAAATTTGGGGAAAACAGATTAACAATGTAATTCTCGAACGAAAATACTTCAGACTAAAAAAAAAGAACGGAACTGAAAAGTATTGAATTCGTTACAATGGTTTTGGACAATTATTATTTTTGGAACAAAAAATTTCATGAGTCACTTGCTGGAGACATTACCACGAAATCCGACAAGGAGACTGAAACGCTTCTGGAGCAGGGATTGATTTACTTCAAAGAGATGAAACACGGTAGGAGTGCCTTCAGTGGGAGGTTTCTCCATCCACGCTTCTAAGTGAATCCCTCTGGGGAGAGCACAAAGACAATATATGCCAAATGGAAATGAATAATTTATTGGATAAATATTTATTACTATTGATTATCTATTAGTTGGTAAATTAGCTGCGATCGCTTTTGTCTGAATAGCTGATATCACAGCTGTAGCAGTAATTTCATAAAGGTTATGAATATTACCTAATTCATGTTATTATTATTATTATTATTATTATAACTATACCTTATTATTATTACTCGGATTAGATGGCTGGATGATATCGAGAAGGACTTAAAGTTGCTGGGAGTACAAGATGGGAGGAAAATAGTGCAACATCGCAGAGATTGGTTGGCTGTGGTGGTGAAGGCCCGGGTTATTGGAGGATCGTAAAGCCAGAATAATAATATTATTTAGATTGTAAAGGTATTTATGCTTCAGCATAAAAAAAACGTATAAACTCAGACAAACACATTTGCTTTAAAAAAAAAAGGAATCTAGCTTTCCAGCAATATATAATGTTATCACCAGGTTACATTAATTTCACTAAAATTATTATTATATTCAGAAGTTGATCGTAATACATCATCAAATAAATTTCAAAAAAATCAGTTTTGGTAGAAAATGGATGTTAATCACTGCGATGAGCTACATACGAGAGATGATTAAAAAATCAGATATTATATTAAAAAAAAAGAAGTTTGAAACCAAAGAAATTAGGCCTTTTCCAGCATTGAGGAATGAGTTAAACAATGTTAGAATCCGTAAGACGTAATATTATTCTAGCAAATACCAAGGAACTTTGCTAATAAACCGGAAGGTTCGGTAACAGCTGTAATACATAATTTTATTATGGCTTTCACTTTTATTTATTATTAACCTTGAATTAGTTATAATTAACTAATAAAATCATAAGGCCAACCTGGCTCTAATACAGTAATCATGGAAATGATGTTAATAGATGTGTACACACGTGTTTGAAATCATATGCGAAGTTCAGAGTCGCATATGCAGAGACACAGATTACTTGGGCCATTTACTAATTTATAAGGATAAGCTACATAAATATATAAATAAATTCTGCCATTAGTCAAAAATAAATATTTCCATTATAGAACCATGAAACTACATTACATCACTGGCATTTCCATTGCTATTAGATCATAATTAAAATATTAGTCATCATACAAAGAATACATAAAGGCCATGATTTAAATACCATGAAATCAATATTGCAAGTTTATTAAATTTAGAAGTGATTACCTTATGCCTGATCAAATGCCAAATTATTAGAACAAAGCAATATGAAAAGCCGATAATTCTTTAATTGTCTTGATTTAATTAAAATAAAATGTGCAGTATTCTTTTCTTCTTGGGCATGATATTTAAAACAGGTATCATGGTTAACAGAGCGAGCAATTTCTCCATTTAGAGAATCAGTCATAAATGAGTTTTTACTATAAGGTGTGAACTTCCACACATTTTAACATTTAGGCTTTCTCTTTAGGTTTTGTGAAGAGTACGAAAATAAAAAATTGCATTCTTAACAAATATATAAAGAGTAGCAGGGAAAACATCGTTTCTAACGAAGAGTATGCCATAAACAATATCTTTTATTAGAACAATTGGCTAGAACATGAAGTATTAAAAGGCATGATAACTTTTTTTAAGCAGACATATACATTAGTATAATGATAACGCAATAATATGTTTAAAAATCAATCGTAATAAATTGTTTCGGCCTGATATAATATTACTTAAAATAGTTAGGTACTAAGATTTTTAAAAAATGCTTACTGTAAACGGAAAATATAAATGTATATTATAAATGGAGAGTTTTTCAACTTAATAGATCTGTTAAAAACTGTAATATGTAAAAATAGGATAGAATATAGAATCTTTTATTATTACATATGATATTATGTATAGTATCATTAAAATAACTAAATGAATATAACAACATGGCCATTAGAACCGATATAGTTGATAGGAAGCCTTTATAATATTAGCCTATCTAGCAAACTATACCAATCAACGATACCGACACTACATAAGTATATCACTGTGCTATAACAAGTCACCTGGAGTGTTTAATCAAAAGACAGAACGGACATGAAGCCCAGTATGTTAAAAATATTTGTTCCACCTTACATATATCTAGTAATTTACCCCTAGCAGAATTTGAAATACTACTTAGGAAGTAATAGAAGACAGAGATATCCTAGCATATGTAAGAACCCAGGCATTGAACGCCTGAATTAATAAAAAAATAAACGAATAGCCTACGGAATTGAAAAGAAACTAAAATACACCTCTACAAACTGCATTAAGGTTTGCACAAAAGATGTTCATTAGTTCAATACAAGGTAAGAAATCTATGGTTCGCAAGCCAACGGTTGTAAAGGGAGGTGGTTATTTCAAGATCAACTGCTAGATTTTCCTCAATTTAAAGCTAACACCTCATAGAGATTGAATCCCGGAAGAGTTCCGAAATGCCTCATTTTCGACTCATGGTTAATAAAAGAATAAATAATTTACAGCTGCCATAGGCAATTTTCCAAATAAATATCCAGCAAAAATAAGTATTCTCGCATTTCACCCTTTTTTCTGAATATCCAAATTCACTGGTTATCAAATGAAGTTAATCGGATGTGGATCCATTACGTAAGATTAGTAACAAAAAATATAAAAGAGAAAGGTTGTATAAATAAATGAAGTAGATGTACCATTAGCTCAAATAATGTACAAAACTACTTTCTTATTCTTAGAAAAAAAATTCGATGTTTGATTCTTTTTAAATCGATTATTCAATTTAGAAATCTAGACTTTAAAGGCTGCCCTTGAATAATATTCTAGGCGGGGGGTGAGGGGGGGGGGGAGAAAGTCTTTCACATGGGAAGAACAGGTTCCGTTCTTCTTCCTGCTTCTCATTAGGGCTATCCAACTAACAACGAGGAACTTCCTTTTGAATATCAACTGAGGTCCAATAGGCTACACTTGTTCGAGACAAGAGTAGAGTCGGGACACCCTCAATGATTAAAAAAAAAATAATAAAGGGCAACTATATATTGAGATCATAATATATAACATGAATTTAAACAATGTGTGTTTAAGTTTAAGCCTGGATAGTGCAGGCTATGAATGTCTATTGATCATGCCAGCAAATTATTATTCACTTGAAATGTGTGAAATGTAGGTTTGTTGGTTTATTCATTGTATGCTGCATTGGGTACTCGAACGAACGGCTATAGTAGGAGTCCTAAATTCTTTCCTACACAGGTCTGGATATTGGCATAGATATCGATGATTGGAATAGGGATCATTAACGAGTAACTGACATCGTACAGTCTTGGGACTTCCATCCACCACGGGATAACCAAGGAGTTTTTAATCCCTTTTAAAAGAGATGTCGCTTGTCTGCGCGAATCCGCGATCTTGGACATACTATGTTTCTGCTTACCACTACGCCACAGGTGATCCCTTTCACCTAAGTATTATTTTTTACGTAGAGAAATAATAGATCTTTAAAAAACAAACTTATTATAAAGATTCCCGATTTCCTAAGGCAATAAAACATTGGCATAATTATACCCATAACAAAAGCAGAATTGGGGTCCAAAACATGTGTGTACTCAGAACAATCGAGCATGTTTTCAAAATGTAAAAAAATATTTCTTTCAAAACTGAGATTACAAATATATATTATTCCTTATCCTATATTTCAAATTTAGTAAAATCCATTGCTCCTAAGAAATTTACGAAACTCACATTTCGCCTATTAAAACTGGGCGTAGAGTCATTACGAGTTCTGAATTGTTTTTAAGTAGTTTTGAAATGTCATGTCCGTTGTAAAAGTAATTATTTCCTCGCTTCTGTAATTGTGGAAGAATCAGTTAGGAAAGTGAGCCGCGAGGTGGACATTCTCCGCTCAGTCTGACCGAGTTACATAATCCGCCGAGCATTCTCGTACATGACTTCATATTGTGCAGCTCTCATTGCTTTTTCCATTTTTTCTTAGGGTATCTGTTCCGTAGGTTGTCTCCTCGAGTTGAGTTACAACAAGTGCTAACTGCATATCTTGTTTATTTTTTTTATTTTTTCCAAAAATGCAACTAATCGTGAGCATTATTAAGCAAAAGTATGTAATTATGGGTGATAGGTAATCATTTCATCAATAAATAAAAGTTTCAACTAACATTTCGAAGTGTAGATGATATATGTTTGTTAAAACGTTCCTTTCTAGATGAACTGATTATCGAGTATACATATTTCCAATAATAACATTCTCTTTTCCATACTACAACAGTTCATGATATTTTTTGAAAATATTAAAAGAGAATGAATGAAAATTTAAAACTTGGTGTGGCTCAACTCGAAGTGTGTGGATCTTACCCAAGACTTATTCATTCATAATTCAACCCATTTGATAGTCAAGGTAAAGCAAAAAAAATTCGAGTCGACCAACTTTTATTACTACAACCAAAAGGGTCTTAAGTATGTGGTAGAAACTATATTAAGTCATGGACAACGGTTGTGATTAGTCCTATATCACGATCAACCCCAATGTTTCCCCCCAATTTAATATACACACTTCATAAAGGCTGGGTGAGTCCCAGGAGGGTCTCAGATCCTGAAGGGCCCATCTCCTGTTGTTAACATATTAAATAAATTACCTGCCACATGCCAACTCAGAACTCTACCACTGAGCTACCGCACCCCAATTGAGTCGACCAAATGTCCAAAAACTTATATTTATATGTTTCCTCTATCGAAAAGGTTTCTAACCTATTATCGATCTAGGGTGCATTAATGATTAGTTACTTGCAAAAATAGCTTTAATGTGATAACTCAAGCATAGACAATTTTACTAAAGCTTGTGTCCCGTAGACAAGTAAATATATTTCATCAAAAATAAGAAGCCTGAGGCAGAAAGGATTGTGGTGCACCGATACCACATTTATTATAAACCGGGGCAGAGGAACGGAGCACATGTTATATAATAATATGTATTCACAGGGGCATCGAAAGTGTTGTGCATCATTCAAAATCTGACACTTCAGAAGTAAGCATGCCACTCCCTTTTACCATGTTGAGCACCAAGTCAGACATTTCCTTTTAGACCTTCGAAAAAATGATTTATTATAAACAAACTAAAACATTAATCGTAAAAAAAACAACACTAATTCCAATTCTTCAAAACTATTGCCCTTCATAACAAGTCAATTTCGGATTACAAGATGTAAACCTTAACTCTATAAAAAAATAAAATAAAAAAAAGTGGTAACATTAGAACCTAACAAGAGTTCAACAACAAGGGTTCAACACGTGGTAGAGATTGTTTTGTTTCTACGGTTGTCAAGGTATCCCCATGTTGAGGGTACCCGCTATTTAGAGGCTGGGTGATCCCCATGGAGCTCTGTAGATCCTAAAAGATTCCTCCCCAACTGTTTGCCACAGCCCGGTTAAGATCCCAGCGCCATGGGAACGGTAACTCAGAGCTCTGCCACTGAGCCTACGAGCTTCATAACCCTATAAAGAATACAGTTAATTCGCCTGAAAAATCTATCTAATATATTTAGCATATAGTAATTATAACTGAAGGGGAAAAAAAGTTCATAATATTTTATAAAATTGTAAATAGCATCTGAAGTAAACGGTATTATAATCTGTAAAATTCTGTTATATTTTTTGTAATAAAAGGCTTTAGTCATTCATTCAATTATAACTGCGTTTGAATTCTAAGAGGAGTGTGAATATTTTTAAAGGTAAATTTATACCAAAGCTAAAATCAAAGTTATAAACACCAAATAGTAATTATACTAATAGGGAGCGGAGTGGCTCAGTGGTAGAACGCTGAATTGCCATGCCGAAGGGGATGGATTCAAATCCGGCTCGCGGGCAGACTTTTATTTAATCTGTCTGCGACTGCAGATAGTTCCTATGGTAACTAAGACCCTCCTGGGGTCTAAGACCCAGCTGGGCTCACCCAGCCTCTATATAGTAGTTACCCAAAATAAGGAGAAAAATCTGGCGACTGAACGTGATCTAGGATAAATCGCCTCCCTTAACAACCACTGCCCAAGAAACAGTACAGTCTCTGAGCCACAGACCCTTCACGATTTGTAATGGTTAATATTCTCCTTAAAACAATTTTTCATCACGTACAAAGGTTTTTATTGTCTATCATACAGTAAAGTACAGTTAGCAAGCCATGAGTCATAGTTGAACTAGTTACTGTACAAACAAGGCAGGGCGATTAGCGATTAGTACATCAGCCCTACATACCTCTAGCACAGCTGTCAATGAACTGAAATAGACTGTAAATTGAAGAAATCTCTGCACACGTGAGCATCTTAAGCTCTGGAAGAAATATGATAGAAGAAAAATATGGCTGACCTAAGGTCAGAAAGAAATGACTTGTGAAAGCAATTCCTGCTCGGACGAGGGGGATCTAAATCCCCAGACTTGTAAAACTAGTTAGACGGTAATGGAAAGTATACTACCGCAGTTGGCAATCACCCTAATAGTTTCATTTCAAAGTATTGTAACTTTCTTACAGTGCCTAGAGCAGTAATAATACTGACAATTGATGAATAGCAATAGCAAGGACAAAGAAGAATATTACATAATATATAAGAGTTCTGAGGGGCAGACCGAAGTGTTGGTAGGAAGATTGTGTTAAGAGTGATTTGACGGATTTAAGGCTCTTAAAAAATATTGAATTTCGTAACAGAAACCCATATAACACAGCCATACCATTGACTCAGTATTATATGTTGTAGGGGAGCGTGGTAGAGCTGACAACAGTAACTGAGTTGCTGTGTCTAATTTCCCAGGTACAAATCCAGATGTGGCGAATAAATTATTTAATCTCTTAACAGCCACGAAATTACTATAGGATCTTAAGACAGCGTCTATGAAGTGAGTACTCTAAAATGGGAGAGGAAAACTAGTGGTTAAGCGTAATCCTAGACCAATTACCTCTCTGCACAATCGTTGTCCTAGAAACTGTACAGCCTCTATCATATACGGAACCCAATTTTTTTTTATTGACTGCTGTAATTAAAAATTCATTCAACATAATTGTAAGAGGCAGTATACAAGCTTCGATGTTACAACGTTGAATAGGTAACAGAATAATTTGTCTGCTAATTTTACGTCCTTCTGTTTTAAGTCCTAAGTTACATCGAAAAGTTGGTACAATAAATAACAATACTGACTACTTATTAGTTTTCAAAGAATGATACTAAAACCTGGATATGTTAAAATAATTTTGTACAAATGGTCCTATTCAATTTTATCTACAATCGAAGTACACGTTGTTTATTGCAATGCATATTAGTAATTAGCAAAAACTTTATTATAGAACTATAAAATTATTGAGAGCATACTCAAAGTTTCTTCTAGTTAGCACAAAACACATCAGCAATTATCAAGAAACAAAATTGGAAGGAAACAAGACCATTCTAGGTCTCCTACTTCTTGAAGGTTATACAACGGATTTAACATGTACCTCAGGCACCTTCCAAGGATGACATTTGATATAAAGCTAATGTATATTATTCTCAATGAAATACTTCAATAAATAGAAATCCGAAATATGACAGGCATTGTTCACAATAGTCACGATATCACCCATACAACTTTTCCTGACCTCCAAAATAGTAATCATTATTGATTGTTCTCGTGATTTTCATTAAATTTCTATAAGAAATCGTGAATCATGAGTATTCATTTTCTTCCTTTAATTCTCTATCAAAGTCCTATTTTACAATAACTATAAAACTTAAATAAGACCAGAGTATTATAGATATGCAATCGATTATCAGCTCTTCAAAAAAACCCCGCAATTATCATATTATATATTAAAGCATCATTAATGGCACTGAATGAAATTGCAGAGAGACAGATGTGTTCTTGAAAATCATTATTTTTTTTTGTGCATATTTATGTATTTTATTGATGATTGATTCGACTTTTAATAAATCCTCCCATACATGGCAATAACTAACAGCAATTCAAATAAAATTAGACCAATTCGTAAGATTGGATATATTGCATAACTATTGAATATTAAACAACTAATATTATATAGCTTATTTGCTGATTCAGACATATCGTCCCTGCCATAGCAAAGTATCGAATGTGAAAAAAAACACAGTTTTCGTTTTCGACTTATAGCAGTTGCTTTAGGATTGATAATTTATATAAAATTCATATAGAGGAATTTATCAATCACAAAAACAATGTAAAACGAATGTCACTGGTTTGACTATAGGCACTAATTTTTATTGAACCTTGAAACCACTTTTTTTTAATTATCCTCAAAAGTACCGATTTTCACATTCGATAGTTAAAAATGGCAGGGACGATATTTACATCGTAACCTCTGAAACAATTAGTTAATAGAATATTGATTAGCAGATTTGTTTTTCTTCAAAACCTAATGATCTGTTCTATCCGATTTTATTTATTTTTAGGTGAAGCTGAAAATGATTGTAACTTGGACGGTCAAATGACAGAACTCCAGAAGTTGAACCTGCTAATTTCATAGATCATATTATTCGGCATACCCATAACCTCATCGTTTGCCCAAAAAAGAAATTTAAAAAAATAAACACAAATTTTGACTGCCTTACATGCATCCGAATTTCCACTCCTTAAAGTTTGCTTTCAATAAACCAAAAGGCACATACATCCTCAAAACCACTCAGGATGAATTTATGGATTTAATTAATCAAAAAATACAGTGATCACAGTTATTTTAAAAAAATTAAGTTTTTTTTTTTAAATCAAAGATTAGTTTTTCTATATCCTCAAAAAAAGCTGCTGTTGAAAATTTTGTTAATAAAATAAAAGGAAACCTGTCTCGTATAGAATTATTGAAATATCTTCATCTTCAACATTAAAAATATCTATCCAGCTTTCATTCTATACTGGCACCATAATGGGCATTTATAAGAACTTCTTTATCCTTGTTTCTACTGCTGACAGTAAGAGTAGATATCAAAGTCTCCATAGATAAGTAGGTGGGCTCTTATATCCAATCACTATCTATAGGCTAATACCTGAGTTAGCCGCTTATGCACTAGAAGAACAACGTGATCCCGCATCTTTAACTTTAAAAAGCTTATTTTGGGCCAAATTCGACCACTTATGCACCCGGGTCTTTAGATATAATATGATATCGTATTCAATCAAGTACCTGATCATATCATTGGTACTCAATTAAAAAATTTTAATTCGATTCGAAGTTCATAACCAGCCTATATAGCAATATCATCATGTCATAAATCTCAGTAACGTTTATTTGCTCAAGCTAGATCAATATTTATTTTGCAATAGAAGATACACATCGCAATCATTCCCTGTGCTATTAAATTCCAACTTGGGATCCGACCAATAGTTTTTTAATCATTGCTTATCGCCAGACAATATCATAGAGAGCGGCATCTGACCGAAGTAGAGTGGATTAATCAGGAAGAGGAGCGCATTATGGTTTATCGATTGCGTTATCCACTATCGATTAATCGATTCAGGTTTATGTAACTTGGGTCATGGGTCAGTCGCACTTCCTCTATTTCTATGAAGCAAGCAGGTGGACTTACTTATCAACTCATAATCTACACAAAGAGCAAGCTGCAACAAAGGCTTACATAAAGCCAATAACCGTTGCATATTTCCATTGGAAACGTCAACTGTCAAACCATAGAGCGTCTTCTTCAGCTGGTTATGTAAGAACGGATACACAAAATTTGAGTGGACAAAATGGCTGGGGGCTCCCACACGCTGAATGCAAAACATGAAAGAAAGAAAAAGAGAAGAAGATAAGGAAAACATAGATTTACAAGCAGGTTGAGCAATTTGAATACAAAAGATACTTCTTATGTTCTTATGAGACTAACTAAACAAAGCAAGGTTGTACGAGTGCAGTTCAAATTATTACTATATAAAAAATCTGTCAAATGAAGCCTGACATCTTAGCACAAGGCCCCACGCCGTTTCGTACATCTAAAATAAAGTTTAGATTCACAATCCGAACCGACAGGTAATAATTCTTAATAGTTAACTTATTATTTTTTTATTGGTAGGTGTTGTTGTAATTTGCCTCAATGTGTTTAATTTACAATGGAGAGTTTCGATTTTTTCAATTACTTCCATTTTTACTAAACAATTTTTTGCCAAGAGAGGGACTTTTAATTATAGATGTTTTTGGTGAGTAGAGGGCTGCTTCGATCAAGAAAATGGGGTTTTTTTTCTGGATGTTGTTCAGTTGGGTCTCAGGATCATATTACTCAGGATATGGGATTAATACTATTACATGAAAATAAATGATTTTATTTCATTAATTGTATCAATAATTAAATAAATAGAAAAGAGTGTTTCAGAACTTGACCGATGCATGTTATGATAACCTTGTATATTAGACCACGAAAAGCAGTAAACATTTAAATCACACAATTTTTAATTTTATGTAATTTTTCAAAATAGATATATAATTTCAACCTCCCCAAAACATTTTAATTAAGGTGAATAATAAAATATAAAAATTCTTTACGATTGTGTACAACTGCTATTCATGTATGTAATCCTAGATTTTCTCTTCCCATCCCTACTAAGATATTGAAAAATAATACTAAATTTTTTAGAGTCTGGAACAATCCCACGATAGTAGAAGAAAGATCTCTTTTTTTACACTTTTACTTCACAAATAACGATAGAAAATACTTCTATGATTAAAACCCCAAAGATTTTTGTAATGCTATTTCAAAAAAGATTTCACAAATAAATAGTAACTATAATGATGTTGAAGAGGTCAGGAGGGTAGAGACATGGAGAACCACAACAGGAAGTCTGCTAAAATATTCAATCAGAAAGTAATTTCAAAAGCAAACAACGAAAGGAGGTAATTATCTGCTAATACTTAGTCGTTATCGACTCCCCATGCAGTTAATGCAAATTAAAAATGACTTAAAGGACAGGATGAGACTGGAACTAAATTAAATACGAACGAAGACCTATAATAAAGACTTAAAAATTATAACAAACGTAAGCATAGTGATTTGTAACTTTAATGTCATATAATCCCCAAGTAGATAAGTATACTTAGTTTAGGCGTTAAAGTTACATTTCCAATTTCATTATTAGAAATATGACGTAGAAGCTATCATAATAAAAAGAAATTGTATTTTATAAAAAAAAATAAAAAAATAACCTGCAACAATAAAACCCAGGAGGGTGTTGGATTTCAGTATATAGTAAATACTGTACTGTTTCTTGGAAAAAACCGCTAAATTTTTTCCCCTTATTCTGTGTACCCATTTTATAGAGGCTGGATGAGTCCATAATCTTCAGCCGCTGACATATTACAAAACCAAAAATTATGCACAGCGAGCGGGATATGAACCCAGGACCTGCGGCACGGTGACTCAGCGCTCTACAACTGAGTCAATCCGCTCCCTAAAGTTATATTATATTTTATTATAATGCAATTGGGAAAAACCACAATGCAAAGCCTTATGTTTCAAAAAATACACCTACTTACCAGTCGACGTTTCGCCTATTCAGGCATTATCAAGACACCAAAAACAAAAAGGGGTTATGTGAATCGCATCTCGAAGAAAAAGGTGCAATACATCCCAACGATCAACAGCCCAAACAGGCTCCAAACATGAGACAGCACACCACCACCAAGACGTTCAGCATACTGTTTGGGCTGTTGATCGTTGGGATGTATTGCACCTTTTTCTTCGAGATGCGATTCACATAACCCCTTTTTGTTTTTGGTGTCTTGATAATGCCTGAATAGGCGAAACGTCGACTGGTAAGTAGGTGTCTTTTTTGAAACATAAGGCTTTGCATTGTGGTTTTTCCCAATTGCATTATAATAAATAATAGTGCTTCTTTTTGAGTTTTTGGCTCTATTTTAGTTATATTATATACATAAGCTAAATTCGAAGTATCCATCTTTAATAATTATAAGTTTTTTTTCTATTTTTAAGGAATAACATTAGGAATGAAATGTTATCTTTCACACAAAAATGTGGTTATAACTACCAGATTTCAAGTGAGGTTAAAAAATTTTCCCTATGCACATTTTTATCCTCACATATTGTTTGGGATAAAAACTGCGTAACAGGATATGGATAGTATCTCCGCCATCTCTTCATTTCGGTAACCAGGAAACAAATGGGAAACCCCAAACCAGAGAAATCCGGAATCACTGGATATACGGGCGTAGTTGCCTGATGATATAGAGTCGGTTGGATCAAATAAGAAATAAATAAAATAATAAATTACATATTGCACCAATAGACCTTCAAAATTCTTAGAAAGTGAAAATATAAAGGTAATATATTTATGATATTGAAGAGCATACATCAACTATTAATTCTCAAATACTAAAAAAGAGTATATTTCTTTCGAAGTTGTAATTAACAAGTAACATAACAAGTAACAAGTAAAGTAACATTCGCTAACGTAGTAATAAACTAACTGGATAACATAGCTTCGATAGATGGCAAAAAAAAAATTTTTAATAATGGGCATCACAAATTTCAAGTTCAGTAAATATATAATGAAATTATGATTTTATGAAGTTACAATAAACCTCAAAGTTATCACTAAATTATTAATGACTCAACGGTTATTAAGCAAAAAGGTTTCAGCCATTTATTTCAGATTTTTTGATCTATGATATGCTAGTTCTGAATAATATACATAAATGTAAACGCCTAAGATTTAAGATGTTTTGTAAATAATGTATAAACGATTGTCTTTGGAGCTAAAAGAAATTAATGGAGGAGAGAAAAATTCAACAATAAAATAATTATCATTTTCAGTCATGCAATAATATAGGGATCCGCAAAAAAAAAATAATAATAATGGTGAAAAAAATGAGAAGGAATTGAAATTGGCATGTGGTCCCAAGTTGGCCAAAACGAAGGGGAAAAAATAAATAACATATATATAAATATACAGTTTCATTATAAAATGGTCAAGCAAAATCACTTGAACACATATCACTAGATCGGACAGGCCCAATACAATGAAATTTTAAATAAATATTTTTTTTTTATATTATACGTGACAGTCAAAAAAATTTTTTTTGACACACTCATATGATTTAGAGCATTATTCTAGTTAGAAATACTAAGGTAATTATCAGTTTATTAATAGTAATATTGGTTTGAATGTGTTTCTTTTTTTATTTTATTTTTTTTATCTAGACTTTATTTTATTATCATTTTTGCATTTATTTCCGTTTATTACCGCATGTATATATTTTTCCACATGTATATATTTTATTACATTCACTTATTTTATTTTGTTTATATCATTTTTTGTTTTGTTATGGAATGGTTGTAGCTACATAGCACCATTGCCCACACGTGGCAGATTGCAATGTTTTTAATAAAGTGTTAAAAAAAAAAAAATAGTAATATAGATTTCCATTAAAGAAGTAATAGATTTTTTTTAAGTCTGCAGAGGCTCAAATATTTATTTTCTTAAAATAAATTAAAAAACTATGAAGGAAAAACGGAGCTAAAATTTTAAGTGCTAGTATGCACAAACAAGTAAGTATCTATATTTTCTCAATCCGATTTCAGCCTTGAAGTACATTATATGCCACTAGTTGATTTTTGCTATGGAAAGGTAGTAAGTGAAAAGGTAATTTTACAGGAGAAGAAAAAACTCTTGACAACTAAAAATGAAAGTTTCAAGTGGAAAATAGTAACTACCATCATTCATAGAAACTAAACCAATCTCAGTTTTGACTAAATCCTCTTTTTATTGGCATGATTAATCCTCCATCTTTTCTATAAAAAAATAAAAAATTATTGTTTTGACCTTTTCCATACAAACGCAACAATTAATTAATTATATAATTTGTAATTAATATCATTATATAATTCCTTAAAGAAAACTAGTTGATTTTTTAATAAGGTACTTTAATGTTCACAAAAATTAATTATTTTAAAATAAAATGTTTTTTTTTTGTTTTGACTTGCTATCATTTCCACGTCAACGCCTCAATTACTATCTATTTCACTAATGATTAAGAAAAGGATAAATTTTCGCTGACTGTAATAAATTATTTTAATAAAGTGTTTTAAAATTCACAAACATTAATTTTTTTTTAAATCATGATGTAATTATAAAGCTAAAACAGTTTTAACGAATCGGCGTTAGTATGTCCAATTTCTGTCTTGAAGTACGACATAGATCTCTTGTTGATCTTTCAACAATTGTTTGATATTACATCCTATCTCATGTTTTTATTTGCAATTGTTTATTTATTCATTCTTTTTAGTTGCTTAAAATTTCATCACAAATTGAACTTCTTTTTTTTTCATTTTAATAAAAATTTTACGAATTGTATTATATAGCCTTCAGTACAGGTGTACGTTCTGTTTCCTTTTCTGATCATGTTTGCATTCTGAAGAGACTATAGAATACCGTCCCTGAACAAAGTTACTTTTCTATTATATTCTAATAATAATTTTAAATTATCGACAGAGCCCTTCAGATAGAGAAGATGACGGCATGAAGGAACAAAGGCGATCAGAACATAAGGGTGGACGGGAGAGTGGGGTACACTTTCTCGTGGCCAGCCCCGTAGAGTTCTTACAGCCAGTTGTGCGGCAAGCTTTGTACCGGGGACACCATGAGGACTATAGTCATACTCTTCTGTACGTACACATTATATATTTTTAAAATTAATTTCATTCAGTTTACAGGATATACTAATTATTTAAATGCTCAAACAGCTTATTTTGAAGTCAATACATTTTTCATTTTATTTTGTTTCAAGCATGCAGCCTAATAAAAGTTATATTTTTAACATAATTTTCAGCCATCTACGTGTTAATTTTTTTAATTATATTTTTGAAAAAAATATTTAACTTAATTTATAAGATATAATTTTTATTTAAGCAGATTATTCTAATTTAATAAAATTATTCAAAATTTAAGACTACCACTGCATAATCGTCCAACTAGCCATATCAGTGGCGTTAAATGAAACAAAGAAACAAACTTAGATACATCCTCACTTCAATGATTTAAATTTACTTAAAATAAATTTCTTAACCTTTCACAAACAATCAATGACATTAAATGTTATTGCATTTACCCAAAGTGTATATTTATTAGTGTGCAATTCATTAGTGTCCAAT
The DNA here is from genome assembly GCA_037127475.1 of Arma custos. Lineage (NCBI taxonomy): Eukaryota > Metazoa > Arthropoda > Insecta > Hemiptera > Pentatomidae > Arma > Arma custos. Next base: position 39,353,847 of record CM073763.1, read on the forward strand.
ATTATAAATCACCAAATAGGATTAAAGATTAATAAATCAATTAGTTATGATTAATGTTTTAATAGTGATATTCAAGGGCTGGTTGGTTCTATTAAAGTCCCGTTGTCAAAAGTAGTAAGTCAATATAAAGAACTTCTATTAATTTTAAAACTTTTTAAACTTTTTTGAGAATTTTTCTAACAAAATATTTTGGGAAGTTTTTTGTTAAATATAAACTTTAAAGAAATATGACGAATTCATTGTATTATTCAAAATGGAAATTATAACTTTAAAACAAATATATTTTTAAAAAAAGAAGCATGGAGTTCTGCTCTGACAAGTTGGACTAATAATATAATAATAATAAAAAAATAAATGACCCATAAGAAAATAGTAAAGCAAATAAAGAATTATTTATTTAGATAATGCTGTGTAATCAGGAATTGCTTATTTAATGACAAGACTTGACATGTTTTAGCTTCCTGGAATGCAAGTAAATCGAAGTTTTGTCTACCCTTAAACTAGCTTTAAGTTGTGCAAAAACTTTTATTTATAACTCAATATCTCTATGACTTTTTTATATTAAAAAATAAAATAAATTGTTAGCCATAAGTTGTGTAAATCGTGAGGCATAAATATCATGCGAACAGAAATACTGAACACAAAAAAATCACGGAAACTGTCGAGTCTTAGTAGTTTCGTCAAGACTCTTCAAAGTCGTAGCCTTGCCCTGGAAACGTCTCAGGACGCCCTAAATTAACTAAATTCATTTTATATACTGTCAATAATAATCACTTTAATAAATAATTAATAACAATTAGTCCAAAGGCTTTATAATTTTACAAGGATTTGGGGAACTTTATAATACTCTCAAATTATCATTTTTTAATTGGAGTTTACCTCTTATTATTTCTACAACAGATAAAACTTTCTTTTTCTTTTTTTTATTTAAAAATAAATAAATAGAAATAACTTGAATTAGACTGATGAAATCCAAGAATGCTGTTAGAAAAAATGAGTGGAGGTAAAGAAAGGTAATACAAAATATATAAGTTACATGAGAAAAATAATTGAGGCGTTCAGGATAAAAAGCGCATAGCTCCAAATATCAAATTTGACTTTTTCCCAAGTTAACTCAAGCAACGCTTATGCTCCCCAAACTTTAACAAGATTTAACTAGCAAAAATAAAAAAAAAGTAAACTTTCGAAATATGGAGTTGTACACTTTTGATCCCGAATAACTCAATTATAAAAACTCATTTTCTTCACAATGACTACAATTTTTTTAAAAATTTTAATAAAGTAATGAAATTAACAATAATCATTCCATTAAATATATATATACAAACATCCATCTAGCTATACCGGCTTCCAAACTATTTACCTTTTCTATATCCTAATTAGCACTTTAAAATCAAAGTAATTAAAATTAAATAAAACGACGTTTTTGGTACAATTCTGTCTTATTTATCTAAACAGGCTCTATTCTTTTAATCATTTGGTTTGGAATTACGATGTGATTGAACAAAAGTAAAGTTTATGCTCTTCTGTGGGCGATGTATTTATGTCCAATAGTAAAATAACTAGACAATATTATGGGTTAATAAGACAATTAATTAGTATAAAAATAAGTCAATTTATCTAAGGGAAAAATATACTTCTGCTACCGAAGAGAAAAAATACATTAAAAAATTGTATTGTTGGAAAACGAAGATGATCGTTAAGATATTCTTATTAGAACGTAAGGGATAAGAGACAGAGGGCAAGGTATTAATGTGATGATCATCGTTGAAGGATTGCCTAACCGCCAAACGGAATGATGAGCCCACTTCTCCACTACGATTAACAGTAATTGTAGCAAAAGGTCATCGATCCGAAACCGGTCCAAGATTTACGATATGTCAAGAGTTCACTAAAGTGAGGAAGTCAAATTAATTCCAATCTCATGTTAAAACTCCTATTATTGTAATAACCTAACTAAGAATCAGAACTTCGCGAATCATCTACATAACTCCGGTAACTATCTGAATCCTTTAACTTACCACAAAAATCTAGTACCATTTCCTGAACTATAGTCGTCAACCTGAACAACATATTATATCTGTAACCAATCTCAGTAAACCAAAATACTAAATGCTCTTTAAAATGCACAAATGCATCCATGGAGACCAAAATACACAACTAAGCTTTACTCATAGCGATCAAGAAATAAATTTCGCTTACGGATATAAAAAAAAATCATAATTTCGGCAAACGACGGACATACATGCAGACATATCTTTTCCTACATAATGGCAATAGTTATTTTATAATACCAACGTATAATAATAATCTTCGGGGATATCTAAAGAGGTCTTAATGATGTATGTGGTCTGAAGTCAGTTCAGGATCTAAAAGCATTTAAAAATGTCTGAATCCTTAACAATTTATAAGTAAATATATCACAAACAATAACATTTTGCATTTTAATATGAATACAATAGCAAAGAGTACTGTTTTAAAACAAGAAAAATGTGTTTTGTGTTACAATAATAGGTTTACACCTAATTGTTATAATTAATCATTAAATTGTTCGGCCAGTAGTAATGTAAGGCAGTGAAACGTGTACTCTGACCGAGGAAAACAGAAGATCTTTTCAGGTTTGGGAGAGAAGAGTCCTGAGAAAAATCTTTGGATCTGTCAAAGAAGAGCACAGTTGGAGGATCAGAAGCAATGCCGAATTGACGGAACTGTATAGTGAGCCGAATATCATCTTAATGTATTATATTAGTATTAATGGTATTAAAAAGAGCAGGCTAAGATGGTTGGGGCACGTGGAAAAAATGGAGCCCTACAGGCTGCATAAAATGTTGTTAAATGGTGCACCGGGAGGATAAAGAAAAAGGGGCAGACCCAGACTTGGGTGAATGGATGATTTGGAGGAATATTTGAGAAGGATTGGGGTAAGAAATTGGCGGAGCCTCGCTGGAGACGAGAAGAATGCTTAAGAAATGAGGCAGAGGCCCAACTCCTACAAGAACTTCAGCGCCCAAAACTCAGTGAGTGAGTGAGATATACGTTAAAATAATCCTACATTTCAATCAGAAATACTAGACGACGCAGAACTAAATCGACAATGAAACTCAAATTAAAAATCCTCAATTTAGTAATAATAGTAAAAGGCTTAGCGAAAGCGATGACTCGAGCCGATAACACCAATATCTGCATTACAAAGTTCCATCCACGGATTACAGCCCAAATCCAAATCCGTAAAACACCCTTTACGCAATCCTCCAACCTACGCCTCGGACGTTTACCACCCGCCTCAGTTCTTTTTAACTTTTTAGAAACTCGTTCCTTACGAAGCACAAACAACTTTACAAGCTCGTCTCAATTTTCTCTAAGCTTGTAATTCAATTTTATTAACCGGATTCATACTTAAAAATACCAGCATTGTATTATATAATCTACAAAATTCTAAAGCGAAACCATCCTTTCTCAGACCGAATGTTCAACGGAATACCTTACTTTCAAATATACTCATTTAATTATTATGCATTTTAATAACATATGTTTACAACTGTTCAATTTTAACATACAATTTTCAAAGAAAGAAATATTAAACAACTGGGCATTGTAGAAGGCGTGGAAAAGAGCAAGAACCGCGCCCATGCGAAGGTCGTTAAGGGTTGTCTCGCTCCCATGGATTCCGAGTCCGGGTTATTAGTCTAACTTCTGTTTTATTTCTTGTTCTGTTTTATTTTTTATTCCACTCGAACTGTTAAGCCTGAAAATAAATTTGGGAAGGAAAACTTCGCCTAGAAACGTGAGCGTTACTCTCTGAACTAATTGCAACGTTTAGTAGTCTTCGCAAAATTGAGAACTAAGGTCCTGAACGTATTTATATCCAGAATTACCAGATCAAACAAATTTATTTTACAATGGATAAGTCTTATAAATCAGCTCAGAAGACACAACAAAAAAGTAAAGGTGTATCAAATGCTAGGAGAATTCGAAATAAACGCATCAACGTTTCGTTAACATTATTACTTTAACGCTAATGCTTTATCTCAGTGAATAAGGAGACAATTCTAAGAATGTGTATGCCCATTTATTACTCTACTCTAGTAATTAGCAAGTAATAAACCAAAGATCCCCACTGTTGTAGTTACAATTTTTTTTTCATTTTGGACACAGCGAGTGGATTCCAAAAAGTACTAAATTTCGGATTCGAATTCCGATCGGTTATTATAACTAACTTTGACATTTGAAATAATAACATATTAATCCACCAATTATTTTTTAATTGATAAAATTGAATTTGTTTTATATGAAGAAAATATCTTGCAACATCCAGAACTCATGAAAATGGCCGACGACCTGACGATGACTTAATTTCTAATTTAAGATCATTCGTCAAATAAAGGTAGAAAATAACCTCTTAAAGTATAAACAGTTTAAATTACTTAATCAGAGGCACGGATATTTGATTGAGAGAGATGCACCACCAAAGTGCGGAAGTTGCAGAGTGCAACTATCACCTACATCTTGGAAGACTGCCCTGTATAAAACATATTTTAATGGCTAGGGGATTGATAGGAAAACCCCGACTATCCTGGGCGATAACACGACAAATATAGACAAAGTGATAACCTTTCTTAAACAAAATAATATGTTCAGTAAAATATAATAATTATAGGTTAAATGGAAATGAAAGTTAAACCAAAAGAATAATAATGAAATCAATATTGAACCAAAAGAAGAAAGACGCTGATGACCATAGATGTTGTGCGTCAATAATCAACAAAACCTAACCTAACCTTAAACAGAGGCAAATATGTTCAAAAATAATATAAATATAAAAATAAAATAAATATTGAAAATTACTCTTTAAAGCAAACTTTTTTCTTCATCTTAAGATATTTGTTTCATTTACTTACATATTTTGAAGGAAACTTCTTCGAACTAAGAGAGTTTCAATTATTTTAATATTCACATAGATCAAATCAGGGTCAAAAGTGAATAACTACAAATTTCAAAAAATATCTTTTTCATATTTTTATCTGGTACAGTCAAACGATGCTTCATGCCCCAGAAACTTCAGGTTCAGAAAAAAAACATAAGAAATAAGGCGGCAAAATTCGTGTAAGAAAATTGTACAACAGTTCCCCACTACCTCTATTTTTCTTTCGCATCTTCGAAAAATTCCCGAAACAAATTCCATTAAAGATTAATTCCGGAAATAACAAAAAATTAACAAAATGAACTAACATTAAAATACAGACTATTTATAATCTACCTATGCTAAAAAACGTTTCGCCTTCAACCTTGACAGACCTACAACCTGACAAAGACCAATAACGGAAACCATTGAACCAAACCACACCCTAACACCTCCAGGGGGCCGCAAACTTTATTTTGTTTTTGGATCTCTAAAGTTCACGTAACTGCTTCCCTGTCTGCAATATTTTTTTAAAAATCCTTTGTGAGGAACTACATAACAATTTTTTTTTTCTGATTGCTTAACACACCCTGGTCCAGAAAACCTCAAAAATGCAATTGTTTATGATAAAAAATATATATTTTACAAAATATACCAAAATTTAGAACTAGAAAAAGATTATTTCAAACATGAATAATATTTTATTCAATAATTAAATATATCTGAGAAGACGGCAATATGGAAAATTACTTCGCTCGCACAAATTCAACAATCGTAGGATTTTAAGTAAATAGAACATGACACCGCTAGTTTTGCTTAAGCTATAACAAAAGAGGGAATATATTGTTGTTCCAAGAATAGTAAACTTTTAATAAGCAAACAAATAATAGCATAAATTGGTTGAGTATCTTGAAATATTACTGAAATTATTCAACAAATCAATGGATTCATAGCAAAAAATGACATGGAGCTAATAATGGTGGTGAAACCGTTACACTTTTGAAAGTGAATGAAGCCCTCTTAATTTTTGTCAATATCTAAATTGGTCGGGGTGTCGTCGAAATATCAATTCTTGATCATAAAAACAATAATTTCAGCCCAACATGGGAGCAATAAACCAGAGCTTGTTGATTCAAAAAGATGTCAGACAAACAGTTCTGACAAACTATACCTCCATTATGCAAAATTTAAAAGAATAAATAATTTTTAAAAACGTTGAAGAAATTGGTCCGGGTAGAGGTCACTGAAAGAATTTCTCGTGTAATTTGATAAAATCTTCATTGATAGCCAAATCTCAAGTTACACGAGAAATTCATTCAGTGACCTCTACCCGAACCAATTTCTTCAACATACATTATCAAGGTCAACAATTATCATTCAATTTTTAAAAACGTTAAAGACGATAACCAAAGCACCATGTCAATAACAAAACTTTGCCTACCGACTTAAAAATACAAGCGGTTGACGAAAACATGCGAACATACTAGAAACGCTAACAAGAAAAGTACACGGACAACCAAACCCATTGATAAAACAAATGGCCACTACTCCCATGCCTGAAAACACTAGGAGGAGACTAAAAAGAACGTGGATGAGGGATCTATTAGACTATAGATAATTAAGATACTATAGAAAATTAAATCAAGCCAATGCAGAGCTACCGCTGGACACTGTTCTTCATCATGCCGTTCATCTCATTCTGTATTATGTTGATGTCAGCCATCTTCTGATTATAGCTGATTGTCAATTATTTGTATTTGACAGGTGTGGATAAAAATATAACGAGAAAAAAAAAATAAATAGTAGTTTGAAAATATTATTTAATCAATATGCAAACTGTTAAAAGAGGTCTTAAAAACAAATATTTATAAACATTTCTAGTTAAGATTAGAGCGTTCTAAAAGCAAAATAGTGGCGTAAGAAAAGTGCACCGCACGAAGCACAAGAACTTAGCATGCTACTGTGTAAAGTCTTGATACAGAATCACCAAAACATGCAAAGTCGTTGAATAAGAGCCTGCATGTACCGTTAGATAACATGATTACCAGGCTTACGTTTCAATACAAACAACGCAAAAGACGAAAGCATGAATGATAATTCATGGCTCGTATGGCAAGCTGACAAAGGAAGCACACGCCTTGGAGAACTTACCTAACAGCCACACGGCTGCCTCCCCACAACAGAACAATAAATTGCAAAACTACTTAATTAGGATATAGCATGAACAATCTTATTCGTTCATCTCATCAACATAAAAACACTATCGGTGAATGTCCCGCTTCTTGAATTGCGAAATATCATTCAACGTCTTGCTACTTGGGAGGTCCATTTAACCATTGACCATAAAGAAATCTATCTTCATAAATAAAAACCTACTAAGTGTATGAATATGTATAAGAAATCTAAAGCAGCCGTAAATGTAAAAGATAATTTTACTCTATCAATGTATAATGTGTAATTTTACTCTTGTTGTGTTGATAAACTATACATATAATTTTCATAAAGTTAATAGAAATTAATGAGGTTAAATTGGGTGTCGATTCCTGTATTTCAGTTGTATTTTCCTCTGTCTGTTAGGATTTTGGGGCACTGAATTATTAAAAGCTATAAGTGATGATAAAATCGTTCCCCGACTACCACTGAGCATCCCTTAGGCTCGATTCACAAGTATACGGTTTGGTTCGTTCGGTGCGTATTCAATTTGTTTTCGGTAGCCGCCTGACAAATGTGAAACGCTGATACGGTTTGTGTTCGGTACCTAATAGAAAACTGATAGAACCGAAAGCCCCCTCTACACAAATCGAAAAATTGACACAAAATTTGTTTTCGAGCTCCCTTAACTTCGGAAAAGTGATATAAAATGCACCAAACTCCACCCTGTTGGTGAGGATAAAGTTCACCCAGAAGTCTATTATTCCTCTTTCGTTTTTTGTTTCTTCTGTAGAGAAACAACATAACAATAGTTTGTCTTCTCTCGATAGTGAGCATTGTTGACATAGTGGGCGACTGCGTATTCTATAATTCGGTTGTGAAACCTGATACTAACCGAGTGTGTGTGAAGAGTTTTCATCCGAACCAAACCGTGTAAGTGTGAAACGAGCCTTAAGGAAACGCTAAATAAACTTATTAAAAGCCGAAGATCAACAGAGCTGATAAGCACCAGATCTTATCTCCTGAAGGGATCAAAACTATGCTCCCCAACTTTAACCTTTCGTTCATTTATAGAGCGCTAAGTTACTATGCCGAAGGGTCTAGGCTCAAATCCGGCAGTGGCAGACAAATTATTTAGAATGTTTTCAGCCAGCTTAAATAAAGTTCTTACGCATAATTAGAGGGAAAAAATGGCAGTAGAATGTGATCTCAGACAAGTCACCTGCACAGAACTGTTATGAAAGAAACATTACAGTCTCTAAAATGCACTGAACACAAGACTCTTCAGGAGTTGTAGTGGTTCAGATTTGCGTTTCGGATTTTTTAATCAATTTAACTTCTGATTTTGATTTTAAATTTAATAAGTAACAACTACATTTTTTTCTTAGATTATGAGCTATTTTATAAGGATAATCCGGAATTTTGCATGTTTATAACATTAATATTTAAATGCAGACCAAATAGATAAAAAACGGATGAATAATAACAACAAAAAACAAATACAAGCTTAACAAAAAAAATACTAATATGACAAAAATAACAAACAAATTATTGTTTTAATTAAAATAAAGTAAAAACACAATCTCGTTTAAATTGCGCTCAAAAGCAAACGGAATTCGAAATAATGCCATGTTAATTAAAGTGGATATTGTTTTATTTTTAAAAATTAATAGTTCTTTCTTTTTTATAATGTGTTTAATTGATAGGTGACTGATATGATATATGAAAGAAACAAAACAATTTCCTTTGCCCATTCTTTCTCCTTCAACAGATCGACGCCGCCAGAAAAAAAAAAAAAAAAAAAACGAATTAACATAATGGACGCGATCACACATCATTATTGTGAACGTCATACCATTGTCATACCAACTTCGCATTACACTTGAAGCGGTTTCATTCAGTCACACAATGAGATCCATTAACCAAAAAGACTACAATGAACATTACATCTTTGATAGTAGTGACGAATGTATATTCTTCAATTAGTCGAATACCGAAATCATAACGAAAAAATTAATTATTTATGTAATATGTAATAACCATATACATCAATTTTATGAATCTTTTTTTTTTTTAAGAGAATCAAGATAAGAATTAAGACTGTTTATTTTAAGAAAAACACTGTCATTCAAGGACAGGGAATTCCATCCTGGACCAGGACTTGTGAACAATAAAAGATCTATGATACAGTCATGAAATATTTATTTATGGATTATTCCCTAGATATACCAGATAATAGTGACAGTTAACAAATGATTAATTATGCTTGAAAGGTCAAACTAAAAAGGGTGATCCGATCCTAGAGGCAATGACCTGGGAGAAAGACTAATAATTTAAAGGATAGAAAATTAATAATGGTTAATTGTAAAAGTTTAAATCAGAAATAATATTAAGAATAAAGTATCTACCGTTCTCTTGCTTAAATGGAATAAAATTCCCACAAAAGGCGAACTCCATTACAGTTCTGGTACCTTAAAGTTATCCAGTCAGATTTCTTAGCAAAAGTTATCGAGAAGGCTTTGTTTGATTCTTACGTCTTGAGAGCAAGTATTATCGAATCGCTGAGAACGTCTTAATTTCACCAAAGAAATCGATGAAAACTTCAAATGAAAATGAATGTTTTTTTTCTATATATTATTGGAAGTATAGTTTTTATTTGAGGATGTGAGGAACCATGTGAGGCAATAGAATAATTTTATTCAAAAAACATAAATTTATGAAAAAAAGTAACTAATTAAGTCTCATTATTATCTGAGTAGGTTAGAAGCCAGAATGTTTTATAATAATAATCATAATAATTTTGTGAAAACGTTTTTTAATGTTGGAATATTGAGATAAATCCTTTTCAAAAAGTTTTTCAAATTTAAATTATGACTCAAATGTATCTCCCTTAAATATTATTTTTAATAAACATTTTATTTTCATCAACGAAATTTGACCATATTTGAATCTATCTTTTCAACAGAAATACTTCTCGTCCATTAAACTGGACCAATAATAACGGAATTAATTGTTTCATAATAAATAAAAAGTAAACAGTTGAATAAAACATCAGACTTCGTTAGTTTCATTAGTAATATATTTATTTTTAAAGACAAGCATATGAAATTTCGAATATTTAACCCACTCATTTCTCGAATGATAGAAAAGAAAGGCTAACGTGTAAATCTTAAATAGTAATTAATTAATTTATATATTATAATTAATAAATAAGAAACATGAATTTTTATTTTTAGTAATTGAGGGCTAAGATATCTATCACAAGAAAGAAAACTTAATATACAATTTTGTTTAGTTATGTTAAGTATTTGTAAGGTAAAATATACAAAATATATTTTGATTAATTTACTTCTATTTTATTAATTTACTTCTAATCGATAAAAGTATATTACTGCTATCTATCTATATATATATATATATATATGGATTACAATAAATCAAACTAGGATCTTGGATAAAATATTGAGATATAAATTATACTAACAGGTCAATTCAATTAACAAATTAAGATATTATCACGAACCACCAAAATTACTGACTCAACATTACCTCTGAATATTAAAATATTAAAAAACAAACAAAAGGGAAATGAAACTAGTGGACATCAAAAAAGTTAAACACGGGTTACATGAATACTACGTGGCATTGTATAACCTGAAGTGAAACAGCGGAACAAACTAAATACATACCAATCCTATGTACGCTGGTCGGCTTAATATTCTATGAGCACTTCTTCAGCTGACAAACAGATTGCTACCCAGAAATAACAAAAGAAAAAGAGAACATAAAGTTATAAGATCTTAATTCAATGGAGAAAGACAGACAGAAAATTACATGTCCGACATTGGCAATTTCAAGTTTGAGAAAAGTCTGATAGGTAGCAATTTGAAGGGATCGATAATGAGGGAAATCGATAGCAAGCAACAGGTCGATTGGAAACCTTAACGGAACAGTGAAAGTCAACGTCATATCTAAGTAGCAATTCCCAAGATATCTTCATATTTTTGACAGCTCAAGTAGTAAAGTGGTTCTAGGGTCTTGTATGGATATGGAACGAATTTGTAGTGGAGTTGCATAGTGGATAAGGATCGAGTTCGAAATAATTTATTCCATCTGTTATATTAATTGAGAATCCATAACAGATATGGGAAGTAGTGCGGCACACTTCACAATCAGGCCCTAAAACAAACTGTTGGATTAGTGTCGAGGTTCTAGGATTTAGGCCTAAGGATACAAATGAAGAAAAGGTAAAAAAAAAAATATACAAACCAAGTTGTAATACTTTTTCCAAGTGCCAAACCGATCTTTTCTTGTTCAACGTAACGAAACACCAACTCAAATGAATTAATAAAGCTTATTGTTGAGCCGCAAAAAAAAAATAAAAGAAAATTTCGGTAACTTCTTTACAAAAAATAAAATAAAACTGAGAAAAGGTTCCATGGTATTAATCCATAAGTTAACAATAGGCCCTACTCCGATAAGTATGAATCAACAATCAACAATAATACTAACAACAATACAAAAATTACTGCTGAACCGTAATTTATTAATAGATAGACCTTTAATTTTTTTTATAAGGACCTATCCTATATAAATAAATAAATCGGTTGAAGAGAGAGATACGGAACCCTGGATAGGTCATGGAGAGCCCAGCGGGAAAAAAAATATTCTGCCGCATATTCATTTCCAGAAGTCTTTCCATGACATTTTATCACCAATGACACAACACCTATTGTGTACAGTTCTATTATTTAAAAAAATATGAACATAATAAATCTTATAAAATATCACAACTCTACAGAGAGTCCGAACAACATTTGTTGCATAGAATTAATTCTTAATACACATACGAGGTGATTGGTGAATCGTAAACGAAGCATGACTTAATGGTTTGGTGCTGTCGACAAGAATTCGTCCGACTACCGACTGAAGCGGCAGGTGCAAATATAATTAAACTATTTCGATATATACAAAATTTGTGTGATGATGAAGAAAATAATATGAAAGTCCCATGGCGGAGCCTCCAGTTAACATGACGGGAACCAATGGCATTGGAACAATGAGAGAACTGCGGGATTTTCACACAAACCTCGGCGAAGGACAACTCAAGGAGTAACGTTTCAAAGGACCAGAGCTTCGCAAGAGTTGCGTCAAACTGGAAGTCCCGCGATCCCAATGTCGTTACATAACCAGGCAAGGTTCAACATGGAATACATAGTACATTAATGTGCATCGTAAAGGCGGAGAAATGGAGTTAACTCGCTAAAACCTAAGATTACCGGTTTCGGCAAAGAAAGCGTGTTTCATGAAGTATAAGTTCCTTGCATAAACTTATAATTTATGCAAAGAAGTACTAAGAAGAATATTAGAAAGGATATAGCCAAATTTAAGCCATGAAAATTCAAAGTATGATCATAAGAATATGTTTTTTATCGATAAAGATTTTAACAAGCATAGAGAAGTAAAGTCTGCGGAGAATACTCTGATAACCTGAAGAATTTTTGGACGGCATTTAGCAAAAATTTGTTTTGAATTAGTTCATAATATTTCAATAAAAAAGAACCATCATTTGGAAGCAAAAAAAATATTGGAAATAAAATACGACGTTTCTATGCCATAAAAAGAGATAAGCACTTAATACTTCCATTAAAACAGGGTTTTTTCTGTACAATAAAATTACGTAAAGGTAAAGGCAATAATGAGAGAAAACCAATTTGAAAAAATTTAAATTTTTCGATGACATAGTTTACTGAACGGAGTTAGCTCGAAACATGTGAAATTAAGATCGGTTTCTTTCTGAATAACACGAAGTCGAATTTATCCTTTCTACCTAAATGCAAAACGATTAGAAGGTTAACCCCCCCCCAAAAAAAACAGCAACTGTATAATAATTACAATAATAATTCATAGCTCAAACATTCAAAAGTAAATTAATTGATAATAGACGTTTCGGATCACTTTGTCTATGTTTACGTTTTTCTCCCTTTTTACTGCAATATCCCCTCCTGTTTACCCTTTTTTATAATACTTCATAAAATTAAATTAAGCGTCTGACCAAAAACTAAATATGCGGTTCGAAACGACAATCATAAATTCTACGGAAAAAGAATGTCTGAAATTTTAAGGTTATCAGAACTAATCAGAGATATATATAAAGATTGATAATCTGGTTCCATTAGAGTACCAAAACATCCAGATAGCCGATTTTAAACCCAAATATAGAATTTCATTCAAATATTACAGACCTGGTATTAAAAAAGCAAGATTACGATGGTACACAGAATGGATAAGAAAGGTCTCTAAAGCTGACCATGGAGGAACGTCCAGAAGGCTGGCCTATAATGCGATGGCTGGACGATGTGGAGAAGAGCAGCGGAAGATCGGTCAAAGCGGAGAAAAATCGTCGAGGAGGCCAAGGCCTTCCATGGACCATAGCACCGTGTGATGATGATGCTTCAAATAATACAAGATTTTTATAACAAATAAAATACTTAAACAAACAAGGTTTTTGCGATTATGACAAAGTATAAGGAAGAAAAACAATTTGCTGTATCCAATTTATAGAAAAAAATGTTCAATTACACAGGTTTTTTCAGTAATAATTGGATAACTCATGAGGCCTAGATTACTTTCACTTTTTGATTCCTCAACATCCACCAATGAGACTGGAAAATCCAAATTTAATGAAAGAACCTAAATTAATATAGCCTTAGGTAACAGTAATTTTCTTAGATAACTCCTAGTTTGAAGAGGTACAGCATCCAAACGGGCCTATTCTACGATCTAATGATGGGCAAGGGTTGCTTAGGTGGTTTTTAGACCTTAAAGGCTTATTAATAGGAGAGTAAAATTGCTTTAAGGCTGGACGCTCCACAATTCAATGGAATTTTAATCAAAATTTTTTTTGTTGATAAACTAATGCAAAGAATATTTAAGAAAACGAGAAATAAAAAGCTGAAAAAACGCACCAAGAAAATTGACTGTAAAATAGCAATAAAATGGAAAAAAATCAATGCAATCATAAACGACTTAACAACGTCAATGTCACATACCCAAGACTGATTTATTAATTTACAATCATCGCAATGACATGAAGTGGTATTTTTCCATTGAAATTTTCTTTTGGCTGAAACAAATCATCTTTATTCATCATAATAAAACTTGTTCATCATACAAACCTTGCATATCGTCGCTGTCAAAACAATACCGCCTATGTACAACTTTTGATCATAATGAGTTAGTAACTGTAACGCATTCTACAGGTTGAATTACACAATATCAAACAAAGTTTTCAAGGTCAATCGCAAGGCAGTGCTATAATTAGCAATTGAAAGATAACCGATATACATAAGATAATATAAGATATGGCACGATTTTTTTTTCCTCTCCTGTAAAATAACCCAAAGTGTAGATAGTATAGGCGGTATTGTTTTGACAGCTACGATATGTTTCCTTTAGCTGAGATACGAGTATATCAAGCTGGTGCTATGTTAAGTACTCGTTAAAATATCTATATCCTAATTACACTTAGTGGTCCCACTGGATTAGCCATCACAGCATTAAGTGTTATTAGATGAAACAAACACTCTACTAATCGTTACACCTATTTTCCTTAGATTAACTAATGCAGGTAAATATCTTTGAAGCCCAGTTCGATATTTCAAAAAGAAACCTTTATGAATCCATAAGCCTCTGTACAACAAAGGTTGAGAACGAAAATCCTTTGCGTTATGTTCAATCAATACTCATCGGTGGTGAACACAACATTACTATTTAATAGAACTGTCAAGAGCACCCTGAGAGCGTGATGTTCAACCGATTGCAATGAATTGTTAAATTGGCAACTCACGCAATTGATTTCAACGTAAACTAGTTTCATTATAGCAACTCACCTTCGTTGAAACGAGGTGGTTGCTTGTCCAGCAACACTTTTCATAACAATCTCTACTGTAGGGAATGTCTCCCTCCGGCCTCGGAATGTCTGACATCCTGAAGGAGGTAAGTCCTCTAACTACTGCAGAAGAAGAACGCATAGGATCGGGAATAATTAACTCATTAGCTCATTAGCCAACGGAGAAGATAAGAGATCCGACTTGCACAACCATTGCCTCTCGGGCTCCTCCCGGCCTCGGGCTTTACGTCACGCCGGCCTTGCTATACTTTTACTCTATCCTTCCTTTATGGCAGCTTTAACAGGACGAAAAAAAAATGTAGAGAAGGAGGGGGGGGAGTAATTGCAAGCAGAAAGAGAACGTCTGAAAGGTCAGAGTAAAACATAAGTTTCGAGAAAAAAAAATTCTAAAACGAGAATAGAGCTCGAAAAAAATTAATCAATACTAAAAAGGCCTAGGCTAACAGCATATGCCAAAACACGATTTTTAAAAAAATATATTTTTAAAAGAATTCACCGTTTATACTCAAATTACTCAGGATAAATTCACAATAAATCAATTCACCAATGCAGGACGTTTTCCAAAATCATACTTATAATATACCAAACAAAAAACCTCATACCACTAAAACCAATAAGGGTTTTGCGTTCAGTACATCGTAGAGACTATACTATTTTTGAAAAGCACAGCACCCAGCGCTCTGTCCACTGAGCTTCCCCACTGATGTACTATAAAGAATATGTACTATAAAAGTTCATACGTTGTAAGATTCACACGAGAATCCAAAACTTTAACTGTTAAAATATATAAGACTAAGATTAAAAAATAATTAATTTATTTACACATAACCAGTATTACGTGCATTAATGAAAGCAGAGATATTGTTAACCCAAAAGATTTAAATTAATTTAAATAAATAAAAAACCTGTAACACCATCTTAGTTTTAGTATAATAATCCTTTGCATAACTTGTTCAAATAACAAATAAAATTACAAGACATTTATTTCCACCACCATTTGCAAAAACACGCCTGAGATCATAAGCTTCGTTTTCTCTTAATGATACTGCGTTTTATGTTTCATGATCTATCCATTTAAATCGATGGTAGAGAAAGTAACTGCTACATTCCTCGCTTTTTTTCTTCTTTTTTTTCTTTAGTGCTTAAGCAAACGACCAAAACATTTCCTTTCATAACGCCAGAAATTTCGTCGACTATACAAAAATATCTAGGTTTTTTTTTTTAAGATTTGAGTTTTGTTCTAAGATTTTTTTTATACCACAGTCCAATCAAAATAATATCACACACGACACGAAGTGATGTTTGAAAGCTCATAGAGCGAAAGTAGATTATCAACATTTTTTCTTTTCATCGCGAATGTCGCATGAGTTTGAAACTTTTCAATTGGTCCAGTCAATCCGTTACATCATCTTTCCTTTCCGTGCTTTTTGTCAAAGCATGACTTTTAATTTAGTACAGAATTTATGGCTTATAACAACTACATAAATACAACTATAAAATGAAAAAGAAATAAACGAACAGATGTCTCCATCTCCCATCCAAGAAAAGCATGGCAAAAGGTAAACGATATTGGATAAAATAAAGGAGTTTTTCTGAAATAATTTATTTCCATTTTATATTTTGCATATTTCGGATTAAAAATCTAATTTAAGAATAAGCATTTTGGAAATTTTATTAATGCACTTAATGAAATTAAAATATTAAAATTATTATTTCAATAAGACTTTATAGTAATGATTTTAAATATGTTATTTCACAATAACGCAAAATGATTATTTTCAAAACAAGAACAGATATAAAATAAAGTTTAAAATCCAAAAATACTGATATATTTTTTAATTGTACTGATATATTTCCCTTCGTAACAGTAACTTTGGAAGTTGAGAAAAAAATATTATGACTTAATATAACTATAAATTATATATAACCATAGGCTAGCTTCAGTTTAAATTAAATAGTTCATATTACATAAAAAGAATGATAAAACTGGAAATAATCAAAATAAAACTGAAACTCAACAGTATTTCTAAAGTAACAACTCAAAAATAGGCGGTTTTTGGGTGTTGAGTTATGATCATGAAAGAAATGAGTAAATATCTCTTTATCACTCATCAAAACTGTATCAGCCTAGTTTCAGAGCTTGTCTGCCAGAAGGCACTTGTGTCACTCTTAGTGTCCTAATGCTATTCCAAGTTCACTTTTTTCCCGTTTTTCCAAAAATGTAGGTTTTTAACTTATGTGACTTTAGAAATACCATTGCGGCACATTAATTCCTAAACAGCTGAATATATAACGAAGCGCGTGTATTATTATTAGTTCTACAATAATTATGTTATGATGATAGCGTTTACTCAAGACTAAATTAGAGTACGCTCTACGATGAGAAGCGTACAGCGTTGCTAAACGTTACACCCTCATTCACACAGTCATATTTCGTCAATGCCATGGCTCTTTCGTACTTTTATGTGATCATAGCTGTAAAATATTTCTTATAGTACATTCCTAATTTATAAACAACCAATATTTATTCTTGTTAGTAGTATTTACTATACATTGATTACGTATTATCTAGAAAACGGCATAATTTAGTTAAAGTAAAGAAAAACACTTATAGCCATTATAGTAAAATTAATTTTTAAAAAACATCTGTGTTCAACAACTAATTTTTTTTTTTTTTTTTTTAATTCAATTTATTGACATTTACAACTATAATACAATTACAATAAGTAAATCTGCTATATGTCTAATACGACTTGAAAAGCACTTGTGGAGAAACTACCCATCGGTAGCACTCTAAAAAGTTCTATAGTAGATGGTCTCGAGGCCATCTTCTTTTCAGACGCCTCGGAGGGTTATCAGGAATAGTATGGGAAGCAAGTTGAGAGACTAGCGGATTCAAGTGTGTATGGAGCTTGTCATGGAAGGATAGGTATCTAGTTTGGGCCAAATCAGTAACATATGGGATATTAAGATCATGATGGATGAGTTTGTTTGTGACATAATAAGGAGCATTGAGGATTTTACGAAGGATTTTGGATTGCAAGGATTGGATACGAGATGAATTGGATGGTTTAGTAGAGCCCCAAAGCTCAACTCCGTATGTCCAAATAGGAACAACTAATTTAATTTTAAAAAACAAAAGCATGTTCCATATTATTACAGATTCCAATCATACGGAATTTTTATCTTAGAAGAAACAAATATACAAATATTTTATGATTAATCTTTATCATGAATTTTATAACACGCGCACTTCTTGATTTTGGAAACCTAAAAAATGGGGAACGATGCGACGGACAGGAAGTGGCCAAAAACGGAATTGCTATTAAAAAGCTTTTCGAAATGGCATATTAATATTACTATATGAATCTTTCTTAATTATTAATTATCTGTTAATCATAACGTTAAGATTCATCAATTAATACTGCATACTGGTTATGCACTCAAAGTTTCAGAATCAGAAAGCTGCTTGATTGCTTGAGGTGGGAAGAAGTTAATGTTTCAAAAAATTTTTCGCTTTTGGACCTTAGCTCCTCAAATAATATCTATGTTTAAAGATCAATTGAGCCCATGAAGATGTACAGTTCAATCCATCCGTCACGGGGGTTGCAGATATTTCACACGTCTTTAATGTCATATATTCTTGAAAATACTCGATCATTTTTAACATCTCAACTGTTGTACCATTTCGACTGCAAAACGTGATCCCAGTCGTCTCCCTGACTACAACGTAACGCCCATTTCAGAATTCGAGCCTTTCACCCATAATGAAAATTTATTACTACCTTAAATCTTCAAAATCACCTGTGTCTACAGCAGGTAATTAATTACCTTCAAGTTTTGGAGGATGTCCCCTTAAATAGCAGGTTTCAATTTCAATTTCGAGAAAAGTGACTCGGGGAAAAGATTCAAATCTTTTTTGAAGGATTGCACCAAATATCCGCACCCGTAAGAGGCCGTGATAACTGGTTGTGATGGGTTAATGAACCTCCTTTCTAACGGTCACCTGTGGTCTAGTGATAGGCGTAATTAACTACTAAGCCCAAGATCGCGGGTTCGTAGCCCGGCAGGTGGCCCTAGGATTTTTTAAGGGAGTAAAAAATCCTTAGTTACGCCGTCCTTCGGAAGGGACTTTAAACGGGGGGTCCCGAGCCTGTACGAAGTCAGGCACTCGTTAAAAATCCCTATCCTAATTAAACCTGGTCAGGCAAAATTTAGAACTCCCACTGCAGCATCGTCCGATTAGCCATAGCAGCATAAAATGACGTTAAATGAACAAACAAACAAACATATTTTCTTTTGCCTTTAACATTAGATAATGACGGGCTTTAACGCAACAAGGAATATAGTGAACCATCGTCAGTGGGATTTTTATTCATTTTGAATTAAAAATAAATTAGTATAGCTATGATAAAAACAACATTCAGAACTGATTTAAAACAGTTATCTAAAAAAAAAAGAATATTATAGCAAAACTAGTTACAATGATGAAAATGTATTTATAGTTACCAAGAGAAAAGGTTTCTTAAAAAGGGAACTTTCGTCTTAAAGGGGCACCATAACTGATAAGGGCTATCATTCTCTGTTTTATCTTCATTATATATATGTCTTTGGGTAACACTTATAAATAGACGCGCTTGCGTCGTAATATAAGATGGAAAAGTCCTACCAATGGTACCCGGGTAAGAGGAAAATGCCAGAAAAGGAAAAAAATACGCATTTAAATAAAAAATTAATAAACCAACACTTAATTTCAAACCCCACACATACATTGTTTAAATGCATTTTACCTAGTTTTTATTATTATACGAAAACCGAAAACGATACACAGGGCAGTATATAATCATTAAAATAGGTATTTTTCTTCTTTTAATTTTTTTTTTTATTATTATATTTAATCATCACCTACTCCTTTATTAGTAAAATCGATTACTTTTGGTTATCGATTTTATTCAACGAATAAATAATAAATGCTTCGTAAATATACAAAATTAGTTGCGGTTTGGGTTTGGAAAAACCTTCTGGTTCGTTATTATTCTCCTATCACTTTTTACAAATTTTTAGTACTTTTAGGTGATTGAGTACATCTATTATAAACAGAAGTGTTAGCATGGTATAAAAAATATGATTTTAATATTTAAACATTGCAGAACAGGTTCAACTCAAAATTATAGGGAATCAAATGTACCAGATTTGAAATTAATGGAATAGTTAACTGAAGCACATTGAGCATTCGCAATGCTTCCCTCATAATTACTCGATCAGATTATTGCAGTTAATTTTAAATTAATTGAGTGTGTTTTTTTTCTATAAAGTTTTGAGATGTAACACTAACTCGAAATACACAAGTCTATTCTACTATGGGTGGCCATATACAATGCTGTAACCCTCATCTGGAAACCACTGCTGTAACCCAGAGGTGTCGGAAGCTTTACTACACCTAAAACGCACGAGGACATTGCCCATTTCCCAAACGCTCTTCGGCTAAGAAGTGACGGTGACCGATGGCCAAATATAGAAGGGAACATAACATATATAATCGTGGAGAAGGGAGGAAGGCACGTAACCTCTCGCCATGCGGCCACAATTATCTAATCCGCCTCAGGCCTCTCATCTCTCGGCGAAATATGGGACGACTAATCTGATTCGGGCAACCTTCCGTGCTAAGTGATTCAACACCTGTTATAAGCGAAATAAGCGATACTGCCGTGAACAACCGTAGTTTAAATCATAAAGAGAAATTTATAGTCCGAGACTTATTAAGTAATCAAACGTTGTAACAATATTTAAAAATATCTACAGGGTCCAACAAAAAAGATGTTTAAGGAGTTCACCTAATTAAATTTGAAAATAAGGTCATTGGGCTATATACTGGGTAAAGAATGTACTGTTTCCAAGTCAACGTTTGTCCAAGGACGTGATTTGGCCTCGATCACATTCAAACGGTAGGTACATTCCCTAATTAAGGATACTCATTTTATAGAAACAAGATGAATAAAGAGAAAAAACATTTATTCTTCCTACAACACACGGTATCAACCGCCCGATCATATTGGGTTGTCACACATAAAATGACCGTCTTTAGACCTAGGAAAAAAATAAAATTTGAGATCAAATCTAAAAAGTATTTACCATCATTTTCGATACACTTCTGTCAACGGCTTACTAAGTTTTCTATCCCAGATTTGAAAAACGTTGAGTTAGGTGATGAAAGGAATGCAGAAAATGCATTTTTAATGTCTAAATCATCGGTAAACAATTTTCCTCGCAAAAAGTTGTCCAAACTCCTAAAAAAGTGGTAGTATCAGGGGAACATGGGGGGTGTGGTAAGACTTCATAGCCCAACTCCTTTAATTTATTTAATGTCCGTATTTTAACATGAGGCCGGGCGTTATCATGAAGGAAAATATGTCCTTTCCTGTTTATCAGTACCGGCTGTTGCTTGATCAAATTTTGATGCAGTAGGTCAATTTCTTGGCATTATGATTTTGAATCAATTGTTTTTCCCTTTGGTAGAAAAGAAAAATGAATAACCCCGGCCATAGAACACCATACAGTAACCATTATTTTTTTCGGATGGAGATTCTGTTTTGGCATGTGCCCAGGGGGCTGATTGGCGTAGATTGTCATACAAGATCCACTTTTCGTCACAAGTTATTAAGCGGCCGAGAAATGACATTAAGTGAGGAGAAATGCTTTGAAAGACACCAGGCAAGCAAAGAAAAACACGCCTCTAGACGTTTCAACTGCTAACGTTCGTTGAGATTTTGTGGGACCCAGGAATCGAGCTTTTTTGCCTTTCCGATCAATTTTAAATGCCTGGAAACTGCCGTACGACTTGTGCCTAGCTCTGACGCATATTCCCTGACTGTTTTATAAGGGTCTTCTTCCACATCATTATTAAGATCTTCGTCCTCTATTGATGTTTGGATGGTTCTTTCATTAGCACTTCAGATATAATTGCTTGATGAAACTAAGCGAAAAATGAGGAAAAAAATACAGTTTGAAATTTCGAAGATATCCGAGTTTCAGGATAAGTTTTAAACTGAGACTTTTTCTTCAGAGCTGTAAAAAAATAAGATTTGAAATAACTAAAGCGTGAACAACAAATAAGCAACTAGAATCGGTGTAGGAAGATATATAAACTAACAGTGCTTAAATGTTTCATTTCTATACATATTATAAAACAAAGTCCTCGGCCGCGCGGTAAATTCAATAACTACTGCATGGATTTTCATGCGGTTTTCACCAATAGATAGAGTGATTCACCAGGAATGTTTAGGTATATAATTTGTCGAGGTTTTGTGTAAATTGGTTATCGATGGGTTTTACCGAAGGTGCTGCTTGCCTAATCCCGTGCAATTATCAAAAGTGCAAGGAAATATTTGGTTTTGTTTTTATTTTTATAATTTCTATATAATAAAGTACATTAGCTGAGATGGGAAGAAAGAAAATCAAGACTCCCAAAGAAACCTAACCAATGATATTCGCGTGGTCCTTAGTGGCCGGTATATGATAAAAAAAAATACATTACACAAACAAATTATGTAGGCATAATATGGCTGATTACCCGAGCAAAGCTGGGTTGGGTCGCTAGTGTTATATATAATTATGATTAATTTACTATCATTACCCCTAAATTATTGTTTTGGTGTTTCTGTATTAAGTTTTTGTGATCTTTACTCTCTATAAACTATCTAGAACTAACACCGACACGTTCTCAGTTTCGTTGAATGAAAAGAACTAGCTTTTAATAGTTACTATCCAACAATTAAAAAAAAATGTATTAAATATGAGCAGCATAACCAACCCAGTGTTAGAAATAAGTAAGACATCGCCCACATCCCAAAGACCAAAGTGAACCAAAAAAAGGAAGAGAGACTTTAGTGAACGAATGAAAGAGTAAGAACAGGAAGAACAAGTTGTCATGAATGCTTCACGTTTATTACTATAATAGTAATAATAATAAACAATAAGCAGTAATTGCACCACAACCCTGGATCTTCCAATAGTGAAGTGAGGATGATCAACCGATACATCCCTTTCTAATAAATGACAAATGATTCCCAAGAACCCTTTACTTTAATGAGTCCGGATAGGCGGCGATCTTAACAGAACTAGTAGTGAAGTGAAAGTACAAATTAAAAGGGAAGCACAAAAATCAAGGCTGTTTTCTTGTTTTTATATAATGCAACTAGGAAATGGCCGCTCACCGCGATATCCACATGCACTAGAATTTAAAAAGACGGCTAAGGAAATCCTACGAATTGTCCAAAAGCAGTCAAAATTTAAAGCCTTGTCAAAGTCAGAAAACTGTTTAAATAACCTATGTTTGCTAATTTATTTAACTTCATTTTATCCCAATCGAGCGATGCTACAGTGGGATTCCTAAATTTTACCTATCCAGGTACAATTAGGACAGGGAACTTTAACTAGTACCTGGCACCGTAGAGGTTCTGGACCCCATTTTACATCCCTTCCGAAGGATAGCATAACTAAGGATTTTTTACTCCCTACAAAAAATCCTATTGCCTGTAAACCCTGCCAGACTGTAAACCCGCGATCTTGGACATAGTAGGTTCTTATGCAAACATCTACGTTAGAACACTGGTGACACCTCAAATATTCAACAAAATTTAAAAAGACGGAATAATCAACTCTCGGCTTGTATTGAGGTCCATAAAGACCCGAAAGCATTGAGGGTGTTCTTACTCTTATTCGGCCGAACCCGTACAGACCAGAAAACTCTTGAAAGTTTTTGAACAGAAAACTTGTTTATTTTTTTGCGCTACCAATTATAAAGAACGAACTGCTTTCACTAAATCCATATAGATGGACGTTTTGCATATCAGATTTAACTTTTAATGTTCTGAATATATAACAATAATACTCCTATCATTCAAGCGTACAGCAAGAATTTTGGTTCATAATGAAAACTTTTCGAGTTTATAACGATAACATACTTTCACAGAAATAAAAAACAAGAAATCATTAACTAGTAAATTAATGCAATTCGTTTAAGATATTGGATAACGAGAATTAATTAGAAAAAAACTTGTAAAAAAAAAACCTTTCTGTTACGTGGAGCCTCCCCAACCAGAAATATCTGTCAATTTCCTTTTAATTTTTTTATTTACTTTCTTTTTCTTAAACACAATGCATTACTTATTTCGGAAGTACCAATGATTTTCACTTATAAAAAACAGAAAACAACAAAGAACTGCATTGACGGAATGTATAATAAAACATAAAATAGATATTAATAATACTATCTTGAACACTAATCTTTTCCCCCTTATAATCGCGGCTCAAGAATCGATTCTTCAGATATGACTAACTTATCGAAGTACAATCACAATTATTACGATAATCGATAAGATCGCAATTCTGAGTTGATAATATATTACTGGCATTACATAATCTCACGTTCACTGAGAAAGGTGATTCAATAGAACATGATTAATGTGATCATGAACTTCATTACTTAGTAACAATGTGATCTTTATTTATTTTAATATTCTAAAATTCTAAGTAAGGAAGTGAATAACCCGCTCATATATTCATTTTTAATTTTTAATTTTTATTAATATGTAATACGAATTATGAATTTTATGTTACGGTAAATTGTCCAAAAAGCAGATAAAATGCCTTAAAAATACTATGAAAGTAGAATATAGATATGATTCTTATTTTCGAACGATTCCCTTAGAAATCATCGAGAAAAATATATCCTTCTCACAAAACAGTTTTTTAGTTTAGTACTATTTAATAAAAATCATTTAATTAATCCAAACCGCTAACCTGATGAGGAAATACCAATTGAATAGGTAATGGTTGTGCTCGGTTCCCATCGATAGCATTGAATGTAACCTGCAGAATCACTGATCCTTTCTGGTCTAATTGAAGAATTCTCATTTCACTTACATCACTACCAATCTCCTAGTGCCTTTGATTTAGATTTGCCTTTGAGCAAAATCTAAAGAAAAAAATCAATCTTCACTTTCGCGTATTTAAACGAAAACTTAAATAAACAATACCCTATTGGAATAATTTTCAAGTGTGACAGACATGAACTATATGGGCGTCAAGGAAGGGACAAGGAACTTAATCTTATCATTATTTTGATAATATTCATCTCTAAAGTTTAAATCTACCTATAATATAAATAAAAAGGATTCCGTTACAATGTTACAAATAATAATAAATTAATTAATAAAAGTTGTTAGGAATAGTCTAACCACAACGTCGTTAGGCTTTAACGTAGAATAACCTGGAAAAGCTACGTAGGCCTGGTTGTTTCTAGGAAAACGTCACAACGCACTCTTCCCCCCCCCCTTCAATTCTTATTCCTTCATGGCTCTTCATGGATTGTACTGATACGAGTTTTTTTTTTTTTTTTTTGAAACTATATAAACCGTTTTAATTAAAATTTAGGTTGAAATTAAAAAATAAATGGAGTACTATAAATAGAGATGAGAATGCTATAAATAAACCTGCCAAAAACTCTTAATGACTCCACACCACAAGCTCTACCAGGAGAGGAGAAGGCTGAGACCTAGATCGGGAGGAAACGTCCTTGCCTCGGCCCGTGCGGCAAGGTCAGGATCGCAGAGCCGGTCCCGCTTTTACTTTCACTAGCAGCTCACGACTCCAACGGGCCACTTCCTACGTCCAGATTGTCCACAGGATAGCCGACCGGGTAGAGGATAGTTTATGGAAAACCGATGGGTTAAGTTCGACTTAATGGGAAACGAGTTCGGAGCAGCTGGTTACATAAAACGTTTTTCAAAATAAATTCGTAACAGAAAACAAACCTTTTGAAAATAACACAAATCGAAGAGTACTAAAACTTAAAAAAAAGAAATACTCTTTTACAACATGCAAATACTTTTTAATTAAAAACTCATCCAAACATATGAAATATTCTTAATAACATGGTCTGCAAGAATCAAAACAATAAATTTAAGTTGGGAAAATGAGAAAGTTGATACAATCAGATAATAACATTCTTCCTAATAATACGTTACAAGCAATTACAAATTGAATAAAGAAAATTAAAAGTATCTAGAACTTTATTCTAATTACCCCAATGAAAACAAAAACTAAAACTTAAACCAGAAATCAATAACAAGACAGATTAATCCCGATTAACATACATATGCATCGACAAAATGTAATATAAATATGTCGACGTGGTTGATCTACAGTTGTTGCATCAAGTCATACGTAACAAAATGAATGAGCGATCGGATGCATGACTTAACTGTGAAAGGTTAAAGGGAGTTAAACGTTTCAAAATGAAAGCTTAGCACATATTAATATATCATGAATGGTCAGTTTGACCTCTGAGATCAATGAGTGCTCGCCAATTAAAATCAAGTAATTAGATGTTAAGATAATTACGTTCTGGGGAGTGTAAGAAAATATTAAATATTGTACAAATGATAACAATATTACTTAATATAATAAACAAGTACAGGGGTGAGGTAGCACAGTACTTATCATCCTGTATTACCCCATGGTCCTGAGTTGGAGACCTGCTATGGTAGATGAATTATTTATTCAATTAATACTCGTGAATCGACACATCGAGAATAGGAGAACTTCCTGAGGTGGCTACCAGTAGAATAGTGGTTATCATAACAACCTAATATACCGAAGATTGCGGGTACTTTACTTTGGCCCTAGGAATTTTTAAAGGGAGATAAAAATCCTTGGTGGTCTTCGGATGGGGCGTAAAGGAGTTTTCGAGCCTGTGCGATGTCAGGTACTCGTTAAAAATCCGTATCCTAATTAAACTTGGGTAGGCAAAATTTAGTACTCTATAGCAGAACGAAGTGGTGTTAAACGAAACAAACAAACTTCCTGGTGATCAAAAACATTTTTCATTGAAGGGAAAAACTCCGGCGATTGTATCTAGACCAAATGACCTCCTTCCACAACAGTTAGCTTTGAAACATTACGGCCCCTATAATTTACTGAATCCAATACTCTTCTTGGATCTTATTGGTTAAGGATGTTTATTTATATTTGTATTATTAATGTAGCCTATATGAAGCATTGCATGAGATGAGTAACCATAATGAATTGGCATCAACAGCGTTGGTTATCGGACTGTAATTATTTTACCAATCCGTGTGTGAAATGGCTAAAGACTGAGATCTAACTGCGTACTTTTTATTTTAATGATATATGAGGTAAACCATAGGTGGTCAGCGAATCGATGGGGGTTGATTTGCAAATCTCATTAAAAGAGATAGGCTGCTGATACAGAAGATAAATTGTGCAACT
This sequence comes from Arma custos, assembly GCA_037127475.1. Taxonomy (NCBI): domain Eukaryota; kingdom Metazoa; phylum Arthropoda; class Insecta; order Hemiptera; family Pentatomidae; genus Arma; species Arma custos. The sequence goes on from CM073763.1 coordinate 39,381,101, forward strand.
GCTACTCAGCAGGTGAGTTATAGGATCTTAGTATGTTAAGTGAGACAAAGGCAGTAAAGTATCAGACAGGTGTATCTGCAAGGTAATGGGTCAAATCCGGCTTGCGTGAGGTTGCTTAAATTAACTGGTCTTTTGTAAAGGTGAAAAGTTGTTCAGGAAGTGACAAAACATACTAGTTTGATTCAACTCAATTAGAAATGCGATTTATTTCATGGAAGTTTGGTAGGATAAGTATCTCTTACCACATTCTCGAATAACATCCCCTGAGAGAAAATGTGAGGGATGAATTCCATATAATAACAGCGCTAACCACACTATCTTTCATATTATTAAAAATATTAAGACAAAACAAAACGATTGCAGTGCAATAAATTCAATAGAAAGCAAAGACATATACTGCAACTGTTATTGCACGAACGCAACTTCTTACGCAAATATAATGACCACGACATTTACAAGTCAACTAAACTTCTTTTACGAGTAGTTCTCTGTTTATTAGTTTATATTAAAAAAGCGTAATTTATTACAGTGGAACCAGTTAAGTGGTTCGTGACTGCCTGTCAGCTGGAAGGACAATACGTCAGTTCATAATAATTGTGATATTTCTATAACGCTATTACTTTAGCCACGCAATCAAATACCTACTTTAATTACTATTTCGTTATTTCCAATTGCATAATATAAGTTAAATATACATTTTTGACAAACTAAAACAATATCAAATAACTCTCCATAGCAAAAGTTAGCATAATACAATTATAAAGCTGATCAAATGAGGTAATTTTTGCCAATTCCCCAAAATCCGTTTCATGATATTTCTGATAATTATCAGTCGTGCACTTTGTTTTGGTTTCTATGAACAGCTAAAACGTCTACATCTTACAGCTAATTGGATTAAATCTAATAGAAAATTCGTCTAAGATTCTAAAAATGGTAACAACAGTTGAAAAATATTCAGTTACAATAGAGAAATGTGAACTTTTATTTGAAAATAAAAATAACTTTTATGTTCAAACCTCTTAAATTAGTGAACTTTTATATGCTCTCATAAAATTATTATCAAGTCGGTTTTTTTTTCTCCTTAAATAATAATATATAGTACATTTATTAGTATTTTGGAACATAATGCCATACTAGGGATAATAGGCAAACAGCACTAACAGTTTAAAATTTAAATAATGATGTAAGATATATGCAAAATGCTTTGCTCGATGATAATTATAAAACATTTGATAAATAAAAAATTGCTAATATTTAATTACCCACTATCAAAGACTAGAAAACAACCAACAGATAATAAAAAATAACAAAGATCCTGGTACGACACACAGTAAAATATAAGTTTTTTTAAGAGCTAACATGTGTTACGATTTCCAGTTCGAGGTTGAAGTAGAACAAACGGTAATACAGACTGGTGGCGTCTGGCCTTCGACTAGACGACTTTAGCATTCACTTTAAAACCTACGTAGCTCTCTGTAATTATCATCACAGTATGACCCATAGAGAAAGAAAAGAATACAACAATATTTTTTACACGTGCACAAGTCATTATTTGTGCGATAAACTTAATACACTAGTTAAGTCCATGGATGGGAGTGTCTATCATTTCCTACTTTATTATCTTGTTTCGAATATACTAGTTACTATGTAATTTCTCCAGCAATGAACATCATTTGAAAGAGTTTCTCTTATTTATATTACATCAATTAAATCTATATATTATTCTTTTATCACAATGATTACCAATCAATCATATTACCAATTTTAGTAGCATTCTAAATTGGGTTTGATTTAAGAAAGTTAGGAAATATCCTTATCAGTTTATAGGCAGTTAACAGGAACCAAAAAAAATTTATATTTGCTCCGGGCTGAATGGTTACGTGTCAAGGTCCTTAGAGATCTGAAGCCGAAAGAGAAATGGACCGAAACCGGTCTAGACACCGCAGCAGGCAAGTCTCGTTCAACATACATCTTCTCTTGGATAAGTATATACTTAGGGTTCAAATAAAAACCACAAATGTTATTACTTTCTCCGGAGAAAGTAAGTTATGACAGACTAATTGTTATAATTTCCTGTGTGATCGTAGTAACTGTAATGGAACTATAAAGGACTGTTGGCAAGAGTGTGACAATGTAGCTAAAAAAAAATTGATCCAGGTGGTCTAGTTTTAAATGTATACTCTGCAAGAAAGATCACTAAATTTTCCAGAGAAATGTTCTAACCTGAAAATTTTATTAAGAAAAATGGATAACAGAATTGAAGAAACTGACACCAATAGATACCTTAAAACAAGAAGATAGGGAAGTTGAAGAACTCGATGTTCCAAAGAAAGTACAATAAAAGGAGTTTCCAACGCATCGGTTTAACACCGACAGTAGTGTTGGGGAGATGTTAAAAATTATTGGGACAAAAAAATTGGAAAGAGATTGTCCCAATAAAGGAAAATATGGTGGCTACTAATTAGTGAAGCCATGGTTGCAGTGCATACAATTATGTATTATTGTGGTTTTTTAACAATTGGAATCCGATCCATGACGTTTATGTACGTTTCTGGTTGTGGAAGTTAGTTTAGTAGAATATTTCACTATACCAAAAGCATTAGCTAAAATGTAGAAAAAAATAACAAAACTGTTAGCCCTATTATTATACTATATTATTCAATAACAATAAAACGTATTTAATTATTATAATACTAACAATAATCATCAATTTTATTCCAATAAGTCAATAAATACTTTTAAATGTGAAATAAATTTATATTAAATATGTAAGAAAAAATCAACAAACTTTTTTATCAATGCATATACTTACGAAGTATGATTCTATATTTATTTACAATTTACAACTATTTAAAAATGGTTAGACAGAGACAGATTGAATAGATATGTTAAAAAGAATATTTGAGCAATTAATGGAGGTATAAATGTAATTCCACATTTCGAATGAGAAAAGATCTGTCAAAAGCAGAGGTTCGGTCGGGATTTCCAACATAAATCTGACAACCGAAAACGGGTGTTACGGGAATGGAAAGAGGATTTGAGTTGTAAGAGATCGAAGGTACGATGGACAGCCGGATTGTATGATAACGGAAAAGAAGGATGTAAGAAAATACTTAAACAGGTAAGAAAGTAAAACTATTTTAACAATTCGTAAAATTATATGACAGGGAGGTCCCTGAGGAAAGCATGAAAAACAGTACAAATAATATTTTAAAAAATTAGGGGTGAATTCGAATATATCTTACAAAGTAAATGTGGATCACTTTCTAAAAATAAAAATGGTTTAATTATAATTTTACTACCGCAAATGAGGAGCTGGAGAACAGGACCGCATTAATCCACGAAATTAAATTTTACAGGATGGCTAAAAAACTAATATTAATATATGGAGGAGATTAATGAGAGAACATTGCGTTATTATAGATAGGTGGTTTTCCTACTTAAAGACTGTTTTCATTAAAAATATTGACAGGGATCGAAGTAACGAGGTCCAAGGTAAAAAAAAAGTGTGTTCGAATTATAGTGGACTAATCCGGTTTTGTTCGCCAGCTTCTCAAGTGTTCGCCTACTCGTTGACCGATCTGAAAAAGGGCTGAAAATACGGCAAAATGTTATAGATAATTTTTGAAACCTGTAATTAATAAAATAAAAAAAAATAGATGATTAAGAAGACTTCATTTTTTTCTGCTTTCCTAGTAATTGGACAGAGAAGTCCTTCAACCAGTTGTGATTTTTTAAGTTATTTAATGGAAGTGCCTGAAAAATATAACAATGTCGAAATATGCAAATATAATTATGGTCATGTTATTACGTGTAATTAATTTGCATACTGCAACACCGGACATACCTACCCTGATATACCTTAGATCGAATAAAGGAAAGAAAAAAAAATGTATCAGTTAAGACAGCGCTTCAACTTAACTGCTTTCATAATTTAGTCCTCTTAATTTACTTTATTTGAAAGTAATGAATGTAATAACAAACTTGAAAAACATCAACAAAGTTACCAATCTAAGTATAATTATGAAAATTACAACAATGTTTAATTCCAGTCATTAGTAAAAAATTTAAACTTTTTTAATTTTTTTTAATACCTAAATATTTGGGGTTAAACTTTTTATAGGAATATTACACGAAAATTAATAATACCGGAGTCAGAAATTTTCATAAAATGTAACTCAAGTAGAGAAAAAAAATGTTATTCTCAATATTTAAGCGAGACAGACTAGACCACAAATGTCTGAACATAAAAATTCTTATAAATACTTAATTTATCCTAATCGAAAACACAAGCAATACTGTAACTGCAACAATATTGTTTTCTTTTCCAGGCATCTGCATACTTCGCTTTTGTCCTTTTTTTATTATGAGGAGTATATCCATTACTTTAAAAAAAAACAAAGACAAATAAAAGAAGAAATTAAGAATATGTAAACCCAGCATTAACAATCCTTAAGGATTTTTTATGTGAAAAAACATTTCTGGGAACAGCGGTTGAAGATTATCACTAAGATAAACTATTGTCCTTACGGAAAAAAATAAAACATAAATTTCGTTAACAATAAACAATCTTGCAATAAAAAATAATTAAATAAAATAAAGCATTGTTCCTAATTTAACATCATTAATATCCTGTAGATACATAGACAGTAAAAAATTAAGTAAGATTGATTTCCTCATACATAATCAACCTTGGCATAATAATAGTACATGATTAATCAACAATTAGTCTTGCGGAATCGATTCTCATCTGATGTCAATAATGATAAGTCATGAAATAAAAGTTCTTACAAAATAATTGAAAATTAAAAAAAAAAAAGTTATATAATAAAACGGCTACGCAAGGTCACAAAGGAAAATATAGGCAGTAATAACTTGAAATTTTAAAATAAGGAATTTAGCAAGGGAAAATAACTATATTAGAAATGTATTTGTAAAAAAGGCTACATTTTTACAGTAAATAAAAATAAATAGGTTTATCGATTATATCGTCCCTGCCATTTCAAACTATCGAATGTGAAAATCGGTACTTTTGAGAACTAAAAAAAAAAAAGAAGCAGTTTCAAGGTTCAATAAAAATTAGTTCCTATAGACAAACCAATCACATTCGTTTTACATTGTTCTTGTGACTGATAGATGCCTCTATATGAATTTTATATCAATTATCAATCCTAAAGCAACTGCTACAAGTCGAAAACGAAAACTGTGTTTTTTTCACATTCGATACTTTTCAGTGGCAGGGACGATATCTATAGCCCCTGTGAATAAATAGTTAGGTCGAATTATCTCCAAACTGAATTTCTTGTACTTGTAGGAAAGTGAAATCGTGATATTTTCGTATTGAAAATATATCAGTGTCATGCATTGGCTTGAAATGAAGCGATAGCTTATATTATTCCTACAACTACGAGAATGACACGATTCCGCTTATATCAATACTAATAACTCATAACATAATGATTATGACCTACAATAATGAACGAAATCACACGATCCAATTTGCATTTTTAGTCCAATCGTGAATTTTTTTTAGTACGTCTACATACATATATAAATACATACATGTATATTTAAGGATAACACGCATAGTATTTTTAAAAACTAAACTAAAGCGGAGTGTCAAGAACCCGGATACGTTACTCAATACTCCAGTCTTCGGTCCAATGTCAAAGTTTGAGCATCCGTAGCTTAAAACCGGACGAGAAATTCAAAACCTGACCTTTCGCCTTTTGTCTCAGATCTTTGTGGACTGGGCATTAAACAAAAAATGGCAGTATAACATGTCACAAAGGGTATTGTTAGCACAACCTTAAGACCTTCGTATAATTAATTGTACCATGTGCCCACAGCCCACGACGAAATATGCCACAGACTAAACCTACCATTATATCACCAGACCTTCGGACACTTTTAGTCGTTAAGGCTATTTGTATTTCACAAATCGTAAACACCACGAGAGCTGTGAGGTAGAAAACAAATTTTTGTTGCACAAAAAAATATATCGTAAAAATGCATCCTCTTATTGTAAAGGATACATTTCAAAAATTATGTTGATTGTATCATGAATAACCATGATTATTACTCTTGTAACAACTACCATTGATTATGTTTAATATAAGAGAAACTGAGTATATGTAACACGGCGCAAGACCCGAAATAACTGCTTTCAAACAAAAAGAAAAACTTTAGAGTTCTTAGTTATCAAATATCAAATTTACCATATTAAAATTACAGAATATTTTTTTTTTTAATAAAAAAATTTAACCGAATCGGTTCAAGGAAACAGAGAGGGGAATGAGAGAACTCAACGTTAGGGCATATATGCTCAGAGATGGAACTGCCAAGAGCAAGAAATCCGAGACAAGAAGATAGATATGAGGCGAGAACGAAGCGGGCTATAAAAATTTCCGATGAAGAAAGGAATAGAAGAGAGGATAAATTTATTATCAGAGGGTGAAAAATGCTGGAAGGAGAGAGAGTCATGGAACATACATAAGTGATTGATCTAGAGAACCCTGAAGTTGGGTGAAACCAAACAAACAAAAAACACATAGAAAAATAGGGAGTGCTTGTTTAAAATATATGTATATCACATTCCAATTAATTAACACACGTATTATAATTAGCTTAAACAAAAGCGAATTAACTCTCATATGCATTATATGTCGCGCGTGGTAGAGCACTGAGTTGCCATGCCGGAAATCCTGGTTCAAATCCCGCTGCAGGCAGGACTTTTATTTAGTCTGTTTGCAGCCGGAGATGGATCATATGGGATCTAGGACCCTCCTGGGGCTCACCCAGCATCTATAGTGTTATAAAAATAGGATACCCAAAAAAGGGGGGAAAACTGGTGGTTGGGCGTGATCTGGAGTCGTACAGTTTTAAGAGTAGAAGAATAGTAATAAAAACGATGCAACACCACAAGTGATGAAGACTATTTCAGTTAATGGTAGAGACTGTTAATGGTTGTGCAAGGAGGTGATTTGCCCTTGATTCTCGTTCAACTGCCAGGTTTTCCCTAATTAAGGATACCCATTTTATAAGAGACTAGAACAGCTCCAGGGGTGTTCAGTCAGTAAATCATAAAAGAACGATTTATGACTGAAAACAAATTAAATAATTCACATTCGAACCTAGGGCCTCAGTTCAGCAACTCAGCGCTCCACATACAGAGATCCCCCCTCCCAAAAGATAGTAAAATAACTAAGAGCTTTACCAAAGAGGAATAAAAAAAAATTATATCTACTTTTCGAAAAAAAAATTATTTATTCTTGTCACATATATATTCAATATAAAACTGTAGATACCTATTATTGTAGGTAAAATGTACACAACCATTAACTTAATACAATTTTTTGTTGGAAAACAGTGCAAATATTTTGTACAAATTTTAAAAATTCCTAAAATCGAAAGAAACTATGTTCTACCCGATCAAACACCGCTATGGGAAAACTTTCAAAAATCGTGTTGCCCAAGCGATATACCGAAAGTTTTGTGAGAACTGGGACAGTCATTGTAGAACAATAAGAAATTTAAAAATACGAATGTACAATGTGCTATTAAAATGAACAAAGTAATAGTGTGAATTCTTTTAGGATTACAGTAAATTTATTACCAATGAAGGTTACTACAAAGCATCGAATTGATTTTTTATTTTATTTGGTAGGCCCTTAAATTTATAGTTTGTTTTTGTTTTTATGGATATTTGATATTTTTATGATCTCATAAAACGTCTCGATGTAGAGTAAAAAAAATTGGATAGTTATGAAATGTTAATTGCTTTGATATTACACCAAGATAGTACAGTAGCCAAGAAAAGAAAAGGTCCAACTAATCAGACTATATCCGGATGCCGAGAAGTTAAAAGAAGATTCCTGAAATGGAGACGGGATGTTATGGACTATATAACGGTGAGCAGATTACGCAAGTGGTGAAGGACTAACCTAAGGAGGACGACCCCGATGGCTCGAGGAAGTGACTCTTGGGCGGGGCAGTTGAAAGTACCAGGTGGCCACTCACGTCATCGTTTAATGTATTTTTATTCAGGATATAATACAATAATAAACACTAAATAATAAATTTCGGCGGGAATTAGATTATATAGTAATTACCGAAGAAGAGGAAATTAGTCAAATAAACGCTAATAAGAGAAAAATGAAGGCAGAGAGATAATAAAAGTAACAAAGAAATTTAAATTAAATATGATACAACGTTTTGAAAAAAATATAGGATACAAAGTTGGAAAAACTAATCTTCGTAACAGGATATGTTTACAATAAGAAGAATCTATCCTCTGACGCAAAAATAAGACACTACAGCACGGTAATAAAACAAGTAATTTGGCACGGGATGGAGACTTGTCCGCTTAGACTAGAAAAATTACTAAAAATGGAGAGAAGGATACCGAGGAGAATCTATGAGCCCAAGATAACAGGAAGCTACAGATCAAGACCCAACAAGGAACCCTACAGAGAGATGAAAGACCAATAAACTTAAATAAGGATCAGAAGACAATGATTCTACGGGCACGTGGTAAGAATGGACAAAGGGAGACAAAACGAGAAAGTCTTTGACAAAATCCGTGAATACAAGAGCGTAGGAGGGTGTGTAAAACAAATGAGAGAGTAAGCAGAAAAATTAAAAATAAAAGACAATGAGTTCCTGAATAGAAAACAATATGGAAGGAATTAAGAGATTTCAAGCTTCTTGTGGAAAATAAAACGGAAGGGTACTGCATGTTCGAAAGAAAAAAAGCAAAGAGACGCAGAAATGATGAGAAAATATTGGGAGAAAAGAAGAGCGAAAATGAGAAAAGAAAAGTAATGATACTCCTGTGGTCTTAAAAGGCCGTTTCGTAAAAAAACTAATAAAATAAAAAAATCGGCTTGATTTCTTTAAATTCATAAATACCAATGAACTTGAAAAGTTGTTTGTTTATTCATTTAATGTACCATTATGCTGCTGTGGCTATTCGGGCGATGATAAAACGGGAGTCCTAATCTTTTCTTATCCAGGTATAATTAGGATAAGGATCTTTAACGATTATCTGATATCTAACAGTCACTGGACTCCCATTTTACGTCCATTCGGAACGACAGCATCACCAAGGATTTTTTATTATCTTTTAAAATATGTGTCGAAGGCCACCTTGTGGGGTGCCTAACTGCGGTCTCAGTTATTGTAGGTTGGGTTAGAAACGTTGCATTGATAGGAGCTTTGTCAGTATTTGTTTATCTGATGTAACAGGAAAAGAAAAAAAATAATAACTTACGGACAAATTGTTTAGTAAATAAGTAATTATAGAGTAAAGTAATTAATGCAAGGGATAAAAGGAAATAGTGATCAATCGTCTATACTAAAGGAGTTTCAAAATAAAATAGTAGCATTATGAAATGAAAATATTAGAGAAGAATTGGTCGACTGTATCTTCGAATGTAAGGAAGAAATAGTTGGGGGTGCAGTCAATCAAAACACTTAAATAAGCGTAACTTATTTATTATGTGCCGACGTTTCGGCCTACAATGTAGGCCATCTTCAGGGCGAATAAAACAAGCGGCCGCTAGGCGAGCTCAGACCCAAGTGCCTTGTGAAAGTGAAATGAAAATACTTTGCTTATCAAGTATATAACACTGTAAGTTTTTGAACTCTACTTAAATTAATTTTGAGGCATGAATTATTGTACCTGTGATAAAAAATTTCTTTATGATCGCGGTCAAATATTTTTTTCTTTTTCTTTTTTGTGACGTCGGTTCTTGTACTACAGGATGTATTTTGGAATGAATACATGTAATAAAAGAGTGCAATACGTTTTTGTTTTGAGTATTTTCAGGATAACAAATATTACACTGTCTGCATTATTCTTTAATTCTATCCTTATGATAAACGTAAATGGTTTAATGGTTATAAAATAATAATAACCATTATAACATCATTATAATGCGTTATTAAATAAATAAAAATATGTAAAAAGAAGTTCAAAATATGTTTATTCGGAGTTATATTAACGCTTGAATGACCACGCGTTACGTTACGTAAAAAAAGGTTATGAAACATATTGTATCTTTTGTAAAACCAAGCAAGGTTTTAAATTATTCCATTGGAAAGGGAAAGAACCTATGATTAACTGCGGCAATGTGCCTCGGACTGCCTCGCGGGTAGGAAGATGCCAAGTTATGTTTTGGCTGCTTCTTCGTCCAGCTAGAATAACTTACATTATTTCATTTTTGTATCATTAAATGATACACCTGAGTTATGTAATTGACATTATCTAATCGAATACTAAATTATAATTTTACGTGTTCAAACAATAACTATATGGTTGCTTTCGTAAATAAACCCCTAACTTAACACTACTCGTAAGTGACCATCAGACCAGGACTGCCCTTCGAACGTTGGTTCCTGGTAGCCCTAAGGACCAGAATCCAGGCTGTGATACAAGCAAGCTGAGGAATCACCGGTTATTATAAAAATAATAACAGAAATTTAATGAAGAAAAATTGCCGAAGAATATTTTATTATTTTATACGAGTTTGGAGTTTTTGTGAATAAAATCGTTTTTCTATTTAGATATTTCTTCTGTTTCCATCTATTATCTGAAATTCCAGGTGCGCCGGTTTTTTTGCCGTTAGTTTATTATCAGATTTTCCCCCCAAAAAAATTGACGATTACAAAACAATTATACATATTATCCTTACGATGAATACATCCATAATTCTCATAAAGTAAACTCGAAAAATTATTCCTTTATAAAACATATTTAAAAAATAAATATAAAAAATTAAGACACATTAAATAACCTAGAACAATTTTTGATGCAATGGAATTTTCAATCTTCTCATTGATTTAAATTTTTAAATTGATAAACTGTTCCTAATGGAAGCGAAGGATTATGACAATTCAAAAGGAATCGAAAATAGTAGCCAAGGTCAAGAAGTAACATGACTAACTATTACGGGTCTAATATTTTTTGAAGTACCCTATTAACTATCTCGGACCGTAATCTTGGAGAAATCACACTGCACAACCGTTTTCCTAGAAACAGTACATTCCCTACCAAGTACCACTCCTATCATACTTACAATCGATAGAGTAATAGAGAATAGTCTGCTCAAAGCACTTACTAAAAAATAAAAAAATTTAAATATAAATTTACTAACATTTATCTGACAGCTATGAATAAAAAGTATTTGTTAAAGTACTGTTGGTAAATCTGATTAAATGCCAATTGTTCCAAAAACTATCGGAAACTCAAAAGATGCATAATGGAAGAAAATTCAAGGTTAAAATAATTGACTGGATGTGTCCCTTAAAACAGAAGGAACCCGCCTGACAGTTGGCCCTAGTATATTTTACAAGTCAGTAAAAAAATCCTTTGTTATGTCGTCCTTCGGAAGGGACGTAAAATGGGTGTTCCGAACATGTACTGTGTCTACTAATTATATTAGCAAAAGCAACATTTATGAATCTCCATCGTCCAATTGGCCGTATCAACATAATGCGATGTCAAATGAATAAACAACAACACAAGCAACCTTATCAAAAGTTAGTTATCTCTTACAAGAAAGTTATTCACATAGTATATACACAAGTAACAATTATAGAATACTTCAGTTTTCATAAATAATTAGCAAGAAGACACCCATTACATTCCATAAAAGGCGTTATTTAATTACAATAATTATTGTAATGCAAGGCAGGTACGGACATTCGACAGTGCAACCGCCCGGTTATGCAAGTCAGAATGTGTGCCAGCGATCTAAAATGCTAAGAACTGATACCGTCATCCATAAGGCTCCCGTCCAGTGAAAGTCTTCTTTCTAGCACGCTATCATCGCCGGATTTACGGGTTGAGTATATGGGCTGAAGCTCATGGCGGCCAATAATAAAATAAAAATAAAGATCAACACAAAAAAATTTGAATAAATAGAAGGTACGGGGGATAACCCTCAAATTCGCAAAACCTAAGAAGACTTTGGAGCAACATTAATTTTAAAATCTCTTAGAAGACTCTTTACAAGAGAGTGTTTTGAAACACTACAATAAACAATTCAAGATGCCAGACTCAGAAATTTCAAATGAGATTTCATTATACATTTCACCTACTGTGTATGTAGATTCTGTTATTGAAGAGACAAGGCGTCGAATTTTAGCGGTTGGAATTTAAAAAAATTAAAAATAGCATGGAGAAATTGTATCAATGTTTCTGCACATGCAAACATGAATCAAGGAATTGAATACGGCAAAATGGACCAAACTAGACAACCCAAAAAAACACTTCACTTCTATATACTATACTTCAAAGTTGCTTAGGTCCTGAGTGTGTAAGAGACCCAAATACACCTTCGCTTAAGTATAAAACAACAGTAACTTCATGACGTATTCGGAATATTAATAGTGAAAACATTAATAGAATTAAAACTGTCCTCACTACATCGATAGCCCCTCCCTTAAATAAACGTTGATAATGACTTGCTCTTCGTGTTCGTCGCCCAGACCATACTTATTATGAAAATCCTAAGAGGGTATTACCCAGATGTTATATGATTATATAAGAAGCGGAAGGAATGGAAAACAAATGCAAATTAATTCAGTAAAAACCATAAGCCTTTTCGGAAAAGTCAAAGAGAACGTCTGTATCTCCAAGAGAGTGTTTGAAATACTACAGTAAATAATTCAACTCCTACTTAATCACGTCAAACTACACACGGGTTATCTACTATATTTTATTTTATCTAATTATCTACTATATTTTATTACCTTTAGCTATGCAGATTAATTAAACATGAATCATAATAAACTTAACAGCAACACTTATAACAGAGATACCTCTAGAATTTTATTAAGAGCTATGATTAACAAATGACTGCTTCATACAGTCTGTTCATTTTGAATAGTATGAGGTTTGATCCTAGCCTTTTTGTAGTATTTATTTTTTATATTGTTATTTTATTGAAAGCCAGAGACCAGTTTTGGCATAAATACAATACACAAAAAAGCCATTCTTTTGGCAGATATGAAAAGCCAATACTGGTTTATAACAATATAGTGAAATATATTAACATTCATTATATAAATAATCCACTTTACCAAAATAAATATGTTGAATAGATTTCCTTTTTTTTTTGTGTGTATTTGTTATTTAAATCCAAACTGTTCAAATTCAGTAAATCCTGTCGGTCACTAAAAACGAATATAACATCACAACTAAAAATAAATATTAATAAAAAGGATTTGATCAAACATCATACTATTTAAACCGCAACAATTGTATAAATTAATCAATATTATAGGCCTAACACAAATTCTTTATTGAAGAAGGTAAACGATGGGCAACAGGTCGATCTTAATATAACAGAATAAATGTACCTAATTAACTAAATTGCCAACACCTTAAAATAAAGTAAAATAATAACTGAAGTGTGGTAATACAAAAGGTTTTTAATTTTTTTTTTCATAGGTTCATATTATAGGATATATACAAATTCTTTAGAACATTCGGCAGCTATCTCAGTTATAAATTACAATTTTAAATGAATATATCAGCCACGTCTATAAACAGATAATTGCCTTTTAAGCCCATTCAAAAAACACAATAGTATCCATTGTGAAGGATGCGGTAGTTCTGCAAAGTTCCCAGGTCCGAGCCTTTTCCCAGCTTTCCCTTTCCTCCAGGCACACGATTAGGGAAAACTCCAGAGTCAGGGGGTCTTCCTCATGTCCACTTCCTTAAGCCCGGAATATCCCATACGAAGATCATCAGCACCTCCCATCCTTGAATATTTACATAATTGAAACATTACAGGTAAGTAATATTTCCACGACGAGTAGAAGCGGAATCCAACAGCATTAATAAGACAAACAAAGCATAAGTAAATAAAAGAAGATATAAGAACTGCACAATAATAAATAGTCGAACCAGGGTTATACAAGGAGCTAAGGTAGAAGAAGTTACCAGCATTCGCGCTCAACTGACAGAATTTTACACCATTCCGAATAACGGTACCCACTTTACAAAGGTAGAGAGTGTGTCCAAGGGAGGACAAAAGAGTCGATCCTGATGTAACAGGTAAGGTATCTGCCACAAATTTACAGGAACTCATAATTCAGAGATGTTAAGAACCTAATCCACTAAACTGCTCTATCCCCCTTAAATAAAGTAAAACGGTAAACGAAGGCTGGAAATGCTAAAGGTTTTAAATACCTTTTCCTATGTTTTTTATTCTGCAGAATACAGACATCTCATTGCCTTACCAATACCATTATTTGCAGCCCTAGTGAATAAGTGGTCTAGACGAATTTTTCCAAAATGTATCGAGGGATTGTATCGAGGGAAGAGGCATCACACTATTAGTGCAATCATAAAAAAGTAAATAAATTCTATGGTAAATAAAAAAATATTTAAATTTACATTAAATATTCTGTTTCACTTAAGGAAGTAAATAAAACGTTTTGGACAAAATACGACTTAACCACTTATGATATGGTGCAGATATAAGTAATGATTTACAACTTATAAATAATATAATTTTATTTTAGCCATAATTCTTTAATATTATTATGGATATATTTTATTAATTGATTTGAATCCTGACACTAAAACCACCGATAATTTTTTTTACATCTAAAAGCTTCGAATAACATATATATTTTAAACCTGTTGGAAGGTGGAAGATTAGAAGCATACTACTACTACTGAAAAAAAAACCACCCTCTATGAAGTCAAAAGAAATTGTATGGGGTTAATGCACAAATTACTCGCTTACGCCAAAGTACCTTTACCGCCTATTGCCTAACCGCGCAAGTCCATTTACAGGAGGGGCTAGTTTTTACAACGATTATCGCAATGATTCAACTATTTACAAAGCCGAGGTACTGTGCACAAAATAAAAAGCAACGAATAAAGCATTCGGTACACGTCTCGCGTCTTGTAGACAAAAGAAACAAACTAAGATTTCAAATTTTGATCTGGCAACGGACGGATCTTTATTCAACAGTTCGAATGACTGAATGGCTGTTTGAGCAGACAATGTAAGCTTATAACAATACGCCAAAAAGCTTGTAAATCATCGATGAGTATCTCTGCTACTTCTTAAAGACGATGGTTACTGGCCTGTGTCAGAAGTCGAAAGATTTATTGATATGATGGCCCAACAATCAACTCTTAGGACAGTTCCTAACAATTATTCCTACATCCTCTGCCTTTTCCTCACGTCACTAAACATATTTAACTGTTACAAGGAATAAACGCCCTCTCGGCTAAGGCATTAATAAATGAAGAACTCCAGAAAACGTCCTAGAAAGCTGTTGGGTTTCTAATTACAGTTAATAACGCAATTCTAAAGATGTTATGTTCACATGAAAACACTGTTACACACCAGACATATCAGCTTACTTCTCTTGTATTAAAATTTTTAGAAGTAATTTTACAAAAGACTTCCCGAAAATCTGACCTGTTGGTAGTAAAACCATGATTAACTTGAAACAAGGCCGAAGAATTTCCATCGGATACTTTTTTATCCTAATGCGTTTACATATAGTCGTTACTTGACTAATGTGAAAATAAAATGAAATTTTAGTGAGTTTTACTAATTCATCAAAAGGATTATTACAAAATAACATTCATTGTTCAAAAGTGGTGC
The DNA here is from genome assembly GCA_037127475.1 of Arma custos. NCBI lineage: Eukaryota > Metazoa > Arthropoda > Insecta > Hemiptera > Pentatomidae > Arma > Arma custos. The sequence goes on from CM073763.1 coordinate 39,396,739, forward strand.
CGAGATTAAATGAGGCGTTCAGAACCAAAAACTAATAACTTCAAAATTGATGTCCAAATTTTTCACAAGTTTGGTTAATCAATTTTGCTTAAGACACTTTAACGCCTTGTTTCTCAATGTTTTAGTCCGGCTCTGAACCTGTAGTTTCAGGAGCATTGAATTTCTAGACTAAACCAAAGAAAACAGTAAAAAAAAAAAAAACCAATTTTTGAAATTTCGGAGCTATCCGCTTTTAATCATGAACGCCACATCATTATCATTATCCGTTTCTTAACACGGAAACTATACATAAAAAAACAAAATATAAAAAGACATACTTTTTATATACTTAAACCTTATATTTTAAGGTATACTTTTCCTTTATACGACAGTAACCAGTTTTCCTCTAACGAAAGGAAAAGGTTTTCTAACTGGAACTTTCCGGAGTATTCGTTTCACTAACAATAAGAGATTACACAAAGAAAAGATACTAAATGATAGACAGAATATTTTTCTGGTTCTGACCACAACTGCTAAAATAAGTAAGCATAATGTTCATGAAAAAATGTATGAAGTTTATCGGAATTCTAATCTAAACAATGATGTTTTAAAGAAGTCAAGGTCGACAATCTTACTAATATTATAAATGTGAAAGTTTGTATATTTGCCTCTCTTTCACGCAAAAACTACTGAACGGATTTGGATGAAACTTTACAGTAATATAGTTTGTACATCAGAATAACACATAGGCTACAGCAAGCGCGGATTCAGGGGGGAGGGGCGCACGGGGGCACTTGCCCCCCCCCCCCCCGATAGGTTTTTAGGTACTTTGGAGAATCCATTATAGTACATAATTAAAGGCAAATCATATGATAATAGTTGTTAAAATAACAGAAAGAACATGAGTGAAACTTTGTTTTGATATCCTACTAATCTTACTAATATTATAAATAGGGGTTCAAAGATTGTATAGAATCCGTCAGTTTTGAAGTTAGAAATCTAAAATTTTGGATATACGAGTAACTTATAGTTAAGAAATAAAATAAAATTATTTATTTAAAATAATCATTCACGAAACTTTAGGTGGCAGACCAAATTCCACGCGAGCGAAGCCGCGGGGGCAAAAGCTAGTGATTCATAAATCTAAGCTCAAGTTATTTAATTAGATCGTTGTTACGTTTTAAATGAGTGGTAGATTGCTGAGTTGTCGTGCCGAAGAGGTCCTGGGTTCAAATCCTGCAATCTGATCTAGGACAAATCACCTCTCTTTGTAAAAAAAAAAAAAGAGAACAGTCTCTACCACGTACAACTCCTAAGGCCACTCATGGATAATTGTAGTGGTACAGGTTTTTTTTTTCAACAATTTGATACGGTCTTTCTTGAACTCAGTACATTAACATTTGTTTATGATTGAGTATATTTCAAAGATTTCTTTATTTTTTCAACTTTAAGAATTCCCTTCAGCACCTATTAACCCCAAACCATGGGCGAAACTAATGACTCCACAACAGATTATGATGTAAAAGTAGCGTACTAAGTATAGCCACTTTGTTGTAATACGTTCTCTTTATGCCATTACAGCCTCAAGCCATAATAAATGGAAGGTTAATCTCAGTATGTTGCGGTTTCTCCACTAAACTGGTCATATAGTTATCAGGGTATATTGAAACAGAAAGGGGTTTGATACAATTGATAGAGAATGCAGATTTCTTCTGCTAGGAAGTAAAAAATTCCTATAAAATTATTTTAAATAAAATCAAAAATTAAGGAAACGAAAATATTGCGTGCAACATACCGCCAATGTCTTGGGCAACATCGGTATAAGTATATAAGAGATAAATCAATTAACCGAGAAATACGCATATATAAATTTAAATTATTAATAAAATAAATTAATTTAATTTATATTAATATTAATAAATAGAAATGAATTAAATTATGCTCTATATAATACAAAACAAAGAAATCGACAAAATTTCTGAGCATGTTTTCAATACTTACTAAACTGTTACAACTGAGCATAATCAGTTTTGAATAATAATGCTATAATAATAATAATATGTATTGCTCAGGAAATCTAATCGGCATCAAGGATATCCTAAATTAATAAAAAATAAGTTTAAAATTTGCACAGATATCGCCGATCCATTCCAAAAAAAACTTAGATTAGCAAAATAAATTGGCAGTACTCAGCGTTACAAACACATAGAAACATAAATCAATCAAGAATCGTATTTTATTTAAAAGAAAAACTGGTAGCAAGAATATGACATGTCATAATCTATAAATTAATTAGTGTTTAATGAAAAATGTTACTACATTTCCAAAGTAGATCTTAACTTAGTTATTATGTATCATTAAAGCAGTTGAATAAAAAGTTTTACGTTCATATTTCCATATTTCTGTAGCATATAGTCATGAGGTGACTAATGGAAACTGGAAAAGAACGAGCTTTTCCAATTTTCAAATTGAATGAAATGATCTATACATGAATTAAATCTCAAGAGAAGGATTTTAGGAATATTTCTTTATAATAACATACTGAAAAAAAATAAAATAAAATTCAGAAGATGGGTCCATAGTAGAATGGAAACAGCATAACGCCATATCGCAACTCATTAAGTAAAATAGAAGATATAATTGGGATAATAAATAAATAAATCAAATGCTAATAAGGAGAGCAGAAAAAGACATATCCTTAGACGAAAACTAAGGAAAGATGGCGTCTGAATCATATACGCAATTCGAAAATAACGAATATATTTTCTCATTTCTTTATTAACAATGAATGATAAATACAAAAAGTTAACAAATAATGACAATTAAAAGAAAATGGAATCGTAATGGAGAAATTTCCAACACATTATATATCCTCCGATGTCTATTAGATAGCGTTTATATTTAAAAACAATAAGCTACTAATAATTATTATATATACTAAAATTTTAAAAATGTAATAATTAAAAACTAAACGAAACAATTAATTTTTTTTAAAATTATGTCTAAAAATAAGGAGGAAGCACAAAGGTTGCTCAGTACGTAGGGTATTGATTATTGGCCGTTAAGTTTCGAGTTCGATTCGGTCGGTTTCAGATGACTCATTTATTTTACAAACAGCCGTAAATCTACCCGACTATAGCACCTGGAGGCCCTCCTGTGGCAGATCTAGCCTCTATAATTTATTTTATAATTAGAAGCAAATCCTAGCGGTTGAGCGAGATTTGGGCATATCACTGTACCTACTAGGCCCTTGCCATATTCTCAATAACCTTTAATAGGTTGATATGTGACAGGTTTTCCTCCATTTTTTTAGTGAAGACAATGTACAATTTTTTGGAACTGTGTGGTCAAGAAGTGATAAAAAAAAATGAAGGAGTTTATATACAGGAAATTTAGTAGAACGAAGATTAAAAGAAAGTATGATAAAGAAATGTATATCAAAATTTTCACTATAAATAATGCAAGGTCATTTGCAAGTACAGGTATTGCGGACATGGACTCAGGATAATATTTATCCAGAAGAGGGCATAAATTATTATGAGATAAGGTCAATAAAATTAATTACTATTCGCTGTTATGACCAATAAAAAATATATTTTTATAAGATAATGATCCTCAATCCCCGCAGATGACTATTAACGGAACCAGATTTTGCTCCCTGAATAGGTTTGATGCAACCCATACCGGCAGCTTCCAAGTTAATAGATCCGACGGAACAGGTTCTTCCAGAGTAATCCTTATGCAAGGCATCCTTTCAGATCATCTTTCCTTCTCGAATAGTAATTAGCTTGGCTACGATATCAGGATGGACGATATCGATTTGCAAGTGGTGCTGGCATCTCCAAGTTTATATAACTCAAGCAGTTATCGGATACATGGAGGTTGTGTTGGTATAATGAGAAGCCATGAGAATGTTGATGGCCTGTAATAAACAAGAAGTTTTTGTACCACCAACTTCGTAAAAAGGTATCAGGAAGTTTAGAAGGAGAGCTTTACGTAGACTTCTTTTTGGTGAATGTAACTCTCCTGAAAACTTTCCTTATGTTTGATTCTTGTGTCTCGTATTTGAGATGGACTATGATAAAGAATAAATAAATTATTCTTTTAACAAACGTGATTCAACCCTGTGGGATAAAATTTGTCGATTGAGCGTGACCTTCATCCACAACTGTTGACTCAGAAACAGTACAGTCTTTAGAATGTATTCAACCCAATAACTTTTTTGTTTTTGTCATTTTTTTCGATACAATAAATTGAATTTTGAATAATAATATCTTCACCCGTAAAAAAAAATTATTTAAAAATTAATAACATGAAGGTGTTTTATTTATATCGAATACAGATAAACAATCGCAGAATTAAGAACTGCATCTGTTCCTCATTAACATGTAGTCCTGACAATCAGGTTTGTGCGTTGAAACATTCATAACAAAATAATGGCTTCCATTCCTATTCACTTTGATCTTGACAATAACCAACGAATTGATGTTGACGATTGACCTACATATTCACGAACACAAGTCAACTCTCCATGCAATATCATGAACACCGTTTTTATCCATAAGTTGTTCTTCAAAACTATCTGACATTTCAATTCCTTAAATCATAGCAGTTTGGTCAGATACAACCGAATGATTCAGACGTAACCAAATTATAACACGCTAAGGTTGACATTTAGGCGGTGAAGGGCGTGTCGGTCCAATTTAAAATATATCGGTCAATTTATAAAAGGTTATAAAAACAAGTTTGTTATGGTGTAAATTTTCAAGAGTACACATGATGATAGAGTATAATGAAAAGGGCTGCGCTATTAGAGCTCTGTAGGAATGATAGCATCGTGTTCACTATGAAAATCGTCCGATTAGCCATAGCAGCAAAAGTTGACGTTAAATGAGCAAACAACAACTATGAGGGTTAGGCACGTTGAGAGATTCCTCAAAAAGATTACTTTCTAACCACTCAGCAGGTACTAGAGCCTCGGGAAGACCTGGACAACAGGGAATCGACGACGTGGAAGGTGACCTTAGCCAATAGAAGTGGAGAAATCATTGGAAGATGGATAACAACGGTTGCCGTTAAGGAAGCATGGTGGAATCTAGTTCCTGAGACCCAAGTCCGTTATTTAACGTCACTTAATGCTGCTATGGCTAATCGGACGATGCTACAGTGTGAGTTCTAAATTATTACTAATCATATATACTATACATTATTAATTAGGATAGGGATTTTAACGAGCCTCTGACAAAGTACAGGCTCGGGACCCCCATGTTCAACGTCCCTTCGGAAGGACGGCAAAACCAAGGATTTTTTACTCCTTATAAAAAATCCTAGGGCCACCTGTCGGCTACGAAGCCGCGAACTTGGACTTAGTAGGTTGTTATGCTAACCACTAGATTAAACTTGACCGTAGGTTGCCCATCCACGTCCGTTAAGAACTGTTGTGAAAATCAATTATAATATGAAATATACCTTAATTTATATACCCGAGGTCTGAAACACATGTATTGTAAGATACAGTTTTATCAGTACTCAGAAAAAATCCCTCTCGATAGCTTACATATATTACATTTAAGAAAATTAATATAATCTGCTGTAACACGACAAAACTGGACTAGGTGTTGTGATTAATAATTTAAATAAATCAAGTATCCAGAATGATTGTATGAGGCGTGCTGGAAGTGAATGCGAACGAACTTGGGAGCAATTGTTCCATGCTAACACATTGCGCCAACAAGTCACAGTAGCAATCAGTAAGCAGCCAGTATAAATAGTCTACTGAGGAAACGTCTTGGTTAGCTAGCTGTAATTAAAACCGTATTATTAAAGTAGGAATCAGTGCATGAACTGCTCCCAGTATTTTATAAGCAGAAAAATCTGTTACATCTGTAAACTTATATATACAATTCACGAAAGAAAGCAAATAACCCATAATTTAGAGTCCTTATTATAGAATTTCACTTTCAATTTTAAGATAATTGGACATCTAATCTTATAATATTAATATTTAAGGGTCACGTTTATAAAAAAAAATACAAAATAATTTTTAAAAAGTTTATTTAACAAACAACACTATATATACTACTACTCTGCAGTACTACAACTCAGTAATGAGTCCTGGCCTCCTCTATATGTACAGGATATATTCCTATATCCTACCACACACTATATACATATATTAAAGAAATATTTCTAAAGCAAATAAAAGAACTGAAAATAATTAATAGCCAAATTTTAAAATTCTATACGAGCGTAAGGATCACATAACACCATAAATTTAGCAAATAAAGTTGCATTCATCAAAATTGAAAAAATAGCTATTGAGAAGAAAATTAATATTTTTTGGTTTGAAAAATGTTGCTTATCACAACTTGACCATCAATGTTAAGCACAATGGAACCCAATTTGAGTCCTCATCAATACTGAGGCCTTAATGTTGTAAATATCCTGAATTATTCTTATTAAGAGTAAATCAAGTATATTCATCAATTTAATATTCAATAATTACTTATATGTAATGTAGACAATCTTCGGGGCTGCAGTCAATGAATCGAGCAGAAATAAACCAAGCTTCTTTATTTAAATACCAAGGTTTCGGCCTAACTTTCAGGCCATCAATAGGGCAGAGGAATCATCAAGAGTCAAATTCATGAGATAAATAATTTATAAGTTATTAAATACCTTCAGAAATAATTTTTTACCGTTGTTTGATTCCATACTCCGTATTGCTTGATGGAGCTCAGCTTAAACGAATGGAGCTAAACTATCTATCGTTGAATGTGCTAAAAGAATTATTTTATTTGCAATTTTATTAGAATTTTTGCAGATGTTATGTCCCTGCATACCATTTTCAAAACAAAAGTTATCATATTTTCACCCTAATTATAAAAGCTTGTTACCATAAATATGCAATGTTAATGTGTAAATGCAAACATGCTTAATGTTTTGTAATTTTTTTTTCCGGCCTAATCATTAATCTTTGTAATCTGGAATGCTTATTTATTAGATTATACCATATTCCTTCGCGATTATACCATATCCTAGATCAAGGAAGTTATTTTAAATTAACTGAAAAAAAAACACATATATAAAATATGGAGTTACGAGTGTGCATATATACAAATTTGACATACCAAAAAATTTGTAATAATGTAATGAATGATCAAATATCTCTACAAAAATTAAAAACCTTACCTGCTAAACAAATGATCATTAACTCCCATAATAATACTTAGTCAATCTTCTAATAATTGAAATATACACTCACCTGAAAAAAAAAGAAATGAATAAACAAATATTACGATCATTAAAATTATACTTGTTAATAGATGATGATAGTCATACACTATATTGTTAAGAGGGATCCAGTTCAAGGAACTATTATATGAACTGCCCTATAAAAGGGATATTAACTATTCCAGATATACTTGCACTAATTATGCAAATAAAAATATAAGATGGCGTATTCTCTAAGATGAACAAGTGGAAGTGCTTGTGATATTCCCAACGTAAGAGATTGCAAATGGATAGAGAAGCAAATTTTCAAAGTAGAGTAAAATGAACTAAGAACTTGAAAAAAAAAAATGCTGGAACTAAAGCTGAGACGAAATGGTTTTATTAGTCTCAACATTTTAACAATGGTTTTATTTAACTCGACACTGGAAATTTCCATGTGAATCTGTTGTTTGCAGAATAATATTCAATTGATTAAAATTAATGTGAACTTGCCAGGAAAACTCAAAAACCTACTCCAAGAAAGTGTAAATACTGTTGAGAAATACATTAATTTCTAGATTAAAATGCTTATAGGTGTTAAACAAATAAAATAAATAAATCTAAATAATTTATTTATTTATTTATTGTTTAATTTTCATTTTCACCTGCGCAATTGCACATCCAGCAAAGTTGGTCGAAGTGTCTTTCTCTTCGCTTTTCTACATGATCATCAAGTTTTGGAATAAAAAAAAAATATCAATAGTTGTCTCTTGGCCAATGTCTTTTTAATCTTTTCTTATCAAGTCCAGGTAACAGGGAATAGGAAAGCGGAAGAACGAGTGAGTTTGGGTGATATTGTGTCAATGAGTGGAATGTTATGTATTTTTTATGAATCTAAATAATACCAAAGTGATTGTTGTTGATTTCTAGAATTATTTATTCATTACTTAAAATATTTATACAAATCAAAACATAATTGCATATACACCCTACTACAAGACTTAAGAACTAACACTTCATTTGTTTCAGGTTTGTTTATTGGAGTTCTTGCATCGAAGCCAGCAAACAATGGCACATTGGGTGTATTACCAGCCAAAGAAAGAAACAGGAGGTTAATACCATACATGACCTATTACCTCAGTCAAGGGCAAAACCAACCTTACAGGGCAGTGATGGCCGTGCCGTACCTAGCTGTTCCTCAGTATGGGCAATCAATCCCCCCGAGGTACATTCAGCAGCCGTCGTCTCTCACCAGAATGATAACGCAAAACTATTTAACTATGTCAAAACACGGAAACCAGGCACCCCAACCTAGGTTTAATCCAAATTATCCTCAAGAATTTAAGTATTATGTACCAGCTCAAAACTTGAGGATTAACCCAGTACAATATCAAAAGTTACCTCCAACTTTCCAGTACCTAAAACCTCAAATATCTGAACAGGAAGCTGAATATGAACAGCAGAACCAAGAATCACCGATTGAACAGTATGGGAAGCCTTCAGCAGATGAAGTCATACAATTCGCTAAACCTGAAGTACAGCAATACATGACCAAGTATCCTGAACAAATTTTACATTATTCAAAAGATTCAGACTACGACACTGGCCCTCAAATTCCTCAATATATAACAAAACCTGTAGAACCACAATATGAAATAAAAGGAGATAATACACAATTTCATTCGCAGAGTCCAAGAATACAATATATTCAAAAGGTTTCTCAAGAGTCAGTAAAAATTAATTCGCATTTAACAGACTATCCAAGCAAACCTGTAACAGCATATAAGCTACAAGCTGAAAAAGAGGGTCAAACAACATTTACAATCACTCAAAGTCAAGAAATAGAAGTAGAGCCGATGCCAACGACACCTACTCCAGCAGCTAAATATCATGCAACGTATGTTGCCGATACAGATCAGTATAATCCTTATCAGTCTTATTATGATGAAAACGTAGAGGAACAGGAACCAGAAGTAATAGATAGAAACATTAACGATATCCTTCGTGGTGGGGTTTCTTTAAGTAAAACATTACCAGATAAAATCACAACTGAAAACTTGGATTCTAGTATCAAAACCTTATCGAAGATTTTAAGAATATTGCAAGCTGCCCACTCACTACCTCATTCAGCAAAATCTATAATAAAGAATTTTCCAAATCCAAATGAAGTTAGAGTAAAAGATTCACACGTGAGGTTATCACCTGTGCATCCTCCAAAAGACGATAGTGGAAGCACACCAGGAAAACCTGGTGTAGACTACCCGGCTTATGATGAAATACCAGAAACACGTTTCAGTTGTAAAGAGCAGAGGTACAAAGGATTTTTCGGAGATCCAGAAACAAGATGTCAGGTAAGAACTTATTCAAAACATAGATTAATTTTTAAATAATTAGTCAGTGTTGTCAATCTTTTCCTTTTCTTGTTATTTTGCTACCACAGAAGAAACAGCCTCAGCCTGTTTCTGCCCACTGATTGCCCACTTAACCATTTCAGTTCATGCTCTTCTCAAATTTGGTTAGCTGGCTTTCCATTTAGGTTTTCTCCTAAACTATCATTTGTTTAGCAAATCATTCTTAAAATCTTTTCTAAGATATTTCCTATCATCGCACAATATGAACAACTTGAGGTATCAACTAATACGGTTTTCAGGTTACAACCGTATGCCTATACTACGTACACAGAAATAGAACGAACTAGAAGCGGCATTAGGGCCTGTTTGGAGGGAGGCAGGTGAAGCCAGCTCTGAAGCCGTCCCCCCACTCTTTCAACCCCCTTACAGTTGAGAAAGTGTTGCAGCGCTTGGTTTTTATACCCCAAGAATTCCTCGTGTTTTATCTTGTCGGGGTAAATTCATCGTGGAAAGTTCCAATTGGTTATTTCCTTAGTAATCCTATTACTTGGGAGCAGCTGCTGAACATCCTCACAAAATAAATGGTTTCTTCACACTCTTCAAAACTATCCACTTTATTTATCAAACAGTATTGCAGTGCATTGGCAACTGAGTTACTGAACAGCTGGGTAGCTAATTTAACTTTCATTTTATTGTTGCCATAAAAAATGTGGCAGTTACTCAATTTGGTCCCTAATTTTAATCCTTCTTGGTTTTAAAAGTCGTGTAATAACTCCAAGTACTTCCAACTGATTTTACAGCCACAACCATCTACTAAATTACAGAAGTCATGGAGAGTGTATCACATGAGCTTTAGAAGATGGCATGGGTCTAGAAAAGCGATACATGATCTCCTTCAACATTGGCCGTACACTTGATATTGCGTATGCAAGGCTCGTTAAAATCAAAACCCATTCTCTTCAACATTGTTACGTGGTGAGATCCTCCATAATAAGTAATGGATGTGACAGTGGCACTGATTCCCTCAAATGCAGCTGCCCAGTAATACCATTAATAAGGAAATAACCAATAGGAACTTTCCAAGGTGAATTTACTCCCACATGATAAAACACGAGGGCTTCTTGGGCTAAAGGAGCTTCATCGTCATCTACGTTACACCCAAAATCCATGTATCCATGATACTGAGACCCATCCCAATCTACGTGTTTCCTAATTGTCATTCCGTCGAAAATCAAACTGGAGAGCAACGGACTTTTTTTACATTTTTCATCCAAGTCTTGCAGAACTTCAACACTGAACCCAGCAGATGCATCAACCGTGGAATACCACCTATCGACTATACAGCGGTGGAGCAAACAGGTGTTGAACTGGTTTCAGACAAAATCATATGCTTTGGGCAATAGAAAGTTAAGCGTGGTTCCAAATGCTCTCAGTCTTTCATCGTGCATCTTCACCAATTTTGGACTATTATTCTTGTGCTGCTGTCTTTATAAAGAGCTATCGACGTTTTTGACAAACTTGAAAGCATATCTGCATATTTATTGGCCAGTAAACTCTTTTCTTTCAACTGAGAAATTATAGCTTTCATTGTGAAATATTTCTTATTGTATCTTCTTGTTTTTTGCTGCAAAATTCTGACTTGTTTTTTTTTATTCAACTAAATTTTTCTTGATTGAATTTACAGAATCTGTCATGTCATTCAAAGAACATGTTGCAATATCCAGTTCGGATTTCTTTTCATCTAGTCGAGTGGGGAGGTCTTGCACATTTAACCTGAAGCTCTTCAACATTTTTTTAGTCTCTTTTTACTCGGCGAACAACTATTCACAGAAGTCGTCTCATTTCGTTGAACCAGTTTCCTTTTCTATAACAGAAAAAGTTGAGTGGAATAAGAAACTTTCATGTAAGTAGAGTAGCTATGCTTACAGTAGAAAATATAGGTACCTGAGAAAGTTTAGGTTTTAAATGTTCAGGGAAAGCATTGAATTGAAGCAGTTGAAGGGACTACACCTTTTTTCAGTTTATTATAGAATGGAGACCTATCAATTGAATACTTCAAATAAGAAACATTCCAATAAAATTTATCTATTTTTAATAACGGTTCCTAGTAAAAATTAGTTTAATTATGGCTATGGATTTTTTAAATAACTAAGGAGAAAGAAAACATAAAAAGGTGACATCGGATACCACGGGAATCCCGGAAGGACCCCAGCCACATTTGAGAGAAGATAAATTTGGAAAATTTCGAAAGGCTCTCTAATACTTTCGTTTCAATTCCTAATTGTTCCAGACAGTTTTGCATTAAAATTCATTGAATGTGATAGATCAATCGATTTCTTCAAACCAAGTTTCAAAAATTAGAAACATGTGGGACTTAAATTGACCCCATGGTACTTGGAGGGTTAAGGGAACTATGAAAATATTACATTTTATGGTACATTTATTTATTGTATATAGTTAACAGTTAGGTTTCGAACTTACAGGTTAAGGTGAGAGGAGATTGAAAGACTTGTCGGCATTCTTTGTGCTGCATCCAAATGCAACACAATAAGGCATTTTGCTAAATACACATTCAATGATCAGATCAAAAACTATACAAAACACAAAGAAACCACAAGATAACACAATGTTGAATAATATTTAAGTAAACAAAAGTACACGAGCTAAGTAAGAGAAGTAAACTTAGCGCTGCACCACTTGCTGGAGGCAGAAAGAGTAGGGACCAGTGGGAGGTTGGCTTCACTCGCAGTACCTGGCATGCTCCTTCTAGTTAGTTTTATGTTCTGTGACTACATACAACTCTGAAATGGAGGCACAAGGAAAAAGTTAGCATATTCGGAATTAAGTTAGACAAACTACAAAGATTAGACTGTCTTATTATGGTAACTGTTCTACCAACAGCTATTTTTCTTTTCTTAATACTCAATGTTAAATAATCTTAATACACACCCCCTTACCGATTCACTTATATGTAGAAGCACAATCCCTTAAAAAAATGTATAGGCTTACAAAATAACAGATCATGAAATGTCCTGTGTAAAAGTTTAAGGGTGCGATTTAATGATGAAACTCAATTATCTTATTGGTATACCATACTTCTGCCAATGAATATATGTTTAAAGAAATGTACCGTATGTTATAAAATAATAACCTTTCATGTATACTGGCAATTTCTTTTGTCTTACACATTAAAAGAAATATTTTTCAGGTTTGGCATTACTGCGATCTGAATGGGGGACAAGCCTCATTTCTATGTCCCAATGGAACAATATTTTCACAAGTGGCTCTCACATGCGATTGGTGGTTTAATGTAAAATGTGCTTCAACAGCACAGCTCTACGTTCTCAATGAGAGACTGTATAAATTTATTTTACCACAAAAACCAAGCTTTCCAGAGGATTATGCTGGACCTTTAGTGGATCGCTACCTAACTCAGAAATTTAAGGAAATAGAAGAGAAGGTCGGTTTTAATTATATATTAAATAACTGTTTGGGATTAATTATGTTATTACTAGATAAAAGCTAAGATACTTTAGCCAAAAAATGCCAGAGAAGAGTTCTAGGGTTTCTATATGATAATCTATTACTCAACACTTCAAACTGCAAGAAGCAAGCAGCACTTTATCCAAAAGACCTACTAGTTTACTTACTAATTATTTTATTTTTTTTAAAATCAGTCTAAAGACAATTATTTAATCCACTTATGGTTAAACATTTGATTACTAAAATTTATTTTAATAGTTTCAAGAATGAAATGCAATTACATAGGTCAAATAATTGTATACAAGAAGTGTATGAGGATTCAAAATTATCAAAAATTGTTGAGCATAATAAGTATTAGGTCAAATGAACTTAAAAAAATCAATATCCTCCCTCCAAAATTTAAAAGCATAACGACAGAAATTCTGAGGATATTGCCCTCATATCATATTAGCTAATACTGGGGTATTTATTAATTAAAGTGCATATATCTACAGTCCCAGTAAATAAGTGGTTAAGTCTGATTTTGTCCCGAGAGAGTTAACTGCTTTCAGACAACCGGAATAGTATAATTTTGTTAGTTTTTGACTTTAAATGGAGTTTTAATATAAGCAATGACTCCTTTTCAAGCCAATGCCTTACTTAGCCTCTTATTCACTATGAAAATAACTCGATTCTGTTTACATAAATACAAGAATCTCATTTTAGAGAAAATTAGATTTAACCACTTATTCACCAGGGCAGTAGATATAACAGTATGTATAAACTTGACTAATTAGAACCTACTATATACTCATTACATTAAAATAAGTTTTACAAAAATCAACAAATTAAATTAAAATAAGTTTTATAAAAAGTGTTAGCATGTTAATAATGAGCAAACTTTAGGTTCCAACTTAGGTTAAAAACTTTTGGTTCCAGACTAAACTTTTAAACTAAGTAATATGAGACAGATGTTAACTTTTCCTTTCTTCCTGAAAGAATTCTTAATCTTAATGATAGAGTAATATTTGTGACAAGATATATTTTTGGCATATAATATATTTTTTGTTAATTATTTATCTCTAAAATATTTCAAAACATTAAACCATGAAAAACCAACTGCCAATGAAAATTATTTTAGATAAAATATATATATATATATATATATATATATATATATATATATATATATATATATATTATATATTTTTTATTATGTTTACGATATATTTTTTTCTATTTTCTTTTCAGAACAAAAATAAAACAGAAGAAGTGAGCAATAATGATGAGGAATTTGAACCACCGTACTCAATTGATTTGGTTTCAAAGAATAAAGTAAGATCAACAGGAAAGAACTAAGACATGGTCCGTTGCGACAACTTTTCAGTCTCTTGAATCAAATAAAATTATGGACATAGTGAAGCCTAGAAATACATCTGTTGTTAAATCAATAAAAATAAAACTGTGAAACACTTCCAAGTTTCCAAAAATTGTGACATGAAATGTTTCAATATAAACAAGAATGCCAGTTGTGAGGCTACAAATAGATTAAGCTAGTCATTAAAATTCCTCAAATATTTTTTTTTAAATAACTTATTTAAAAAATACATTTAAGTAAGCAATACAAATGTTTGCTCAAATTTAATTTATAAAATTTGAGTGCCAATAAATGTGAGCATAAATGCCATTGTTTGAGGAAAATTAATTTTAAGTCAAATTTGTATTATATTCTTATTCTTAATATTTCCCATATATAGATAGCATTTATTATGAAAAAATCGCCTATTAGTATTATATTATTTATGCCATTATTTGCAGCAACACTACATTTTTTTTTATTATTTAGAAAATTTGAAGATTAATAGATTATTTTTTATTTATAAAAAATGTTTTATAGATATATTAACTGCTGTATTATATAGCTTGTAAAATATACATATATAAACCTTTATTTATTTTTATTACTTAAATAATTAATCCTAATGTATAATAAAATAATAAAAAATTATTGATATAATTATTGATACCGAATTATTAAGGTGTGTCCATACAAAGTCTGCTCAATCAGTTATATTTTTCCTGAGGTTATGACAATCTCTCCCATGAAATTATACCTCAACAGGTAATTTTTAAGCAGATTCCTTTATCTCCTTTACAGCTGGAGGAGGAGGTGGATAGATAAAATCTAACTTAAATTTAAAAATTTTGAATACAGTGGAGCGTCGATTATCCGAACTAATGTTGTCAGGAGTGGTTCGGATAATCAAAAATTCGTATAATCGAAATTCACTAAAAAATCTAGGACCCTCCAGGGGCTCTCCAAACCTCTATAAAATATTATAAAAATAGGGTACCCAAACTAAAGGGGAAAAACCTGGCGGTTGAGCGTGACCTATGACAAGTTAGCTCCTTACAGAACCATTGTCCATGAAACAGTACAGTCTCTACCATGTAATGAACCCCAGGCTTGTTCCCGGGTCGTAGTGGTTACAGGTTTATTTATGTAAAATATATGTATAGTGAAAAATGAACGAATACAAAATTCTCTTTTTGCTTTTTTCAAAGTTTTACGACTGGAACTGTCTGCCTCACTGTAAAGACTATTTGCGTACGTGCTAATTGAATCAGATTTATTTTTTATTCCCCTTATGGTTCATTTACTAATACCGAACTCCGTAGCTAATGTCCGACCCAATTCACCTTTTTTTAGCCACTTAACTTAATTCGCGGACAAAAGAACCAGCACACCTACATTTTTATGTAAAAAATTAATACAAACAGGTAAACGGTCAAACTTTTCTTACCTTTTTATCAGGAATATATTCTCGAAGAAGAATAAACTATAAAAAACACAACTTCAATAGACAACAAAGCCTTTAATCGAAAATAAAGAAGAAAGTTCACTTAAATTCACTGTTAACAAAAAAAAGAAAAAAAGAAGCCTTTATTGTTCAATATCCAAGTCTTTAATATCAAGTATTGCCTCCTATTGCATGGATGACATCCTGGACTCTTCTGGGCATGCTTCTAATGAGGTTAGCAACGTGATCTTGACGGGATCTGATTCCATTTGTGTACAAGAGCAGTCCTCAGCTCTTGGAGGTCCTTGGCGGGTTCAATTGTTGCCGGATCGATGTCCCAAGTTGGTCCCAAAGATGTTCAATCGGGTTGAGGTCGGGGCTGCGAGCTGGCCAGTCCAAGGTTCGGATACTGGCCATGTTCAGGTAATCCCGTACCACACCTTTTAATAAACAATAATGTGCCACGTGTGGCCGTGCATTATTGTTTATTAAAAAGAAATTGGGGCTGATGAACGGGGCAAATGGTACCACATATTCCTCTAGAATGTCCGTAATGTACATGCCTGCATCAAGGGTTGGCCTCCGGAACACATGGAGCTCTGTCATAGCCTCTAAAGAAATCCCTTCCCAAACCATCATGGAGCCTCCTCCGAACACCACTCTTCCCGTCATGTTACACTGAGCAAATCGCTCTCCTCGTCTTCTCCACACTCTAACTCGGCCATCTGCATCATATAGGCGGTAACTGGATTCATCTGAAAAAAGAACAGAGGCCCAGTCGTCCACAGTCCGAGCACCATGTTCGCGACAGAAGTTGAGGCGTGCTGTACGATGTGCTGGGGTGAGTTGAGGGCCGGATGCGGGGACTCTGGAATGCAAGTTCCAAGTTCGCGACAGAAGTTGAGGCGTGCTATACGGTGTGCTGAGGTGAGTTGAGGGCCGGATGCGGGGACTCTGGAATGCAAGTTGAGTTCAGCAAGCCTTCTCCTTACTGTCCGCTCGCTGACATGTGTACCCTGAGCCCCATGGAGTCGGTGAGAGGTCTCAACCGCTGATTGGAAACAATTTTGCAGGGTCTTAACATCAATAAATTGGTCATCTCCTGGGTCTGTCACCCTCGGACGGCCTGATCTGGGTCTCCTACCATAGCTACCAGTTTCCCAGAAGAACCGCTGGACTGCATGGCGAACAGTTGTTTCATGAATTCCATGCACTCTGGCCGCATAACGTTGACTTCGGTCGTCTTCGATTAAAGCGATAATGCGGGCGACAACTTCAGGCAGCAAAATCATTTCTACTCTTAAAAAAGTTCCTATTGGAAGAATATTGCCGTAGGAAAGAAAAAACCACTGGATAGTGCGTCTGAAAAGTCACCCAAAGAGTAACTGAATTGAACTCCATGCCTTATCTTTCAATTTTAATCCCCAATCCTCGAGAGAATTAAGATCTCTTGTGTAAATGTATAAAGGATAGTAATCTGCTTTGACCTGGCTAACTGTAGTTATTACTTCACGCACCAGAGAAATGCTCTAATCTGCATTTTTCACATAGAATTCTAAGTGCGCCGGTTTTTTTTTCCGCGAATGTATTTCCAATTTGTCTTTTAATGAAAGAACCACTCGTTTTCTTGTTGTTGGCATGCTGCATTTTTAAAACAAAAAGTGGTCATAAATGTGATGTACACCTCACCAAGAATGATTTAAAACTGAAGATGAGCAAGCTATTACCAACCAAAAGAATAAGAAGGGATTCAGAGAAACAAATGAAATTACCTAATTAGGTTTTATTAGTAAACAAATAGGTATTGAAGTCTAAGTTCATTTGTTTGCAGTTTCCAAGAAATGATTAGGGCCCGCTTATTGATGTTCATGGAAAAATCTTTTTATTTTTCATCAAATTTTATTTAAAATAGCAATAATTTTAGCAATACAAATAAGTAAAGTAAGATGATCTGATCAAATTAATTAAAATTACTATAATTTATTTTATATTATTTTATATTTATTTATATTTTATAGTCCTATAGTAAATTTTTAATAATTAAAATTACATTTGAAAAAAAAGAAGAAGCAGTTCCGTTAATCGAACGTTCGATAATCGACGCTCCACTGTATATATAAAATTCCAGTTAATCAACTATACCTAAAATTTAACACGTTATTTTCAATCACGTGGTATTTTTAAGTAATACAGTTAATACTAAATTTGTAACTACATATGTAATAGTAAATACATAGTAATAGCTTAGCTTCAATTAATATTCCACTTTCAGTTTGTTACTTGTTCCTGACATTTAATATGTTACTTCCATAGACATAACAGTTTTAAATATCTGATTTAAAAACAATTAGATCATATATTTTTCTCCTATCTAGTATATATCTGTGGCACCTGTGCATAGTGGCTAAGTCGAATTTTATGACTTATTTTAAGTTCAAGATTGGAGTATCAGCCCACGATTCACAAAGGAATATCCTTCATTGCAATGGACGGAACACTTAGCATGTTAGACACAAGGAAAGAGAAAGAAATTACGATTCTAAGTAGATAACGTGAAATTCACAAAATTCGTCTTAGCCCACTATGCACAGGTGCCACAGATATAAGAATACGTAGGAAGGTCACATAATTACATTTGGTGAATAGTAGGAATTGACAAGCGTATACAACAACAAGAGTATACAATTATGGGAGCACTCTCTCACAAGCTTTCAACCTAATATCACTCATATACTATTGGCGCCTTCTTCCTTCTTCAGTATTTCTCCCTTAACAGTCTTCAGGTAAGCAACATCATTTCGTACTGGAAGCTCACTGCATTAATATTTTTCTATACTGACTGCTAATTAAGCTTAGTCTCCATCCCACTAGCTTCATAACAAGCAATACATAATCCTGCTGATTGTTGATAGCGTATTTACCCATAGAAGAGCAAATACTGGAGCAACGACATGTGGATATACAAGAGAATAACCAAGAATAAATAAAAAGCTCACATTAAAGTTTCATTTTAGTAAACAAACTAAATTACAATATGCACCCCAGCACAATAAGCAGCCCCCAACTATCTCCATTCTCCATAAATTACAATATGTTGTAACTCATTTTATTCCATGGAATTTTAAGGAAACTTGTTAAAATACATATATATAAAACATAGATATTATAAGTATCAAATTAAAAAGAAGAATATATTTATATATTAGTATAACACATACAAACATTTAGCTTCAATTTATTTT
The DNA here is from genome assembly GCA_037127475.1 of Arma custos. NCBI lineage: Eukaryota > Metazoa > Arthropoda > Insecta > Hemiptera > Pentatomidae > Arma > Arma custos. The sequence continues at coordinate 39,415,786 of CM073763.1, forward strand.
TATTATTATATATCTTATTTTTAAATTATATTTATTTATACATCAGTTTAGAATGTTTTAACATACCGTGTTTCTATAACAATCTGAATTTATTTTTTTTATTTATTTCTTTGAAGATTTATTTATTGATATTTACAACTGTAATAATATTACATAAAGTAAATTTGCTGATATGAACAAATGGCATGAAAACAAAAAAACACTTGTGGAGAAACTACCCATTGGTAGCACTACAATAAAGTTCTATAGTAGAAGGTCTCGAGGCCATCTTCTTTTCAGACGGCTTGGAGGGTAATCAGGAATAGTATGGGAAGCAAGTTGAGAGACTAGCGGATTCAAGTGTGTATGGAGCTTGTCATGGAAGGATAGGTAACTAGTTTGTGCCAAATCAGCAACATATAGGATATTAAGATCATGATAGATGAGTTTGTTTGTGACATAATAAGGAGCATTGAAGATTTTACGAAGGATTTTGGATTGTAAGGATTGGATAAGAGATGAATTGGATGGTTTAGTAGAGCCCCAAAGCTCAACTCCGTATGTCCAAATAGGTCTGATAACTCATGTAAATGAGTCTTTTGTAATTAATTGGGAGCTTAGAATGTTAGTCCAGTAAACGTTGATATAGGCAAAAACGTCGAGCAGTTTCTTGTCTTTTCAGTCTTGTAGGAGTATTATTTTAAGTGCAATTTTTAAAAATTTTCATATAAGGGTTTCAAAAGCTCGATTACCTTTTTGGAAGCTTTCATTCTCGTAACAATATTCGAAACGTCCACATATCGTTGAATAAACTCTTCTTCAAAATTGATATCCTAAAATTTAAGCAAGTGATTAGTGACATAAATTTACTAAAATGATCTTATTTGGTGTCCATCAATTTTCTTTTGATTGTTTTCATTAAAAAATTAATGTGTTTTTTATTGTGTAAATAAACACAATTATTGCTGAATATAATTAATTCTACAATGGATATTTGTATTTTGGTTTAGTGTGCTCCTGTTGTAGTTTTATTTCCAAGCTGGTTGTCCACAATCATTTTTTTTTAAATACACATTAAACATATTAACTACCTCAGGTCTTAAATTAAACAGAGATATAATAAATTAGCGAGGATCAGCCTGTATGCTGGGGACCAGATAAATGATAAAGACTGAGAAGACAAGATGGATACCAAGATCAACAAGACCTTGTCAGATGTCAATATCCTAGAAGATATTACCTATACATAGAACAGGAGGGTAATATTTGGCTTGGTGGTACCAACCCACATGTTTGAGGAATTAAAAAAGAATGAAAGCTTGAGATATAACTAGGAGACTGCTGGATCCTGGAACGTGGGTGTAATAAAGATGGGATTGATCCAGACAAAGAGGCTATGAATATACAAGTTGAGGAACAGAGAGTGATTACAACTCAAAAACTTGGAATCAACAAAAGGCAAAAAGGGAAAGAGCAAGGAGGAAAAAAATATATTAGCCTGCTAATGTATTCCAGTTGATGGAAGAAACTGCACCATAGGTAGACCCTAAACTATTGTTTCTGCAATTAAAATATATCTCAAAAAAGTAAAATTAGCATTTGAAATATATATAGTTTATTTAACAAAAATATAAAAGAAGAGCATATGGACATATAAAATACCCTAATTAATAGCCCATTGCTGCCTAAATCCGTAAGGCCAACTCAAAAAACAATAGCTATGATAAAATAAAAGTAATCTGTACCATTAAAACCCATGATGAGTCTTGAGTTCAGTGCATGGGAGAGACTGGACTGTTTCTAGGACAACGGATGGGCAGGGAGGTGATTTTTCCAAGATCAAGCTCAACCGCCACTTTTATCCCTCAATTAAGAGTACCCACTTTATTGGGGGTACCCCCCGGAAGATCTTCAGATCCTACAGGGTCTATCCCTGGCAGTTAACAGATTGAATAACACAAGGGAACAACATTTTTGTTGCATGAAATATTTTGACTAATATTCTACTTCCTCGAGGTGCTGATTTAAGATCTGAAGTCAGTTTGTTTGTATCAGCTTTACTTTTGGGGTTATAATTATAAACTGTTTTTTAAGATGAAAATATTTTTTATTAAGAAAACTATTAAAAAAATTACCACTACATATCAAAAAATTTTCTTTTGTAAGATTTTCTGGCTTGATTCGGTTCACGGGGGCTGTTTTTAATGCTCCAACAATAGTCCGCCATCATGTGAGCATTCCAGTGACCTTGGTAACGTTCCTCCATAGTTCGAATGTCCTGATGGAACCGTTCCCCTTGTTCTCCGATGTCTTTTTAGAAAGACCAAGATCTCTGATTAATGCATTGAGGTCTTCCTGATTAAAGAGCTGGGGCTCAGAAGTAAAATCAGGGTAAGAATCACTTGTCCGACTTTCATCACTTGAAGAATAGTTTTGTTTTTCTATATCATGATCATTTTGTACAGATGAAGAAGCTTGGGGTACTGGTGCATCGCCAGAGAACAAGACTGGTCGAGTAACAGATAACAAGTTTGGATAAGACCATTTCGACCGGTTATTTTTATTAATTCCATTAATATCAATCACACAAAAATAACAATCATCTTGATGATTATTAGGTTCCCGCCAAATCATTGGTGTTTGATACTTAAAATGGGGTCTTTTCTTATTTGCCCATAATCTCAAAGACTCAACACATGTTTTACATACCATATGAGGGATCCAGTTTATTACGGATGTCCAAAGCGAATCCAAAGTAATCAAAATATACCTGTGTTATAAACTCTGACACACTTAGCCTACAATTTTTGAATGTATATTCACCACAAATGTTACAGAAATAGTTTGGATCGTTTCTACAGATATTTCTTAACTTGGACATTGTTATTTAACACAAGAGCACAAACTTTTTCACTAAACAACTCAGTTGAATTGAAGTTTGAATGTGACTAGTACAAATATATGTCTATCAGCTGTTTGCCAAAAACAAAAGGTGCTGGAGAAAAACTGAGGCTAGATTTGTAATCACCAACCTCTAATTAGTAAACAACAGGCCTAAAACTCCATGCAACAAAAAATTAATAAAAATTTGTTCCCTTGTGTAATCTATCTACCACAGCCGGATTTGAACCCAGGACCTTCGGTGCATCAACTCAGCGCTCTACCACTGAGCTATCATGTTTGGAAAAAAATGTAATAATAAAAAAAATTGCAGAATTATAAGTTTCTGATATGAAAACTTGAGTTTTCATATAAAAATTATTTAGACATATAAATAATTGAAAGCTTTGCATTCAAAATGATTTATGACATAAAAATATGACAGAATATGCAATGCTCATGTCGCAATGTAAATTCCAATACAGTGAGCAAAAGAAAATAGAGGATGGCAGAGAGAAAGCCAACTTGTATGACTGATAAAGTTTGCAACTAATTCAAATCTTAAAATCGTAAATTTTAAAGCACTGCATAATCAAATGGTAAATTTGTCCAATGATGGATAATATCAGCACATAAGAGGCTCTTGTTCAGTAACAAAATCAGATTCGATCGAAAACACCAAGCAATCTACTGGTTGGATCAATCATTAAAAAACAGAAAATAGTAAGTTTCTGTCCAGATCATTCAACTGAATTATTCAACCAATCAACTAAACCATTCGACTTAACTACACCGACAGGCGAAAAATTCCACCCACTTGATTTTTTCGAGTTTTCATCAAAACATATTTCTGCTTTGGATTGGTCTATTTTTTTTAAATGAATAAATATGTATTCTCTTCACGATCCTATATCCCCGTGTTCTCGCAATTTTTGTGATGCACACACCAGGAAGATGTTCATTGAACATTACTTTAATTGGGATCTTATTAACTTACGTCAATTTTATATTAATAATTTTTTTCTATTGTTCTTTTGATGGTGAATATTTTTATATTAAAGAGAAAAGATTTGTCCTGCCCGGGATTCGAAACCGGGTTGTCTGCATCTCTGACGCAGTGCTCTAACCACTGAGCTACCAGGGGTAGTATCCCAGTCAGACAAATCAATATCAAGTCAGACAATAAATTATAAATATAAAATTGACGTAAGTCAAAAAGATCCTAATTAAAGTAAAGTCAACAAGAACCCAATTAAAGTAATGTTCAATTACACATTTCTACAACATTTATTGTCTGACTTGGTATTCATTTGTCTGACTTGGATACGACCCATGGTAGCTCAGTGGTTAGAGCAATGCACTAGAAATGCAGACGATTATTTAAAAATAATCACCATCAAAAGAAGAATAAATAAAAATATTACTCTTGAGAGTTTTTGTCAACACTAAAACCAGACCTAAAATGTTTCTAAAACTCTAACTCTTCAGTGTACCAGTTAATAAAATTTCTTCCAGAATGTTTTTTTTTTTCACTTTTCTACTTTGTAATCTAATAAATTATCTTTGTAATGTAGTGAATTACATCATACATACCACATTTTCGATTTTGTCAAATACATGACCATTGTGCGATTCAACCAAACAATGGGAGCAAGCTGTAGTACGACAAGGGAGACAAAAAAATTCAAGTTTGTGTTTGTTATGGGTCAAGCACATCATGGACAAATCAGCATCGAGGCATAAATAGGAATCCAATAAAGACATCCTAACATGATTTCTGAAGGCTTTTGCAGATGCATGCACCTGGAAAAGAATAAAATAGGAAAAGAAAATGATTATGGATGGTAAAATAAGACTTTTATGTTTTGTTTCATTATGATTTTTATTATTATTGATTATTAGTAAATAATTATAAATATGAGAAATAAAACAACAATGATGCCACACTAACCAATTTGAAGCACTGCTGGCAGTAAGGAGCCTCACACTGTTTGCAATGAAAATCAGAAGGGTTTTCTCCACATTCATTACACAACACTAAAACAAAAAGGATTAATTATAATGTGTAAAAGGACTATGAAAAATAAAATGAACTACTGTCGATAATAAATCTAAATCAGGGAACTCAAAAATGAGTCTATCTCAAAGAAAAAAATATTTTAATATAATTTAATATAAATGGACTTACTTGCTCTGAAAGATTTATTTTTACGTTTAGGTTTAGAAAATCCAATTGTAGAATCAAGATCAGAACAACTAATCGCTATTTTTAAGTACCATAAGCCAGCTAAATAGTGATTGATAGGGAATTCTCTGGATAAATCATTTTCATTAAAGCTGCAATTAAAACAATTAATACTACAATGGAAATAAAGTAAAATTATTTCTTACTAATAGTTACAGTAGTGCACCAATAGACTAAATTCTTAGCAAATCTATGGATAGAATAAATTATTATGCTTTTCTACTCTATTAAAGAACATTTGTCCAACAATAGATAAATAAAAATGACTCAATGTTGCATCAATCCTGATTAATGATTCTATATACATACTTTCTCAAATCATGTCCTTTAAACAGTTATTGTAAAACCTGTGGATCTAAACATTGGCAAAAAGAAAAATTTAAGTTGTACTATCCTGGTTGTGTAATCCCATAATGGGATCTTGCATCAATCAGGAGTGTAAAACAAACGACACCCTAACAGAAATGATGCAAAAAAGAAATTTCTGAAATTTTCTGAAATTAAAGAAAGGATGTGGGGATAATCAGTGGAAATTCCCTGGAAGTTCCTCCCAGCTAAGTCCGACGGACTCGCTGACCAACTATGAGTGGCACTCCAGGTTTGCTGGACGGATGTTACGTAGGTAAGAACGCCCTACTAACATGATTTTTCATTTCTCAAAATACCGCTAATAGACATGGATCTTTCTGAGGTAAAACACTCATTATCCAGAAGTAAACTAGCCTCCCGTTTGGGTCTCCGAATGGAGACTGATTCAGGGTGTAAGTTAAGAGATCTCGTTAAGAGCAATCTCGTGCGTTTGTTTTTTTTTTCCTTTTTCCCCAATTGGGGTGGCATTGGTATATTCCATACAGCCACATCTGAATTATATGAAAGTTCTATTTTCAGTAAGCCTAATTGCGTGGTTGGTATTGCTATAATTTATTATTTTAAGTGTATTTGCCATTATATAAATCTTTGCATTACACATATACATACACAGGTGTGTATGTATATACATACACACTCACAATCACGTACATAAGACAAAAATATAAATAATAAAAGTATTATATATTTTTGTTAATTGTTTTTAAATATTTATGAAGGTCACTAATTTTTTGATGGTCAGATAATTTTAACATTTCATCATAAACAAAATTGTAAAGTGGGTTTGGGTAAGGGTAGTAGTCTGTGGACATAAGTTTGTAAGCAGAGATAGGTGGTATAATTCATATGATTTTTGTAAATCTTGTTAATAATAATATTATAACATTTTAATAATAATATTTTCCCACAGTTCCAGTTCCACAGTATCAATCATTGTAGCATCGTCCTATTAGCTATAGCAGCATAAAGTGACTTTAAATAAATAAACAAACAAATTCCCCTAGTTTTGACATGTCCAATCATTTGATACAAGGCTTGTGTCCAAAAACTGGAATAAGAAATAAAACAAGATGATGATTTGAACATTTTATTCACCATGACTGATTCTCAGAATATATAGTAAGGAGTATAGTGTAAACAGCAATTAAGTTACAATAAAATATTAAAATAAAGTATATCATATTAAACTAGCATGTAAACTTATAAATTGGCAATACTGAAAAACAATTTTATAGTTCCCATTTATGTTATCAACATAAATAATAAAATTATCTTGACCTTTACCCGGACAATATTCTCATCCACGAATTTATTTATTTCTTAATTGCTTACACTGCACTTTTGCCAAACTTATATCACCCTTTCAATTTGAACTTTCACTAGTAACATGCCATACATTGTTGTTAGTAAAGTTATTGCTCATGTTATTCATCATATTTTATTATCTTCATAGATTCTATTTCACTCTTGTTATAGGGTTGGCAACTAAGTCATTGCCGTTTTTGTCGATAGATTCACTCTACACTTTCTTTTGTTTTGTTAACGTGGCCAGAGCATCTAACCTATATTTTTTTCTTACTGTATGGACTTCTACGTTTAATTAGTAAAAAAAATGTTTTGATTAGTTCTTTAGTTTTGTTTTTATCCCAATTTAAAAATGGAAGAACAGGACATGCATTTCTGACACATTTTATTGTATTACTTCCGAAAAGGCAAGAACGCATCGCAAGCACAAAAGAAGTTATGTGCCGTATATGGAGATAAAGCCTTAAAAGAAAGGCAGTGTCGAAATTGTTTTGAAAGATTTCGTTCCGGTGATTTTTCACTGAAAAATGCACAACGATCTGGCCGCCCAGTCGAAGTGGATGAAACCCATATCAAGGCCATTATCGATTCAGATCGTCACAGCACAACACGAGACATTGCAGAGAAGCTCAATGTGTCGCATACATGCATTGAAAAAAAATTAAAAACCCTTGGTTATGTCAAGAAACTTGATTTATGGATCCCTCACCAGCTAAAGGAAATTCATTTGACGCAACGGATTAGCATCTGTGATTCGCTACTGAAACGCAATGAAAATGATCCATTTCTGAAGAACCTAGTTACTGGCGACGAAAAGTGGATAGTTTATAACAATGTTACTCGCAAGAGATCGTGGGTGAAGCAAGATCAACCAGCCCAAACAGCATCAAAAGCAGATATTCACCAAAAAAAGATCATGCTGTCAGTCTGGTGGGATCAGGAAGGAATTTTGTATTTTGAACTCATGCCGCAGAACCAAACGATAAATTCAAATGTGTATGTTGAACAACTCGACAAACTGAAGGATGCAATTGAAGAAAAGCGGCCGGTATTATCAAATCGGAAGGGTGTTGTTTTCCATCATGATAACACAAGGCCCCACACATCTTTGATTACTCGGCAAAAATTATTGGAACTGGGTTGGGATGTTTTGTCACACCCACCATATAGCCCTGACCTTGCGCCTTCGGATTACCATTTGTTTCGTTCCATGCAAAACTCTTTAAACGGTAAAATTTTTAACAACGCGGATGATGTCAGATCACACCTAATTCAGTTTTTTAATAGCAAAGACCAGACATTTTACGAATGGGGAATTTTTACGCTGCCAGAACGATGGAAAAAGGTCATCGACAAGAACGGGCAATATCTAATTGAATAAAGTTATATTTTTAAACAAAAATTCTGAATTTGCCTTCTTATTTGAAATCGGCAATGACTTAGTTGCCAACCCTATATTTTACAATTATTCATCAATTATTTTTATTATTCATCAATTAAACTTTTTCTCATTATATTTCATTCCAATATTTTCTATTTACATAACTGTTTATTATCTTCGGCATTGTACCAGGTCTGCAAGTTTAAAATGTTGTTTATTTCTTAAAATATAATTTAATTTAAAAAAAAAAGTATAATATATTTTATTCAAAGTACTGGCCCTCGCTTTCTACACATTTTGTCCATCTCTCGGGCAATTTATGCATACCATTCCAAAAGAATGCTTCATCTTTATTTGAAATCCATTCATCGAGCCATTTTCTTACATCCTCCAAATTGTTAAAGTGTTGCTCAGCCAATGAGTGTCCCATCGATGAGAATAGGTGATAATCAGAAGGCGCCAGGTCAGGTGAATACGGCGGGTGGGGTAGGAGTTCCCAACCAAGCGAAGAAATCGTTTCCTTAGTCAATCTGGCTGAATGTGCAGGAGCGTTATCATGCTGAAGAATGACTTTGGCGTGCCTGTGAGCCCATTCTGGGCGTTTTTCGATCAATGCGTGACTCAAATTGATCATTTGTTGTCGGTAGCGGTCGGTATTGACTGTTTCGCCGGGTTTGAGAAGCTCGTAGTAGACTACTCCCTTCTGATCCCACCACACACACAGCATTGTCTTCTTCCCAAAACGATCCGGTCTTGCACTCGATGTGGATGGTTGTCCTGGCGTTACCCATGATTTTATTCGTTTGCGATTCTGAAAATAAATCCATTTTTCATCGCCAGTTACAACTCGATGCAAAAAACCCTTTCTTTCGTGGCGTAAAAGCAGCATTTCGCACACAATTTTTCGTTTTTCCATCTGTCGTTCGTCCAATTCATGTGGAACCCATTTTCCAACCTTTTGAATTTTTCCCATAGCTCTCAGGCGATCGGAAATGGCTTGTCTAGTGACATTCAACTGTTCTGCCATCATTTGTTGGGTTTGGGTATTGTCTTCGTCTAATAAAGATTGCAATTCGACGTCCTCAAACTTTTTTGGTCGATTTTCTCGTTTTTTATCAGTAACATCAAAATCACCACGTTTGAAACTTTGAAACCAACGTTCACATGTCTTGACGGTTGGAGCAAGATCGCCATAAGTCTCAACAAGAATTCGATGACATTCAGATGCCTTTTTCTTTTGATTGAATAAGAAAATCATGACATGCCGCAAATGCTCTTTATTTGGCTTAAAATTAGACATTTTTAACACCAAAGAAAGGTATGATACGTCCACTTAAACGACTTAAAAACAACTGACTTTTGTAAACAAATGACTAACAAACAAAATAGCGTTTAGAGATAAGCAAATCCTTCAATAGGCTAAGGGCGCATTCTATTGGAATTAAAACGACATTTTCCGGACCTAATGATGGCCCAAAACTTAAGGCCAAAATATTGATACCTAATAAATAAGTTTGCCTGAATTGTATACAATTTTTCGATCGCACCCGAACATTTTGCTCAGGATATCCTACTAACATTATAAATGCGAAAGTTTGTATTTTATTACTCTTTCACGGAAAAACTGCTGAACGGATTTGGATGAAACTTTACAGTAACATAGGTTATACATCAGAATAACACGTAGGCTACAACAAGGGAGGATTTAGGGGAGTGGGCACAGGGGCACGTGTTCTCCCCAGACACGAACAACAGTAAACGAAAGTAACTTCTGTCCATCCCGTTTGTTAATCAGTCATCCTGTTTGTCAATGTATGTTTCACAGCTGTGCTCAAGCCCAGGGAAGGACATACGCTACTTTTTAACATAGGTGAAGTTTATACAAAACTGTAAACTGATTGACTAACACACCCAGCAGTCAACGCAAGGCAGAAACCACTGAACTTAGCATCTTGAAATTTGCAGATAGGTTCTTTCTATAGCTTGAATGAGCACTAAGAAAGGAATTTGGACAATTCCACCCCCAAGGGTTTCCCCTTAAAATAAAAGGGGTTCAAAGATTGTATGGAATCAATCAGTTTTGAAGTTAGAAATCTGAAATTTTGAATGTACGAGTAACTTAGAATCACAAAAAATTAAATTATTTATTTAAAATGATCTGTCACGAAACTTTATGTGGCAAACCAAATTCCACGCGAGTAAAGCCACAGGAAAAAGCTAGTATACTATATATATACATATCCATCCATTTTTAGAGTATATTATGAGTAATATGAACTACTATTAAATATATACAAATGGATTTGTGAAACATTTCCAACAAAATTCAGCTGTTCAAACTTTAAATTTATAAATATGATACTTACTCAGCTGAAACAGTTGAAAGGCTATCACAAAGTTTACATGTTAGCTCCCTTTTGTTTTTAAGATCAATGGTGATACAGTTTTCACAGGCTGAATGACCGCAATGAAGTAGGAGAGGCAGTTTAATGTTTTTGTACTGTGCATATCCTATAATGAAATATATTATTGAAATACCACTAGTGCATAAACAAAATATGATATATGATGTCAAAACATACATCATTATAATTATTTAACAAGGTTTAATAAAGTGTGAAGAAATATTACTATTGTACGTATAACATGATACAAATATTCATTGCACTAATAATTAAAAAAAACAAAGACTAGAAAATACTATATTCTATTTTCAATGGACTAGAATAATTTCAGTTGACAGTAATTATATCAATCATCTTAAAAAAATAAATTTCTCCAAAAATTTAGCTAACATAATTATATGAAAACATAATAAAACCTGAAAGAAAATTAGATGAACAAAGAGAAAGACAGTTGTTTGTATTAATTCAGATCTATAAAATATGCTTAACATTTTAATAAGAAACTGTTTCACTATTAACTAGAGTAAAACAAGAAATTCACATTCAAAACAAGATTTTAATACTTTATTTACCATGGGAAGAAAACGGTGATGAGCATAACGCACAGTTTGGTAAATTAACTGATTTTAACTTATCCATTTTGTATCAAATATTTGATACATATCAATCCTTTCACCAGTTAAACAATTAAGACAAGTTATTCGCGATATTCAAACTAACCCCCAAATTAAAGTTAGTTGATAATCGATCGTAGAATCGATATATCGATTGTGTAAACCAAAGTGTTTAAGATTATTATAAATTATTTCAAATAAATTTACACCTACAATTGTACAAATTCAAGATTACTATCTGCCAAAAAAAATCCTTTAATTTTTTGTCCTCATCCAGTTCTTAAAATGCATTTCATGCAAGATATCCTGTTGAACCATTAATACTACTGTTATCAATCTTCTATATCAATGGAAAGAGAAAAAAATCTTATATCGCGTGAATCACACAACATTCACTCGCCAAGCTTCTAAAAATGAATTTTTAAATCTTTTATTTAGTTTCAATTTATTAAAAAATTATTATTTTCATGAAGAGTATGAAGTATTAACTACAAACATCTTTTAAATTAATTCATCTAATATTAAAGTTATTAGAGTGCAATTTCTCTCTGTATTATAATCCATACAAATCAAAATTTCCCCCTTCCCCACAAAATTTAGGCATCCTCAGGAACCCAGTTTTATAACTTTTTTCTTAATCACTTTTTTTCCATTTTGCTAACTGTTTTGCACACTTTTTCATCTTCGAATTAAACTTGTTTAGACTTTTTTTTCTCTCATCCTCGCGCGTTTTTTCCTAGTTTCAAAGAACTTGCGTACCCTAGAACCTCTTTTCACCTGAACAGTTGAAACACAGCCGAATTTTCTCTTGGCACCCATTTTGTCAACTTTAATCGTGATATTTTTTCCTGACTCTGCTGTTTAGATTGTCTGGGCTTCTAAAATACACTACATAATAATTCAGTCTTAATCTTCAAGATTGTATATGTCGGAAGGATGTTACAGAGGACTGGCTAGTTTGTAGAGGTTTAATGATATTCTTGAATATCAACTGAACATACCTAGGGCCGATAGTAATTGCTTTAGTGATGCCCATATTAAAAATTACACAAATTCCATTTTCGTTTATGTTTGTTTATTTAAGGTCACTTTATCGGATGATGCTACAGTGGGAGCTCTAAATTTCGCTTATCCAGGTTTTATTAGGATAGGGATTTTAACAAGTACCTTTCGAAGGTCGGCATAACCAAGGATTATGCTACTTCCTTTAAAAAATTCCGAGGGCTACCTGCCATGCTACGAATCCGCGATATTGTGTTTAGTAGATTGTTAAGCTAACCACTAGATTAAAGGTCACCCCCCATTTTCGTTTATAGTAAATATTAAAAATTCTATTTAGAAATAAACATATGTTGATACATTTCGTATCGATTAACGAGTATACATCAATAACTGTACAATTTATCATCAATATTAAACGAGATTAGCTTGACATAGAATGAATTCTGCTTTGACTCCGTTATATGTCACTGATTCGATAACTGCGCTGGAAAAAATGGCAATTGAACCAGTAGACGATGTAGGATTTTCGATGTAAGTTGATTTTTGCTGTCAGCTAAGAAACAATTGTACTAGATGAACTATTAGATTTTAAAATTTAAAGAACTTACCGAGCTCTCTAGCCCTCTGCACAATAAACAACCTTATTGGTTGCATAAATATCTTGGTCTACGTTTTATCTTCTTCTTCTTCTTTATCTTCCTCCTTAGTGCCTCTCAGAGTGGAGGTGCCCTAATCCAAGACAGCCAAGCCCCTCGATCTCCAGCCAGCTCTTTCATCTCATTCAAATTCCTCCCCTTTCTTTCACCAATCCTTGAGATGTGGTCCATCCATTGCAATCTAGGTTTTCCTCGAGGACGGCGTCCGGTAGTCCTGCTACCTTTTAGCTAGATTGTTAAACGCTCTTAATTAATTAGCGTTGATTACAGAAAATATTCCGTTATATCTTGGGTACTATTGTAAACGCAAAAGTTTTAAAACCCAAAAAGCTTTTGTCCTGCTGATGTTTGAATACACTAAATCATCCGCGAGTCTTGCGGCTTTAATGACTGTAGAAATAAGGGCTAATTAACAAAATATTCACTTTTTTATTGATTTCATTCGGATGGGATCATCGTATCTTGGAATTCCTAAGCCAATTTCATCTAAAGTTAGATAAAACCTCTTTCAACACACTCTTGATACTTTGATAGAATTAGTTCACGACCCAAGAAGAGATGATTGCAGAATGTGGAAGAGAGCATGAGAACGAGGGAACTGAAACAGGTAGACTGGCTCGACTGAGATCTTTAGAGAGAATTTTTGGTTGCTTGCTTTAATTTTGAGGCGTAAAACCTATTGGTCATAAGAGAACTTTTGGGGACGATAAGCAATTAAAGTTGTAAAAAAAATCGTTAAATATATATAGTATCAGTTCAAAAATGCAATCCTAACGTATCATTCTGTCCTTTTTTTAAGATGAGCTTCAAAAGGGAAGAGCATAAATAAACCCAGAGTCACAAAGTACTAATAATTTTTTTTAACGGTTTACCTTATAATTATAGTTGACATCAAGGGGAATCAAACGGTTGACTATATAGACAGATTTGATTTGTTCAACATATTAACAAAGTTTTGGTCACTATTATTTTAATTTCACCTACTTCCCAACTTTATTTCTTAAACATTCAGTAAAGTATTTGAAACAATTTTTCTTTTCGACTTTGTATATCTATAAGTAGTCATCGATTCATAATAAAATTCTTAGTTATCCGAATAGCATGATAGTTGTAAATGTTCCTGCTATTTAATGCCATCAGCTGAATAAAAACATTAATACCAACAAACAAGATAGGATCAATGTTATCTTAACGCTACCAGTATTATCTGGCAGCCTGTTTTTCCAAACAACGCTTTCTCATTCTCTTTTAATTCATGATTATGTTTCAACGAACTGTAATGACAAACATGACGGCTCCTTGTCACAGGTTACCAACCTAATTAATCATCTGTCACCTCGGTTCTACTCATATTAGAACACCAATTAAAATCTTTGATGCACTGCCTAATTTCTAATCCCAAAATATAACTCTCTCTCTTCCTGAAAGTTGATATTTAGTCTAATTTTCATTGAGTTCATGTTGGTTTGAAACTCCTAAACATTTTCTCAGTTATTCTATCCGTTGACAACCAACTATAATCAGACACGTTAAGAAGAAATATATCTAATTGTTTTAACAGACATCACAGAAGTTCACCAAAAGATTGGATCATCTAAAAATAAGAATGAAAATGAAGTTTCTATTTTTATTTTGGTTTGATTGGTGGTTGTGGGAGTATCATGCATTGATTAGGAAAGACAACATTTCGTTCATTTCACATTTAATGACTGGATGTACAACTTTCTATCACTATATATATATATATTTTTAAATAGAAAATATAAAAGTAAGTGGAAGCTCATTTGAGTTTTGTTGGTGTAAGCTTTATAGAGAGAAAAAAAAGACTAAAAATCTATGAAGGGTATAAGGTTTAGTACATGGTAGGGGCTGAACTGTTTCAAAGCTATTGGTTGTGCAGGAAGATGATGGCATGCTCTACCACCAGGTTTCCCCCAAGCCGAAATAAAATAATTGAAATATAATTATTCAAAATTTGTGGTCCTCATTTCTAGGGATGATGCTTATATCTTCTCAGCTGACTATTACATCTGGCTAACTCCAAAACTTAAGAGCTTGGACTTATGAACTAAATTAAGTTACATTTTCCATTATTCCATTCTGTAATTTAACATAGTATAGAAGGAAATAAATTTTATTAATATTTGGATGAAAAAACAGTGTGACACTGTTGTTTTTAAATTAAATTAATCATACTTCATTTTAAAGGTGTATAAGTAAAATCTATGAGCTGTATGACCAAGTTATTCAAGATTACAAATCAATGGACGAAGAAAAAGAATATTTGCACATCAGAAGATGCCTCATTCTATTAAACCATGCAAAAAAATTTAAAGAATTCAAAAAACTTCCTAAGAATAAGGTAAATACAGTACATAAATATGAATCACTATTGAAACCCAGATTGGGAGAACTAAAATCATCTCTGGAGCATAGGTGAGTCTTACGCATTTATTAATCATTCTAAACACCTAACATGAAGTAAACAGGAATGTCTATTAAAGGTATCAAATTCAAGCTGGTGAGAATAGTTGTGAGTCTATACTGATAGATAAATCAAGTAAGTTAGAAACATAATTTTATATTTTATTAAAAATGCTCACAATCATCCTTACACCAATGTCATCTTATAATAATGTAAAAATAAATTATAAATAAAACATTTGATATTGTGAATCCCACACATTTTTAAAATTACTAGCTCTCCCTTTAAATATTTCTAAAACCGAATCAAAATTTGATAAAAAATGTATTTTGAGACAAGATTTAGATAAAATAAATATGGTGCATATGGAACAGCATCAGTAAACAACAACTGTTTAAAAACAGGATTGGCAAATAATAACAACAGTAGTATTAATTTTTTTAAATTATATTTATTTCATCATTTGTATATAATATATTATTATAATTGTATAATGTAATATATTATTATATTTCTCTTTACAGTCAGTTCACTGTTGAACATAAGTGAGCTTCGATCCCAGGATCCAGAACTCTATGCTTTTGCTATGGTATATAGTTAGAAATGATTGATGTAGTTATCCCAAATAGTTTCTTTTTGAAGGTATTTGTTTCAGGAAGCCGAAAAAAAGGAAGAAGATAAATCACAACATTTAACAAACTTTGGTGTAAGTTCAACATTAATTAAACAATATTTATTGTATTTAGTATTCTGTATATTTATTGAATACAGTATATTAGTATACTGTGAATTCATTGTAAGTAGCATTCCCAGAAGGGAAAAATATATCAAGGAAAAGCTATTCAAAATGTACAAGTTAACTGATTCATTTTTTGCAGCAATCACAGTGGAGCTCTTCCATAAGTAAACTGTATTAGTCATTGCAGGAGGAGATTAGTTATAAAATAATATTGTTCTTACTATCTCTAATTAACTAATTAGAAAAATTTAGTTTCCATGTATGTCATAAGTAAAATGCTTAAAAGTGAGGAATATGAACATCGCATTTTGTATATTCAATAGTTGAATATGGCAGGTACCATATGGTGGTATGAAGTCATATCATGTTGATAGTTCCTTCACCAACTATCATATTAAGAGATATAGCATAAACAAAGCACAGAAGAAAGTTAATACTTTCTGAATCAATGATCAATTCTAATTAATTTTAGTTAGTAAATATGCATTTCACTTAATAAAATGACTATGTTAAAAAGCAAAACTCAGTATTTCAAAAAATATCAACAATGCACAACATGTAGTTTTTATTAAAACTATAAAATGCAAATAAAGTAGAGAAATGTGGGGTTGGAAGGAAAATTAAATAATACATTCCTTTCAGTTGTTTTCAGTGTATTATGTCTATAGATAACAACTGCTCAGCTTAGAGTTTTAAGGAGGATCAGAAGAGAATGTGCATTCAAAATAGTATAAGATAAGGTAAAGCGGTTTAGGAGAGGCTTAGACAGGATTTCAAATGTGTCAGGGAGCTAAACAACAATCCACGTTCGATCAGTGAGCTAAAGATGTAAGCTTTAGGACAGCAAAGTAATGTAAAGAGAAATGGAAGATATTAAATTTTAGACTTTGAGGTAGAGAGAAGTTTATCGTTGAGGGATATATCAGTCTTTAAATCTGAAAATACTTAGGATAGGATAGGAACTAGCGAAGAAATATAATATCAGAAAACACGCACAGAACAGAAAAGAAAATCTTTTATAGCTCAGAGGAGTTGATTTTAATAAAAGAACAATTTAAAAAGTTGTTTTTGATCCTTATCCTTTAATAGGTTTCTGGAGGGTAAAAAATATCACTAGCCTCTGGAGTATGGCTAATTTACCAGTAACTAGGAATGGATGATATATGGAAAAAGCAACGCCTGGATATAAAATGACTATGAAGATAGGCATCTGCCAAAAATTATCATTAGTGATAGATTTTTATTACATTTATTCATTTTATTTATGGAATGATTGTATGCTTAGCACTATTACTTATTGCCCACAAGTGGTAGATTGTAATATTTCAATAAATTGTAAAAAAAAAAAAAGTGAGAGGCATCTGGGGGGAAATTTTTTCTTCATCCTTTCAAACAATGTAAATAAAAGAGATGCTTATATTTTTAAGTGATATTTATTATTATTATTTAATGTTGTCTAGCAATGAAATTCCAAGTTCAATTATATTTTTGTTGCACAGGCACGGAATACTCCATATGGCGATTCTCTATTCTCTGGTATGCCAAAAACTCATATGGATACGCATAAACCACTGTATTTAGCAAAATCAATTGGAAACCTAGAACATTTATCAAGAGGAATACGAGTCCCTAATTTAACATTTGAAGAGTAATAATAATCTTTTTGTTATCTACTTTAACTTTAACGTTTCGTTAAACATGATAAAGAGATACAATATAATCCTTTCAAATTAAAAACAAAAAAGAGGCTGATGTAAAAACAACTGAAGGCCTAAAAGTTTCAAGTATTTATTCATGATACAAGTCAGAACAGAAAATGTTTTAAGTCTTTTAATATTCTATTTTCTATAATATGCTTGAACTCATATATACAATAATACCCTAAAAGTAAATATTAAGAGTAATAATAACCAATTTTGAAATAATAAAATTCCCTGCATTACAGATTTGCCAAAAGGATGAATAATATTTTAAAGTTAAGAAAATATATCAAAGAAAATGATTTAGAAATGGATTTCATACTTCTGAGTAGATATTTATCATTTAATGAAAAAATTAGAAAGTTACCAGACTATCATGAAAAATATTTCAAAAACAGGCTTTTGCTAAGCAAGGTTGTAACTATAAAAAATGAATATCAGCAAGTTAAAAATATTTTAACAACAAAATATACATCTTATGCCCATGCTATGAAAATCGTACACCACCTTACTGTGGTAAGTGATAAACTAAAAAATAAAACTGAAATAAATTTTAATGACATTATATTGAGTTCTGTTGGAGTTACTTTAAAAAAAAATTATTCATAAATCATGCTCATTGATTTTTTGATATGATTAGGTAATTGCAAAAGACCTTGTGCAAGAGCACTCCAAACTCATAATTAATCCCATAACAATGTTTATTTTGACCAATCCCTTAATTTCTAGTGACAGTTGGTTTTATGGCGTCAATTCAATTTTTAAAAAACACTCCTTATGTCAGAAGAAAAAGTCATGGTCTTTTGAAACATTGTTGTAAAAAAAAAAAAAAAAAAGGGCAAAGCCAACAGGTAGCTGCTGAAGAAATTTATCCCATAGAAGGATAATTCAGTTTCCATTGAAATGCAGCCGTAATTTGGTTTGACCTTTCTACAGGGAATAAGAGCAGACGATTCCACATCATCCACTGATGGTTAGGTAGTGGACTCAAACCTTTAATGTGAACAATTTTTGTGGAAAATACCTCCACTTTGGTCAACAGGAACCAAGCCATTTTGCAACAAAACAATGTTCCTGCACACCGCTATCGTTTATCAAGGAAAAATTATCAGAACTGCAACGAGTGAACTTTTTCCTGCATACAGCCCAGATATTGTAGATTACCAGATGTTGTTTAATCCTCAAAGATTAGGAGACTATGATTGATTGGTTATGTGGCTAGAATGGAAGATGAGGCCATACCTAAAAAGGTTTTGACAGAACCTCTCTCCTGCTCGACATGGGGAGACCAAAGCTGAGGTGGGCAGATGCTGTGGACAGAAACGCGAGGTATATTCTGGGTGTCAGAAGCTTTATGATGGCTGCAAAAAACATAGATTGGAAGAAGCTGTTGGAGGAGACCAGACATCCCAGAGCTGCAGCATCATAGAAATAAATAAATAAATCATGGCTTATATTCATGTGGAAATAGTTGACTGGAAATATTACTTCCGTCTCCAATAAAAAGGTCATTTTCGAAATTTACAGAGGTTCTGTACTCACTAGGTGTGTTCCCTGAACTAAAATATTCTTCTATTTAGTAATTGAAGCAATCATTATTAATAATATTAACTAAAATAAGACTAATAGTAATTTAATAGATACTTGGTAATCATCTCATAAGTTTTAGATTACTCCAAATTATAATTTATACAAGGATTTCTGATTTGAAAGTTTATTTTGAAATCAAGAGCATGCAGTAGTAAATTTCAATAGGTTCAAAATAAGAAATATGTATTCAATTCAATAAGAAAATTAATATTTTCAGAAAGAAAAAATGATAGAAGCTCAAGTTCAGGGAATAAGAAACCGTAAAGCAGCATGGCAAGTATTTATTAGAGATGGAATACGTCACAAACTAACAAAAAATTAACTCTTAACAACATTTTTAAAGCCAGTAGTAAAATTACTATTCCAAGTCAAAGAGATAGTAGGTCTAAAATAGTGAAACTTTCCTCCTCCCTTTAAAAAAATCACAATTACAATAACGGAATAAAAAATATCTAAGGATAAAGCAATAAAAGTTAATGAAATACTTTTTTGCTTACCTATTTTTTATTTGCCCACATCTTTTTATTTTTTTAAATTTAATATATTGCTTATACAATAAATAACTGAAGAAAAGCTGGAAGATGGATAGTTTTAGGACACCAAGGACATTTTTCGATGAACTACTGAGTAATATTGTCAGCACTTTAATGTATTCATAAAGAAAAGTATTAACTAGGAACATTTATGTATTTTCAATATTCATCTAACTTCAAAGTATTCAAAATATTTATTAATGGGTTTTGAGGACATAGAACAACCTCCTTAAGTACTTTCTGATCTTAGATATCTGTCTGCAATAGATTTAGTTACAACTTTAGGATTAAAATAATTAGGGAAGAATTCTATTTTATTTAAATGGAAAAAACAAGTGTTATGTTATTAATAATGACTACCAATTTTCAATATTTTACCAAAATATTAATCTTTGATTCATGGTTAAAGCTGAACATGGATAGCATCTTTCTCACTAACGATTCCTTTAAAAAAATCAGTAGTGAAATTAAACATTAAAAGAATTGTGTATTTAAAGTGATAAAGTTCGAATAGCTGGGAAAATGGAACGCATGCATTCAATTTACACCTAGCAAACTAACATATAAAATATTATGTAGAGGGTTCAGTATTTTACAAAATTTTATTTAAAAAAGATTGATGTACAACAGTGACTTAAATAGACCTTGCATTTTAGTAATTATTTAACAATAATATAATAATATACACTGAAAAAGGAAGCGTCTAAAATTTATAAGTCTCTGAATGCTTAATATAAAAAAGAAGATTGTCATAAATAAATTGATTAGAACTTTCCAGTTATGCTAAAAAGTTTTAACCCATGCAAACAAAATTTAAAACTAAAGATTTTTATTTTAATCTAGAGTTTATACAATTGAACTTAAAGGAGGATTGAAGTGAGTGGAAAAAGTAGTTAATAAATCCAATTAAATTAAGGTTAAAATTGACAATTAAATAAATAGGTGCCAATGGATTAAATCTTTTTTTGCACAACTATAATCAACAATTAAGTTTCAATCTTTTAGTCATTAATAAACATTTAATGAGAAAGAAACAATAAGTGATTGAATTTATGAAAATGAATTAATAAATTAAAATGTTATCATAATTAAACAATGAATGAATTATTTTAAAAAAAACAATAAAGATACAAAGTGATGTTAACCCATTCATGAAATTATATCAAGAACTATAATTGTAAATCATGACAAAGGAGTATTGTATATTTTGGCTCAGTAGTATTTTTAACAATTGGAATAATAGAAGAAAACTGAAAATATGATATAGGATATAGGTAAAATTTAAATGTACCAAAGTTCACAAACCCTCAGCAGCTGTAGCCCATCTAATACAAGGAGAAACCAATTTCCTTACTGTCTGATAAAAAACAATCTTTCTCAAGACCCTAAGAATATCTTCCTAAAAATATTTATTTGCAGCTTGGACAAATTAACTGATCATAAACTTGCAGAATTTAAAACTACTATTAAATTACTACTACTATTAAATTACCTACTATTAAATAAGTAGTAAACTAACTACTATTAAATTACTACTACTAAATTATGATACAGACATTATAGATAGTTGAGGCTGGGGCAGTAAATGAAAATTTAAAGATCTTCCATATTTGAGGATATCAAGCATATACTCTGCCATGAGCAAGAATACATTTGGACATTATCAGGTTGAGGTTAAATGTCAAGAATATGACACTTCTGTTAACATCATTATTAACATAATGGATTAATTGAATCTTATAACAAAATATATAAGATTAGAGGGCCAAGATTTAAAAATATTAAAAAATTTAATCATAAGACAGGTTTTTTATACATAACATCACTAATACTTCCATGAATGGGTAACAAAAGAAAAATTAATCTAAAATAGATTAATGTAAAATAAAAATCCTAATTTTAATTGTTACAAGCACATAACATTACAACTATTTTCATTACACAAACATTTAAAAATAGTTAATGTATAACTTTCTTTGTACTTACATAAGCAACTATTAATTAAACTTTGACACATAAACTATATTTAAAATTATTAACATTCAATAAATATACAAATTATGTAATTAAGTTTTAATAAAAACAAATTGGAAGTAATACGTAGATTTCGATCAATAACAAATGTGGAATGAAACACACTATAAGGTATTAATCTGTTTTAAAAAATATATTAATTATGACAAGCACACAGAAGTAAATGATATTTTTTGGGGGGATTTAAAATTATAAACAGAAGAGAATATACAAGAGAGAGGATCAATATATTTAACTTTTATTCAACAATAAAAGTTTTGATACATTAAAATTGAAGGGTCAAAATGTGTTATATTGGCACATTCATGTTATGGTCCAAATTACTTAGGAAACAAACTGGTTATTAACCTGTGGATAATTCATTTTTTCTACCCACTTATTATGTTATATAACCCAGCTAGTAACTATAATATTTTTGCTCTGAAATAATTTTTAAAAAATAAATCCATTTTTTCTTTTTGTTCATGATCAATAATTATTGTTCACAAGCAAAACCATAGAAAGACAGTCCCTCATATGATAAAATATTCAAATGATCAATAATCATAATAATTTATTGATAAGAAAAAATCCTAGATCAAATAGAAATTTTTATATAAAATTGAAATTAAGACTTACCCTTCCTGTGATTGATGACAATAAGAACAGAACCATTAACATGTTTTATCTCACTGAGTTTACATAATATCAATTATGGATGAATCAATCAAATATATATTATTCAACAAGTGAAAAGTATCTAGAAACTTTTGTTTTAAAAAAATATATAAATATCAGTAAATCCTAGGTTACGAGATATTACAGAAGACATGATTATGGAATACTTTTTACAGTTTTATAGATTTGCATTCTATGATACATAAAATACACCATCTACTGGTAAATTTTTAAACTTAATGCAGTGAATGTCATCTCATTTGAGAATATCTGAATTAAGCCACTATATCCATAAGTTTGTTGCAATGAATAAAATCTGATGCAACTAAAGTATTATACTACACTTAATAATACATAAAATTACTATGCAATAGGTTGTACATATCAGGTAAAAATACCAGGAAAAAAAAAATAAACTCTAAACTAGTTAAATGAGTTCACTATATAGGGAACTATTACACAGATGACAATAACTGAAACTTTGAAGGTTCCCTAAACTAAACTTCATAGACTAAAATGAAAAGTGGGCAAGGAATAATTTAGTTTTATATCTTTAAATCAAAGAACCGAAATATTAACTTAATATTGAATGTAGTTCAAAGCATATTAACAACTTTGTCAAAGGCTACTTCTACTAATCAAATTTTCATGTTTAATCTCTTTAAATCATAGGCGACAAATGTATGAAAATATATTTCTTGATTAATTTTCTTCTAAATCTCCATTTGTCTCCATTTAATTTCTGTATCTTGAATAAAAATATGATCTAGTAGTGCTTTAAGATTTTCTTAAAACTTCAGCTAGAGAAAATAGACTGAATATGTATAGAATGTATACATACTATTTACATTTTACATCTTAAAATAAGTGAATTAAATTGAATTATATCATAGAAATGTATTTACGATTTTACTTTCAATTATAATTGCTGTGGTTAAAATAATATCAAGGCATAGAACTTACAGTGGAGATTATTGTAATCTCAGCCAAAAAACCTTAAAAAGCACCACTAAAATAAAAGACAAACTTATTTTTTGTTTACAAGTATTCTATAAATAAAATTTACAATCATATTATAAATAAAACATCATTAAATAATTAATTTTTAAAAAATCAAGGAAACAATTTTCAAGAAATAGTTTGTAAAACAGTTAAGACTATTTCGAGATACATTTCTCAACAACCACTTATCTTATACATTATAATCTATACAGTCGACTAAAAAATGTTCAATTTTAAAAAATATTTGATGATAAAAACATACACCACTTTTTTTAACTGCTTTTAATCATACCTACTTTGCTAGTTACAAATAAAGTATATATTAAACTATAGTTGACTAAAAACTCACAATATATATGATTCTACATCATTTAGCACAAGTGCTAAATCTAGATTAAGCTGTAGTTGGAAGTTAACTTAATTTTAATAATAATATAATTTGGGTTTATTTAATGATATGATCATAATCTCTAATGCTGAAACTGAAAAGACATCTAACGCAAAGTAACATGACTAAATCCGACTCAACTTATTTACTAACATCTGAACTAAAATTTGAAAGCACGACAAAACAGTCATTTCAGAATAGTTACACCATTCTTTCAAAATAAGATAAAAATAGTCATTATTATAACAAGCAGGAAGCACTTTATCATTTTTGTAAATCGTATAAGCATCAATTGTGAATAATAATTCTAACCCTTACTACTTCTTTGGTGGTAACACTACTTATTGGGATAAAGTAATAAACTATAACAATTAATTTTAGAATTAAAAAACAATTATTACTATTAGATAGAAATATACAACATAGAAATAAAGTTAGAAATACACAACATAGAAATAAAGTTAATGACCTTGTTGCTTACATACACATGCACACAAACATATCAAAAGTTAACAAAAAAACAATAAATAAATAGCCAAGACGACAATCATCAAATAAATACTAATCTGACGACGCAGCTCCTCCTGAGAATGAATGATTATGCCAAAAATATGATAGATTTGGAAGTTTTAAACTTTGATTCTGTCAACTCAATCGGGCATTTTAGCAATGACCTTGTTAACTTATATTGCATCTTAACAAACATTAATATTACTTATGAATTATAGTAAAGAATATCCTCAAATAAAGTAAGATTAAGTAACCACTAACATTGGTCTGGATTATAATTTCTTTATTAAATCAGTCTATCACTTCATAAGTTAGTTCATGGTACAGATACATAAACTAGAAAGAAAAATACTGAAAATTAGACCAATTGAAAATGTTATGTTCGGTTTTGGCCAAAAAAGTAAAAATTAAATTAATTTTTTGTTTCTTATGGCTCAGTGCAGAATATTAAGTCATTTAAAATATTATGATTACTAATATTGCATAAGTGAAAACCATACATTTCTTTTGAAATAGTGTAAAAATAAGAAATGAAAAATGATAATAAAAATAAAATTAGAGCTAACTTTTAGTGAACACATAATACAGATAATGTAATTAAATTTATGCATAGCTCTAAGTGTTTACAACATAAATTTACAACTATGAGGAAAAAAGTTGAAATAAATGTTGATGCCAAATTTTACTAAGCCAGCCAAAGTTACTGGGAAGACTTGTGACTTACAGAAATAAACAGGTCAGATAAATGATTTTATAATATCATTCATGAATTTTCAAGTGTATACGAACTGAACTTCTTTTATGAAAGAAGGCTACAACAATAAATGGCACCAATTGATGAATGACTATCATATCAAATATCAATGTAAATACATACAAGTTAGTAGCACCATTAATTATCTCATAATAATATCAGTGTTGCCATAAAATTAATCAGTACTTTATATAAAATGTATCACTTTAATTCTCAGTTTCTGTAGTTAGAAAATTAACTCGACGAGTTACTAGGATTAGGAGGCCGACCCCACTCGATAGAAAACCTTTTACCTTCGGGCAGATACTGAAGAGCATCTGACAATAGCTGAGCTCAGGTGAACGATTTCATATTCAATGTAGCCATAAGCTTGTGGCCAGTAACTTTTATTACTTCCTTCAAGTGTGAAGCATGTGCTGTCTGCTGGCAGGTCAATATGTAACCTTCAAACTCTTTACCTGGTGGAACGATTCTGGTAAACACTTCACAGCTTAATGTCCGAGCCAGATTATTTAGGACTTCTGTGAATAAAATAAGAAAGTTTTAATCAATTAAAGCTGTCATTGGTAGTGGGGTAATTCAATGTCTAGAAACTTATCAACAGATCTTTAGGTCTCAGAATTGAGACTGGCATGGTAAGACCAGTTATTTATTTTTACATCAGTTTAGATATGGCCCTTTTGGATTTGGACAATCTGATGGGGCTTACACAGCCAATAGAAAGTGGATAATCTTAATTGGAAGAAAAATCTAAAGTTTTTGCCAGGAGGATAAATAAACTTCCTGCATAACCTTTGGTTCCGAAACAGTACAATCTGTGCTATGGACCAGATGTATAAACAAAGATGGATTAAACAGACATAAAAACAAAGTTTTGTGGTTTTCAAGGCATTAATAAGCATTAGTACAAGTACAATCCACAATACACTCGTTGTTAATCAAATAAAATTAGTTTTAAATAATTTCCTTAACTACTTGTTTTGACTGCAAGCATGGCTAAGATCAGTTTTCTATTATTAAACTTTTAACAGTTTATAATCCCAACAGGGATGATCCAAATATTTTTCTGAGTTTCTCATAACCCTGAAAAGTCTGATAAATATATCTTATCTTTAGCACATCTTTTTCCAAGAGTCATTTTGGGTAATTAGTATTTGTTATGCCTAGGTGTTTCATTTGGTCAGAATTTGAATTGTCACATCAATACTCTTTATATTATATAACTAAATGAATATTTATATAATAATAAATAAAATATTTGACAAAATAATAACAATATAACAATAGGTAAATTACCATCCAAAATTTGAGGGTAAATCTTAGCATCATTTTCCTTATCTACTTCGGATTCCTCATCAGCTTTTGACTGAATAACTGCAATGAGATGTTTCCATTCTGGTTCTGTCGAGAGCATATCCTAAATTAAATAATAAAAAATAATCCTGAATGTGAATCTATTATTTTCTAGAATTGGATGCCTTGATTGATAGTTATGTTAAAATTAAAATATCAGTTCACCATTATGTATTACGTATATATATATATATATATATATTATACATTGGTATGGTATTTATTGATAAAAAATATATTCAAGTAAATATGATGATAACAAACCATAATAATAAATAAATAAATCAATTAACATCAAATAAATTTATCATTTGTAGTTTGTTTTTTCTTTTATTCCCCTTAATAAATTTTAATTTTTTCAAACACAGACTCGATCATTAAATACCACAATAAATCAAACAATACTACAAGCGGGCAGAATTTTTTGCGTGTGTATAGATAAACCACTGGCCTTTTTAATTTTAACCTAATTTCTAATAACATTTTATTATTTATGAATAATTTATGGTTTTCAAATCACTCACCATAGCATACTGAGGCAAAACTTTAGGGTACTTTGAAGCGACCATTTCTACAGCTTTATGTGGTTGTGAAAGAACCAATAAATTAAAACCAATATCTTCTGGTATAAACTCGCTTACGAATTGAACTAATTCTAAAAGAACATTTTCATCTAACCAACCACTGCAAAGAAGGCACTATGAAACAAAACCATAATTTATTAGTACAAGAATTTGGATAAATATTCAATTACATTGCTCAATAATAAAATTAACATATTATTATAAAACTTTAATTAATAATTTTAAATTATTCAGGATCAACAAATAAATGAATCATGTTAATGCAGAACTTTTTTATAAACTCATTTGAAATGTTTACAATGAATGGGTGCTGGAGTTAATTAATAGTTCAATGATTACCTGAAGTTTGAGCAAAGTAGAATAGGATGTGCGATCAGTCTCAGAATTATTAAATGGAGGTAAAAGCTCAAGGAATTGAGGTCTTTTTCCACCAAACATACTTTCTACTTCTTTACAATATTTTTCTTCAGGTTTCGCAACAGCTGAATTTTTCCCAAGATCAGATTTGACTACTAAATTACTAAGGTAAGACCTCATCAATATCTAAAAGAGTTGAAACAAAAAATAATTGTATATACATAACATAAAGTTTTTAAAAATAAAAATTTACATGATAAGGAACTGATAGTCTGCATATCTTTGAAGTTAATCGCAATATATAGTATCTTGGAAAGGTACATATCAGTGTTCTTGTTTCTCAACTACACCTGATACCTTTAACTAAAATTTCCTGTTTCCAGGACCAACTAACAATCAATTGAGGTGTTTTCAGTTTTCTATAACAGTTAGACATCTAAATGGCATGTATCATGGTATAGATTTCCCTTAAATCCAAGAATTTTATATCAAAGTCATGACACTCTCCTAGTATATAAAAAACTAAATATTAAAAGATAATATTCCATAATATATACATATACAAATATGTAAGTTTTATTTTTATTTTATACAGTTCTTATCACTTTTCTTTTAAAAATTATTCTACATTTTAGTTAAAATGTTAGAACACCCAGTACTTTACAGATTCATAAAAATCTGCAATTAAAATTTACTAGTATGTGCAATTAAATAATAACAAAAGTACCAAAATGAGTACAACATTTATTGATAAATATATTTAGATCAATACATCATATTAAACTTAGATCTTTGTATTCATTAAAATGAAAAAAACAAAAACAAAGTTTATATGTATTTAAATCAATTTAAAAAAAAATTGAATTGAATTGAAAATTGATATACTTGATTTACCTTAAGGCCGTCAAGTATAGCAATGCTGTCTGGTTTAGGATGCCAAGATGGGTCAACAGCATACCAGCCACAAAACACTTTTTCCAGGAAGATCTGAAGAACATAAGTAACGGAAGAACTGCCATAACTCATTCTAATCGGAAGGTAATTTAAAAAAACCTGAAACCAAAGTCAGTGCTGTTATCAGTCAATGCATTTGGAAGATTCTAGATTTTAAGCAATGGGTTCCAAACAGAGAAAAAGATAAAAGCAGCTAGTTAACTAAATAATCTAGTTTTCCCCCCTTATTTCAAGACAATTTGAGATAGTATTGTTTTCTCTCCAATTCTCCGGTAGGATAAATCTCATTTACATATTTGGACTTTTTACTTTTTGATAGCACATTAACAGTTGATTTTTATTGCTATTGATGTCAGGATTAAGGGGTTCTTTATTTATTATTTGTTTTAAACAAACAAATATAACAAAAGACTTTATTGGTTTCTTCTGGTTTAGACCGTGTTGATAATTTTTTTGCTAACGTTTCGCCAGCCATGATGCTGGCTTCTTCAGGGCTGAAATGAGAATGAGAATGAGAATGAGTTCAACAAAAAAAGTTCAACAAACAACAACACGGTCTAAACCAGAAGAAACCAATAAAGTCTTTTGTAATAATAGTGGTCGTGGAAACCTAAAAGAGTATTTAAAAAAACATAAGTCCAAAATTCAAAAGATCAAAAAATAAAAATACAGATAATTACTGAAGAAGATGATATACTGGTTCTTGTATTTGGGAACATGTAACAAGAACAGAAAAAATAATGTGTCAACAGTTCAATATAACTATACTAGGTACTAGAAAAACATAAAAAAAAGGATGTACAGACTAAATTTTTCTGGGTCAATAAACAATGCCCTTAGCTAATATCCAGAGAATATAATCATGCTACGCTAACTCAAATATTAGTTGGTATTCTGGCAGATAACAGAATGTTACAAGATGACTTACAATTGAACTGAAAATCAGCTTATTCGAAAAAACTATATCATCCGAGAAGTGTAGCACACATCTGTTTCATCCTTCCATCATCCATTCATACTTTAAAAATTTGTAACAAATTTATTGTTTAAAACCACAAAGAAGCTAAGCAACTCTGTTAAATAGGGATTTGCTATGGCTAATTGAATGATGCTACAGTGAAAGTCCTAAATTTTGCCTATCCAGGTATTAATAGGATAGGAATCATTAATGACTACTTGACACCTTACAGGCTCAGGACCCCAACCCCATTTAATGTGCCTTCTGAAAGACGGCATAAGCAAGGATTTTTTACTCCATGCCTTGGGCATAGAAGTTTGTTAAGCTTTGTTATTCTATATGTTATGTTATTACACTACAGGTGACTATTTTTGCTATTACTATTTCATGAGTTTCTTGTAGTTAATTTGTCATTATAAAAAAATAATATTTAATAAATAAACATTAAACTTTAGGAGGCAATAATTTATTCTATTTCTTTAGACCTCCACTCCTTGTATAAAATTAAACAAGATAAAAAAATTGGTTTTATTATGCACCTGGAGAATTTCTTCCAATTTCACAGCTCCCAAATTTATTATAAGAGAAGAGAGAACAACAGCAAGATCCCTAGGCCTCTTTTCTATAAGAAGCACAGATAATTCAGACAATGTAATGCCATCCCAATCTCCTTTTCCAAA
Organism: Arma custos; assembly: GCA_037127475.1. Taxonomy (NCBI): domain Eukaryota; kingdom Metazoa; phylum Arthropoda; class Insecta; order Hemiptera; family Pentatomidae; genus Arma; species Arma custos. Next base: position 39,445,840 of record CM073763.1, read on the forward strand.
ACTACTTTTTCTATTCACCTGAAAAAAAAATAAAAGTTTTTTATGCTAAAGAAATTCATCTTTCATTGTGATAAAAAACAAAAAAGTATTTTTTTCTCTAAGATCTAATCGAGTTAACCACGATAAGAAGCCTTTCCTCCTTCATAAATTTTGTTTGCTTTTTTTCTTTTATTATAAATCACAGATATTTAAATTCCTCTACCTTTGTGGTTGAGCAATGTTGAAGCATGTTCTCAATTCCACGCATATTTATCACTTTTACTATATACATTCAAATATATTTTTATTTCTTGGGGCACAATAATTATTTTAAATTTTAATTTAACTATACAAGCTGAGGCAAATATAAAAGAAAACAACAAAAGTCAAAAGTGTGCCACTTTCAATCATAATAATATTGTAATAGTTGATTACTAAAAAATCATATAAACAGTTTGATTAATAATGCTCACTTGTTTATTACTGTCGAATAGTAGTGTCCAATATTTCAGCAAAAGGTCTATTAACCTATCATCATTTTCACTAAGAATATCTAAAACATGACTAGCATCGTTTATTTTACTCCGTGCGATATAAAGAACACATAATGCTAAACAGTCTTGGGGATCAACTTCATCACTAAAAAAAATAAAAAAGACATGTAAAAATACTCATCAAATTTCAAGGTGGTGTCGTGAAACAAAGATTAATAAGAAAAAAATTAATAATCTTTGATATCAATTTAAATCATACAACCGTTATATAAAATAACTTAATTCTTCATTATAAATATTGTATTATATATACAAAGAAGTAAATGATTTGGAAACGGGCATAAGAATAAGAAGATTAAGATTCTAGGGACATATGGTGAGGATGCACCCAAAGAGAGGATAGGATATAAGAGTGCTGGGGAGCACATCAAACGTATGAAGGAAAAATCCGAGAGACTGAAAATAACAGACCAAAACTGTTTCGATAGGGATGACTATGGGAAAAGACTAAAATAAATTAAGGTCCTTGTGTGAAAGAGATGCGAGAAAAGGAACAGGATGGACCAAGGAAAGAAGGAAAGAGCAATCAAAAAAGGAAAGAATAAGGAAAAGCATAATTGTGAAGAAAATCTACTAAATTTCTACTAGATTTCCTTCACAATTTTGTCTTAAGGTGGCAATTGAAAATTGATCAGTCCGATTAGGATTGAAACATTACTTGATTCATAATCTATTACTGGTTTATTAAATACTGAAAGCATCGCCAACATATCAATTACATAAATTAAAACAACTGGATTCTTAATTTAAGACAAAATTGTGAAGATAAACAGGAGCTCTGGGCCACTTCTGAGAAGAGAATATCAGAAGATAAAGTTTGATTAAGAATAACAACTGTTTGGATATGATGTTAAAGGAGGGATAAAATCCAGCAAATAAAAATTCTCTAAAAGGATAATGATTAGAAATTAATTTAGAAAACAAGATGGAGTGAGTAAAGGAATCAAAGGCCTTGAAGAAGTAGGAAGAACAAAGACAGTTAATTTTTCATCATCTATACTGTCCTGAACATCACTGGTAATTTTTAATCAAGACATAGATTAAATAAACAGGTCTAAAACCTGATTGTAGATGACTGGGTTGAATGAACTCTTCAAGATACTTACTTACATTAGATGTTACCATTCGTTTTGTTGTTTTTTTAGAATTTTCAGGGAGATTGGGTGGAAGCTAGAAGAACTTTTATTTATGGGATAGACAATAGCTTATTTCCAGAAAGTATTGAATACTGAATTCTAAGGGGGGAAATTGTAAATAAGAAAGAGAACCAGAAGATTTCAGGGAGGCATAGTTTTGTTAACTTGGCTGGAATATTATCGGGACCAGTTGAATTAGTTCATTAAAATAGATAAAAGTTTTCATGGTTAAAGTAACTTTGATGAAAAAAGAGGATGGCAGGAGTGGAAAAGGGAAGATAAATCAAATAGGAAATGTGAATTTAGATCATCAGATGAAGAATGAAAAAGTAAGTAAGGGAGAGGATATAGAAGATTCACAAAGTGAAATTATACAAAGGATATATTTCAGGGGTTCCCAACCTTTTTTGTATCCTATCCCCCCTCCTTTTGAAATAAAGCCTCTTATGCCTCCTAACACAATAAATTGTAAGAGTATATGAAAAAAAATAAAAACAAGTATGTATTACATTGCTAACAAAACATTTATATGTACTGTCACAAGATATATTATAAGTTTTAATTTAAGATAAAGAAGTATCGGTAAGAAAAGAATGACTAAAACAAGATATTTTTCAAATGACCTCACACCCTCATTGACTTTCTTCACGCCCTCCCGGGGCTTTCTAATTTAAAAATCCTTTTAAAATAAGTTATAACAATAAACAAAATAACCTTTCTTTTATGTGCCTAGTTATAATGCGTATAGAAGTTTCGGTAGAAAACTGCCTGAGGAGCGGTGACTGAAGGACCAAGGCAGATACAAGGCAGGATGAATCAGGCTGAGGGGTCTGAGCTAACTCCAACAACCGATTCAAAGCGCCCGTTGGAAGACTAGAATCTTCATCACATCTAATTAAACATTCTTTTAAAAAAAATCCAAGTCCTTCTTTGGTATTGATAGTGATGCCCATCTGAAAATAGATTTATACATAAATTCAATAATTCCTTGAATAACTGAAAACATTAGTTATCTTATAAAAAGAGAGTATGACCTCTTTGGCATCAGCTTCTAATTTTTTTAACCGATCCATAACCATAGTTGGACTCAAACCAGCCATGACACTATACTTGTAACCTTTTTCCCAATCTTCTTCAGCTTCAGACCTTTAAGAAAACATGTAATTAATCAAATAAACTATTTTTAAATGCGATTTTTTTTTAAAATAAAATATTTAAATAAAGCTCGGTATATATAAAAAAAATTATATTTTGGAAATTATTAAGTTTTATTTATTCATAGAAAATGAATATTGCTAACTAAAACTTAAAAATTAACATGTAACGGACTGCGATAATTTAAGATTAGATTTAGGTGTAGATATATAGTTATACATATTTTATTTAATAGGAAGGTATTGTAAGACAACTCACGCCAGTATTTGTGGCCCTGTCAGCAATTCATACCGTCGATTCCAGCTCGTGAAAGGAAATGACGTAAGCAATTCCTTCCTGGGAATATCCGATCGAGTCAATTCTTAAAGACGATAAATATAATTATTAAACTCTTGGGATAATTATTACCGCCAGATCGCAGCACATTACGGCCCAGGGTTAAGAATGATTACGTTAGCTGGAATAATCCTTCAAATAGCGCACCGTTTTTCTAGAAAAGAGAGTTGCAGACGGGTACTAGTGAGAAGAGGAACCTGAGCAACAAGACACCAGATGGAAGGTAGGAACTTTGCTTTATACTGTAGTCAGACTTTTATTCTGGGTGAAGCCGCTTGTAATTCAGTTTTCGATAGAGATGGATCAAAATTTATTATTAATTAGCGGTTAGGAGGGAATGATTGCTGATGGGGAATGTTGACTTTGTAGTTATTAGTGTATAGAATTATTGTTATAGATAAGGGGTTTGATGAGTGTTATTTTCATATGTCATATGTAACTTTTAGTTCAATATATTATAGTTTGGTTGTTGATAGATAAATGTGTGGGGTTTATTTCTTCACCTAGTTTCCCCCTGTACATGTAAATTTCCCCCTCCCTCTCCCCTCCCAGCTCTTTCTAGGTTGCCTTAGGGTCCCAGAGAATAGCAGCAGGTAACAATTTTGGTGTCAGGTGTGGGGTGTAGGTTGCAAAAACACCGAATAAAGCGAACCCAGTTAGAGAATGACGGAAAGACAGAAAGAGTTGGAGGAAGCGGTAAGGAAGTTACAGAAAGCCAACGCGGACTTTGCCACCGAGAATGAATCCCTGAAGAAAGAGAAGGAGACGTGGACCCAGCAGACCATGATGTCATCGGGCGGAAATAAGGCCCGAAGGGACTTGAATCTACATAATATGGTTAAGCCATGGTCGGGAGCCCCGGGGAGCCCCTCCATCGGTCAGTTTTTCCAGAAATTAGATAAGATCGGACTACTGGGGAATTGGAGTGAAGAGGACAAACTAATTATTGCCGAACAAAAGTTGGGAGGCATGGCTGAGAAATTTCTGGAGTCCAAACCCGAACTGGTAAGAGTAGGAGCCTCATACGATTTAATGAAAACAGAATTAATTAAAAGGTTTGTGGATCCAAGAGAGAGAGAAAAACTCGAAGAAGAACTGAGTGAGGCGAGACAGGCAGCGACCGAACCAGCCATAGAGTTTGCGGACAGAATCAGATCTATTGGGGCACGGATAATAGCCAGCATCGAAGAGGAAGAAGAGAGGGGAATATTATCGAAGTACATTGAAGGCCGGGTGCTAGCAGCCTTCAGGAGAGGACTGAGACCAGACACCGCGCGAATGGTGCAAGCTTTGGCCCCGAACACACTCGAAGAAGCCGTCAGTAGGGCTGAACCCTTTGACAGGAACGAAGGGATAATTAGGGAAAATAGGTGGAGGAGGGAAATATTCGGGGTGGAAGCGCGAGACCTATCGGAGATAGAGGGCAGAGAAGGAAATCTGGACACAGATAGACGGGAAGTGAGCCTGGTAAGACCCGCAGATCGAGCTCAGTGGAAATGTTACCGTTGTGGGAAAGAAGGTCACTTAGCAAGAGGATGCCTTCAGGGACAAAGAAGTTCTTTGATGCCGATGCCTAACAGGATGCCGACCGTCATGACTAGCAGGTGTTTCTCTTGTGGTAGGGAAGGTCACTGGGCCCGGGATTGTAGGAGCCGACCTCATAGGGGGAATACAAACCCTCGCTACAATAACAGGGCCCCAAAAAGAGCAAGACCTGTCGTAGACCCCGGCTACAGGTCAAAGAGACAGAAGGGGTTCCACCGTCTGGTGCCAGGAGTACAAGACCAAGGAAATGGAACAATCTCAGTGGTAATGGATATTGAAGGAGTAGAACATGAGATGTTAGTAGATACGGGGGCCGAGGTAACTCTAATCAGATCCGCCATCCCGAGGGTGCCTCTAGAGCCGGCAAAAGTAAGAGCCAAGGGCGTGACGGGACAAGCATTGAGAATCGAAGGGACCCAGCGGCTAAGATGCAAGTTGAGAGACAAGGAGTTTCAGCATCCCATCCTTATTTCCCCGCTCGACCTGCCAGGTGATGGAATTATTGGGATGGACCTGCTTGCCAAGGTAGGAGCCCGAGTACTCATCCGAGAGCGGCGACTGGAACTTGATAAGATGAATGAGGAAGCACGAGTTCGGAGAGTAGAAAAGGAAGACCAGGAAGGGAAAATAAAAACTTTGTACCAGGCGATTGCGGACTTGGAGAAGAAATGGTATCCCACCCGAGAACGGACCGAACAGGAGGAAGAGAAACCTCAACTACAGATAGAGCGCCTCCGAATAAAGAACATCAAGAAGAAGAAGAAACAACGAGCGGAGAAACGACTGGCAAAAAGGAAAGCACACAAGAGGGAGGAAAATTGGCGTCAAGACCCTCCAATGGAATTAGAAGAACAAGGATTAGTGACTTGCCTCTCACCAGTTAGAATACCGCCCTATAGTGAGACGATAATACGAGGCCGAGTGATGGGAGAAGAACACTCCAACGTGGTGATCGAACCTGTAGGTTTAAGGCAAGGAGGGGTCAGAGTCGCCCGTTGTTTGTCAGAAATCCAAGGGAGGAGCGTATGGGTCAAGGTGGCGAATGTTTGCCCTCAGGAGGTCATCCTGGATAGAAACCAGACTCTAGGAGTGGCAGCTAGATGGAAGGAGAATAGGGAAGGAAAAGGCCAAGCGAATAGGGGAATCACGAATAGGAAAGGAAGCGGCGTGGAAGTAGGATTGAGAGCGATCGGGGCGACAGAGCCCGGCTGGGACCTAAGCCATCTGAACACGTCGGAGAAGGCAGAGATAGAACCGCTGCTATGGAGGTATGCAGAGCTATTCTCACCACCTGGGAAGGAAGGCTGCACCCTTGGGGTCCAACATCAAATACCCACAGGGGACGCGCGCCCAGTTATGAAACGTCCTTATAGGGTACCGTTCCACCACCCCCCTGTTGTTGAAGAGCACCTCAAGGAAATGATGGACAAGGGGGTGATTACTCATTCCAACAGCCCTTGGGCAGCACCGGTTGTGTTGGTGCCAAAGAAAAGCGAAGATGGGTCTATCAAATATCGTTTCTGTACAGACTTTAGGGGATTGAACGCGTTGACGCAAGTAGATGCTTACCCCCTACCACTGATTCAAGAGACGCTAGAGCTATTGGGCCAGAGCAAAATTTTTTCAACCCTCGATCTGAGCAGCGGGTATCACCAGATCCCCGTAGCTGAGGAGGATCAACCCAAGACAGCGTTCACTACATTGGGAGGACATTATGAATATAAAAAGATGCCCTTTGGACTCGCCGGGGCCCCTGCGACTTTCCAACGTACAATGGACCAGATTCTTACCGGCATTAAGGGGGTCGAGTGCTTCGTATATCTGGATGATATTATCATTTTCAGCGTAAGCCTCAAGCAGCATCGAGACCGGCTGCAACATGTGTTCGAAAGGCTAAGGGATGCAAACCTCAAGCTAAATGGAGCAAAATGCAAGTTCGCTGTATGCCAGGTGAAATACTTAGGTCATTTGGTTACGGGTGAAGGAGTGAGACCGGACGAAGAGAAGATCAAGGCAGTGAAGGATTTCCCGCTCCCCCGGACAGCCAAAGAGGTGAGAGGATTCTTGGGTGTAGCCGGGTACTACAGAAGGTTCGTGCCCCGTTTTGCAGAGAGAGCAAAACCACTTACCCTGTTGATTGGAAAGGACAGACGATTCCAATGGGGCCCGCAACAGAAAGAGGCGTTTCAGAAGTTGAAGGAAGCTCTGTGCACAGAACCAGTGCTGATATATCCCGATTTTAAGGATCCCTTTATTTTAGCCACTGACGCTTCTGGTGTTGCTTTAGGAGCAGTACTGTCCCAGGTTAGGAACGGGCACGAGAGACCCGTGGCATATGCCAGCAGACAACTTCACAATGCGGAGCAAAATTACTCAGCTACAGAACGAGAGCTGCTTTCTGTCGTATGGGCGACGAAACACTTCCGGTGTTATCTGCTTGGTCGAAAGTTTACCCTTGTTACGGACCACTCAGCTCTGCGCTGGATGCTGTCCCTAAGGGATCCGTCTTCTAGGCTTACCCGTTGGGCACTGCGGTTAGAGGAGTTTGACTACGAGGTGATACACAAACCGGGGCGGAGACACACTAATGCCGACGCGCTGAGTCGTGCAGTAACCAAAATAGCTACGGGTGAAGTTACGGAGACAGGAACTTACCTCCAAGACCAGAGGAAGGACGAAGAGTGTGTGAGATGGGCTGAAGAGAATCCTCAGGTGTGCCAACAGGATGAAGAGGGACTGCTATATCGGGGTGAAGTACAGAATAGAAAACAGTGGAGAATCGTGGTACCTCGAACAAGAAGGGGACAAGTTATGGAAGAATGCCACAGTAGCTTATGGGCTGGCCACCCGGGCATAGAGAGAACCCTGGCCATACTGAAACAAAAGTATTTTTGGCCATCCATGAGGCAAGATGTAGAGGCATTTGTGAAAGCATGCCATTCATGCGCGACCCGTAAAACACCTGCAGGACTGACCGTACCCATTGAAAGACCGTATTTTCCTACTCAACCATTCGAGATGGTGTCGCTCGACATCGTTGGCCCTTTTCCCAGGAGCTCTAAAGGAAACAAGTATCTGCTTACCTTCATTGACCACTTCTCTCGGTATACGGAAGCAATAGCATTACCTGAACAAACCGCGGAGGCAACGGCAAGGGCTTTTGTCGAAAAGATTGTCACTCGCCACGGGGTTCCCCATCGGTTGTTAACCGACCAGGGACGCAACTTCATCTCCAGTTTGTTTAAAGAGGTATGCAAAACATTAGGCATCACCAAACTCCAGACGACCCCATACCATCCACAGAGTAACGGAATGTTGGAAAGGTTCCATAGGACGCTGGGAGACTCTCTAGCCCACTTCGCAAAGAAAGATGGTAGAGACTGGGATAAGTGGATACCCTATTCTCTTATGGCCTACAGGGCGATACCTTATTCGGCCACAGGGTTTTCACCTAACTATCTCCTGTTCGGGAGAGAGCTCAGGACACCCGCGCAAATTGAATCCCACGGGGTGGGGGAAGGAATCGAGGAGACGGTAGATGCGGCGCAACAACTGAGGGATCGAATACAAGAAGCCCATGAAGAAGCCCGCAGGAGAATAGATCAGGAGTGGACTCGGCGAACTGAGCGAATCAACCGGACAAGGAAAGAAAGAAACTTTGAAGTTGGGGATAGTGTGTACCTCCATGTGCCTGCGGTTAAACCGGGCCATTTCTCTAAATTCCACTGCCCGTGGACCGGACCGCACGTTGTCACTAAGAAGCTGGGGAAAGTAACCTATGAGGTTAGGAGCGAGACAGGGCATCTCCAGGTGGTACACATCAACCGCTTGAAGCCGGCCTATGGGAAGGCTGCTGTGGACTCGTCCGTAGAGCTAGAGTACAAAAACAATAAGGCATCTTCCAGATCCTTATCCCCAAACCGGAGACAAAATCAATCCGAGTCGGAAACCGAAGAGGAAGAAGATGAACTCGGCCTCGTGCCCATAGATAGCTCTGATGAGGCCGAAGAAGAGAATGGAAATAGGCCAGAGGAAAGTACACATCCAGAGGCTTGGGCTGTCAGCACTCCTCGAGGCACGGCCACGACACCTTGGGAAGTTGTTGAGACTTCAGGAAGGCCCAGTATGATACCTAGAAGTCCAGGCTCTAGTACAACCCCTCAGGAACCGTCGGTATCGGAAGCCGAGGAGTCAGATACTACCGATCAAACCGAGGACACCAGGGACAAGACATGGAAACCTGAATCCTCCCTAGAAAATCCTACCATCAGGAGCCCGTACAACCTACGGAGACCCAAAAACTGAACACCTTTTACTCCTTCCTAAACCTCTCCTTGACCTTAACCACTGACCTAAGACACCTAGAAATCACCGCCTTAGACGCCTAAATCGAGTTGCGCGATATGTATAGGTCCTTCGAAACCATAGCACGGGGTCACTTTAGTTATACCATTCTATCTTAGCTCTATCCTTAAAACTGTAACGGCTTCTCTTTCCCCTGAATTAAGTCTGATTGCAGGAACTCAAGCAAAGGATGCCTCTTGCGGGTGGCCAACTACCAGATCTTACCTGCCTCAGTAGGAATTTCTCAAGCACTTATTAAGAAACAGATTGCCACGGGGAAATCCGTGCTAGCAGAGACGGACCTTCTCCGACCAGCGCAGATCTCCACGGGCAATGTGGCCGAGGCTTTGGAAGAGCTGAGACAAGCCCAGCAGGGAAAGACCGATTGGCAGACACAGGATTCACGTCTGGACATATTATTGTCACAGGCTCAAGAACCAAAGGAGCGGAGGCGGAAGGAAGAATGGTGGCGGTGGGGCGGACTGGGCACCCTGCTAGTGATCCTGGTGGGGATCAGTGGGGTTTGGCTGATTTTCCCCTGTAAGACAAGCCGTCAGTCGGGGAACGGACCACGAACCAATGAAGCCCCGATAGTGATACAGTACCCCGAGAGCCAGGAGTCTCAGCTAACGGCAGATGGTGCCAAGGGGTGAGCAGTGCAGACTTTAGTGTTGTGTAGGGAGATAAATAGTGTTGCACAAGTGAAAAGAGCCGACCATGGTCGCCTCTTTTGAAAGGGGGGGAGTGGTGTAACGGACTGCGATAATTTAAGATTAGATTTAGGTGTAGATATATAGTTATACATATTTTATTTAATAGGAAGGTATTGTAAGACAACTCACGCCAGTATTTGTGGCCCTGTCAGCAATTCATACTGTCGATTCCAGCTCGTGAAAGGAAATGACGTAAGCAATTCCTTCCTGGGAATATCCGATCGAGTCAATTCTTAAAGACGATAAATATAATTATTAAACTCTTGGGATAATTATTACCACCAGATCGCAGCACGTTACGGCCCAGGGTTAAGAATGATTACGTTAGCTGGAATAATCCTTCAAATAGCGCACCGTTTTTCTAGAAAAGAGAGTTGCAGACGGGTACTAGTGAGAAGAGGAACCTGAGCAACAAGACACCAGATGGAAGGTAGGAACTTTGCTTTATACTGTAGTCAGACTTTTATTCTGGGTGAAGCCGCTTGTAATTCAGTTTTCGATAGAGATGGATCAAAATTTGTTATTAATTAGCGGTTAGGAGGGAATGATTGCTGATGGGGAATGTTGACTTTGTAGTTATTAGTGTATAGAATTATTGTTATAGATAAGGGGTTTGATGAGTGTTATTTTCATATGTCATATGTAACTTTTAGTTCAATATATTATAGTTTGGTTGTTGATAGATAAATGTGTGGGGTTTATTTCTTCACCTAGTTTCCCCCTGTACATGTAAATTTCCCCCTCCCTCTCCCCTCCCAGCTCTTTCTAGGTTGCCATAGGGTCCCAGAGAATAGCAGCAGGTAACAAACATGTTAAATATAAGACAGATTGAACAAGCTGTAATAAAAATAAATCAGAGTTGATAGATTTTCTAAGTTTTGATGATGTACTGCTAAAAGCCTTACAATGACTATTAGTTTATCAGAACACACAAAATCTTTATGTCCACTTTGTTGTTGAAGTACTTTTCTTTGAGAGGATCCATTGGGCTCAAAAACCACAAACGATGGAACATTAATAAATACATGTATGAGATGAAAATAGTTGACTGGATGATCTAATGTAAAGGAGATAGTTGGGGGGTGCAGTAAAAAAAACACTGAATAAGTAATAAACTTATAATTATGTGCCGACATTATAAGTTTATTACTTATTCAGTGTTTTTTTTTTTACTGCACCCCCCAACTATCTCCTTTACATTAATAAATACCATAAAATTAGTTTTCATAAATGATTACTTACTTTTAAATATTTTATTCAAAATATTAATTTAAACTCTACTATTATTAACATGGCACAACCACTCAGACAATTATTTATTGTGTCATTAATCATCAGAAAACCATCATGGGGCTCATGAAGTGGAACTCTGGATAGAGGAGAATTCAGCAAATAAGCGTAATCTTGGCCAACTAACCTTACAAAGACGTACAGTCATTACCAAATACTGAATCAAAGATCCTTAATGGATTGCATCGCCACTGTTGTTTTTATTTTTTAAAATATAACTTTAAATCACCTTAAACGTCTAGTATTCATAAAAAAAAATAATGAGAATATATTTACATCAAGTAGTAATCAGAAAGAAGGGCACAAGATTCTCTGTAGAGTTGAAGATGTTGTCCGAGTAGTGGTTGCTGATGGCTAAAGGATGTCACACTGATAGTTGAACGGACCAACAAGTGCGCCTCTAATAAAAGTTGATTATAAGCAGTCGGGCAACTTAGGCGATGCCCAGAGCACACATAGAGCATTTCTCTGTATAGATTTTCAACACTGGGAAGTTTCAGACCGTAAATAGTCAAGTCACCAATAGCTGAATTTTTTCTACAAAAAATAAATGATAATATTATCTAATACATAGACCAAATTGTGTTTTATTTTAGAAAACAATTAAGTAAAAAATGTATTTAAAAAACTAAAACATGACTTCCAGCCCTCCTTTATCGTCTAATAACACCCCACTGAATCCTGTAGAACAGGTCCTTGACAAATCTTGGAATCCTCACACTAGACTGAAACTACAAGAAGCAGCTCGCCGTTTCAGTCTACTTCAACATTTACTAGACAAACGCTCTAAGCAATTAAGAAATTAATTACAAAAGACTCATATACATGACAATCATTAGACCCATCTGGATATATGGAATAGAGCTTTATAGCTCCACTAAGTTTTCTAATTCCTCTCGTATCCATCCTTACAATCCAAATCCTCAATGCTCCTTACTTTGTTACGAACAAAGTAATCCATAAGGACCTTAATGTTCCGTTTATTACTGATTTGGCCCAAATCCGATATCAATCTTTTCATGACAAAGTTCATATCCACTCAAACCCACTAGTTTCAAACCTCGCAACCTCTTCAATTCGTGATAATCCTCGAGACGTCTGAAAGGAAGATGGCCTCATGACCTTCTAAGCTGAAGCAAAGAGATTGAGCCTGTTGTCTGCAGGTGGATTAATTCCATGCTGGAGCAGAGAGCTCTTATATCTGAACTTGGTGGCACCAAACTGTGGATCAAGCCCAGAGGAGGCTGCCTGCAGGGAGGTGTACTTTCACCCCTACGCTGGTGTTTACTGACTCACTTCTGTCAGTAATCAACGGAGCAGGCTTCTATGCACAGGGGTATGCGGATGATGAAGCTATTCTTGTGGGAGGCAGACATCGCTGTGTAATATCTGATCTGCTTAAGACAGTAACGAATATTCTGTCGTACTGGTGCTTGGATAATGGTCTGAGCATCAACCCGCGTAAGATAAACGTTCTGGCTTTTACGAGAAAGCGGAAGGTGGTCATAAGACTGCCAATGCTCAATGGAATCCAGTTATGTTAGAACAGCGCGGTCAAATATCTTGGGTTGACGCTGGACGATAAACTGAGATGGAGACAACACGTGGATAACACGACTAACAAAGCTATTAGATGCCTGTGGGCTTGCAGAAGGGCAGTGGGGAAGTCATGGGGCTTGAAGCCGAAAATGATCTATTGGCTGTATGTCACGGCCATTATACCCATTGTGACCTATGCAGTCCTGGTGTGGTGGCAAGGCGCAGGTAAAAGTGGATCCAGACTTAAGATGGAGAAGCTACAGAGATTGGCCTGTCTAATGATGACGGGTGCGATGAGGACGACTCCTACTGCTACAATGGAGATGGTGCATGGGCTCAGGCCATTGGCACTGGAACTTGTGTACCAAGCCTTGGTCTCCATGTACAGACTGCTTAAACAAAACATAATCTCTGGAGTATCTGATCTGTGTAGCTCGAGGGAATTGTTCACTAAAATTGAGGCAGATCGCATCTTAGCAATGCGGTCTGATCTTTAGGTTAGCGTCGTGATGTTGCCTAATTATATGGTCGAAATTGACACAACGAAAAGGCACAGGCCCTTCAACGGCATCACGATTACGGGGCATAGCAGGCTCAACGCCCACATGTTCAGGCTGGGACTGGCGGGTGTCCCCACTTGCCGCTTTTGTCATGCAGCTGACGAATCAACCTACCACATTATCTGCCTATGTGATAGGTTTGCCGACCTAAGATTTGAAACCTTTGGTCTGGATAGAGTCACCGATCCCAGGCAGCACGAAAAGTTATCAACCCAGCAAGCATACTAAAATTTGTGGGTTCGACTAACCTAAGATTTTAATAAATCGCACATAGATGGGGCACAATAGATCAGTTATGGTCGCAGTGCAAGTAATGCCCACTTTACAAAAAAAAAAAGAAGAAAAAAAAGCTGAACTTTTTATTTGAGTACTACCACTGGGTAGTTTCTCTACTTGCCTTTGTCTCTGGACATGATTTATCTTTCACTATATTTACTTGGTGTATTCTGTATACAGTTGTAAATTTCAATAAATATATCTGTACCTCAGAGGTAAACTATCGTAACTGACATTTTTCAAACTTTACAGAAGATCAGTTTTAATGTAACTTTTAAATTTTCCTTTTTATTGTTGTTCACGGCTTTCAATGATAATTAGAGGTCATCATTGATCTTGATCTTGATGACCTCCAGTTATCATTAAAAACCGTGAACAACAATAAAAAGGAAAATTTAACATTAAAACTGCTCTCCTGTAAAGTTTAAAAAATGTCAGTTACGATAGTTTACCTCTGAGGTACAGATATTTAAAAAAAAACTAAAACAGAAGAACTATAAAAATGAAAGAAAGCAATTAAGATATTCATAGATTTTGAGAAGTCTTCATAATGTTAAATTTAGTGATCAATTCATTAGCAAATTCAAAAAAATATAGCTCTCAAACACAGAATTAACACAGAAACACAGAAAGTAGATTTAAATATAGAAAAATGCTATGTTAAAAATAAAGAATTGCATCTAAAGCAGCAGTTCCCAAACTGGGGGCACGCCCTCCTGGGGGGGCGTGAGACAAGTTGAACATTAAATAAAATTTAAGTCTTTCTAAAATTCTAAATTGACCACTTTGATATAATGGGCAAACCTTCATTTTGGTTAAAATATTTCAAAGTGTATCCTAGTGTATCACGGGAAGCTGTTCGTTTATATTTGCCTTTTTCAAGCACCTATTTGTGCGAAAAACATTTTCAACACTTTTGGCAATTAAAACAAAGTATTGGAATAAACTTGATGTTGCTAGAGACTTGCGCTGTGCACTTACTAAAACTCAGCCACAAATAGGCCTACCAGAAAGAAAAATGGAAGCCCATCCATCTCACTAACCAGCCTAATCCATTTTTCTCTTATTAATAATTTTTGTATTTTATGAAAACTAATATTGTTGTACCTAATGGCAGTATAATTAAATGTTTTGTTTTCAATGTAATACTTATTTGTTTTTGTTTTGTTCCTAGGCCCAAACAATTTATTGTTAAGGGGGGGTGCGAGAAGCTTTCATTTCAACAAAAGGGGGGCGTGGTACAAAAAAGTTTGGGAACCCCTGATCTAAAGTATATCCTCCATTTTATCTACAAAGAAGTCGCTTACTTATCAGAAAATTAAGCAGGTATAAAAATTATAAACTTAAAAAAGTAACTGAATCAAAACATATAAAAATAAAGCACTGAGAAATATAAAACTTACTTCAAAGTTTTTTCATTGGAAGAAGATAATACAATAACATATGTATTGGTAAGAAGTAAATCAACAACTCCAAGAAATGGTCTTAGGCCAAGCAGACAAACAGGTTCATCCACAGGGGGACAAGCCTCCTAAAATAAAAAATATTTTGAAACATGAATATAAATGGAAAGTATTCACAATGATTAAGCTGATGACAGGACATTAAAAACTGTTTTTATTAAAATATCAAAAGTATTTGTAACATGTAAGCTTTTACCATTTCGTTATTTATGTGTATGGCATTTATTGTTCTTAGAGTATATGTTTCAAGACCAGTTGTAGTTATGGCATGAAGCAATGACTGCTCTAGTACAACATGTTTTACTGTAGATGTGAAATTATACTCCGAAATACATTTTCCCAAACTCATCTAAAAAAAAAACAGTTTTACAGTAAATAAAAAACTATTATTAAACAGAAGAAGAAAACAGGCTACGAAATACTCACCACTTCACCATCTTCAACAGGAAAATGATACATGAACCCTTCTTGTTGGGTGCATACAAAGCAATTAAAAGCAACAAGACCACTGTACGAAGGAGACCTTAGTCTTGGACAACTCGATTCTACACAAGGAAATAATAATAATGATAATATAGAGCATATAACTAACCAAAAATGACAAATAAAAAAATCATAGGAGAAATTTCAACTCCTAATTGGAGGATTTTCATTATATATAAAATATGACATAATATTTTAAAAAAAATTTTAGTACCTGTTTTTCCTATGAAATGCCTATTAATATGATATAGTGGCCGGAGAGCTAAGGAAGTAAATTTCTCAGGCACTAAGTTATCACTCCATTCCCCTAATTCTAGCTGCAGTAAACTTTCAACCATAGTTGTCATTTGTTCGGCCCAAGGCTAAATAAAACCGAAACAGATAAAGAACTTCGTCCTTTAAAGCATAAATACAAACACAGACGTATTGCTAATAACAAAATAAAATATAATACCTCATTAGCAGGTATTTCTTTAATTGCAACGCCCATGGTTACTGAACCAGGTGGCTTGAATGGAGATATTCTAAGGTTCCTGGAAGGATCATTAGCACGTCCTGACCTCAGAGATGGTAACATGGCCAGGACAGGTATCGGTCCATTTCCGAGTTTCTCCATTTCCTTACTACCACCTTCAGCAACTTCTTTCAAAAGAACTTCCAAATCAATGGGTCCTTCTGGAACTTTTTTTGATTTTTCGACCGACTCATTTTGTTCTAGATAAAATGTTAACAAATGTACAGCTCAATATGAAAAGATAATAAATTTATTTGATAAAAAAGAAAGAAAAAAGTTAAGGAAAAATAACAGCAGATCACAGAGAATTAGTATATTAAGTAATTAAAAAAGTATATTAAGTAATTAAAAAAAGAAGTTGAAATACTTGATATAAAATAATAAAATTTTAAATCAATATTAATAGTTATAATAAAAAAAAGATTGTGTGAATCCAATGCTCACTAATTGCAAATCACTCTCCACGCATTAAGAGCTATCATGTACATGATGTATTAATGCACCATTAATTAATATTAATTAATTAGTAACCCAAATACGTAGTCATAAACTGGAGCTAAGTCATGTTGAGACTAAAATATGACAAGTATTTCATACCTTTAAACGCAATATTATTTCCTCTTAAATTTCATTAAAGACTCTAAATACTTGAATTTTACAATATGTTCAAGCTTATTCCCACTTATATCTAAATCGCCATAATGCCTGCTATTTCTGCTACTAATGCCAAATTCTGTCTGACTCGAATTTACTTTGTGCCCAACTTCTTTATCAGTTTTCATCAATGTTATTGTATTTCGAATCAATAATTGTGATGATCATAGAGATCCTTTGAAATAAGAAACTTTTATTCTTGATTCAAAAACCATAGTGTAGTCCTTATTTTTCATTGGTAGTTTTTGTCGTTAGAGAGAGAACAAACTATAATTTATAAATATGTTAAGATAAAATTCGTTAATGTTATAATTATTATTGGTTTTGTTTTTGAGAAAATTCTTACTTCAGAACCATGCCAATGCTTATCAATAAAATGGATGGAATAAAAATTTTTATTTGAGCTTTTCTGTAATTCAAAAAAATCCTCATCTTTTTTTTTAGTTTATTACCAATAGCTAACATCTGTTTCCACTTTTTTAAAAATGTCCCAGAGTAGATATAGTGTTTCAACTAGTAACCTTTCGATTCAAATTACACGGTTATCACGGAATATTACAAATATTATCAAAATTTTTCAACAAAGTATCATATATTAATCCAACGATAAAGAAAATTAATGGTGTAAGCTTACTGGGTGTTGGTTTTGCCGTGTGACTAGACCAATCGGAAGCTCGAGCGAAACCTTTATTCAATCTAAACACATGAAGGGAAGTGGAATTCATAGCACCAACGACATCTTCAGACATTCTTAGAAAGCTGGGACTAAAGCTTAGTTCCAAAGTTACTGGCCATAATTCAAAATCTAAAAATCTTTGCTTTGATATATCATGAGTTCTTGTCACAAGTTGGAAGAGACAGAGAACTCGATCACAAGCAATCAAAATGTTACCTGTTTCCTGTAAATAAAATACATAAAATAACCAGATGTCTAATTATTGTTTTTCAAACACTTATTGTTAGGAACAATATGTAATAGTTATTGTTTTTTAAGAATAAAAAAGTAATATTTTTATAAACTATCTCTGGTATTTTCTAGTGATATTTGTCTTTTATTGAGTAACAATCAATAATTGGGGAGTGGAAAATTAAATATATTGAACACATTAAAGTTTAAAGCTTTCAAGAAATATTACACATTAGAGTAAAGCTGTTTAAAACCAATGGAAATAAAGAAATAGAAACCAAGTTTTATAACATTGAGATAATAATAGCAAAGGCTGCAGATTAAAATTGTAAGGTAGACCTAAGAGCCATTAATAATTCTTGGTATGGAACAGAATGTGACACAGATATTAAAGCCCAAAGCAATGAATGAAAAAACACAATCGGATGGAGTAACACAACACAATGCAAGAAAACCTGCAAAAATTATCACAATAAAACCAACGGAAAAAAAAATTCAAAATGTCAAAAATGAAACAAGAAACTTATACGGATGTAGCTGAAAGGCAATGCTAGTGTATAATAAATATTGGCATATACTATATAATGGTGTGATTGTTAGAAGGATTCTCTAAAATATTAAAGATGCATTCAAAAGGTTTCAGCTAAAGGCTCAGACATTTGAATTTAAAGCAAATACAGAAAAGACAAAGATAATGGTTATGAGAAGAAAAAGCTTAAAAGGAACCATAGGACCTTTATGTCATTGGAAGAAACATCTTTCAAAAAGTCACCAGTTTTAGCTATTAAGAAACCTGATTTAATGTGTCAATGCATGAGGAGATCAATAAGATGGCATGTAGGATATATTAGTAAGAATGATTTTGACATTTGGCTATGAGACTTGGACATTAAATGGAGCAGCAGCAACAAAAATGGATATCTTTAAGCGGAAATTGTTAAGAGGTGCCGTGGACCCAATAAGAAAGAAAGAGGAGTAGAAACAAACAGAAAATTTACTGCATCTATTAAGATCTAACTATAAAGGCTTCATAAAAATGCAACATTCGAGATGGCTGGGTCATAAGGTGGGGATGAACAGTGATAGTAAAGCCAATAACCTATAATCTCGTATTCATAGGAAGAGAGGACTTGTGGAAGACCCTATGGAAGATGTAGAAAAAGTGTAATTGTAGATTTTACAATTAACAAATTAACAAATTCTGATACTACCTAGTGACCTAGAAAAAAGTTAGAACGGGCCAGGGATCATCTCCTTTGCATTTGAAGAAGAAATATAAGGAATATAAGCTGGAAATAAAGGACTTAAATTGATTATGAATTTAATAATTTTTTTAAATGATAAACTAACTTGATACATTTATAAACTAATGGTAAAAGGCACCTGGCATGGTGTGACTGCAGTTATTTTAGGAAATCTTGAAGGAAGCTCGATCATTTCCAACACATCTCCTCCAGTTTGACTGCTACTCGGTGTGACTCGTCCAGCTATCCTAGCTCGCATTGGTTGATCTTCACCTCGACTAGTTTCCCAATTTGTGTATACCCGAGCAAAAACCACCTCTTTATCCTGTCTTGAAATTTTCTTCTCAATTGTAGCAACATAGCTCCCTTAAAGGAATTGAAGCATGAATTCTTCACACATTGTTTTCACAAATATATTAACTAGAAAAATAACATACTTCACTTACAACACTTTGAATACTCCTCAAAGAAGCCAAATATTCTCACAAAATAATATTTTTCCACTAAATAATTTTGCAAATTGTACTTTATTAATAATTCATATATACATATATATTCATTAATTAAAAACCACCAGCAAAAGTAGATAACAAAGTGGAGAAAATAAAAAAAAAATCAAACTTTTTTATACCTTATTTTCCAAATTTTAGATAAGAAACAAATCTAATTGTACAAACTGTAAATATGGACTGAACACTTCTCTGAATTTTTAGGTTTTGGTGATCAGATCCAACTTTAAGTCAATGGCTCCAACCACAAATCAATAAAAAAAAAATGAAGAAAAAATACAAGAAAGCAAAATTGTATTTATTAGATTCTCAAGGCAGAAAGAAAATGGGATAATATACAATATAAAGCTTTAAAGCCTTAAAAGAGGTCTAAGGAATACAAATTCAAATTAAATCAAATCACATATAACTGTTTATAAATCAGCATCAGGCAATGAAAATTATTTCCAAAGTGTGTAATTTTTTTAAGGATAATATATCTGCAGTGGCCACATTTTCTCAATATAATATTTTTCTAAAAGGTACGGAAAAGATGTATTAGCAATTAACTATAAAAATTTAAGTAAGAAAAAATTAAACATAATATAATACAAACCATATAATTTTTTACATCACTGATATAAACTTCACATTCTGAGCTGACCTATTAATCTGTCATCAGAGCACATGGACATGAAATTAAGTACAGTTATTATAGGTGCAGTAAGGCCAAAACATTGGTTCACAATAACTTACTCTGTTCTACTTATTTAATAAGTGCATGTTTCATCAACTGCGCTTCAAATGATTTCTTTAGAATGAACAAAAATTAAATACAAACTGATCATGATGGTGGTAATTGACCCCGCTTTGTACTCCTCATGACAATCTGTTTTGCCACCATGGCTTCTATTAAGATGACAACAGGGAGTGGTGAAAGTAATTAATAGCTAATTAATAATTATTAGTAGCTGGATGCTTGGCATTCACTGTTAATCTGTTCAACTATCTAACATCTGGAACCAAGTGTCAAATGCAGTGGGTATTAAAACAGCATTTGGCTTCTTCGTGTTTGAAAAATATCTGTAATTTCACAGATTCCCTAATAAAATGGAACATTCATAAAAGAGGTAGAGAGTCGGGATATATAAAAAAAGATTAACAATGACCAACTAAGGATATTTCGGATAGTAACCATAGGAAATTGCATCAGGAAAACAAATAATAATGTTCCAACACCACTATGGGCAAGACCCATCTAATGAGTTTGGCTGTTTCAGAAACTAAGACGTTCTTGAGAATCACTAAGGGAAGTGAACTAATAAAGTTTTAAAGTTTCAACATCTACCTAATGAATATAATGCTGCACAAGTGAAAACGGGCTTGATTGTATGGCCCAGAATGGAAATATAAAAACTTACAATACTAATTTCAGTAGCAAAAAATGATATAAAAGAAAACTACAATATAACGAGAGGCGAGGTAAGGCAAGAAAGATGATATTAGCTATCATATTTAATTAAAAAAAATTTGTTTTCATACCTTAGTCATTGTATCTCAAATTAAGGATCGATTCTTGTGATTTCTGCTCATTCTAACGAAATAGTTTACACTCATGTTAGAAGTGTGAAGTGTATGGTTAGTTACAATTATTCATTACAACTTATTTTAATTATTCATCATAACTAATTTTACCCATAGATGCTGGTACCCTCTCTCTATAATCCTACAGGAGAGTAATCTTTTCCAATTTTAATTTTAGTTCATTTTATGCTGCCATGGTTAATCGGACGATGCTAGTGGGAGCTCTTAATTTTTCCTATCCAGGTTTAATTGAGGTAGGGATTTTAAAGAGTACCTGATGTCGTACAGGCTCGAGACCCCTGTTAAACGTCCCTTCAGAAGGACGGCATAACCAAGGATTTTTTAACCCCTTTTTAAAAAATCCTAGGGTCACCTGCCAGGCTATGAACCCACGATCTTGGGCTAAGTAGTTTATTATACTAACCATTAGACCACAGGTCCCTCCTTATGCCCCAATAAAACTCAAGTAATAATAATCAATGGATTTTGAGGGTTTAATAGGCTTCAATGTTTTATTCTAGAAAAATTATATTAAATAAAATTCATTCACCTTCAATACTGAAGACAATGTGGAAGAGGATTCGATCATGAAGAAAATTTATTATCGTTAAATGTTTACAACTTCAACAAGGATTTTGTTACCTTGGGCTCAGTGAGTCAGGAGGTGATACCAATAAGATTTATAATATTTGTAACTACCACAAAGTAGAATTACCATGTGGATCTTGAGAAATTTAATGCCTCAGATTATTAAGAATCTGTTGTTCAATAAAAAAATAAGCAGGTATCATTACAAACCAGGCCTCAAAAGATATATTTTATATTTAATTATTGTTCTATTCAATTTAAATGTATCTACAATGCTACCTCAGTTGTTATGAAGATATGATTAGATAGACATGCAAAATTTAGTTTGGCTTTTACTAACTCTGAACAATAAGAATGATTTTAAAAATCAAAATAAAGTTATAGGGATAATGTGTAGTTTTTATTTCTACATAGGATAAGAATAGACCAATTATCACTTCATCAAGGTAGTAAGCAATTAATAAAATAGGCTTTTAACACAGACTTTAACCAAACACACACCCTCCCCTCTTTGTAGAGATCCTATAATGTAAACAGGATATAATAACTATCACTTATGTGTTTTACAGGAAGAATAATATTAATACCATTACCATAAAATTTCCAACAGTCAATAATTATTTATTTATATAAAAATTATAAATATAATATCTTGGAAAAATGAAAACAATAAAGAAACCATATGAAATAAATAAATAGGAATTGAAAAAAAGCTATTTCAATATTTGCACCTTTACAGTTTTTCAAAAATATATTGGTGACAATAGAAAAAATAAAACAGTCATTTTTAGTTGATCTTATTTCTAAAAAGACTAGACTTAATCAGATAAAATAAATAACATTTTTTTTCTGATTGTGTTTTTTAAAAAATAACAGAGAAAAACATACATAGTTTTGATTGTCAACTTTAGGTAAAAGTAAAACAGATCGATACAGCTAATTGTGATAGCTACTATTTATATTTTACTCTCTATGCTCTTGATAGTAAATCCAACTAATTTTAAATAAATAAATAAAATGATAGACAACCCAAATGCAAATGTAGCTATGATTAAAGTAGCTTTTTGCATTGGATAAGCAGATTTTAATTTCGAATAGATATATCAGAATAGTTTATCTGCATTAAATCTTGCATTAAAAGATTTATTTTTTTATAAACATACCAATATTATAATACAAACATGCTAATAATCTTATTACATTTCTCCTAAATTGCCAAGAATAAAAAATACCACTTAGGCTTTGTCCATCCTTAAAAAAAAAAAAAACAGTGAAAGAACAGATGATTTTGTTATGATGAGTTTTTAATTGATGCCAGCAATACATCCAGAGAAATTATTCATCATTGCTCCTCATTTTTTATTTCCAAATCAATATTAGTAACTGACTTCTCTTCCTCTAAAACTAATTCTTCTTCCAAGTCCATTGAATTCTTAGTCATTTTCTTTTCTATAAATGACTCAAAAGCTGAGCAGTAAGAAGAATTTTGAACTTCAGGCCAGCTTGAGAAAGTGAGAAATAAATCAAGTACTTTATAAGGATCTAAATCTTGAATTTCAGTAAATGTATCTACACCAGACAACAAAAGTTTGTATCCGTGGTCTGGTACCCATTTTTCGATGCAAGGAATAATACGAGTACTTTTGCTTTTACATAACTGAGTAAGGAAAAACCAAAAAGACTTCAAATTTTTAGGATCTCCAACTCTTTCAAATAAATCCTTTTTACCAGTTATCTTAACCAGAATTAGTTGATCCATTTCAGAAATAATAGATTTGTTGAATTTTCTCCCCAATTTAATTTCAAACCATGGAAGGAAATTACGTTTGTCAAATGATGAAACATAATCAATATCAAAAAATAATTTGAACAAGATAGGGAAAGTTTTCATAACATTATTTTGAGGATTCAGTCCTGAATATGTTTTTGGATCTAATACCAAAAACAGTTGAGGGCGGCCTAATTCAAAAAAGCCTTTATGAAAAATAATACTGATAACATATTGCCTTAAAAACATATCGTTGGGACAAGATCCAATAATTTGTACTGAACATTCATCTGACCACGGCTTTGGTTCTATTGGATTTCGAACCTCTTGCAAGTTAATTATTTGATCTATTTTTCCTTCATAACCATTTGTGTTGAGAGGAGCTAATTTTTTACCATAAATATCTAATTTATCTGGGTACTGTAACTCATATTGTCTCATATAATTTTTAAAATACGGATCTGGTTCGAAAACTTTAATTTTTAAGCAGTTCAAGGAAATCAAATGCTTTGTAATATGACCAAAACCAGGGTTAGCTTCAATCACACATTTATTTCCTTTTAGAAGCTCATTTTTAATTGAATTAATAATACTTTTTGCAACCTCTTCATCCATTAAATAAAGGAAATGGAATTTCTTAGATGTTTTAAATAAACTTTCATTAAGTTTTTCACTTTCATTATTCAAGAAAGGACTATTGAAATAATCCAAAATTTTTTCTTTTTTAGATACTCTCCCTATTGATTTTTTTTTTACATTTTTATTCAAGGCATGATTAACTATGTGAATGTGTATTTTTCGACTGTTCTTTCGCGAATGGTAATTTATAACTGATTTCAATGCTACTCTAAAATAAAATAGCATATTTGTAATTTTTACGTATATCTCTCAGTTTGATAAGAATAATGATAAATAATGATTTTATCCAACTTAAACACTGTGTTGTCCCTTCATATACCTGTGGAACAATAGGAGAGGTATTTAACTTGATCAACCGTGGGAAAACAGAAAGCTTTCTTTGGAACAGAAGCTATATCTCTTACTTCAATCGCATGATGTGGGAAAGCAATCAATAACCTAAAATTAATAGATATTGTTAAATACTGAAGATTTATAATTCATAAAGCCTAAATGCAAATACAAGAGATAACAACCTATCTGGTGGTGCAACAGCAATAGCCAATGCATCTTCACATGTTTGAATTGTTTGACTTTCAAAATGATGCACAGATACAACTCGGACCATATTTCTGTAACAAAATTTGATTACAGTACAATGGAAAAAATAAAAACTTAAAACTATCTTATCTGTCTCTAGACTACAGGGTTCAATGATCATAATACTAGATAAATAAGTAGGTAAATATGCTTCTACAAATTTATAACTATAAGCAAACATAAGGAAGAAACTTGAGGATGGAGCTTAGGTCCAAGAGGTTAAACTGAATATTTTATTTGAGTATATTTGAAGCCTTGTTGAATATACCTTTAATAAAATAAATATTTTGGAACGAAAGAATGTACTCAGGTGATACTTAAGTTGATTTTTTTTACCTACAGGTTAATAACTAATTTCCATAGACTACAAGGCCTCGCAGGGAAAAATTTCTGGCTCCTATTTATGGTAACAGGAAGTATATCGACTCCACATTACCTAGCTTCGGCGTCCCATATCATTACATAACATCTTTGAGGCCTTATATTATATTATATTGCTGAATGAAATCAGCTAAACATCTACTCAAGAGAATGTTTCGTTCATTTAGTGATTAAAATTACTACCGCTGCCATGCAAATTTTTGTACAAGTGGAAACAGTGGGCCCAGGCTACTTTAATCATGGAAGATGTGTTTCTAAACGCCACCAGAAGGAGAAAATGGATGACACGCTATCATAAAGGTAAATAATTCATAACTTCAAACATATAAAATGGGGGCAAGGAGCATTTATAGCTTAGCTTGGATATATTTATTGAGATTAACTTACATGTAACTAACACAGAATGTTACCGAAGGGCAGATGAGAATGATGTAATAAATAATTTAGAAAAAGTACTACAGGACAGTCTGCACATGTTTATTTATTTTTTAAATAGGTATGGCAATATGAGATAAATATTAAACATACACAAATTAATGAACTTTTCATCAAATTATAACAATACTGGATACCATGCAATTTTTAGAATTGACAAATATACACAAGAGGCAGACAAAGTGAAAAATACTAAAACAGAGGACACAGGTCATATATCTTATGTAGTTGAATTAGTTATAAATATGAATCCACTAATGAAATATTAAAATTGCTACTTAATTCATAAAAATACAAAAACATTAAATACTTTTTCACTAAAACAAGAAAATATATTTTCTTTATTATATACTTTTCAGTAAGATTAAGATTACGATTGATCACGAAATAATTTAACATGAACTCAATAGTTATTATTTTAATCAAATTTAAACGAACGACATAATTAATCCAGATTACAGTAAATATTTAAGTAAGCACCAGCTACATTAAGTAATTTTAAAATGGATTTGATATAATTATAGGATATAAAATTGAAATTTAAAATGCATTATGTGTAAAATGTAGCATGCATAAAGCATTTTTTCAAAAATAATTTTTAGCTCATATTTTACCAAATTAAAGATGAATTTCATAAAACGTTTTTGTTACTATTGACCAAGGGAATTCGAGCGCAATCCATGGATTAACTAATACATTAACGTATAATAAAGATTATCAAAGATATCTCAGCCTCCTGGGAAGAACGGAGCTGATTAATTTAAAATGTACTCCTAACTAAAAATAAGGAGTTGAATAAATGGCCTGTTAATAACCAATTCTGTTGTAGTTAATCAGCCCTCCCTGCAACCTTCTACTGATCGAAAACAAAAACTATCGATACATCGAGTTTCTGATATAATCAAATATATATTTGAATCTGAGTGTTTTTTTGAAGCCCTTGCCTAATATATTAGAAAAGTTAGCATTTAATCTTAAAATTGTATAATATTAATGACACAATACCTGAGGTCATGACGGTCGGTGGTCTAAGAACCTCGTCGCTCGGAGTCTAAGGTTCGATATCTGACTGGAAAGTTAATATTTATTTTTGGCGGTTACACAAAGTGATTGACCGCTAGGGATGAATAGGTCTTTAGCGAACGGTACAGGATAATTTTTCACTGATGGGAATTTTAAATTTGCTTCACAATTTTATTCTACCAGCATTTTATTTTACACTGGCTTCGTTGCGTCGAATACCTTTTAACTTTAGCAGGCCTACAACAGCAATTTTAGTAATATAATTACTTTCAGTATTGTTAGCTATATAATTTGCACCATAATGTCAACACCTCGCTTTAAATCCACAATTCTAAACATATAATACAGTACTTACGAAGACAATTTGATTGTCAAATTAAATACTAGAAAAGAAATAAGTTTGAATTATTACTTTATCAGTTGTTCAAGTGACCGATTCTAAATTATTACAGGAGGTCCTGTAAATGCATAAAGGCATTTAAAAACTCAAGACCAATTCAAGGATTTTAAGACTGCAACGATAAAATTCAGTGCTCTTTTCACCAATTTATTGAATTAAAAAATCTTGCATTTGTTTGGCTTGTGGTAAAATAAACAACCAGATTTGAAAATGACATTGATTAAATATAAAATTTGAATTTTGGTTTGATGATTAACAATTTTTATATTACTTCTTATACCTCAAAACAAAAAAATGTAGCATATTTTATTTTCATTCTACTTGAAAAAATTTAAGTATAATTAAATACACTTCAAAGTGTATACATTTCCTATGATTACATTCTCTTTTTCATATTAAAGCTCATGATAACTTGTATTTTTGAAAATTATTAAAAGGGAAATGAATGAAAAACTAAAACTTGTGACTCAACTCAGAGTGACAACCTGCAGAATAATTACCAAAAAAAAACTATAGCTGACTTATTAAAAAAAAAAATCTGTGTAAGAAGAGAGATCTTATGAAAACAAAATGTTAATACTTGCTGAAAAAATTTGTTAATCCAATTTACTAATTTTTTTCAAACATGAAAAATACAATCCTGAGTTCCTGCTCTTCAAGCATTTATACTTATTTTTTTAGGTTATAGAAAGTTCTGAAATGCATATATTGATTCAAAACTGCACATCAAAATATTGAAAAGATTATAATTTTTTTCCCCCTAGTAGTTAGAGGAAAGAAAAAGTTATTATGCTTTAGTAAAGATAATCAAGACAAATTAAACTTAAACAATGGAAGAAGCTTTAAGAACTAGAATAGGCATAGAATTAACAATGTTAATGACCACAAAAATGTTCTCATTCTTGGATGGCAGTGAAAGCGCAATAAGGTAAATAAGATGAACATAAACCTCGTATTAAATTAAAAAATTGTATTTCCATTGAAATATAAATTTTTAGAAAAAATAAAATTTTATTTATATATAAACATTTGATACTTTACTAGGAAATATTTATAAATAACAATAAATCGATTATATTAATAAATTAAAACTATTACACACATACATATACAATGGAACCATAAATAGACATTATATTAATTTCACCAGTACAACTTGATGAGTTGATGTAAAATACTAATACATTATTGTCTAACTTAGACATGTGAAAAAATGAAATTTCAATGTATTATTACTTACATCTATCATAAAATGATTTTTTTAAAAGTCATTTAATTAAATAATGAAAGACTTTTAAATATTGTAAAACCAACTGTGTTCATTATTAATTTTAATATATCCGATGACTAGACACAGTAGTTTCTATATTAAATCATAACATCACTATAGGAATAACAAGATAACCAAAGATACATACATTCCTATTAATATATAATTACCTTAGATCATATTTGACAAATTGTAATAAATAATAAAATAATATTATGTTACTGCAATAAAAAATAGCTTCTACCAAAGCTAAAATTAACATAGAAAATTCTTTTTTTCTAAATTATTAATTTAGATAATCCAACAGTCTATTCCTCTCATTGGAATTCAGTTCTATGTTCATTCTATCTTAAAAGAAATTCATAAATTAAGCTGTAAGAGATGATGATTGCCTGAAAAATGCTTGAATGACTGGTCAGAACTAGCAATAAACAACACCAACATCTTATACAGGGAACGATTTAACAGAATTATCATGCACGATGTCAAAAGTAACTAAAATAACAGCAATAAGAGCCCAAAGCATGACCAAAAATGGCCATATTGCAGACTGAAAAGGTGATTTATACTGAAGCTCTTGCGTGGACAAGGCTTCAGGTATGGATTTTCGCCCAACTATTATCAATGAAGCAGGGATAATGTATTGGATAATTACTCCCGCATAAGAACCTGTTACACCCACCTGTAAATAATAATAATGCAATTAATCTGTTAACATTAAAAGACTGAAAATAAGATGTAATTTGGAATTAAATAAAATTACACTGAATAAGCAGGTTTTTAAATTTATGAAACTAACCAAAGCTTCCATATTTTCAGTTGTCATAGCAATAAGCACTGGAGGAATAACTGTCAGTAGAGGCACAAATAGTGCACGAAGAAACCACCATTCACAGAAACTTAACATGGCCTAAAAAAAGTTTGTAATATATTAAAGTTTAAAAAAGTTTAATTAAAAAAAAAAAACCTGTACCACTACAACCCGTGAATGGGTCTGGGGTTAAGTAAATGGTAGAAACTGTATTGTGTACACTGTATCAAGGATAACGGTGGTGCAGAGAGGTGATTTGTCCTTAATCACGCTCAACCGTCAGGTTTTCCCCCCTTATTATGGGTACCCACTTTAAAGAGGCTGGGTGAGCCCATATTTTATAATTTTCAATTTAAAAAATATTTTCTTGCACATGGTAATATGTTTTATATTCAATTAGAGTGGAAACTAAAGGAACCTAAATACACAATTTAATATTTACATTAATACTGTTATATATATATATATATATATATATATATATATATATATATATATATATATATATTGTTACGGGCTACTGGGTATTAAAATGAAGTAAACAATTCCTTAATTAAAGATACTAATATTTATTAACAAAAGTGATTAAAAAGATACAATTAAACTATTAACAATTAAATTATTGAACTAATATAAATTTATAATAACAATATTCTAAATATTATAATCTAGGCCTAACTCCTATTTAATTATTACAATAATATAAGATTTTACTAATTCTAGATAGCTTAACTAGTTACAATAGTTTCTATGAATATTATAAAATTACACTACAATTTATAACTAATAATTAACACTTACAGTTCACTAGTCCACCGACCGTAAGATTCTTCAAGTATCACAAACTGACACACAGTAACAAACAGAAACAGTTTATTACACTCGCGAGACTGTAACAGTTCACTGATACACTTATTACACGGGCCGGTTCAACACTGACTAGTTTATCACACTGACACTCACTTATTACACTTATCACTGATCTTCACTGGTCTACTCTCAGGCTAAGACTGACTGACTCGAGGTGACGGAAGTCTTTTTATAGGCAAGGCCGAACATTCTAGAACACGGAGGGGCCAGACAATTCTGGAATATTCTTAATCCTTTGCCGACAAAAGGAGACGATCTAGAACCGTCCTAATCCTATTTTAACTTCTCCCGCCGACGGATTTAAGCCGCTAATCCTCTTGCTTCCGTCTTCCTGCCGGCGCCCGTAACACTGCCCCCTCCTTAAAAGTGCTCTGTCCCAGAGCAAGTCCGGAGAAATCGGGCATTTATGAGCTTCTACTGATGGAGACGCACTTTCTTTCCAGGGGTTGAACGTGCACACCAATATGGCCACTCCAGAGTTGGCGAATGTCTGTTCGATCATGTCCCTGACAATCTTCCACTCCAAGCCGTCGTATCCACAGCCCAACTTCGGAATAGCGAGCTTAGTGACACGCAGTCTCAGAAGCTTACTCCGAAGGTCGTCGAGGCTTCGCCGCAGTGCGTCATATGTTGGCTTCTGATCAGTGGCCCGCTTGGTAACCAAGTAAAACAGGTGTCGTCCCTCGTGCGGCAGGTGGAGTGCGTTCCCGACACTTGGTTCTTGGCGTTCCAGCTCCTCAGTTCTGCCGAACTTCTTCCTGAAGACCGTTGCAATCCCTCGAGAAGTCCTCAGATCTTCGGCAACGCAATGGGCCAGAGAATACTCCACTGGTAACGAGAAGATATCCCTGTAGATTACCTGAGTTACTCCACGAAACCCTGGTACCTTAGTATTTGCAACTGGGTCATTATTTGTCTCCACATTGTTTAGGTACCTAACCTGCTGGTCTTCTGCCGGGCCATGGTCTCCTTTGTACGGCGCCAGTCTATTGAAATGGACTACCTTGGGTTTTCCTTTAGGCTGCTTCCTGATCCTATATACGACGTCGCTGATCCTCTTGACGATCTCAAACGGGCCGTCCCAGGAGATCTGCAGTTTAGGTGAGTAGCCTCGCCTTCTTCGAGGATCATGTAGCCAGACCAAGTCTCCAGGTTGGTAGCCACCTTTCTCAGACCTGATGTCGTAGCGCTCCTTCATTCTGTCACTTGCCCCCTGGATGTTTGTGCGAACCTTCTCGTGGATATTATCCATTCGCTTCCGTAGATCGTTGACGTATTCCTCTCCGGCAATTTCCTCGTCAGGCTTGAAACCGAATTTTAGATCACAAGGCAACTGAAGTTCTCTGCCGAACACCACATTTGCGGGAGTCTGCCCCGTTGCCTCACTGACTGAACTGCGGTAGGCCAGCAGGAAAAGGTGAAGATACTGGTCCCAGTCTCGCTGATGGTCGGAGACCACTTTGGACAAATATCGACCCATAGTCCTGTTCATGCGCTCCACCATGCCATCGGATTGAGGGTGAAGAGGTGTCGTCCTGGTCTTCCGTATTCCCAGTGCTTCACACATCCCGGAGAAGACTGCAGATTCGAAGTTTCGTCCCTGGTCAGAGTGAAGTTCCATGGGTACTCCAAACCTACTGACGAGCTGCTTCACCAGTACGTCCGCAACCGTGACTGCCTCCTGATTCGGAAGGGCGTAAGCTTCCACCCACTTGGAAAAGTAGTCCATGGCCACGAGAATATACCGGTTACCTTCATCCGTCACAGGGAAAGGGCCAGCGATGTCAATTGCTATCCTCTCAAACGGTGCTCCCACGTTGTACTTCCTCATTGGGGCCTTCTTTCTTCTTATGGGTCCGTTAGAAGCCGCAAAAGTCGCACAACGCCTGCACCAGTCCAACACATCGTCCTTAAGGTTTGCCCAGTAAAAGCGTTCACGTACCTTTTCCAATGTACGGTGAACTCCAAGGTGGCCGCCGGATACTCCGTCATGAAGTTCTCTGAGTACTTCGGGCACTTTACTCTTTGGAACGATGAGCTGAAGTCTGCGCTGATCTCCTTCCGTGTTCTCCAATGCCCGTTTCAGCAGCCAGTTGTCCACTAGAATGGAGTCCCATTGGGCCCAGTAAGTCTTTACATTCTTCGACATTGGAGCAACATCCTGCCAGGTTGGTCTTCCTTGCCCCGATAGTTTCCATTGTTTTAATTGCTTCAAGTCCGGGTCCTCGTCCAGTTCTTTTGACACCTCTGTCCTTTGGATCCTGCCAACGATCCATGACCACCGTTGTCCTCAACACTGATGCCTGCTTCTCTTCCTGTCGAGAAAAATGCCCGCATTCTTCGCCACAAGGCCTCCTAGAGAGCGCATCCGCATTTCTGTGACTCGTTCCAGCACGATGAGCAGATTCAAAATCATCTTCTCCTTTTTTGGACGAACACTTGCTTCGAGGGTGTCTAGGTTGGCCGCAGCTCCAACAACGTATCTCCAGTCCTGAGGGCCTCTAAAACCTTTATCACTATGTCTTCGACGCTAGGGACCACATTAGGCTCCGCTTCTGCTACTCTAACTCGCGCATGGTCCCGTACTGACTGTCTGACAGCCTCGAGCTCCATGGCCTGAGATAATGCGTCTCCCAAAGTCTTTGGCCGGGCGAGCTTCACTGCCTGTTGTGTCTTGGGGTCCCGAAGTCCATCCAGGAATTTGTCGACAGCCAGGCTCTCGTAGACATCATCGGTGACCGAGGGGTAGGCATTCCTCACCAGCCGGGCGATATCCGCTTCAAATTCCTGCAGCGTCTCGTTGGTCTTCTGGATCCTGTTTCTCAGCTGTGAGCGATAAAGCTGGTCCATGTGTCAGTGGCCGAAACGCATCTCCAGTCTTCTAACCAGTTCCCCGAAGTTAGACCGCTATGTCATGGGCATCCCTTGCAGTACTCCCAAGGCGTCTCCACGCAAGGCCAGGCACAAAGCTGAAGCTTGGGTCTCTTTTGACCACCCGTGGATCGAAGCCGCAGTCTCGAAGAGAATCATGTAGTCCTCCCACGGCGTCTTTCCGTCGAACACTGGAATAGTGTTGTGATTTGGTGGCGTCCCAGCATTGGCGGGCATAATGGTCCTATGAAGGCTGCCCTCGGAGGAACGGTCGGTGTCGTTCGTCGGTGGGTTGCTCATACGTCCCTCGAGAGCTTCTACTCTTAGCCTAAGTTCGTTTTCAATAGTATTCAATTTTTCTCCTAACCTAGATTCTACATTAGCTACCTTATCATTTACATCGGCTAATTTATTATCTACATTAGCTACTTTACTATTTACATCGGCTAACTTATTATCTACATTTTCCATTAACTTAGTCTCTAATGTGCCTAACTTAGACTCTAATGTATCCAATAAATCCCTTTTTACAGTACCTAATTCATTGCCTAGCTCATTTTTAACATTGCTTAATTCATTACCTAGCTTATTTTCTACATTACTTAACTCATTTTTAACAGTACCTAATTCATTTTTAAAAGTTGCAGACAACCTGCTTAAATCAGTTTCAAACAGAACGTCATCTGGATTTTCCCCTAAATCTACAAAAAATTTACGCAAGCGCTCTTGCAGTACACTTTTAGTTCCGGAACAATCAAGATCACGTTCCTCCAATTCACGTTTCAAATCCGCAACTTTTAAATCAATTAATTTAACACTTTTAGAAACCATTCTTCATACAGTAGCCCAATAATTACAAAATACAAGACCAAATGCAAAATAATAGCAATTACACAATTATCCCACTTCTGACACCAATTTGTTACGGGCTACTGGGTATTAAAATGAATTAAACAATTCCTTAATTAAAGATACTAATATTTATTAACAAAAGTGATTAAAAAGATACAATTAAACTATTAACAATTAAATTATTGAACTAATATAAATTTATAATAACAATATTCTAAATATTATAATCTAGGCCTAACTCCTATTTAATTATTACAACAATATAAGATTTTACTAATTCTAGATAGCTTAACTAGTTACAATAGTTTCTATGAATATTATAAAATTACACTACAATTTATAACTAATAATTAACACTTACAGTTCACTAGTCCACCGACCGTAAGATTCTTCAAGTATCACAAACTGACACACAGTAACAAACAGAAACAGTTTATTACACTCGCGAGACTGTAACAGTTCACTGATACACTTATTACACGGGCCGGTTCAACACTGACTAGTTTATCACACTGACACTCACTTATTACACTTATCACTGATCTTCACTGGTCTACTCTCAGGCTAAGACTGACTGACTCGAGGTGACGGAAGTCTTTTTATAGGCAAGGCCGAACATTCTAGAACACGGAGGGGCCAGACAATTCTGGAATATTCTTAATCCTTTGCCGACAAAAGGAGACGATCTAGAACCGTCCTAATCCTATTTTAACTTCTCCCGCCGACGGATTTAAGCCGCTAATCCTCTTGCTTCCGTCTTCCTGCCGGCGCCCGTAACAATATATATATATATATATATATATATATATATATATATATATATATATATATATATAAATAAAAATGGCAGGAGGGAGGTGATAGATAATAAATAAAAATTTTTTTAATTAAAAAACTTAAACTAGTACAACTCGTATTTTGAAGTAATGTTAAGACAAGAAAATGAGAGTACCTGAAGTTAATTCTTTTTTATTACATGTTTTTACTGCAGAGCTTTCTATAAAGTTTTATATCTACAGCCCTGGTGAATAAGTGGTTTAGTCAAATTTAGTCCTGAGAGAGAGTTGATTGTATGGTGGGAAGCAGAACCATGCCATTCTTGTAGTTTTGTCTTGAAATAGATTTGCAATGTAAGCAATTACTCCTTTTAAGCCAATGCCTTACTTAGCCACTTATTAACTATGAATATAACATGATTCCGCTAAGTACAAGAAACTTATTTTGGAAAAAAATGTACTTAACAACTTATCTACCAGGGGTGTCAAATTTAAATGGCAAAACTTCAGGAACTTATAGGGGACCGAAAAACTAAGACAAAAAGTCCTTTAGAGATTTGCTCGTTGTTGCTTAGTTTTAGAGAAAATCGCAAAAAAAGAAACAAAACAAGTTTTCATTTTTATACTTATTTATTTACATTTATATTTATGTTATGTTCTTTTTAATGTAAATATTGCTCAAAATGTTGTCCTCTTGCAACAATGCAAGCATTACATCACTTGATAAATTGCAGCTAAACATTGTTCTGATGATATTTAGTACACTGCATCTATGATTCGGTCTCTCAATTGCTCTCTTGATTTGATTGACACCGAATAAACTTTCTGCTTCAAGGTTCCCCATACGAAGAAATCTATGGGTGTCATATCAAGGGGATCTGAGTGGCCAAGGTACTACTGCTCCACGTCCAATCCATCGTTGTGGATAATTTATATCCAGCCAAGCTCGAGGAACTCTGCTATAATGAGCTGGACATCCATCGAGTTGGAACCACATTTCAATCCGCTGTTGTAAGGGAATGTCATCTAAATAATTAGAAAAGTCGTTCTCCAAAAAATGTGTAAATGTGATACCATTCAATATTCCAGGTAAAAAATATGGTCCCACCAGTAATCCGTTCCAAATTCCAAGCCAAACGTTAATAGCAAATTCATGCTGAAACCTATTTTCTCTAATAGCTCTGGGATTTTCAAGAGCCCATACATGATAATTTCTTTGATTAACAATTTCTCCTCTTGTAAAGGTAGCTTCATCGGTACATATAATTTTTAATGGAAATAAATTATCTCCAATAATCCAAGAATTTTTTCAAGAAACCAGTTACTAAAATTCAATCTCTTGACATAATCTTGAGGTAATAAATTCTGAACTTTTTGAAGATGGTATGGGTAGCCATTATCACCTTTCAAAGTTCGCCATATGGCTTGCCGCGATATTGCTAATGCAGCAGATGCTCTTCGGATACTAGTCTCAGGATTGTTATCGAAGTGGCATTGGACACAATTTTTTCTCCGATAATCTGCTCTTACTGCTGCCTGGAATTGGTCGCCTTCATTACGTATTAAGAATGACCCAGTCTCTCGTAGTCTATTAAAAGTTAACGAAAAGACTCGTCGATTAGGCACTCTTCTATTTGGAAATCGGTGCGCATACTCCCGCACCGCTTCTAAAGCATTACCGTTACAGAAATCATACATAAAAATCATATCAGCGTATTCAACATTAGAATATGTATGCGGCATTGTGGCTGATGCTATTCACACAAAAATATCTGAGTAACTGACTGAAGACTGATTTAGGAATTATAATCCTAGAAGGAAGCCAAAATGTAAACAAATAAAAGAATGTAAAGGATAACATTAAGTGTTTACTTAT
Organism: Arma custos; assembly: GCA_037127475.1. Classification (NCBI taxonomy): domain Eukaryota; kingdom Metazoa; phylum Arthropoda; class Insecta; order Hemiptera; family Pentatomidae; genus Arma; species Arma custos. The sequence goes on from CM073763.1 coordinate 39,481,743, forward strand.
CTCACTGCCTAACCTGACGAACTTTGAAAGGTGATAATCGCTACCTGTAACATTTTTGTTTTGTTTCTTTTTTTGCGATTTTCTCTAAAACTAAGCAAAAACGAGCAAATCTCTAAAGGGCTTTTTGTCTTAGTTTTTCGGTCTCCTATAAGTTCCTGAAGTTTTGCCATCGGGAGACCCTGTATTTGTGTGGCTTTCTTGTCTTTTATGTTTCCTTGTTTATTTTGTAATGTTTATAAATTTGTTGTGATGTTTTCATTGTAATGTAAAAAGTATCTATAACATGTTAATATGTTTGTATACCAGTTATATGTATATCAAAATATTAATTTGTGACTGAGGCATAAAACTAATAATAAATTCTAATAAAATACAACAATAATTACCTGTATGTTGCTTCTAAGTGTTACTGCTATAATAGGAAAAGATGTCGTGAGAGTCAATACAGGAAAGGATGTCAAAAAAATACCAAATATTATACTCAACTTCGAACCAGTAGGCTCAAAATCGAGGGTGTACAAATCTTTAGGTTCTGGAAAAGCAAACACTGCTGTTAAAGAAAGCGTTAAATAAAACAGTAAAATTGAAAAATAATCAATGGCCAGATGTGTGTTAAGTTTGGATTTGTCTGATACTGGAGTAATAAGTCCAGGAAGGGAATGATGGCACATGAATGAATAAACACAAGAGCCAAAAAGGGCAGGGAGCCCTGAGGGAACAATGAGAGCCGGAGAACCATGAAGCTTCGTCGGGTCCGCAATACGAGATATCGCCAAAGTGATCATAAGAGTAAATGCTACAACAATAAGAAAGTAATTACTATAGTACAATATTTATCAATTACTTTTGTAATAATTTAAAATAACCATCCTACCCAGCCATCTAGTTACAGATGTAAAAAACTGCAGATATTTAGTTTTTTGAACATTAAAAAACACAAATGGTCCGAAGACTAATAAGAAGCAGCTCTATAAAAAATAAAGTGAGCAATTATACCACAAAGAAAATTAAAAACTAAAGCATGGATACAGAATTTTACTTACAAGGTACATTTGATACATAACTCTTCTTGTAAAGCTGTAACCCTCCCAACAAGGATCCAAATCAGTAACATTTTCTTTTATGGTACTGAAAAAATTAAAAATAAATATTATAACGACTACAATAATTAAAATAATAGCTTTTTGGCAATCGACCAGGATCAGGATTGATTCAAAATTAGTTTTTATTTTTAGTTTCAGTAATAATTTTTTTTTTTTAATTTGAAACAGCATTAGGTAAAACATAAGTTTTCCTCACTCTATATTTAGTTTATTTAGAATTTTGTCATTTTTTATTGTAAAAACATGGGTAAGAGCCATAACGTCTCTTGCTTTAGATTTAAATAACACATCGTTATTACATATTGAATATTGATACTGTAATGGTTTACCATAGATCTAATATAGAAAAGTAATTAGGGAGTGCTTATTCATCTTTAATGCTCAGTTTAAAGATAAAACAATTGTGATAAAAAAATAGTTAGATACTACAATTAAAAATTTTAAGATAAACATGAAATAATTATTGATTGACTTAAAATACATTTCTTACCATGATAAATCAACTAATGTCTTTCCAATTGCAGCAGAATAAATAGTAAGATCTCCATAAAGATATAGACAAATACACAAATAAAATGAAAACTGCCCAGTTCTAGTGAAAAGAGTTGTTGCCATTTCACTCTGTAAGGAAAAAACAATTATTATGTTAACTAATTATATATAATAGTTGAGCGTTACAACCCCTCTGTAATATTCCTAAATATTTGTTAATTGTAATAGATAACCTTTAAAAATTAAGTATTATATCAATGTATTGTAAAAATTTACAGTTTTCAGATTTCATGGGAAATATCTATTAATGTGAGCATGTACAAATCCATCTTGATTTCTGTATCGATGCATATCTAGTTAAACGGCTACATTCTTGGCAACAACATGCTCACCAAAAGTGATACTTTATTTCAAGGTAACAATAGATTTTAACAAAAAGTCTTTTACAATAAAATGCAATACTTTTTAAAAAATGTATCCCATTGATAGTTTTTTATTTATACAATAATTATGTCAATGATATAGTTTTATGAGAAGTAAAGATCGTATAGTTCTTTTATTAATGATAAACCAGAGCTGATACTTAACTTAAAACTCTTAATTACTATTGGTTTTTACTCTGTCCAATTGTAAGAAAAAAGTATTGTGAAATAGTGATAAATTTCACATATTAAGATTTTTTTCAATATTAATTATATTATTATTATTATATTTAAATATATTCCAGGGACGGATCATAAGGAATTTGGGACCCTCCTCGGGCACACCCAGCCTTTATAAAGCGGATATCCAAAATAGGGAGATGCAATAGATGTATGTTTGTCACTTAAAAATAGGGGGATGTAATAGATGTATGTTTGGAACTATATATATATATATATAGCTGTAACCCTATTTCTTAATTGTATTTACCTACATATAGTCTGAAACAATTTTGTAGGACTTCACTAATCCTAATATAACTAATAATTTTAAGAATTGATTTACCCAAAGGGTCTCTTTTGGTATATCTTTTCCACATAATATACTTATTTTCACAGTAAATTATTGCATATATACTTACCAATTCACATTTTAAATCCAAAGTAAAGAGCTTCTTAGGTTCACTTGGATAGTTATCAATATATGCTGAAAAAAAATTTAAAAGATATTTAAAAAAAAATTAAGATTAGGAATCAATTGTACAATTAATACTTTAGACATTTTAGGATTTCAATATAAATTATATGATTTACCTATCCAATTCTCCTCTATTTATGTATTTCTAAATGGCTCTACAATACATCACTTGAACAGAAAAAAGTATTTTGTATATAATTTTGATAAATAGCTCTTTAGGCCTAATATTTTTCACAGGGCAAGCGTGTTAGAGCACTAAGTCCAAAAAGTTAATACCAATTTAAACTGGTAAGTAACTTTTTTTTAAATTATAAATATAACTACATAATTAAAGATATATTTAATATATTTACCAGCTGGTAGCATTAATGAATCTTCTGTATCAGAAACATCATCTTCTGTGCTTTCGTCAGCAGTTTCCACTGCCTTAAATAAATAAATAAATTCATCAGTGAAATATATAATATAAAATCATCAATAAATATAATTTAAAAAAAAGCATATGCTTACCAGCCTTAGGTAGCGACTTACTCGCTTCATTTTTTCTAATTTTTCCCACTGAATAAGCGCATTACAAATAGACATTGCTTCGATAACAAATGTAGCAGTTATATAGCTGTAAAATAAAATATGAAAGAAAAACTTTAACATTTAATACAAATTAAATCTAAGAAAACTTTAGAGGAAGAGTTCAAATAGATAGATTGGTGTTATTAATATTGCACTTGATGAACAATTTTAACAATTCTGAATCAAAATACATAAGTCTCATAGTGCTATTATTTTAAAGTAGAACATATCAATCTGTTATTTGATAGTTAATTAAATAAATCATTTGAATTTAAATAATGGAAATAAATGAAGATCAAATAATGAAGATTCCTTTTAATCATAATTTTAATTTTAAAACATAAATGTTTAGTTTGATGATAATGAAAAACAATCATACCTCATTAGAGCAATGAAAGTTATCATTACTGTACTGAACAACCATCCTGCTTCATGAAATGCTTTAGGAAGTGTTAAGGCTCCAGTTCCAATAATGAGGTTGAAAATATATAGGAGGGCAGTCTGAAACAATTTTGTAGGACTTCACTAATCCTAATATAACTAATAATTTTAAGAATTGATTTACCCAAAGGGTCTCTTTTGGTAAAGTAGGTAATGATGCTTGCCGAGAAGGGATACTCCAATAATAAATAATTTTCATTGATGATCTGTTTAATACTTATTGTGAACACACTAGCCTAGTGAGCTTAATGAACTTTTGGTACCCACTTAGCATTGTTTTGAGATGTTAAATATTTTTTTATTAAGTTAAGTTTTTTTATTTAAGTTAATGATCTTTTTTTTTTTTAATTTTAGGATTGTTTTATGGATAAAACAAATTATAATTTATAAGAAAACATCTTAATCTAGTTGCACTGCATTCTCTAAATTGAAAAAACAGTACTAAAATTGAAATGCTAGAATAACCTGTAGCTTGTTACATTTTGTGTAACAGCTCAAAGAAGACAGGAGAAATGGCTTTGTGATTTCCCAATTTTAAAAAATATTTATAATTTAACTGATTGAGCACAACAGAGTAAGTAAGAAAGTAGTTCCTCGATCTTTTGGTAGGCAATATAAAAAAAAAAATATTACATCACTAAGTTCTGTTTTATATAATAAAGAGATCTCTTTCTAATCATTGGATAATTTTTAAATATATTTAACCTCCAGTTACTTTTGAAAACCTGTTTTCTTGTAGTTCAAAACATTAGTTATATAATTGTGATGGAGAGGTACATTATTATGGAACACAGAATATTTCAGTCTCAAAATAAATTATTTACATGATGGTTTATAATATGGCAAATTAACTCGCTAACCTTATATTTGGTCGTTGACCATTTATATAATTAGGAATAAAACGGTCAACACTGGTCAAAAAATCGATCAAAACAATCTGTAAAAAACTAATATTTCGACCCATTTTATTAATCTAGCACAAAAGAAACAACTTACATCCCCTCACCAAACCTAAAAGAACTAGGTAAAAACGTAGAATAAAATATTTCATACTTTGAAATAAAAAATCATTTCATTCTTTAAATGTCATTTTGTAATCCTACAATTTGTCCCGTATAACATGGATGGAGAAATAGGCTTTTATTAATAATGTAATTATTATTTTGAATCTTAACTACCATCTAGACAATCTCATACTTCTTCAAAAATTTTTTAGAAGATAAAATAGAAGATATTGATAGTTACTCATGCATTACAAATCTGACACCCTGCCAAGTTGGTCATAAATAGATCATTTGAAAGATTGAATTTGTAGCCAATATTACTTTAGATAGTTTTAATAAGAAATAGAACCTCCATTTAGGACACTATGGGAATCAATATTATTAATAAGTTGGTCTGTTTTTAAATCATGCACTCGTAACTGATGTCATTAGATTGAAAGGTATTCTAGTTTGAACTAAAAGTATAATAATTCATTTTAACTTTTCATTTGTTTCCTTTCTAATATTCTCGAAAATAAAAATAATCTTGAGTTCGAGTATGGAAAAAAGTTTATAATTATGGAAAATGTATGTAATAATTTCATCATGAAATTAAAGTTTTTACAAACACACATCTATCTATACTTCAATATGTTAGTTGAAACATTTATTTCTTGATGAAATTATTACTGAAGTATGCTAATTTATTGTACTCTTTTATCCATTAGAGATAAAATTCAAGATTATTTTTATCTTCGAGAATATTAAAAAGGAAACAAATGAAATGTTAAAACTTTTTGTGACTCAACTTCAAAGCAACAACCTGTGGAACAACACACGGATTATTATCCCAAACCAAAAATATTCTAGCATCATTTCCATTCTTCAAGGAAATCAATGCTCTTAAACATGCTAGGGGTTTCTAAAAAAAAATGTGACAGCCCATGCTTCAATATCTTCTATAACATGGAACATCAAAACTAAGGTAAAACTTTAACTTATTATAAATCTACAAATTTCATGTAAATTTATTGCAAGTTTTATATCAACAAAGGCTCATAAAATGAAAAATATTAAGTAACAGTAGCTAAAATAGCAAATTAAACTTACATAAGGTGAATATAAATCATCCATTTGAATAAATATTTAATTAATCAACAAATTGTTCATTGTCTAATGGGGATTCAAATAATGGAACTTTAATGATAACGAAATTTCAGTGAATTTCGACTATCACATCCAGACTCAGTGATGATAACTCCGACTCACAACAATAGCTCCGACTTATCAAAACAACTAAACCATTCATTGCTGGATAAATATAAACATCGAATGAAGGCTACATTAAGTGTAATCGACTTTAAGAACTAACAAGGAAAATTAAAAATTATATTTTATTTATTTTTATTTGATGGTGATTATTTAAATATTTTTATTTTGAAGAGAAAAGATTTGACCTGGCCAAGGAATTAGAAAAATTAAAAATTTGAGAAACCCTGGAGTACGAGTTACTTTTTTAAAATATAAAGACAGAGCTAAACTAGAATTATGGATATTCAATACATAAAAATTATTTGGTAATTATTCCGCAGGTTGTCACTTCAAGTTGAGTCACAGCAAGTATTAACTGTTTATTTGTTTCATTTTTAATGTTTTCCAAAAATACAAGTTATCGTGAGCTTCAGTGTGGAAAAGAGAATGCAATTATGGGCAATGAGTATATTTCAGTAATCATTTCATCAAGAACATTTCGAAGTAGAGATGATATATATTTGTTGAAACTTTCATTTCTTACTTCATTTGATTACCGAAGTATACACAGTCCCCATTATTACATTATCTTTTCCATACTAAAGCTCACGATAACTTATATTTTTGGAAAATATTAAAAGAGAAACGAATGAAACGTTAAAACTTGTTGTGACTCAACTCGAAGCTACAACCTGCGGAATAATTACCACACAGATGTTTTTAAAGCAATGCTGCTAAATACTTAAGGGACATACCTTAGAGACATGATATACGTAACATATAAACTCAAACCTGTTAACTTTAAAACACGATTTAAAAAAATTATAACATGTACAATTGGCTTCTAGACCTCACAATTTGAACAATACTAGGCATTTTCATCCAGTAAGAATGTATCTATACCTTGTACCAACGAGGCACAGGGTATCTCGTCATCTTTCTTTTATTTATGTACAATCACACTAACCGCCAATTTGTAGAGGTCTTTTTTTTTTTCTAAGTCACCATTTATTTATACAACTAATCTAATATATACACACCCTGTTTTTACAATGTATTCACCTGAGGCATTCCTGCAGTGATCTAGGGACCTTTATGCTGCCATGGCTTTTCAGACGATGCTATAGTGGAAGCCCTGATTTTTTCCTATCCAGGTTTAATTAGGATAGGGATCTTTAAAGATTAACTTATATCCTACAGGCACGGGACCCCCGATTTACCAAAGTTAAGTCACCCTGAAGGACGGCATTACCAAGGATTTTTTACCCCCTTTCAAAAACAATCCTACGGCAAACTGCCCCCCCCCCCGATCATGGGTCGCCGCTGTAGAGGTTACATTCTTCCTTTGAGGCTATTGCATACCACCAGTGGTATTTGGTCAAACTCATAGAAGCAATTATTTTAAAAGCATTCCCCTAATAATAGATCTTGAGCATTCTATTGTTTTTCTTGGTACAGCCCTAAACTCAGAACAATTTTCTCCAAGGTCATAGACTGGATCATCTTACTAATGATATCCATTTTATGCTTATGAATTATTTCTTTCCGATTTAGTAACACGCAGCTATACAGTCTATAAAGAATAGCCAAATAGTCATTAAAATATTTTTTTTTCCATCATTTACCTAAGGGAGAATATGTGATCAGGTTAGGTGGATGTAGATATTGTATTTTTCTGTTTACACTAAATTTATTCATATATAGTTGTTGCATTGAGTTAGATATTATAATAGATTTTAAAAATTGAAAAGATAGACTCATTTCCTTCTTGTTACTTGTCTACGCGATCCAATTATGTTTTATTAACCAGGTATGTTCTTATATTTAAGCTCCAATCCTGCATTCAGAAATTCTAATGGTATCTGATCCAGGTTTATTTTTAACTTACTCAAAATTAATTGAATCTCAAGAATGCCAAGTGGAACTGATTCATTCTCATTTTTCTCTTCTAATTGGTTTCCTATTATTTGATCAGGCCAATGACAACTTATTCAGATAATTCCGTTAGAACATATTGCATCAGAAGTTACCTAACTAAATTCATAGTCTTACTGGAGTTTGTGGTTCTAATCTTATTTTGGTATTTAACCAGTTTGTATGTTCTGCATTATATCAGTATCTAATAAAAAAAAAATAAGTAAGGCCTGTAAAGTAATACTTGAAAATAAATCATAGTCATTCATTATGAGAACTATTAATGAAGTAATTGTATTATAGGTTTTACCATATAAATAAATAAACATACACATGTAAGCATAATAAATTTTATTCTTAAAAAAGTAACATAATTTAATTATATCAGTTAATGTGGAAATAGCTATTAATTATAAGTCATATATCTTGGAGTGGCAGAGAATTTAGCATAAGATTTAATCACTTTATTCACAGCTTCCAGGAAATCCTTTTCAGTAGCAACTTTCCTTCGAGCCCTGATAGCAAACATTCCAGCCTCGGTGCAAACAGATCTGATTTCAGCTCCTAGCACATCAATTAATCATTAGCAAAATATTATGGCCATAGATAAAAAAAAAAATCATATTTTATGTGGGTTATTCATAATATACATATAATTGATCAACAATAATAAAAGTTGATATTGAGATCAACCTTTTATTACCTGTACTGTTTGGACAAAGTCTAGCAAGTAGCTCAAATCGAATATCTCTCTCTACACTCATTGAGCGTGCATGAATTTTGAAAATATGAGAACGACCTTCAAGATCGGGTAATCCAAACTCAACTTTTCTATCAAGCCTTCCAGGTCTCATCAAAGCAGGATCCAAAGTATCAGGTCTATTTGTTGCCATCAAAACCTGGAAAATTATTATAAGTAGATAAATTATGAATGAAATATAAGAAAGTAAAAGTAAAAAAGGGAAATTTTTAGTAAGAGTTTAATGACATGTTACAAACAGTATGTAAAAGTTGGTTACTTAATCCACATACAGTAAATAAAAGTTTCTAAGTATTAAAAGTAATACTTACCATATACACTAAGTAATAAAATTATCTTTATTTTCGAGAATATTAAAAAGGAAAAAAATGAAAAGCCGTTGATAAAGAAAAGACCTTTTATAGGCATTGATGACCTAAGGGTTTTTACACATTTAAATGTAAATAAACAAACAACGTCCTGACTTGACTCAAAGCGACGACCCATGGAACTGATACCTTCAAAAGAATGTAAGCATTTACTTTTAATTTAATGATGCAATTTATTTAATGCTGATCATATAGCATAATTTTTTTTTAAATATGTTTATGAGATATAAGAGGAAGAGTTAATGACAGGTAAACATTTTTTACAATGATTTTTATGTTAAATAGCTAGCTAGATTTAACATAAATGATTAGCTATGTTAACAACAGCTAAATGGTAACAATTGTTACCTTTGTACCTAACAAAATGTAAACTATTTGCTAATGGAATTATAGTAAAAATCATAGTTTTCCTAATACCTTATATCGGTGCCTTAGTTCACTAATGTGTTAAGTGCCGAAAACAAGATTTTACAGGAGTCATCTTTGATAGTAATTTAACACAACAAATACAGTTCAAGATTAAGCACACAATATATTTTTGTAACCTTCACAGCTTTTCTATTAACTTTTTATCAACATAATATGTATATATCATATTATGATCTATGACTTCTCGAACACAACTTTACAATATTATTCATATAACAAAACCCATTTTTGAAAAGTTTGCACTTAACACATTTGTGAACTAAGGCATCAATATCATACAAATAAGAAAAAAAACAACATTATTTTGTCAAAATTATTGTCTAGTTTTATATTTTGTCAGTCACTGATAACATGAGATATTAAGCTATGGGGAATTTACCAGTTCTAATTAAAATCATTCCACCTGGACAAAATTAATAGCAAAGAAATCAAGATATTTAATTAAAAATGTCTAAAATAAATGTAGAAATGGACAGAATAGTAACAGCCTTCTACAAAATTAAATCTTTCCATTTATTATTTTCAAGACTATATCAGATAACACTACATTTTTTATTATTGTAAGCATTTACTTAATTATTTACACATATAAACATTTTATGCTAATAAAATACACCATCACTTAAGTGGAAATTATGTAAATGTTTTTAAATAATTATGAAACAGTACCTTAATGTTACCTCTTGGATCAAAACCATCAAGCTGATTGATAAGTTCTAACATTGTTCTTTGAACTTCATTATCACCACCAGCTCCATCATCGAATCTGGCTCCACCTATAGCATCAATTTCATCGAAAAAGATGAGGCAAGCTTTTTTACTTCTAGCCATTTCGAAGAGCTCACGTACCATCCTGGCTCCCTATTTTAAGGATAACAATGGATAATTAAATTTGTTTCAAATTAATAATAAACATAATCTGAAATTATCATAATTACCTCTCCGACATATTTTTGGACGAGTTCAGAACCAATTACTCTGATAAAACAGGCATCAGTTCTATTTGCAACGGCTCTTGCACAAAGTGTTTTTCCTGTACCTGGAGGTCCAAAAAGAAGAACTCCTTTAGGTGGCTCTATTCCTAAATTTACAAACTTTTCAGGCTAAAAAAAGATTTTTAGATTATTATTCATAAACGGTTAATAATTTATTAGGTAAAATCATAGTATTAATAGCTGAGTTCTAATGAGTATTTTAATTTATTTATTGGGTATGGACATTTACATCAATTAGAAATTATTATTTTGATCAACCTACCAACACCATGAGTTCCAAAAAAAAAAAAAAAAAAAATAATTAATGGATAAGTAAAGAGCCTATCAAAAAGCTTTGCTTTAATTTTTTATTATAATAAAAATTAAAGTTCTGCTTGAAAAAGCAGAACTAATGAGTATGTTGGAACATTCATTGTTCTTCACATTACTTTTTAATTATGTAAACCTTTTAAGGGATTTTTGGAGGTATGTTCATTGATGTTTTCCAGGAGAAAATCGTAGAAAAGATATGGGATTCAGTTTTTACTATCTGCACACTTGTTAACAAAAAAAATAAATAAAATAATAAAAGCTAATAACTCTCCCATAATTCTAAATATAAGTAAATGAGACTAGTATTATTTATATAATTAAAAAACTCACAAACTTTTTTAATGCTAAATTACCTGTAACAAAGGTGTCTCAACAACTTCTCTCAATTTTTCAATTTGTTCATTACAACCACCAACATCACTGTAAGTGACATCAGGTTTTTCTTCAACCTGCATCATTGTTACAGTTGGATCTATTTTAGGCGGTAGAGGAATTTGAATTTGATATTTATTTCTATCAACACTAAAAGCCATTTTCACCAATTAAGAAAACAATTACAACAAAAATATGAAAAAATAAAAAGTTAAAAGTTCCATACCCAACACGCATTCCTTCTTCAATATCTGTGGGTGCAACTGAATCCGCAAGATCTACTACGAATTTGGCGAACTGCTTAACATTTATAATGTATTTTGGATCTTCAGAATCAGCATTAATAATTTTTGTACATCTGGCAACCTGTAGCATAGAATAAAATTAAATATACATTCTTCATTCATTAAATATCCAAACTTCATTTACATAAATCTTATAATTCATTGTCATAAGGTTAAAAGACAAAAAAAAAAACAAAAAAAAAACACTACATGGTTAGATCATTAAATTATGGCAGTTATAAATTTACTGAGTCTATTAGAAAAAAAAATGAATAATTATTTGGAAAATTAGGGGAATATGACATTTAAATATTAACATAATAAAAAAGTTCTCCAAATATCGAGTAGGATACAACTTTAGTGTACTGACACGTTATCAATTCACGTGGCACATAGATGTGACATTACTTATCTAGAGAAATTTGTGATAAGTAACTGTTTTGCAACAAACTTTAACATATGAAATTATAATAATTGTTACTGCTTTAATTTCATATTATATAACATGAGTGCTGATGTCTATATCCTCTAATCTGGAGAAGTTGTAAAGCTGAGATAATTTGATAGTTCTTAGGGCTCGTTCTCGTAAATCGTAAATAAAAAGTAGGGACCGGAAATCGAAAGCTTTGATTTAATTAAGGCAGAAATAATTATAATAATAATCATAATCATGGCCCTGACTTTAATGAAAAATTATCTAAGCATAAGCATTTAAAAGTGATAACACAGGAAGTCATGCAGGGTGCAAGATTTAGAATAGCTTTTCTGGTAACTTGTGGATCTAATTTAGAGACAGAATTCCCAATCTTTGGCCAACTAATACAATATTTTATCAACTTATTTGGATTTATTTAGGTGATTGTTTGACAAGCAATGCCTACATTCAACAAGTTTTCTATTTAGAATAAAATATATATAGCTAAATATACTTTAGGCAAATCAGAGATTAGGACCAGACAGTCCATATTATACCTGTAGTGGCTGTTCATTTTGAAGTATTTGCTTATCAGCAGCTAAGTCCCATAAAGCAGGAGGAGCTAAACCAGTATCTGATTCCTTAATACCAGTCAGTTCATTGACACGTTTAATTATGGTCTGGATATCATCTTCGACACTTTTGATGCTTTTAGTGTATTGTCCCTGTCCCTATAAGTAATAACAATGATAAGACAAACCGATCCTAGAAAATCTAAATAAGTAAAATAATATATATCATTTCTTACATAAGTTTTAAGCAAAGCGATATCAGCTTCATCAAGAGCTGAAACATAAGATGATAAACAATTAAAAACAAATCATGAAAATTTTTAATACAAATGAAACGAAACTTACATTTAATTTCCTTTTCTTCCTCTTTCTCTTCTTTTGTTTTTCTCATATCATCACCAAGATAATCAGGCATATTTGCTAAATACGAGGAATTAAAACTTGAACAGTACCTCAAGTGAATAAGCAGTTCTGTTGTAATGGTGTGGAGGTTATACTATTAATAGGTTATATTTTGTCAATTTTGCTTGGATATTTCTACACTGAATATTTCTTAAAGTTGGGTTATTGCTCTAATTTTAAACAAAGAATTAAATTATCGAAAGTACTTTATTATAAATTGTGCTCATTTGAATCTAATTGCGTCTGCGCTCCCTTCGATTGAAAATATTCGTACTGCATTTATATCGTATATCTACTTATTAAAAATAATACAATTATCATTGAATAATGATGGTTATTGCCAAGGTATTTGAGAAACCCATCAATTCACCTACAAGATAAATATTTGTTGTTTGAAAGAATTTTTAAGCCATTTTATAGAACTATAAATATTTCCGTGTTGTGTTACGTTATAAAGAAATATTGGTGAAAAAATAGTCATCCAAAATGCTATACTTAGAAGATTATTTGGAAAGTAAGTAATAATGGATAAGGCTAACTTAATTTCCTCATTCTCTGTAACTTATAATTTTGATTTTCATTTTAAATATTACTAATTTTCGTTTTAATTGTTATTAATATGGCTTTTTAGTGATTGAGCATTTGCCTCAAGAGCTTCGAGATAGGTTTACAGAGATGAGGGAATTGGATTTACAAGTTCAAAGTAAGTATTCTTTAAGGTTTATGTATAATGATGTTTCTGAACTATTCGAGTACATCGTTAGTTTCCTGTACACATTTATTTATGTACTAATCGAATCTCTTTGATTAAAGATTCAATGGATAGTTTAGAAAAGAGAGTGAAGTTCTTTTTTTCAAATGCCAAGAGAATGAAACCTGCGGAAAAAGAAGCAGAATATGAAACCATTAGGAAAGATTACTACAAAACACTTGAAGATGCTGGTAGGAGTTTTATCTAATACTGTCTATTCAAATGTTTACTTCATGGTTTATTATATGATTATTTTATTTTTAGATGAGAAAGTACAATTATCGAATCAAGTTTATGACTTAGTTGCAAGATATCTAAGAAGGTTAGATCAAGAAACTCATAAGTTTAAACTAGAATTAGAAGCTGACCACAGTGGAATAACTGAGATATTAGAAAAACGTTAGTATGGAAAAGATCTGTTTGTTTCTTATCTATGACTTAATATATATTTCTTATAATATGATTCATCAAATGACTGGGATTGGTAGAGTTCTTTGGATCACATCATTTCTATTATGTTGCTGCTTTATCCTTTTATGGTTTTAGGAAGAACCTCGGTATTGAGTGTGATTCTGACCAGCATTTTCGATAATTGTTTAAGTGCTGATTATAAATCTTAAAAAACTGCTTGTAAAAAATGTAATAAATTATAGTTCTTTTAAAAGTTGATGTTATTCCTGCAATACAAAGAAACTTCTTATGTGTAACAAGTGTTTGTTGTTACTGAAGCACAATTGTAAATAGTTGTAATGATAGTAGAACAACTCGCTTCTAAGTTTAAGCCTCCTCCAGCAGTCTTGGCCTTGTGCTGCAGCTGTATTTTTGAGGTGTCAAGCAAGCCTCTATCATTTGCTATCACGTTTAGTCATTTTGCTTTTAGTTGCCCAACTCTCTTTTTGTCTTAATTTCTTGGTATCTCAAAGTCATCTACACAGATGACATGTGGATTGGATCAGCTTGACTGTCTGAACTATGTTAGCTTCTATAAAGTTACCCACCTTTCTTTACTTCAGTCTTTTTCTCTTCCTTACGGATCTAAAAGTTCTTCTCAATACTTCCTTCACAAACGTGAGGAGTCTGTTTTCCTCATATAAGTAATTGCTGATTGCTGACTCATTGGGTAGGACCAAGCTTATCTGCTTCTTCATGAGATTAGACTTGATATTAGAGGAAAAAGGTCTGCTATTAAATTGTCAGGTATAGTTGAGCTACTGTACAACCATGGAAAATATATTCAAATCATTTTCTAACGCCGATGTTCAATAGAAAAAATTTGAAGGCATCTCCTTGCCTTGTTCAAGTTGATCCCAGATTGGCAGTTATGAACCAACTATATTTTTTATTTTTATTTTTTATTTTGAAGAGAAAAGATTTGCCCTGGCAGGGATTCTAACCCGGGTCGTCCGTCTCTCCAAGACTGCGTTCTTACCATTTCAGCTACCAGGGGTCGCTTCACAGTCAGGACAAATCCATTCTCTTCACCGATCCCATATTCCCGTGTTGATGACTGAGACTAGTCATTGGTCTCAAACAGAAATTAAATTAAATCAAAAAGTGTTTCCATAATGAAAAACAATAATTTGTCTGTATTAAGTACTCTGGATGAAAGGTGAATCCAGCCACTGTTTTTTTTATTGATTTCAGGTTCTCATGACATGGATAACATCACCTCAACGAATTCAAGCCAAAAAGAAAATCGATATAGTTTTGCCCAATCTCAAAGAATTAGTCATCATGGTAATTTTTATCAATATTATATTTGATTTTTTTGTAATTTCTTTAAATCTCAAATTTAATTTTTATTTATAGAAAAAAGAAGGGATTCAGCTAGTTCTGAAATGAAAAGAGTTAATGTTGAAAAAATTATCCCTGATATAAGGGTTTCGAGTACTAATGTCACGACAACTGTTACACCTGCAGTTTATTCCCTTGGCCATATTGGTGCTGGTGGGTCTGCAATTGCCGCAGCTGCGTCTCAAGCCATTGCTGCTACTCAGCAGGTAAGGGAGTAAAAAAATTTTACTATCCATTGTCTAATTTCCACTAGGCTTACGTTGTAGATGTTTGGCTATTAAGATATTTTGTCACTCGCTTGTGCCCATATACTGCAGCTTTCTTCGTCAATGTTACATTTAATCGTTAAGCACCTATTTTGGTAGTATTTTATTTTTTTTTGTAATTACATTAAAATTTTCCTTAATATTTTATACATTAAAATATATTCCTTGTGCTTAATGGGTAATGAACATTACGAGTAAGGATCTAGAAAAAATAATGCAAGATTCTACTGTAGAAGTAGTTTGATCAAATAGGTTGTAAGATAATGTTACATAGGTAATGCTTTTTAAAAATGTTTCACCAAATGCAAGTGAAAAATTATTTTGAAATGCGGGAACTAAGGATTAATTAATCAATCATTAAATTACTGTTGGTTTACAGAAGATATTAAAAAATAAATAAACAATAATAATGCCTTTTTTGGTATATTTATTAGAAACTTTATTCAGCCATAATCTTACCTGTTCCAGAAAGTTGTCAGGATGAAAAATTCTGTGCTATAGAAGAGAACTGCATGTAAAACCTATTTATTAATTTTTGAAATAATAGTAAATACATTAGGTATAATATATTTACTTATATTATATTAGGTAGAATATATATACGTGGGCTATCCAGAAAGTAGATTACGTTTTGGAATAAAAAATAAACAAAGTATAGGAAACAAATTTTATTATGTACAGATGAAAGCCACACTCAAATACTACTTTTCTACATAGTCACCATTCAAATTAAGGCATTTATCGTAGCGATGTACGAGCTTGGAAATTCCTTCCTCGAAAAATTCTGCCGCCTGCAACTTCAACCACTTCGTTACCTCTTCTTGCAGCTGTTGATTTCGTGCAACAAACTTCGCGAAATTTGTGGAAAACTCAAAGAAAGTTCCGTTATTGTGAACTTTCGATTTTCACGGACTTTAGCATAGACTTTTTCGACAAGTTCGGCAGTCACTTTGCTGGGTCTCCCACTTCGATCTTCGTCGTGAACATTGGTTCGGCCATTTTTAAATCTTATGACCCACTGACGCACTCCACCTTCAGTGATAATGTTGTCCCCATACACTTCACACAGCTGCCGATAGATTTCTATCGGTTTACAGTTTTTTGCAGTCAGAAACCTTATTACTGCACGCACCTCGCAGCTCGCAGGATTTTCAATTAACGCAGACATTTCAAACCGTCACAGTATCTTAACGGAGCACAGCACGAACCTCTCACTAGCACGGCTAGATGCCGACTGAGCTGCGCAACGCTCTGACCCCAAGATGGCCGCGCTAGCCCTGCCCCTAGCGGACACAGACGAAAACGTAATCTACTTTCTGGATAGCCAACGTATATTATTATTTGTTTTTATTTTTCCCTTCACGCTGTACCACTACGTGAAGGACGTTTATTGTTCTGCATGTTCTGTACATTTATAGTACATTACATAAAATTGTACTATCATGTTGTTCCATATATATATTTCATAATATTGTATCATACGAAATCTGGGAATGGTGTAAAGAATAAAGATGATTATCACAATAGAATATTGGAAAATATTCTAAAAACCTTGAAAATTGTTTCCAAAGATTGAATCAAAATCAAATCAGATGCACAATAATAGAACAGATAAGAAATGTTGATAAGTTATTGGTATTATGTATCTATGCAACAAAATTTAATCTATAATATTAGCAAAAGAAAAACTTTGTTTTACTCAATCTAATTGAATAGTTTGAGTGGAAAATAGTTGACTGGGTAATTCAAATGATGGATTGAATTAGTCAGGGGTTGCAGTCAATGATAACACAAATAATAAGTTTTGCTTATTTTTGTTTTGTGTAATCATTGACTGCACCCCCTGATCAATTCAATCCGTCATTAACTGAATAGTTGTTTTATGAGTTCAGGCTACCCTTTCAAACTTTTTTAGTCTTGAGTGTTATTAGAATAAAAAACAAAACAAAAACTAAAAACAGATTGCCATAGGATTTTTCAAACGGCCTTAGTTTTGCCGTCCTTCAGAAGGGAAGTAAAACGGAGATCCCGAGCCTGTACGTCAGAAATTTGTTAAATTTCTCTATCGTAATAATACCTGGATAGGCAAAAGTTAAGACTCCCACTGTAACATTGTTCAATTAGCCATAATAGCATAAAGTGATGTTAAATGATTAAACAACAATTAACAAACAAAAAATCTATCATTTTATTTTTGCCTATGAATAGTCAAGCATGCCTTTGTATAATCAATTTTAAAAGGTGAAACAGACCAGAGGAGTCAAGCTTCTTATAAATGGAGACATAATGTTCGTCAGAACAAACAGCTGTCAAGTAGAAGACTTCTGAATATTCGTCTTATACTGTGTAAAAATTGAAGAAAGTAAAATTTTTTTTTTTTCTATGTGTAGTTATTCACATCTTATTTTTTTCATATTACAGATGCAACAGGGAAGGAGAACTGCCAGTTTGAAAGCTTCATACGAGGCAATTCATTCTGGTAGTGGTGGAGGAACTGGAGGTGGCAGTGGCTCAGGCCATGGTCATGAAATTAGTATCAGTAAAGAGTTGGCTGGAGCAGCGCAGACAGCAATCGCCGCCATACAAGACACTCATAAAAAACATAAAAAGTAAATATTTTCCGCTTATTTCATTTTTAACTTCACCAAAATTTATTATTTGTTTTATATCTAAGAATAATGGGAGAATGTTGCCAATTTCCAAATCCAAGGATTTTTTTTTATTATAAAAGTTTTGGATCGAAATTAACTGTATCTTGCTGATAACTAAAATGCAACCTGAATGAAGAAGAATTTGCCTAGAGATCTAGAAAATGACAATATATTATTCATAAGTTCCATAAGCTGAATACTTTTATTCAGAGAGAGAGAGAGAGAGAGAGAGAGAGTGTTATTTTTAAGTCTTTTGTTAAAATATTTTACAGTTTGATCATGTTTATTTAATAAAAGATCTCTAGCAGAAATTTAGAGAAAATATGAATCATATTTAAGGACAAGGTAGCACAGCTTATAGGGAATTTTGCTTTCCTTTTTTTTTTTTATCCCTGTGGAGTCATCCAGCCATAAAATCTACAGAGTACTCTTAATTGGTAGAAAATCTCATTTTCATGGCGGAATTATCTCCCTGCAAAACCCTTGGCCTTTAAACAGCATTGTCGTTACTAATTACTTTACTTATGAATTGCTATTGGTTTATAAATAAAAAAAAAAGTGTAAATATAAAGGATGATCTCTATTTTAATAAAAACAAATTTTATTCCTTTTAGAAAATCAAGTGTGCTATCCAGTGTTTCAAGTGGTTTGACTGCAACGCCTGCTTCATCACCAGCATCTATTCCATCACCTTCTGAACCGCCATCTATTTCATCTGACAGAAATTCAGAAAGCTACGATCCAAATGAACCGAGATATTGTATTTGCAATGAAGTTGCCTTCGGTACAATGGTTGCCTGTGACAACAAAACGGTATTTTTTTTTTTTTTTTTAGTGTAGTGTTGTAATCATATGGTTTAATGGATGTATCTGGATTCAGCCCTCGATAAGCATATTTGTTTTCATTCCAAATTTTGACTGGCACAAACCGCCGTACCATTCTTTATTTCATCCAAATGACTCAATAAAAGCAAATTTTAATTAATTCATCATCATTTCCTTTAGTTCACTGCACTTGCTTTAATTTTTGTGTGAATGCTAATGTTTTGATTTTAATCCTAGTGTTTATTTTTTATTGAGTAGTCTTTGATGTGAAGTATATCTTCTTGGGCAAAAGGTTTATTTACACATATAATTATATCTTTATCTGTTGCTTTACAGTGTCCATATGAATGGTACCATTATCCATGTGTTGGAATAACAGATAAACCAAAAGGAAAATGGTATTGTCCTCATTGTACAGCTGCTATGAAGAGAAGAAATCGAAAAAATCAATAATCCTTTAAAAAAATGAAGAAACATAACTATGAAGTTATTATTTGTATCATTTTTTCTAATTGAATTTTATTTTTATTTTTTCAGAATCATTATATTATTTTTTTATATTTAATCATGTAATTTTTGTACACACAAATAAATACAGTACTTTATACTGTTTCTTAATATGCTTAATCAATTATTTTCACTGATTTTTATTTTCAAAAAATTAATGTAAGAATAAAATTTAACTTATGATATGACTTATTTTCTTTTGTGCCCTTTTGGCAACATTGAATGGTAAATACTTTTCAGGTTTAAAGTATGTTTTTACATGGTTTGCATCTCGATAAAAGATGATACTCGTATATGCACACACAACACAGATTGTTTTCAGAAATGAAATACATAAATCAACATTCAATTTAAGAATCTGACTGATTTACTTGATCTTCAAAATAAAAATACAAGGATAGTTTAATAGAGATTAAACTAAATTCTTTCTACACAATAAAAATGGTACTTTTTAATGAATTAGAAATATATACATCAAGCTTATTGTAAAATTTTACTATCTATCTAATTAGAATAAACTTCAAGATAAATCAACATTTCAATTTTTATTAATTTCTAAAATATAAATGAAAATCCTTATATTACATAATGAAATGTATGTAAAATAATTATAAAAAATTACAATAAATTTGTAAATATATATATTTTTAAACTAAACAACTTTATATCTTGCTTTATTAATGCTATGATGGGCCGATGTTTGTAATTTAAGAAGTTCTTCTTTGATTAGTCTTGTAATTTCTGCTTTTGCTTTTGAAACTGCTAATTCATTTGTACTTTCAATGGCAAGGAATAATTTCCTCTCTCCTTCAGGTGGAGGTTTACCTGTTGGGTAATAAGTTCCCCTAACAGTGATGCCTGCTTCAGAATATTCAGATATCTGTGCTAACGCCTCCTGGAAAGTGTAAATATCATATTAGTAATAGTTTTTTTACATGACCCTTCAATAACAATATTTTATATATTTAAAAAAAAATGTATTTATTGATATTTACAACTGTATTACAATAATACAACAAGTAAATAGGATAGGTGATACATAATGACATTAGAATGACAAGTACAGAAACTACCCACTGGTAAAATACCTCAAATCAAAGTTCAAGTAAGAAGGTCACATGGCCTTCTTCTTTTCAGAGGTCTCGGAGTATTATCGGGAATTGAAGAGGAAGCTAGGTTTGAAACTAGAGGGTTTGAGTGGTAATGAAGTTTGTTATGAAAGGATAGATACCGGGTTCAGACCAAATCAGCAACAAAAGGGACATTAAGGTCCTTATGGATGACTTTATTTTTAACAAAATAGGAGCATTGAGGATTTTACGAAGGATTTGGGATTGTAAGGATTGGATACGAGAGGAATTTGATGGCTTAGTGGAGCCCCAAAGCTCTACCCCGTTAGTCCAAATAGGTCATATGATGGGCATGTAGATGGGTCTTTTGTAGTTAATTGGGAGCTTAGAGCGTTTGTCTAGTAAGTGTCGAAGTACCCTGAAATGTCGAGCGGTTTCTTGTCTATTAGGTCTTGTGTTACGGCCGCTCAGTTATAATCATAAAAAACATATGTTCATAGTTGATATTTTGTTGTTTTTTCAAATAGTCTGTATTTTTTATTATTTTTGATTTTCATTAGAAAATAAATGTTTGTAAACAGCTGTTATATACTTTTGTCAATTTGAGTCAAGCGAACATCGTTGAGTGCCCAGTCTTGTTTTGGATAGCGGCCCGAGCGGTCCATCTGTTTTTCACAGTTTTTCGTGAAGTCTACTTTTCGATAGCGGTCCATCTGTTTTTCACAGTTATTCGTGAGTCCAGTTTGATTTTGAAAGCGGCCCGAGCGGTCATCTTTATTTTCACCACTATTGCGTCTTGGCTAGCGTACCTTCAGGACCTACCTTATGGCAGTCAGTGTTATCGTTTTCGTGAGTGCGACCTTGATTGTCCACCTTCAACCATAAATCATCATGGCTTTGTCTTCTTCGACTTCGCTCCAGCACATCTAAATCTACAGGGTATTTAGACATTTATTTATTTTAATTGCGCAATTAAATAACCATCATTTAGTTCATTTGAAAAATATCATTTATTTTGTTTCATGTTCGAATTATTTTGTTTAGTAACTTTAATCATTTCGCTCAATAGCTTATTTTGATTTAATTTACTTGTTTTGTTCTTTTATATTGTACCAAATCAAAAAGGTTTAATTTTTGTTTATTATTTAATTATTCATTGTTGGAAACAATAATTGTATTAATTGTATTTTAATTTAATTAATTGTTCTTTTGTTTTAATGTTAAGTAATATGATTTATGTCTTTATTTATCAATATAAAGTTTAAAAAAAAATAAGCGTTCGGTATTATCTGACAACCCATTTATTCATTTGAACTTACAATTCAAATATAATTTTTAAATGGTTAATATATCAGATATATTTCTGTAAAGAAAATTGTTTGATCAGATTAAGGCAGCAGCCTATCAGAGTTTTTTTAGTACAATAGGGAAAGGTGGTTCAAGGGTGCAATCTCTGTTACCCTTACGACGCCCTAACAGTCTTGTATGAGGATTCCAGGTTAATCGTTTGTCGAGGTGCAACCCTAAGTATCGGATCTGTTCTACAGGCACCAGTGGGATATTATTAAAGGATACTGAAGGGCAGGAAGTCATTGATTTGCAACGCAAGGTAAAAGTGATTTGATGCGATTTTTGAGAATTTATTTTAATTCTCCAGTTTTGACACCATTCTTCAAGTTCAGTGATAAGGGATTGGAGGCTTTGGGATGCAATAACTGGATTGGTGTTGACTTATAATACATACGAGGGGTGATCAAAAAGTTCCAGGACTGTTGAGATTGCGCGGCAATGGAGTGTCATAGAGCAGTGCGGTTGGCAGCATTGTTTGGCGTGACTCTTCCTGAGCTCAGCTGTTTATTCAGTTTGTTGATAATCTTCTTCATTGCAAAGTTACTGCTGTTTTCGTAAAAAAAAGTTTTTTGTGTTCGGCGATTTTGTGAAATGAATGTAAAGGAAGAGCAACGCGTTTGCGTAAAGTTTTGTGTGAAGTTGGGTAAAATGTTTACAGAAACTTTTCAAATGTTGCAAGTGGCTTTCGGTGATGAATGTCTGAGTCGGTCAAGGTGTCATGAGTGGTACAAAAGGTTCAAGGAAGGCCGGACATCGTGTGAAGATGATTCTCGTTCAGGGCGCCCATCAACTTCGACTGACGACGATCATGTTGCAAGATTGAACAGTCTCGTGCGTTCTAATCGTCGACTAACCATTCGTGAGATGGCTGAAGAATTGAACATTTCATTTGGTTCGTGTCAACAGATTTTAACAGAAAATTTGCAGATGAGAAGGGTGGCTGCAAAGTTTGTTCCGAGACTGTTGACTGAGCAGCAGAAAGAACACAGAGTTCAAGTTTGTCAGGAACTTCTTGAAATGGCAAATGCCAATGAAAACTTCTTAAAACAAGTCATTACTGGAGATGAAACGTGGGTTTATGGCTACGACGTGGAAACGAAGGTCCAGTCATCACAATGGAAGACAAAATCCTCCCCAACCCCCAAAAAAGCACGTCAGGTCAAATCAAACGCAAGGTCATGCTTACTGTTTTTTTCGACTGTAAGGGTGTTGTTTACCATGAATTTCTTCCACGAGGTGAGACCATTAACCGCTTTCGTTATCTTCAAACCCTGAGAAATTTGCGCGAGGCAATAAGGAGGAAGAGACCAGAGTTGTGGCGGAGCGGTGAGTGGGTGCTGCATCATGACAATGCGCCTGTTCATTCCGCACTGCTCATTCGCGACTACTGCACCAAAAATGGAATGACGGTCATTCCCCAGCCTCCATATTCACCTGACCTTGCCCCTGCAGACTTTTTCTTGTTTCCAACACTTAAGAGACCCATGAAGGGAAAGAGATTTGAGTCCGTAGATGACATTAAAAAAAAATCGCTGGAGCAGCTTCACACCATTTCACAAGATGATTTCTTAAAAGTCCTTCACACAGTGGAAACATCGTTGGGAAAAATGTATAGCTTCCCAAGGAGAGTAATTTGAAGGGGACGACGTCCAATAGCCTGTAGATTTTTTAAATAAATTAATAAAAAATCAGTCCTGGAACTTTTTGATCACCCCTCGTATGTATGATCAGCATACGTGGTAAGGATAGTATTAGGATGAGTTGGGATGTCAGCTGTATAAACTGTATAAAGGATTGGGCCAAGGATACTCCTACTTAGAGGAACACCAGCAGATTGGGAAAAGAGGTATGAATAGACATTATTATGGTTAACTTGGAAAGTTCTATTTGTGAGATAGGATTGAAGGATGAGAAAGTATGTAGGTGGTAAGAATTTACGGAGTTTGTAGAGCAAGCCCGGATTATTTTATATTTAAAGTACCCAAAATAAATTTCAATGTAATACAGCATTTTAATTAAATTGACTAGAAAAAACACTGCTTTAAACATTATACAGCCAATCTTTATATTAAAAAATTTCTTGTGACATACCATAAGACATTATCCATTTAGAGCAGTGCTTCCCAACCTGGGGGCGTGAGGATAAGTCAGAGGTGTGAAACCAGTTGATAATGAAAGTCTCACTTAATTTTTTTTTAAATTTATTTTGAATTGAAACTTAAAATGTTGTATATCCTGTGACAGTAAAATTAAATGTTTTGTTTTAAATGTTATACTTTTTTTTTTTTTTCATATTTTCATACAATTTATTGTGCAAGGGGGGGAGGGCATAAGAGGTTTTCATTTGAACAGATATGGGGGTAATACTTAATACAAAAAAAGTTGGGAACCACTGCTTTAGAGAGTCTCTTTTCTCTCCTTTTCTTATGTTAAATATATAAAAGGATAACTTTAATAAACCAATTAGCAAACTATAAAACTGCTAAGCCTGGATAACTAGATTAAAACTAAATTTAAAAATTGCCTTGTTGAAGATTTGCTTAATTAACAAAACTAAAACTTGATGCTTGATCTTAAATCAAAAATGTTTAATGTAATAATAATAATGTTTAATAAAATAGTTTAATTAAATTTTGGAGGCAATACTACTAATAAAAAATTATAAATATACTTTTAGTCAAGGTCGTGGAAAATAATGTTTTTTGGAAGGAAACAATTACCTAAATACATTTTATAATTAGATTTTTTGAGTATTGCATAAAAAATATAGGAGGGATTATTTTATAGAAATGATTAACTTGACTAACTGAGAAAAATTACCAAAAAAAAAAATGTTATTATAAGCTTGAATTAATTTATTTTTATTGTAACAGTAATGGTAAACATACCTTTGATGTTACTCTCCACCTAGCCTGCTGCGGGAAGTCATTGATTTCCAATTCTTCTTCATACTTCCTAAAAGTCTCTACCTGCTCATCTTCAGCTTTGTCATCCTCTTCCTTTGGCTGATAATTAAGACGAGTATTGAGTTTGGCTGCCAGTTGTTCAGCGACAGTTTTAGCCTGTTGTAATCAATAATAATTAGTTAACACTGAAAATCGATCAGCAGACGATACACAGCTAAGGATCTCAATACCAAAAAAGGGTAAAAGAGGATGAAATGAAGTAAATTATATTCACTTTTCAATTATAATTATATAATTAAATTGTATAAAAATACAAGCAATTACTGACCGTAATAATGGGCTGAGATCCACCTCCTTTAAGTATTGCCTCAGCAGCTTGCTGAGTAGCGCCTTTAGCTTCTGCTCCCAAATTCTTTGCCATATTGATTCTTGAAGCCAATCTTCTGGCCAGTTCTAGCTTATCTGTAGCAGCAACTCCTAAAATTACATTTAAAAAATTCATTATAATATTTTTTTAATGATCTCTTGCTAATAGTCTTATTACTCCTTAAAAGTTGCAGAGTAGGCATGAAAGCTTCTCATGAGTGGAAACCTATTCAATATAGTATAAACAGGGTATTCTCCGACTTCTTCAATAGTTTTAACAAATATTTCTGACTAGCAATATTTGAATAAAATAAAAATTATATCCATACAATGAATTTTTTCTATATATATGGATGGACAGGAGAGGAATAAGGCTGCAATCTTCTTTGACTCCTTTACTTATGTCAAGCATCCCTGATTCAGCTATGCCTTAAGAACGCCCAAAATATATAGATTTTATTGCACTTGATAATTGTGGGCATACATTTTTGCCTAATATGTCTGCCTATATTTACTGTTTAGGAACTGAGTCAAAAGGACTTTTCGGACACAAAATTAAAAGGAAGGTCCCAACATGTTCCTAACAGGTGGACATTATTTTAAAAGATGTAGTTTAATTGATAAATAAAACAATTATATGACTTATAAAGATATAAATCTCGTGGAATCCAATCCAGAGTTTACTATGTGTTAATTATTAATAGAATAAGATACTCTAATAATATTAATTATAATAAATTCACATAAGTTATCACAGACTTACCTGTACCAGTAGCATTAGGGACTGAACCAAGAGGAGCTCGAATTTCTTTCACCGTTCGTTTTGGTGCGAGCATGCTTTCTATTTGTTGATCAATATCATTTTCGAGATCTTCATCATCTGAGTCTTGCAACCCTGGAAAAAAAATTAAATTTATACATTTAACACACGTCGGATGGAAGGGGATTAGATTTAGGAAAAGGGTTTTTAAATGAGGTGAATTTTTTCATTTTAGAAAAGTTGTTCCAAATAATAATAATAAAAAAGGGATAGATTTGTTCAAATCCTCCAGAAAAGATATTAAGAGATGAAATGAAATAAAATGTTACCTAAGGCTGCTTTCTGGAACTTCTTTTTCTCATTGACAATCATAGCCTCATTCTCATCAAATTTAAATCCTTTTCCACTGAAACCTCCACCAGAATGTACTTTTTTACCTTCCTAAAAAAAGAAATTGAAATAACTCCAGCCCATGATATATTATTAAAATTATGTTGTTATATATAAAGAATAATTTTGTAAAAAGTCATTTATCAAAACATTTAATACTTACTGCCACTTGTTTAGCTTTATAAATTTCCCACAGATTCCTAACATCTTCTGGCACTGGGACACCGCTCAATTCCAAAGCCCTGACAATATCTCCTGCATACCTTCCCTGTTCAGGAGTTATGAAAGTATAGGCGTAGCCTTTATTACCAGCTCTGGAATAAATAAATAATAATATTATTATAAATAAAAAATGGAGAAATCTTAAATTAATTTAGTTAAATTAAAATACATAAGTGGCCCAATAATTATACACTTCTTACATTGATAATTACAAAACTGGTCATAAATGTTCCCTGTATTATATCTCAAGTTGGTTAATACACAATTAATTAAATGTATACTTCATTAAATATATTTATATCAAATCATAAATAAACATAAATGAATCTTATTTAAATATCGTAGTTTATCTTATTTTTTAAATATACATCTTGATTTTTAAACAATGTTTTTAGTTCTAATCTAGAGTTGAAAATAAAATAAATACATATCTAAAGGATACTTCCACACACATCACTAGTTTTAAAGAAGTAGTGTTTTAAGCAAATAAATAAAAATACTCACTGCCGAATGGTCAGGTGAGAACTTAAACTTGCAAGCCTCTTATGGTTAAAATTTGATTTCAGAAACTTCAAAATTTAAGTTTCTTTTTAACAACTGGTTTATAAACTAACAAATTGCAATAAAATTTAAATAGATACCTTCCTGTTCTGCCACATCTATGAACATAATCCTCATAATGATTTGGGCAATCATAATTGACTACCAAAATAAGATGTTTGACATCAAGTCCACGAGCAGCCACACTTGTTGCAACCTGAAAAAATAATAATAATAACTAACCATGAACAATTATTAATATTTCAAAGATAATAATCATGATAATAAGGCTGCAAGAGTTAACTGATGGGCGTAGTTGCTTGGTATCTTGAAATCTAATACACCGACAAAAAGGAAATCTACGGCTAACTTTCCTAGGATGACCTGGATGCAGCTTAAAAAGCGCTTAATAAAAATGGAGCAAACTAGAAGACAAATAGCTTCAGACAAATCATGAGTGAGGGCCAATCAAGAGGGAATAGACTGCTGACCTTTGACATTGGCAGGTAGTGTGAGCTATGAAACCCTATAGAACTGTAAGAAGAAGAGGGAATCAAAATAAAGGTTTTACTACTATCAAAACACTTTTCTATAGACAATTATCTTACCAATAAATAACGACAAGTGACAGTTTTTCTAACAGCAAGCTTATAATCAATAATTAGAAATTAGTTTATAATAATTAGTAGTAATATAAAATAATTAGTATATGGAGCACTACTCAGTCATATAAAAAGGACATTTGTTAGATCAAAGAGGTGAAGGATAGTATTGATGAAGAACAAACAATGCAAGCTATCGCAATACTTTGAAATTGCATAGCCATGACTCTGAGAAAAATGCGCAATTGGAAAGCAACTGGGCCATAAGCTCCATAAGTGGCTTAAAAACTTTAAATATGCCAACCTACCACCTCATGGATGATTTCTGTACCAGTTATGCCTACTTGATTCCAAAATGGAAACTTGAGCCTAAAAATTTTAGAACAATCACATGCCTGAATAGAATATATAAATTAATTATTGATAAATTAAAAGCTCATATGAAAGAGCATAAATTAAAACAAATAGTTGATAATGAATTAGGAACAAGAAAGGATGCAAAGAATTGTTTATCATTTACAGCTTTAGAGCTTCTCAAGTACAAATAAACAATAAAAACATATCAATATCATTGATTGACTGCCAAAAGATGCACGATTAAGAGCCTACTGATTAGCTTCTAGAAAGTCTAAATATCTATAACAACATAAAAATTATTTTAGAAACAGTGAGACATTCCAACAAATTGCAAGATTTAACCACACTGCACAAAAATAAAAAAACCTTTACCACTACAACCCATGAAGAGTCTTGGGTTCAGTAAGTGGTAGAGACTACTGTTTTTAAGAACATGGTTGTGCAGGGAGGTGTTTTGTCCTAGATCACGGTCAACTACCAGGTTTTTTCCCAATTAAGGTTACCCACTTCATAGAGGCTGGCTCTCCAGATATCTCTAATCTACTACTGAACTACACTGCTCCCTACACACTCAACCAAGGTTTCGGTTAAGAAAACTAAAGAAAAAAGAAAAAAAAAAAGAGGTAATATTTTTTTTTACCTCCTCATGTTGATCTCATTACTGTGTTGGGTAGCATCCCACAGGTTGCGGATGTGGGGATAGTTGGTGGAATTTCCTTCCGGCTAAGTCCAATGGACTTGTCGACCAACAATGAGAGCGACCCCCCAGGATTGCTGGATTAGAAGGCCCAACTCACATTATATTTAGTTCACAAAACACCATTATTAGTCATGGATCTTTATGAGTTTAATGACAAATAGTCATGATTCGTTCAATCCAAAAAAGGATGAGACCACTAGGGAATATAGGAATTGCAGAATTGCGAAGTATGCATCCAGTAAGTATTATTCAAGTGATAGTGTCGCAAAGATAAAGATGGACCTGTAAAGATGCTGGACTTGGTAAAGAACAAATTCCTAAGATGTTAATAAGCGCTTTGCCGACTGGGAATCGTCTGAGGGGTAGACCGAGGCGTAGGTGGGAGGATTGCGTTAGGAGTAATTTGGGTAGTGATCAGTGGAGGGAAGTTTGTAAGCAGAACTTACAGAAAGTAAGTGGTGGTATCGGCATCGAACCTTCAGGTTCGCTAAGTCTCATTATTAATAATTTTTTTAGCATTTAGTGAAAAATGATTTTAAAATAAAAGGAAGCATTTAATAAGTTTTGCATGAGTCATAGTCATTGAAGGGATTACAAGGAAAAATAATACATGATCATTAAAAGCTATGTATGAAAACAAAAATGCAGCAATTCTGAAAATGTTTAAGATTTTACGAATCTTTTAATATTTTTGATTTTTATAGCACTAAAAGTTAGACAGAAACATTGACAGACATTAAATAATAAGTAATGCTTCTTAGTGCAAACAATATTATTTACAGCATCCCGACCAATCTCTTCATATTCTTGAACCTCTTGATTTGGCATTCAAATCACACACTACTTAAAATTAAATCTTTAAATTCAATTAGTATTACTTCTTGCCCAATAATTTACATATGAAGTGTATTTTATCAATAGTTTAGGTTAGGCTATAAAAATACATTTAATAATTATTTATCTATTAGGTATTTGTTCCGCAAGTTGTTGCTTCAAGTTAAGTCACAAGTTTCAACTTTTCATTCATTTTCTTTTTAATATTCTCGTAATCACAAATAATCGTGAGCTTATTTCAAAGTATTGATGATATATGTTAGAGAAGAATTGGTTGACTGTAACTTCTAATGTAAGGAAGAAATAGTTGGGGGTGCAGTCAATAAAAACACCTTAATAAGTGTATACTTATTTATTGAGTGCCGAAGTTTCGACCTACAATGTAGGCCATCTTCAGAAATATTAATAATTGTTCATGGTTGGACAATATGAGAGAGAAAAAACAGAACAAAAATATAAAAAACTTTGCAGTAACAAGAATATGGTTATCATTATATACATAATTATATATTTATTTATTATTTAATTATATGTAAAAATGGAAAGTCCTAGAAATTGATTACAACTTATAATTAAAATTTTTATGTCACCTAGTGATTATAAATTCTCAAAGATAGTGAATTCTTACCATAATTTATAAGCAGACTACCTCAGGAACTAGTTCTCTCATTGGATGGTATCCTTGGTAACATGTTTATCTGTTATTACTATTGTAAATATTAGATAATAAATTGAAACAAAAATAATAAAATACTTACCAACAGTTTGGCCTTCCCTGCTTTAAAATCAACTATGGTACTATCCCGGTCATACTGATCAACTCCACCATGAAGGGTTAGGCATGGGTACGATGCTTTCATCAAATCTTTGAGAAGAGCATCGGCAGCCTCTTGCCTGTCAACGAATACTATAACACTTCCATGCTCTTGATAATGGCCAAGAATTTCAAGCAGCTTAAGCATTTTCTGTTCTTCTTCGAGTATAACTATGTGCTGCTCGACCTCTTTACATACAACACTTCTTCCTCCAACCTATAATAAAAAGTATCTATAAGAATAAAGTAAAAACTCAAACAAACAAAAACTTTTCCTTAACATTAATTAATGGACAATTGTATTTTAAAAACTTGGTTGCACCAAAAAGGTTTTCATTTTTTATTTCAAAGAGAACAGATCAGTCATCACATACCATTGATATTGATTGTCATGAAAAATTTAATTGTATAAAGTCTGAAACCCTCAAAAGTAAATACCCACATTCAAGCCCAAGGGATATTTTTAAAAAGTGGTGTTTCAAAACTGGTGAAACAATATAATCTTCCATCAGGGATTTATTACCTAATAGATTAAGATATCTTCTTAAGAACACAAAATTAACACTTTTTGACTTAAGGCTTTTTGTAAATAAAATGGATATACAAATTTTTAATTTTGGAGATAGTTAAAAAATAAAACCCAAAAGCCAATGACTCATACTTGAACTTCAATTGGTCTTGTTAATATTCTCCTGGCCAGAGCTTCCATCTGTCGAGGGAATGTGGCACTAAACATGACTGTTTGCCTATCAGGCCGAATATTGTCGATTATCCTCATGACCTAAAAATAAATAAAAAACAATAAATAAAAACACACACAGATATATATTCCAATTTGAATAAAATAATACAAGAAATTAGGTAAATTACTTGTGGCTCAAAACCCATGTCAAACATCCTATCTGCTTCATCAAGTACAACATAAGTAACTCGCCTGAGGTTGGTGACTCTTCCTGCAAAATAGATATGTTAATTTTGCAATGATTAAAATTATATTTAAGTGATGTTATGTTTTTATTTGTCATTTTTGGTTAATTACGTCATGATTTTCAAGAGCATAATCTTGTAATAAGGAGGTTATTATTAGGTAATGTTTTTGAAATACATTTTTTATTTCATATTGGGTTAGGAAAAAAGTAAAATGTTCGGAACAAAAACAAGTAAACCAATTGTAACACTGGCTTTCAATTAAGAACTTATTACTATAAACACTACATAATTTTTGATAGGTCTGTTCTTCGTCATTCCCTTTACAGAAGTAAAAAAGCAAAATATGATGAAAATGACCTTTTGGAATCTCCATTTTCAAAGTGTAACAACTTTTGACTGAGTAAAATAATGACACTACATTTATGTCTAGAATATGCAATGAACTGTTGCCTGTTTTTAGCTTATCTGAATAAGGGATATGCAAAATTAAGACCACGAAAAATCGAAATAACTTTTTCCCCTACCTAATATTTTAAGAACTATATTGTAATGTTATTAATTTTTCATTATAGTACAGATGTTTTTTTAACTAATTAAGGGCCAGAGATTGAATCACGTACTACAGTTTCTATATCTTCTTTTAATTTTAAATCAGAATATTTACTGAGCTAATATAGGTTGTGAAAAAATAAAATAACAAATTTTATTCAATTTGAGCATGCTGATTACAAAAAAATACAAATGATAAAATAACCAACCGCTATTTGCAGCTAACATATCGATCATTCTTCCAGGTGTGCAAACTATTATTTCAGCACCTCTTTTAAGCTCAGCGATTTGTTCTGAAATACCAGTACCTCCATAAACACAAACAGCTCTTAGACCAAGCGATTTTGTAAACTTTCTCGATTCCTTCCCGATCTGCATACAAAGTTCCCTGGTTGGGGTCATAATTATAGCTGAAACATGAATTAATTATTAGCTACTTCTCCAAAAACATTAGTCGGTAATAATTTAGGTGTACTATTTAAAGTGCTATATTAAAAATTACAGGGCTTATAAATCTAAAGTTCTGATAATTTAAACGTAAATGTTGATTAAGCTTTAAAAGACAATACCCACGTTTGTGGGTTTTTATTGCTATATTTATCATATTTATATATAAAACTAGATGTTACCTATGGGACCATCTGTATCTTCTAATGGAGGTTGATCCAGTATATGACGTAACATAGGAAGAACAAAAGCCAAAGTTTTTCCGCTACCAGTTTTAGCTATTCCAATTAGATCTCGACCTACATCATAGAAAAAGTGTTATCATATTCATTAATTAAAAAAAACAAATAAATAAAATAATATTTACAGTCGACACTACTTAATTGAGAAACTTTTGAGTCACACCATTTTGTCCCACATAATATAGAGTTATTAGAACTCGAAAAAATTATAAAGTAGATGCCACAAAAAAAGGAAGGCTATACTTACAAGATAACTTTGGTAGCAATAGGTTAAGGTTAAGACATTTTTATAAAAAAAGGAACAATATATCTACTAGGGCCTTGCTCTCGATTTATTACAAAGTCAAAAATAAGATTTCTCCCCATTTACGGCTGCACAGTGTGAGGTCACAATCTGTAGAGTCTGGACCAGATGTCTCGTTCCCAGGTTTTCCATGCCGTTCCGCAAAGACATTCCAGCTCTTTACGTTCTGTTCTTTGTGATTATTTGGTTTAAGGCAAATGGGATATCGGCCTCCCCCCCCAAATCAGGAGGAGGGATTGCTTCCTCATAGCTTCCCCACCCGAGGTGGCTACCTAGGAGAGGTGACGCTAGGCTGTGTACTGTTATTGACTATGATCTGTAGTGTGGGGGTGAGCGTATTGTGCTCTAATCTGTGTGAATATATGAGCGTCAGTGTAATGTTCACCCAACCTGGAGGACCAGTGGCTATCTGTGGTACTATGACTGGGCGATCAGATATGGTTTTGGAGACAAAGATTGGTGAACACCTGATAAAGTGGTTTCTAAATTATATGACACAATTATCAAGTAGATATAAAGATGTTTTGTATTTTTCTCAACTGTAGTATGTACACATAAGTATTTAAGTTTTTCAAGTTCTTGAGGTTCAGTCAATAAATTTAAAACTATCTTTTGGCTTTTATACACACACACACATATATATATATATATATATATATATATATATATATATATATATATATATATATATATATATATATATATATATCAATGATAATCTTACCTGACATAATGGCTGGAATCGCCTGAGCTTGGATGGGAGTCGGCTTTTCATAACCTTGTTTCTTTAAAATATCCAACACTTTCTTGCTTACACCACATTGTGCCCATGATTTTATAGGTTTTGGGCAGCCTTTTCCTTTTACTCTTATCCCTTCTAGTTCCTATTAACCAATTATGAAGTATTTAAATAAAATATTATTAATTTTTTTTTATTTTTATAATTTTAAGAAATCTATTTTAAAATTATTAAAAAATCTCTACCTCTCGGTAAGCTTCAACTTCGTCATTAGTCATTTTAGCTATTTCAGGTACTTCAACATAAAAAGCTTTTCTGAATTCTATATAATTCATATCTGCATGATCAACTTTAGCTAATTCCTTTTTCTGTTTATTGGCAATAGATGCAGCAGTTGAAGTGAGATCTTCTTGTTCTTCTTCCGAAGAATACTAAAATGAGATATTTTTATAAATAAAACTAAAAAACATTAAAAAATCAAATCAATTTGTCAGACTAACAATCAATTAAAATGCTTAATCATATTTTTGGTCATGTATTTAACTGAATGTCTTTTAGCAAGTATGAGAGATTAACATATATAGATAGAATAAAAAAAATTGAAAATAATAAGATATAGTGAATACATACTTCCAAACCATCTTGGTTCTGTTCAATAAGTTCACCCTTATTTTTAGCAATGTTATTCTTCTTAGCCACTCCCGTCATAATAACCACCCCTGAACTATTGTTCTGGGTACTTGATTTTCCTTCGATACTATCAGGTTTTCCCTTATTGTCCAATTTGTTCACTTTTCTTACTTCTTCTTGAACTTCCTACAAAAATAAAGATTTAATATGTATTTCCTAGCATGACAGATTAATATTTTGCAGATATATAATGAATATAAGCATTCTCAAATAACATACTTATATATGTCATATACTTTCTAAAATAAAAAAAGCTCAGACGAAATTGAAACTGAACTTTCTCTTAAATATATTAAATATCAATCCTATAATCTTATAATAACAAATATTTAGTTCTATTATGTTAATACAGAATGATGAATATAAAAGTGTTTCTGGAGTTTTTATAAGAAAAATAATAATCTATACCATCATAAATGCATCCAATGGATCGACTTCTTCTTCTTCACCTTCCTTATTAGCATCTTTATTGGATTCTTCTTCTTCATCACTATCATCTTCTAAATTCCACTTTTTCGAAGGCAACTGAAGATTAGCTATAGAAGAATTGAATGATTAAAAACAAAAACAAATAATCACAAATCATATCACCTTCTAAATTTATAGAAACACACTATAAGTGGAAATAAATTTAATTACCTAATGATGTTTTCAAGTCTTTTTTAACTGCCTCAACTTCTTTCTTTTTTCTTTCTGCTCTCCACCTCTCGATCCTTTCTCTTCTTTTTTGCATTTCAAGTTCAAGTCGTTTTTGTTCTTCTTCCTGGTTTGAATATTAAATGCATTTAGGTACATCTTCAATGATTTTTTTTCAAGGATACAATAAATATAAATAAATTTTCATTTAAGATAAATTTATCAACTATACATTATATTCAATATACACATCTGCAGCCCTGATGAATAAGTAGTTAAGTCGTTAATTTTGACCAAAGTGAGTTAATTGTATTGAGGAAAGCGGAATCGTATCATTCTCAAAGTTTTTGGCTTGGGATGGAGTTGTAGTATAATAAAAACTCAAGGATTTCTAAAGAATTAAACTATTTTTAACAGATAAATCATAATAGAGAGACCACCGATATATTTTTCAGATATAACTTCAGAATTTACTGATATAAAATAATAAAATATAAAAACTCTAAATCCTCACTTATGATTTATAAAAATAATTCTTTAAAATAAATAATTTCTGTAATTAGTACAGAGATATCAAGTACTGACTATTTAGTATACATATAAATACTAAAAATTGGTTCTAGCTATGTCTTAAGAAGCTATACATCGTACGCATCACAACGCAGCTATACAACGTAGACATCGAAAGACTATAGTGGCATAACTAAAGAGCAAACCACGAGTGTATTCAAGTTATGTACATTGTACTGACTATTTAGTATAAATATAAATACTAAAAATTGGTTCTAGCTATGTCTTAAGAAGTAGACATCGAAAGACTACAATGGCATAACTAAAGAGCAAACCATGAGTGTATTCAAGTTATGTACATTAATACTTTAAATATGTAACTTAAAAGCAAATTCTCTTTACATATTATAGATAATAAAAATAGCAACAAACCTTGTCAATTTTAGTAGGATCGAAAGGTTCATCAACTTCAACTTTTACTTCTTTTTTTTCCTCTTTCTTAACTATCCTTTCTCTTTCTCTAGTTCTAGATCGAGAACGTGACCTTCTTCGCTTCGATCTTGAATCTGATGACCGTTTTTCCTTTCTAGATATAACAGGATAATAGTATTCAAATTACGAATTGTTAAAATATTACTTGTATATCAGTTACTTAACATGTACAATAAAAAATATAAAATTTCACCCATAGAATATATTCAAAACAGCAAAAATTTACAAGATTTTTAGTATCTTAAAAGCATTAGTTGAATTGTAAATGAAACTCAAATATCACCAAATTCATAAAATAAAAAATTGATCAGGGACACTGTAATTGTATAATGTTACATTGTAATTTAACAGAGACAATAACTACCCTGTTTATCTACCATTAAAATCAAAACACTAAAACAATGATCTTTGATAATGGTAGCTTTAAGAGAAAAACATAATACTAAAACTGAAACATATAAATTCCTTACGCTCTTTCTCTGCTTCGAGATCTTCTGGACCTCTCTCTGCCAGAGGATCTTTCTCTACTTCGACTCCTTCTTCTCCTATCCCTATCCCTACTTCGTTTCCTTCTTCTTTCAGATGGACTAGTAGAGCGACTGCGAGAACGTTTTCTGTGATCTCTTTTGATTAAAAAATAAATTAGACATGTTCAAATATGATAATCAAACATAATAAACAAAGGCATGCTACAATACCTCATATTTGAAACACACTAACGTAATGAAAGTATCACTTTCTTATTTAAAACGCTCGATGTGTTATTTAACAAGTATAAAAACAAATTAAAGACATCATTCAACTCAACATAACACAGTATTCTTAAACCATACAGGTTATGAGAAACCAAAACAATTCATTGAGGTCACAATCACTGACATGAAAAAAAGCTAACATCACCGTTCCAACCTAACATGTTTACTACTTGTAAACAGTTACTGACTAGTAATCAGACAGTCGGGGATTTCGTTCCAACAACACTGGTCGCCAAGTTTCGAACTCTCGTGAACTGTTCATAAGGTCTGGAAAAAACAACATAAATGCTTATTTAAACACTTTTATCTTGGCCAATGGGCCCAAAAGCGATAATTAAAAAAAATCGGACATGCGCAAACGTTCTGTCTTTTTCCCAGTTCAATCCAACTAGGGGGGGGGGAGAATTCTGTCCCACCAGCGTTTTTAGGTTCTTTTCCAGTTCGAATGGAACGTCATCATATGCATTTTTTTATCAGCTCGAGCCCAGATTTTAGGGCCGTTTGAACGGTTTATGGGAATTCGGATCTTCGCGATGGGTATTAAACAAACCTCTTAAACAAATCTATGGTGCCTATTAGTATTGTCAATGCTTTTCCATAACTCCATGGAATAGTTCCATATATATTTTATATTTCATGTTGGTATAATAGTTCCGATACGTAATGGGGATTAATGTATGATAGCTTGGTCCCGTGTTTCATCTGTGTTCATGGATTTGTGGGAAATCTGTACGTGATAGAGAAAAGCTAACTCTAAAATTGAATTCACCATGAATAAATAAGTTGAAAACACAATTTAAGATTTAAACATCGATCAAAATTTTAATAAATGTAGCATTGTGTTACCAACTATGCAAAACGATTGCTGGAAAGAGGAAACTGGAAAAAAAACGAGGCTGCACAATTTCTTGGCCATGTACCAACCTACTTTTCTCTAAGGAAGTGAATGCTGGGTCCCATTGGACAAGCACTGGCGCAATTAACAGCCGCAGAAATGAGATACCTGATGAGAGTGGCTGGCCGAACCAGAAGAGTAGCGGTTGAAAAGAGACAACTGAAATGGTTTGGCCATCTTTGCCGAATGCAGAAAGATCGTTACCCATGAAAGTTCTTTGAAACTAGGCCAACTAGAAGACGTCCCGGGGCAGACCAAGGCTAACATAAACGGACCACATCTCCAAGCTGGAACAACAAAGAGGACAAGGCCTGAATGCCATGAAGGCCCTAGCCAGGAACCGGGATGCGTTGCTGGCATGGACAGAGGCACATCCACGCTGAAAGGCACAAGGAGGAAGAAGAAGAAGGTTATAAATAAAATGATGAAGGTTGAAAATAGAACGAAATCGGCAAATAGCACATAATTGTAATTATGTTAGAACTGTCATTAGAACTGTCATTCTACGAGATACCTTCCATTCCATTTCTTTCTACATATTCCTATATTATTATGTCTCATACATTTACTTATGTAACCTCTTTAAGTCTCTCTTTAAGTTTTTCTTAATTCTTCATGTTCCAACCTTTTTTTATATGTTAATATTCTCATTTTGTATCTTTGGTTTACCTCCTCTTTTTTTTTTTTTTTTTTTTTTTTTATTTCCCTTTATATTATTTTTACTTTACTATCCTTTCTGTACATTTATTTTCTGTATTTTATTTTATATTCGTTATTTATAATTTATAATTCCTGTTCATTTTCTTTAATTTTATTAAATCTGTCTTATTTTATTATATCTGTCATTATTTTAATTTCTTTTCATTATCCTTAATTTTATTATATCTGTCACTATTTTAATTTATTTTCATTATCTTTAATTTTATTAAATCAGTCTATATCTTAATTTTATTATATTCTGTCACTTTTTTAATGTTCGTTATCTTTAATTTTCATATCTGTCACTATTTTAATTCTCTACATTACTTGTCACCTTATTATTGTTACTGTACATTTTTATATTTTTTGTTCTGTTTGTTTCTCTCTCATAGCATTGAAGATGACCTACACTGTAGGTCGAAACGTCGGCACATAATTATAAGTCTAGTACTTATTCAGTGTTTTTTTTTTTTACTGCACCCCCCAACTATCTCCTTTCTACATTTGATCATCCAGTCAACTATTTTCTTCTCATACTCGTAATGATAAATAATTAAGAATGAATGGTTCGAATCTTGAATAATATTAAATTATAAACACGCTAATTAAAATTATAAAAAATGTATTTATTTATAAATTATAAATTAAAAACAAATATTTAATAGCTTATTTAAGTAAGATAATTTTAAAAGTGACAGCATACTTCTCGCTGGGCAAAAGAGACCATCTGCTCTTCATCATGAATATAAAAAATAAATATGTAAGAGAAGAAGATCAAGTGTATCAATTGGTTATTGGGAAGACTCCAGGGGACGACAAAGATGGGGAGGGACAGAGAAAATTGCAGATCCTAGGGTAGAGCAACTCGAAGCAGAATGGAACTTGGAGGAAGTAAAAGAAGAAAGCAGAATTCCATAACCACCCTTGAGGTTCTGCCTGTGGTTATGTTACCCATTTTTTGTAGTGGATGGTTCGCCGCACTGAATCCAGTAGCAGGAATGGCTGCCTGCTAATGCAATCAGTGTAGCCCTATGAAACCACTAATCCTTAGAGCATTTTCTTCGACAGTCTGTTAGCTCAAGAGTTCTATAGTCTAGGAGTCATGAAGTTTGAGAACACCATGAATTATCTGGAAAAGGAAGCCTGGCTAAGTGGAAGGATTTCTAAGCAATAACAAGGACCCCAATTACCGAAATTTGGTGGAACGCTTGCTGAAAACTTTCCAGAACCCCAGCTGCTTCATGAGGGTAATGTTTCGTTTTCTTCATTTTAACATTGACTATTTCCCCCAAAATTTAGGCTATTGCAGTGAAGAACAAGTTGGTTCCACC
Organism: Arma custos; assembly: GCA_037127475.1. Classification (NCBI taxonomy): domain Eukaryota; kingdom Metazoa; phylum Arthropoda; class Insecta; order Hemiptera; family Pentatomidae; genus Arma; species Arma custos. The sequence continues at coordinate 39,521,449 of CM073763.1, forward strand.
AGGATATAAAAGTGATCGAGCAACGATACCAAGGGAAGTGGAATACCACCATGATGGCCGATTACTGTTGGAACCTAAAAAGATTCTGAAGGTGAAAGAACATCCAGAAGGTCAAGAAGAAAACAATTCTACAGTGACTAATTTGTACTTCAATTGAACCAAAATTTGTTAAAAAATATAATATGTGTGCATATATAAGTTATGATTAGACTGAACACTTGGTTTAAAAAAAAATGGAAAATAGGGACATAGGTACACTCGCGCTATCAGAAGTAAACTGACTTTATTTCATTTTGCTCCAGTATTTATAGATACATCTTGTTTGTACTAGAAGCAAACTATACTTAATCATACATAGACCAATGATCACTTGTTATCAAGACACTAATAATCCTCTTATATACACTTAACTTATATGTATATAATAAATATTGAACCTAAATATTATTGTTTCATTAAGAACTTATTGTAATTAAAGATTTCTGATATAGTACATTCTGACAGGCCCTTAATATAAGTGAATGCAAAGAATACACCATTTACATTATCTCTCTCGGCACCACCACTATCCGACAATGCAAGATCCCCACCAATAGAAGTACGGTTCATATTATTGTGAATCTTGTTATAGTTCAAATTCCAATATTGTTTAATGAGGAATGAAGGGTACAAGTTAATTTCGAACATCGAGCAAATGGTCTCTTTCACAGAGCTTATATATTTTAAATCAGCCAGTTTAATGGCTTTAAATATGCTGTTTTTAAGGTTATTTATTAACATATGGTGATCAAATTTAAAGAGTACGATGTTTACGATATTAGGCTTGCGAATAGGATTACAAATAAGATGAGCAAATTTTACACGCCATTAAAAGATAAAATACTTACACAGCAACAATCGGATGTAGTGTATGAGATTAGCTGTTTACAATGCCCTAAGATATACATTGGTGAAACATCACAATTGCTGCACAAAAGAATGTATCAGCGTTAATATGATTGTAAAAATATTGGTGACAAAAGAACCTAACACACCATTGGCCCAGCATACCAAAACCTGTAAGCATCAATTTGATTTTGAGAATGCTAAAGTTATTTACATAGAGAGTGATGGATCTAGAAGGAAGTTGTTCGAGGCCATGCAGATTGCGCAAAAGATTGACATTTCGGTTAATTATAAAACAGATTGTAGAAATTTGAACCAATATTATTCGGAAACGTTGAATATTTTCAAAGAAAAAATTGGCTAACTTTGCTAATGTGTATAAATTTATATAGGTTAGTATTACTTGATATGTTTTGTGGATCAGCTGATTCTATAACCTTCCCAGCTGGTTGCATATTACCTTCTTTTCAGTTTTATATTGAACGTCTTGGTGGTGGGGTGCTGTCTCATGTTTGGAGCCTGTTTGGACTGTTGATCGCAGGGATGTATTGCACCTTTTTCTTCGAGATGTGATTCACATAACCCTGTTTTGTTTTTGTGTCTTGATAATGCCTGAATAGGTGAAACGTCGACTGGTAAGTGGGTATATTACTGGATTTGAAACATAAGGCTTTGCATTGTGGTTTTTCCCAATTGCATTATAATAAATAATAGTGTTTCTTTTTGAGTTTTTGGCTCTATTTTATTGATAAAGAATAATTATAATAACTAGGGAGTACCCCGTGTCAAGTGGCAGACCAATCTCTATTATTCCGTGCTTTTTTTTCATAAAACCCGCTATTTTATTAAAGCCTACATGGTCCAGTGGATGAACAATCCAGCACAACTTATTTAAATTTATTAGATATCGGAATTTTTTTTAAATTTAATAAAAAGTATATTTTAAAAACCTTTATAGTTTCAAAATGATAAGTAATTATAACTTACTTGCTTTATCTGTAGGAGACCCTTCAGCAGACTTCGAGCTTCTAGATTTGAGGAAATAGAAATTTAAATTTAAATATTCGAGGAAAGTAATTAAATTAAGAAATATCTTAAATAAGTTTACATGATTAAAATAAATATGTTACCTGTTTTTAGTTTCAGTTTTTCCACCTAAGTTATAGAAAAACAAAAAAACGAAAACAGGAATTTTTACAAACATAAAATAGGCCTTGTGAAGTTAATAATAATCTGAAAATGTGCAAACCATTTTCAAACTAAATGATAAATTATTTCAAATAGAGAGAGAAGGTTGTCATGTTTATTTTAGTACAAATTAAATATTAATTATATTTATAACTATAAACTATTTTTCTGAAATTTAAAAACAAGCCTTTGAAGTTAAAAAGAATATTTTCTGACCTCCACCCAGACCATTTCCTTAATACGTAAACTAAATCAACTAATACTATTAAACAGATTTTTAAAGATAGTTTATGGCCTTAAAGGAAAACAATAAAACAGTTTCATTGTTGTGGATCCCTTCGCATGTAGGAATAAGCAACAACGAACGAGCTGATGCGGGGGCTAAAGCAGCTGCAAAAAGTGACGTTATCTTATTAAGATCCATTTTTTTATCCGAGTGGCTGGCAGTGATAAAAAATAAAATTAAAGAAAATTGGGATGAAAAGTGCGAGAGCCTTCCTCAAAACCACCTCCGTCAGATAAAAGAAAAAAACACCGCCTGGATCCCTCCAAACGGCCTAACGCCAAAAGAGTGCAGTATTATAAGCAGGTTAAGAATTGGTCATACTAAGCTGACACATCTCCACCTACTTTTAGGGCAGTACCAACCAACCTGCCAAAGCTGCAACTATGTTCAAATTACAGTCAAGCATCTATTTGAATGCAAGAAATATGTAATAATAAGAAAAAATTTAAAAATTGAAACGTGCCAACTTTTCAAAAATGATAACGAGCTGCAGAGGACTCTGATGTACCTGAAGCAAACAAACTTAATAAATGAAATATAATAAGAGCAGTCGTCGCTAATGGCCTCAGAAGTTGAAGCGACGTTAAATAAAATCAAATTAAAAAAAAAAAAAAAGATAGTTTATTCTGTATATACAAATGTATTTAAAATAAAAAGTATTAATAAGATTTTAATTTATTCTATGATATTCTTAAAATTAGATCAGAGTGCACTGAACTTCTGCCGTAACTTTTCAATTGTTCCTACTACAGTTTACACGATGTAATTGGAAGTAATGTCTGCAGCAACAGTCATGTATTAAATGAATCATGAAGATGAGCTTATGCTTCCTTTTTATTTTGTCTACTGGATAGTTATTTAAGTATTTATTTATTTTAGCTTTATATAGTTATAATAATCTAGTTAAGAAAAAGTGAAAAGCACTTAAAGATAAACTTTGTATTTACTTAAAAATAAGTTAGGTTTTTGAGAGTAGAGTGGCTAAAATGGTAATATCGTTAAATGAATAACCTTAATTTATTTTTTTTAAATCTATTTTTTAACTACTAATCTAATGGTCGAATAAAACTTCTTTGCTTGTTTTAGAAACTGTAAAGGTCCTAGCCTAGTACCAAACCCTGAGGATTCTTCCTGGGTTTAGAGTTCCCAGTAAAGGCTTCGACCTTATTTTTGAGGTCGGTTCTTTCAAAGTGAATATATTTAGATTACAGTGCCTCTTACGCTATCTTCTACTATTTATGACTATTTAAGTGTAACCAATTAAAGCTATAGGTGTTAAATTATTGTTTATTTTAATTCATTTACTTATTTAATTATAACCAAAAGATAATAATGAGAAACCCTGTGAAACAGAAAAAGGTAAGCTAATTTAATAGAGAGAATCGTTGTTTTATTATTTAGAATATTTAAAAATATAATAAGTAATTATTTTTACGAAGAGTCATATGTACAAGTTAAATGCCTGTAAATTTTTCACTTTTTTTTTTTTTTATGAATACATTTTTAAATTTATTCCTCACATATCATTCTTTCAAAAGAACAGTGTCATTACTCAAAAAACCTAATATTGTAATGGAGATATTTGAAAGTTACATGTGAGTTAAAAAAAATAAAATATTTGGTTATTGATACAAAATTCTTTTATTAACCACTAGAAAATTATTAAAAGCTTGACACTTTTTCTTTCAATGCCATTATTCCCATAAAACTTCAAGTTCAAACATAATACAACTCAAAATATTACTTTATTAAAAATGATGGAAACGGAATATCAGATATGCTCTTTCTGAATTCTGAATCAATCAATACAATTGCTTCTGAAAGCTTAACTAAAAAATGCCAAATTTCGAGTTTATGTTAAATGTAGTTCTTTTGAAGGAGCGAATACTGTTGGCAGATTTTTCTGTCTCATCTTTAATAGGAACAAATACCTGTTTTACCTTCTGTAATGCACTGGTATATTCGTATATATAAATGTTCTACATTAAATCAATATATATCCCTGTTAACATAAAACAAATTTATGCATTATTGATTAATATTAAAGATTTTATATTTTGTGTTTCTGTTTTTTATTTAGTTTATTAAATTTTTGGATGTTCATTACGAACTTCATAATACACATATTTATTATTTTTAATTTGGAGAATAATTGTTTATTTTTTTATAGTAAAATTATTTAGGCTATGTTATTAATAATCTGTAGTAATTGTTCATCCTTTTTGTACTTCATTATCTAATAAAAGGTTATCATTATATTAGTATTTTAATTTTATTATACCCTTTCATCATCAATTACCTTTTATAATTTACTGTTGTACAGTAATCTCTTTTACAGTATTTTCCAACTTTGTGTTCATACTGTTACGGGCTACTGGGTATTAAAATGAATTAAACAATTCCTTAATTAAAGATACTAATATTTATAAACAAAATGATAAAAAGGATGGATTAAACTATTAACAATTAAATTATTAAACAAATATAAATTTACAATAACAATATTCTAAATATTATAATCTAGGCCTAACTCCTATTTAATTATTACAACAATATAAGATATTACTAATTCTAAATGACTTAACTATTTACATAAATTTGTATGAATATTATAAAACTACACTACAATTTATAACTAATAATTAACACTTACAGTTCACTAGTCCACCGACCGTAAGATTCTCCAAGTATGACAAACTGACACACAGTAACAAACAGAAACAGTTTATTACACTCGCGAGACTGCCATAGTTCACTGATACACTTATTACACTGGCCTGTTCAACACTGACTAGTTTATCACACTGACACTCACTTATCACAGATCTTCACCGTGCGTGGTCTACTCTCAGACTAAGACTGCCTCGCTCGAGGCGAGGGAAGTATTTAAATAGGCAAGGCCGAACATTCTAGAACACGGAAAGGTGGAGATTGTTCTGGAATCTTCTTAACCTTTTTCCGACAAAGCAGAGGCGGATCTACTATGCTGAGAAGGTCCTAATCCTATTTTAACTTCTCCCGCCGACGGATTTAAGCCGCCAATTCCTTGCTTCCGTCCTCCTGTCTGCGACCGTAACACTGCCCCCTCCTTAAAAGTGCTCTGCCCCAGAGCATAGTCCGGAGAAATCGGGCATTTATGAGCTTCTACTGATGGAGAGGCACTTTCTTTCCAGGGGTTGAACGTGCACACCAATATGGCAACTCCAGAGTTGGCGAATGTCCTTTCGATCATGTCCCTGACAACTTTCCACTCCAGGCCGTCGTATCCACAGCCCAACTTCGGAATGGCGAGCTTGGTGACACGCAGTCTCAGAAGCTTACTCCGTAGGTCGTCGAGGCTTCGCCGCAATGCGTCATATGTCGGCTTCTGATCAGTGGCTCGCTTGGTAACCAAGTAAAACAAATGTCGTCCTTCGTACGGGTGGTGGAGTGCCTTCCCGACACTTGGTCCTTGGCGTTCCAGCTCCTCAGTTCCGCCAAACTTATTCCTATAGACCGTTGCAATCCCTCGAGAAGTCCTCAGATCCTCGGCAACGCAATGGGCCAGCGAATAGTCCACTGGTAACGAGAAAATATCCCTGTAGATTACCTGAGTTACTCCACGGGTCCCTGGTACCTTAGTATGAGCGACTGAGTTATTTGTCTTGACGTTGTTTAGGTACTTGACCTGCTGGTCTTCTTTCGGGCCATGGTCTCCTTTGTACGGGGCCAGTCTGTTGAAATCGACTACCTTGGGTTTTCCTTTAGGCTACTTCCTGATCCTGTATATGACGTCGTTGATCCTCTTGACGATCTCAAACGGACCGTCCCAGGAGTTCTGAAGTTTAGGTGAGTAGCCTCGCCTTCTTCGAGGATCATGTAGTCAGACCAAGTCTCCAGGTTGGTAGCCACCTTTCTCAGCCCTGATGTCGTAGCGCTCCTTCATTGAATTAAACCATTAAATTTTCACCTTCAGACGCCCTTCAGACCCATCTGAGCTAGTGCTCAATGGCAGCAACCTTTCGTGGAGTAAAGAAGCAACAAAATATCTCGGAATTTATTTAGATCGTCGTCTTACTTGGAACCAGCATATCAACACCAAATTAACACAGGCCTACGCACGATTAGCTCTACTTTATCCGATAATAAATCGAAAATCTGGATTAAAACCAGAATCAGCCTTATATTTATACAACCATTCTTAGACCTCTAATAATATACGGTTGTGAACTGTGGGATGCAGTGTCAACAACTACGCAAAAAAATTACTAACTTTCCAAAATAAAATCCTACGAATCGCAGTAAACGCGCCTTGGTTTGTACGAACCAGTCAACTATACCGAGAGATAAAACTAGAGACGATTGAAGAATTCATTAAAAAGCGTTACACTAGATTCAAGACCGGATTACCAGAACTCAAAGGAGCTGTAGCATTCAACATTGGCGAACCTATTTCATCCCCAAGATTAAAACCGGAACTCTTGAAAGATATTCTGATGTGAACTCTATTACCTTGCTCACTAATCATTTTAACAAATTGTAATATATTCCTGTTTCCTTGTGGTTTTCCGTTTTATAGTACTATAGCTTTGTTTGCTATTACATTATAATTATTATATATGAAAAAAAAAACCATTATATATTTATAACTTATATTGCAAATAATGTACAGTTAGAGGGGTCTTTTGCATGAGACGAAACCCACACTTTTACTTTTTGTTAAAGTGTAAAATTCATTATTTAAAACAAAACCATGTAAGGCTAGGAATCGCCGATCTGGCAAATAAGGGATATATCATAATTTTTTTTTTCTTTTTTTTTTTTTTTTTTATGGCATTGGATTCTTTCTTTCATCCATACACCCAGCTATGTATTATTATTTGGTTAACTGTTAAGTTAGATGCCAACAGCACGCGGATTTTCCCAGATGGTTACCGCCTGTTTTCCCAGGCGGTCACCCATCCAAGTGCTAACCACGCCCGACGTTGCTTAACTTCGGTGATCTGACGGGAACCGGTGTGTTCAACGTGGTATGGCCGTTGGCATATCATAATTAAACCATTGCCGAATACAATAATCGGAAGTACTTTTACTTCCATCAGTCGGTAAAGATCCCATAACTTCGATTTTTTTTTCTTTCAAAGTTTTAGAAACATTATCAGCAGCAGAAACCCCAACTTCGATGATGATGTCTTTCTTTATTTTTTTTATCTATGACCAGTATGTCTGGTTCTATTGTGGGGGGTATTATGGTCAATCATCCTAGCTTGAACCTAGTATAGTTTGAATTCTGCTTTTTTTAATATTGCCTTGGCTGGTATCTGTAAAATGGCTTATGACTGGTTATTAATTTGTATATTTGAGCAGGAGCCTGATTTACGACCTTTTGCAATATTTTTGCGCCTAGTTAGATATCCTTTACCTGCTAATGCCTGGCAGCCAGAGGTAACATGCTGAATCGATTCATACGTGGCTTTGCATAGGCGGCACCAGTCTTCGTTTGCTTGATGGTGAATGTTCTTTATGAAGGAGTTTGTCGCCATGGCATGTTACTGTATCGCAAAAAAGTAGTAGATTTGGTCTTGACTTTGATATGATGCCTGTTTGAATGTATGATGTGACACAGCAACTTCTGCAAGCAAATCTGAATCTGAAGAGGGTTAAGATCGCATCTACATAGACTCTTCATACCTACTCTCAGTCTCTCAGTACGAACTTGAGCACTCTAATAGAATTCCGATGTTTGTAAAAAGTACAATTTGATGCCTGCCTAAGGATGGATTACTAAAAGATAAATTTGTACGTATAGATAGATAATACGAGCAGTAATGAAAGAAACATGAGCTCATCATAAAATATCCAATAATGTTTATTTAATTAAACCATCAACAAAGACTGAAAAACATTTGATTTGTAGACACCAAGTGATCATTGAATATACATACTGTCACCATCACACAACTTAACAAGTTTACCTGTGCAGTTGCATAACAAGTGATTCTAATTTTGTAATACTCCTCTCATCAGACTAGTCATTTAAGCCAACCATCCTCATTAGAACATGTTTCAACGCTACCGGATGGAACTCTTTCCACATCAGAAATAAACTCCATGGCACATTACAGGTAACAGGTAAAACAAAGGAGAATGTAAGTTCAATGTTTTCAACTGAGTGTTGTAATAAAAGTTCGTATACATTACATAATGTAATAAAAGTTAGTTTAATAAGTCCAATGTTTTTTTAATCTTATATACACCTCATCTTTACCAATTAAAGTTGGAACTATATGTTAAAATTGGAAAAATAGGAGATATATATATATATATATATATATATATATAGGAATAGTTAAGAAAATAATAGGATGATATAAGATCATCTTATATTTGTAAAAGATGGAATAAATTATGTTATTCAGAAGCTCAAGCAATAGGTGAAAGTGCCAATTTGCCCATATAACCTATTATTGGATGATGAATGATTTAAATGCAATACGCAATAACAACAATACTTCAATTCTTGATTTTCGATACGATTGTTAATTATTGTAAAGTTGTAGGAGGACATTTTCAAGCAAATATAAATATAAGAATTGCAGTTGCAATGCACAATGATGTAAAATGTGTTGGATCCTCTGTTGCTGTGTTTTTTAAAATTTAATTTGCACTTTTTTAACCTAGTATTAATTTTTAATACTAACTAAATTTCGGGATTTCGGGAGGGGGGTTCGACCCCCTAACCACCCCCTTGGCTACGGCCTTGGTGAAAGTTGAAAGTTTTTATCCCAATAAAAAAAAAATAAAAACTTTTAGAGCTGCTTAGATTAGACCAATAGGAACCCAGTGGTGGGGGATATAACCTGACCACTCTTGCTCTGGAAGGAACATAAATATTCTGTAAGTCAGTTTTCCAGAGGCTTGGTGCTTCTACTACTGGGCTAATCACCCTTGGTGACCCCATAGTCTGGAAGTTGGACAAACTCATTAAGAAAGTTAAGATGATGATTTTGAATAAAGAATAGTAGAACATTAACTGAAAAGGAAGTGGAATTGGTAGAGAAGATGTAGCCCTATAAGTTTTGGGAAGACATGGAAGTGAGTATACTAAGAATGGTAACAGCCAAAGAATAATTGTCTTATGTGTTGACTATTTTTAACTTATTTTATTTGTACCAGTGTTTCGGCCTAATTTTTAGGCCATCATCAGGGCTGAGAATAATTCAATTATAATTGAGAATAAAGGAGTCTCTTTTCTTTTATTTTCAGCCCTTATGATGGCCTGAAAATTTAGGCCAAAATGTTGTTAGAAATAAAATAAGTTAAACTTATTTAGTGTAAAATTTATTGACTTCACCTCCTGTCCATTTTACACTCTTCTATACTTTTACTTTCATATCTGTGAAACAATATTCAATTTTTTGAAATTTTTATTGACTACAATCTAAAAGCATTACATTTATACATTCATGAATAATAATTTACATATATAAAGTTTTTAAAATGCAAGTTTTAATACAATATAAATATTGTTTTACCTAGTTTGAAAAAACAACCAAAAAACTAATAGTTGTTAATTATATTGAAAGAAATATTCAATGAAAAATTATTACTATTTTTTTAAAATCATTCAAGTGGATTTCAGGGATTGAAAATATTACATGTAGTCAGAGAAATAAACATTTATATGTACTTACTAGTAAGTATTTTTTTATAGATCTTAGTAGTAACTAACAGATAAATATTTTAATTAGGCAACAATATAAATTGAATCATTATTTACTGATAATCAACATTTATATAGAACAGTGATTTCGCTTATTTTTCATTGTACAATAATAAAATTTAAAATTACATGAAATTAGAATTATCTTCATAAAAGTATATTTTATATAAAATTAAGAAAACATTGTCATGAATGTTAGTATTTCTTCAATTAAAATAAATTGGTTTTAAATTATACTAAACTGTAAGACATGAATTATATTTTACAATGATTTATTCAAGTTGGGAATATTATGTCAACTACAAATGTCCAGATCTTCTTCTACCAGAGTTTACATGCCTTCCTCTAGAACGTGATGTAACCTTAGGCAGTCGACCACCAGGCATCTTCCCACGACCCCTCACCGCTGAAACATAATATATTATTAGACTAATATTGTTTAGTTCATTCAATTCAGTTATATTCAATGAATGTTAGCAACAATTTTATTCTTAATTATTACTTGTTCAGTTTAAATTTACCTATAAAACCTAGGCTAGGTATAATTTTTTTTTGTTGGTTGTTCATTCATCAAGAGTGTTTGTTCCCTAATTTGCTTTAATTGAAATATTTGAGTTTTAATTAACTAACTTATTGATTATAATCAATTAGTTAGTTAATTAAAACTATAATAATTTATATAAATGTATATATGACCAATCATTTTAATTTTAATTTCTATCATTTTTAGTAATAAAATGTATCATAATTTTTGTTTTGAAGATAACTTAAATATTAGACATTGCATACTTTAATATTTTTAAGAGCTTTGCTTGTCTTAAAATTGGAGGAAATAAGCAAGTTAAATCATGTTCTTATGCATCACATACATGGCTTTTTTCAAAAAAGGGAATAACTGATTAATTATACGATTAACGCTGTCAGTCGAATATTTATTCTTGTAATACAATTTAGTCTAAAAGTTGAAAGTTGATATGATAGGTATTGATGACTAAGCTAAAGAGATACAGCTGTCTACAAACAGCAAGAATGTCCAAAAAGAGAGGTAACAAAGAAAACATTAGAAGGATTTCTCTATAAGGAACGGGTGGATAGGTAAATTTATTTTATGTTGAGGATTAAGGGACTCAGAAATTGGAATGTGGTAATATAGAACAGAGATTAAGGGGGAGGTTTATCATCAAGGAGTCCATCATTAAAAGTAGAATCACAAAAATTAATAACGTAGTAATTTCATGCTTGCTTAAATGGGGCGCTGTTCTCCTCAATTTTCTACAACCCTCAAGATTTCTCATAACTTTACTTCAAAGAACAGAAAGGTTTCATTGAATCTTTATTTTGTTTTTAAGCTAACATAATATTGAGTGCTGTTGAACTAATAATAAATAAAAAACTTATAATAGATATGAGATAAAATTTTGAAAATTGATGAACACACAATTAGATTATTTAAAGCTTTTAGAAAAAGAGTAACTAATATTAAGTAATATTGTTTTGTAACTCCTGGTTCTATAGATTAATCTGACTTTATAATTCAATGCATAGTGACCCCTGATTTAGAAAAATCTCTCTTGTAAATTACATAGCTCTGCAATTATTTTAAAAATGAATTGTTCTAATTTTATTTGTAATTCTGAACCCAAGTTAACTTCAAAATTATCACAGTTCATATTTTGCTATATGTGGCTATCTGAAGCATTAGAAAAACCTAAGTAAATTTGGTAAGGGACCTAGAGCAGGTAGAGTTAAATGACCCTTAGGGTTTATTACCTTTACTCTCAGAGATAAGGGCAGTTGTCGGGAAGCAGCAGTCAACTCAAGATGAAGGAACTGGCTGGAGCGATGGAAGAGAAATAGAGTCACATATAGCGCTCCCCTTTCTTTTTAAGTAGTTTATAGGTCTTCTTAAATCTTTGTAACCATGATCAGCTCCAATAAATATAATGTTATGCAATAATTATAATTATTATCCTTATTTAATAAACAACTCCTGGTCAGTCTACCACATTAACCTTTGGAGAAGAGAGGGATACTTCTCTTATTTATAAATGATATAAAATTACTATATATTAAGCATGACAGTCACAGGGTGGCATCCCATTTTATTATTTAAATATATTCAGATGAAAGGATCTGACTTTTCCCTGAGATCATAGCTTGGGCAATGAAGCCAATATAGCATTTTGTCATCCCTTGTGTGAGGATTTTGAACAGATTGATGGGAGTTTGTTTATTTATTGATTATTTATAAATAGTATACATGAAATTTTTGAATTGGTCTAAACATTTATCGTAACCATTTTTTTTTAATGTGTCTTCGTTTGAACACAGTGATCTCTATAAAAATAAACTCAGTGAAGTGTTAATTGATCAAATTAGTATTTTGCGAAACCGTTTTGTTGGCTGTAATCGTTTTAATGAAACCGCAAAGAGGATTAGAGTACTACAGGTCTCGGAGAGGTGGTAAAGACCATGAGATGGAAGATGGATGAGATTGTGTGAAAACATGGAAAAATGCTGTAAATTAATAGAAGCTCAATATGAAAATAAATTACTCAAATTGAGGCCTGAAGGTGCTCCTAGAATGAGTGAACAAATACTTGATATTGAAACATTGCCGAAGAGAATAAATGATTTGGCTGATTATAAATATGCTAATCATAAGAGGGGAGTGACAAAAGCATGACAAAAGAAAGAAACAAGATAAAAAAAATATTCAATAGAGAAGGTCTAAAATAGCATAAAAAAATCAATTAAAACTGAAGGAAGAAATGGACAGGACAATCCAAATATATCAAAGAGAAAAGGTAAAACAGAAACTAGTAAACCAGAAAGAAGAATTTAACCAGAGGAAAGAAAATGTTCTAGAAAATAAAGAAAATTGGTCTAATGTAAAATTACCAAGAGGTTAGGAAAATTGCTCTTTTGTGGAATCAACTGATAATTGTTGTGATCTTAGTGATAGTAAGAAGAGGAAACTTTTTGATGCTGAAGTAGGTATACCTCCATCTAAAAGACCAAAAAATGAAAAAAATCAAAGACAGTAATGACTTATTGAATAAAGAAGTGATATTGACAAAGAAAGTAGAAATGCCTATGGATGGCCAATGTGTAATAAAAGAAACTGGTTGAAGAAGATCCTAATGAGGACAGAGCTAATTCTAGAAGTGAAAGTGAAATAATCATAGATGTGGCTACTGATGATGATATTAAACATAAACAATCCCTTAAGGAAATTTTGTCTCATTGCACTTTTTCTAATTTCATTAATTATCAACAAGAAACATAGTAGAACAAAATTAAAATATAACACTCAATTCAGGATTGACAGAATAGAAAATAAACTAACGAGTTTAAGACTCATGGATACAATACTATACTCTATAGCGGGGTTCCCAACAGTTTCTTGATCAAGGGCCACTTTTATATTATTCTTGTTAGCAGGGTCTATAGAGACTTAAGAATTCTGTGCGGCGGCCCTGCATATCACCCGCAATGGTTGGCAAACACTGCTCTATAGGATCAGTGCCTGGGCAAACTTGAATAAACTCTCGTTGAATGCAGCGAAAATTCAGGCCATTCTAATTGGTTTCAATACCCTTCTTAAATCTATCAACTCATTTCCCCAATTAACCTTAAATGATCATCCTATTGCTTTCAGTTCCTTTGTTAGAAACCTCGGAATCATTTTGGACCGATCTCTCTCGTGGAAACCCCACATTTCCCAAATTTCCCGTCTCTCTAAAGTTATTCCACCGTTCCAGGCATCTTTTAACACTACCTACCCATAAGCTCCTCATCACTTTTTTTACGTTGGGCGCTTTTAAATTTATCGTGCTCATTGCATCTTTTAAAACAGTTAGTGCATGTAATTATGGAAATTATTATTACTACTTTGCTAGCATTGTTCTGAAAATCAGCTTATTATTATTATTTTTTTTTTACAGTAAAGATTCGGTTCGAAATTAATTCCGTTTATAAGTTACTAAACCAAATAATTAATATTCGTTATTATAGTATGATGACTAAGTTGAAATCATTGAAAATGTATTTTGCTACATATACTAGGTAGAAAAAATACATGTAAGTAAAAATAAAAGAAAATCAGACAATAATGAAATTAATTTTTAAAATGACATAAAAGGAAATTAGATTTCCTTAGATTTGACATCAGAATTTATTTAAGAATATATTTATGTGTATATTATTAATACCTCGAATGCAAGTATTCGTTATTTAAATTAGATAATTATTTCATGCAAGTTATTGAAAACTCTATATTAATATTTGGGAGTCATTTTTTATTTTGTACGGACTGTACCGACTTTGGCGGTAATGTTAGTATCTTCTGCAGTTGGCCAGTGATACCGTTCTATTCAGTTTTCGTTAGTTACGTTTACGTTTTTTGGCCATTTTTTGCTTGGTGTGAATTCACTTTAAACTTTTTAAATGCTGCTATAAACTTTTCCTTTTCCATTAACGACGTGGACATCCAATACGGTTTCTTATTTCCAAAATTGATTTGGCGTAATATCTATCGGGAGTGTAGTGAAGTTCAAAGCAGAAGAATCTATTATTATTCCATCTTCCTGTTGATGAGTGATAACATTTCAAACCGTTGATGACATTGTTGACCTTGTGAGCATTCAATAAATATCTTAACACAATGACATTTTAGCACATAAAAAAAAAGAAACAGCAACATATCGACGGTATTACAGATATTGTTCTGCTTGTAATTGGTTTTTGCAATTCGATTTTATTTTTATTAAGATTACTTACTCAGTATTACATTATTTAAGTATTAATATACTCAGTATTTAATTAATGTATTATATATTTACATTATTTCAATGAGTAATCAATTTTAAGTATTTTCAGTTTCACATTTGTATTAGTATTTTTCGAAAATATGTAATAGATGTATCTACAAGAAATTGTGAGTTAAGGACAGCAAAGTTTTAAAATTTATAGAAAAAATAAAAGTAGGTCCAAAAATTCAATATTTTAAGTGATTTATGATTATTAACTGCATTAGGAAAAGTCAAATATTTTTTTCTACATCAGTTAAGGTGACATCACAAAAGTTTTTTCTTCTTTCCACTGCTCTTTTGCCTTTCAGCATCAAGCTCTAACTTTGGTCCATCTCCATCATTCGCTTCTATCCTCACCCATTTGTCAAATCTGGTCCCTTGTCTTACCTTTCCTCCTTCCCAGTGCTTCTGATTATACACTAAAAGTAAGTCAGGGCCATTCAACAAGTCATGTCCAAGCCACCTGAGCTGTCGTTCCTCTTTTTTTTTCTTTTATTAAGATGATACCTAGCTCTTCTCTAATGTTGTCATTGCATGTGCAGTCTCTCTTCCTCTTTCTGACTATTCTTCTGAGAAAGATTGTCTCTGTGGCAGTAACTCTTGAGAAGTGTTTCTGCAGGGCTGTCCAGTGTTCTTCTCCATTCATCAGCACAGGCAAATAAATTGTTTTGAAAATCACCAATTTATATTTTTTATTTATCTCCTTCTTTCCTATTACTATGTTGCTGATTAATTGGTAGAATACCCTATTAATTTTTTCACTGCATTGGAAACTGAATATGGAAGTATAAGAGTAACCAGATATTGGTAGGAATCGACAAGCTCCATTACTAATCCTTTGTAGGTGATATCTAATGCCTCTTCATTTCTCACCGCTTCCATTATTTTACTTTTTAAAGCATTTATCTCTATCCCCTTTTGGATTAGTTCCTCCCTACATTCTCCGCCACAGGTTTCTGAAGGTTATCTTTTGAGTTGGTAATTAGCACTCCATCTGCTAATACACATGCCTGACCAAAATAGGGCGAGGCTCACATGCCCGACTACTTGGTATTCTCCTCTTGCAAATCTTCAGAATTTTGTCCATGAATGTTATAAACAGGATAGGACTTAGGCTGTTTCCCTGCATGACCCCTTTTTTGAAGGAAAATGATTCAGAATTTCTTCCACTTAGGCAGACCACCTCCTTGGTTCTTGGTAGACCGATTTTATATCATCTATCACACCACATCGCTATCAATTAAAATCTGTTTTTATTAAATTATAGAATGCTTCAGCTGAACCATTCTATCTATCATCTGGAGGACAAACAGATTATGAAAAAAAAGGTATTTATGATAATATAAATCTTTTACCAGAACTTACCTAATATAATTAAATGTTGTCTTAATTGACTCTGTTGTTTTACCACTATGTTGTACTCTGTTTACTTCATCAATATGTCTCGAGAAGTCCACAGTGGTTAAAAATGAATTGTTAAGTAAAAGTAATCAACCAAATAAATTACTTATGAATACTGGTTAGTTATAATTTGATTGATTAATCTTATTTTGTGTGGAGTGCTGAAAACTTCTCATCAAAATAGTATTATTTTAACAAGTTATAGTTAAAATTAGTATTTATATTCTTTAATATATTTTCAATGATAATTCGATTTTATTCTTCATTTGGTGAAAAGTTAAAAATTTTATGATATATCAAAACTATCATTATTTTCTCTTAAAATAATTATTTAAAATAGAAACTACCCTATATTCAGTCATTAAACTGTATGAATGAATCTCAAGAACTGAAAGTAAAAACTTATTTTATTAACAAACAAGAAATATAAATTGGAATTATTGTAATTAGTTCAACAAATACCAGTTTTTGTTCATTCATTTGATATAAGTAATTATCCATAGTAAGATTATCAGCTTTAGTAAGGTTATTCTATTATTACTTTAAGGATGGAGGGTTGCACTTTTTTTTTTTGTCAATAATTAATAAATAGGTAGTTACTCAACAGGGATTTGTGAGTTAGTACAGACACAACTCCCTTTGAAGTTAATGACTCAAAATGTCTTGACATGTTTAATAATTTTTAGGAGGATCTTACGCTATTCCAAGTTAAAGTTTAGGTGCTCTTAAATCTTTATGCACGGTTCTGGCATTTTTAATAGATTAAACAATTTATAAAAGAGGTTAGGCAAGTAGAATTTTTGAGCAAAGGGTGGATTGGGCTGGTAAGTTTGGAAGAGATTTATAAAAAATGCTGAAAGTAGCTATTTTAAAGGGGTTTGTTTTTATAGTTGAAATTGTATTTTATTTAAATTAAATCATATTTTTTATTTCCTGTTTAGAATATTTATAAATAAAAATATAGTCTGAGAGAATCCACTTTTTATTAAAGGGTTTGTTTTTATAGGTAAAATTTTATTTTTTATTTTCTGTTTTGATTAAGAAAGTGGGACATTGATATTTCATTACTTCTGATTTAAAAATTTATATTTTAGCATCTTCTTCTATCTATTTCCGCATTGGAAACCTGATATGATAGATAAATTATTTATTCTATTATCGGCTGTTGATCAATCTTTTCTCGGGGTTTGAAGTTTGAAGACTCCTGGAGGATATCCATAAGTTGGGGCTCTATAATACGGGTACCCTTTAATTGGGGGACAAACCTTGTGGTTGATCCTGTTCGTCCCCCCCTCTTCGGTCATTGGCTTAGAAATAGGACAGTCTATAACAAGTACTAATCCTAGACTCTTCATAAGATGCAGTTGCCTATAAGATATTTTTGATAATGCTTGGTCAATTCTACTGGGACTGTTTTCAATAATGCCTATAGGATGCATTTTAGTTTTAATAGTTTCCTGTTTTTTAATTCTATTTCAAGCACCTTCCTGTTCCCGAACTACACTCACTACATTTTCTGTTTTTTTCCACAAAAGACAAAGACTTTTATTTTTGAGATTTTTATTGGCATAGTAACATTTCTTTGTTACTATTCCATAGTAACAATTCCTCCCGTTACACCATATCCTGTCAAACATTTTCTTTGCGCCTTGAAAAAGAACTTTTATACCTTTATGTAGGAAGCATTTTTACAAGAGTCCTTCACATTTTACTATTATATAATTGCAGTTAATATTGTAATACACTAGCAGATTCCAGAATGAAGAATAAATAAGGGAGGGCTGAGTCTGGTTTCCTGCCTGACTCCTTTATCCGGAAAAAGTGGCATAGAAATTATGCTATTGTCTCACTTCTTCTTCTTTAACTCATTCATCTGTACCCTTCAGTGTTCGGGTGTTCCAGGATCTGCACCCCACTGTGTCTCTCGCAAAAGTTGTTTTCTTCCTTTAGACCAATTTGGACATACAGCTGCTGTAGCTAAGGCAAGATGTTCCTCTAGGTCTAATACTATTAACAGTTATTTTCCATTGATATGGATTGAGATTGTTATCTGTAGCACATACATTATTTGCTGTAAAGACATTTCACCTTTCATACCTCGTGGCACAGAAAGCATCTGTCTGATCTGGAGGAGCCATAATGAAATATTTTATGTCTGTTCCCTTTCTATTCTGTCTCTATATACACTATTCCATGCTTTTACTAAAACATTTCAGGAGGACAGAGATATGATTCTAATTTTATTCCATTTTGTGGAACTCCATCTGATAAATCATCAAGTCTGCTATAATAATTCATCTTAACCTTCATTGAAGTTAGGAAGTATATATTTTAAAAGAAACAGTTAGTTGACTTCTTATTTTACCATTTTTAAATAGTTTCAAATTTAAATACATAGTTTGAGAACCTTTTTTATGCAATTTTTTTAAAATTTACTTACAATGTTTACGAAATTAACTAAACTGCTTGGTGCAGTACCTAGTGGATTTTAAGTTCTTCATTGTCCTATTTGAGAATGGGGAACACCAGCTTCCTTCAAGAATCATAGATTTCTCTCTGTGAAAAAAAGCTGCATTTGTTTGCAATATTCCCTAAAGAACTGATGTTGGTAATTGAACCTCCATAGATTTAAAGCATTTTCTATTCAAGAAAATATAGTTCCGTCATGTTTTATGTTTGTAGTTAAACAATTATCTCTTCTAAAGTTCATGATTTTTATATTGCCAATTTTCTTCGATTGATTCAAGTTATAAAATAATAGTGCTATGTAAGGTGTTTTGCATTTAGCAGCGGAATTAAGAAACGTATAAGTTTTAAAAGTTTTTTAATTATATGAATTGTGTTCTATGTAATAACACTTGTCTTCTTGGAAAAAATAGTATTTGTAAGAATATTTTCTGCACACAATAATAATATTTGGAATTATGAAGTTCCTACTACTAACCTGTAACAGAGATGACCAAGGCACATAATAATTTTTTTTAGAAATACATTTATGCCAGAATTGATTCATAGTTTTGCCATCTTTAGAAAATGTTTAATGATCTCAAAAGGATAATATAAACTATTAGATTTGATAATAATTTTATTTAAAACAGTTATTAAATAAATAGGAATAGATTTAATAGAAACAATAAATATCTATTTGATTAATACATTAAGATCTGTTTAAATATTTCATATATAATTGTTCAAGAAGGCTAAATAAATAAATTATATTATTACCTATATTTTGGGTAGGTAGCTCAAATAAAGGTACTGTTTCTGAATTAATGCTGGATATATAATATGTATATTTAATCATAAAGCATACACCTATTGTAAATAATTTGTCTATATAATTAAAAACCAAGAACAGCATAATGTAACTAATACATATAAACTATAATTTACTGTTTTATAATATGAGAATAATAATGCTTAGCAAAATAATTTATAATTTTAATGTCATTCACAGCAACACATATATTGTCTTAAGGTACAGAAATGTTTCAATTTTCAAGTTATAGCAGTTATGGAAGAAACATTAGTTTGTTGTAATTTTAAAGTTAGAACAATAAAAATTATTGTCATAACCACCAAAACAGTTATGCCTAGTACTGGCTAAATTCTTTAACAGATATACATGGGTTTTTATTACGAATATACATATATTTATAATTTTCCTACCACAAGTACTTAAATTTATTTCTTGGTATTTTTTTCAGGGGAAGAAGGTATTTTATACACTTTCCTTATCTCATTAAATTGATCAACCAGTTCCACTCTAATTTTGAGGAAAATAAATTAAAATTAAATGTAACATTTGGCACCATTCATTATTGAGCAGATTTGTAAATTTTGTAGTTGAATTCCTGTTCGACAGTTTTGTAAATTATTTCTCATTAATATAAAATTGATTTATGACTTATTTATTTTATAAACTGTACACCAATGAATTTTATGAAATTAAATCAATTTGCACTCAAAATCTGATAAGTGTTTATTGAGAATATAAGATAATTATTTTCACTGATAGGAACATGTCCACTCACAAATACATTGTTAAATTTATACAATGCACAGTAATAATAATTAAAAAAAAGTCAAAAAATCACAATTTTACTATCTAAGTCATTATTAAAATTAGTAGTTTGCTTAACCTATATCAGTAGTAGTTCAAAATGATAATTTTACATAATTAATTAAGATAGTCTATTAAAAAAACAAACAAGTCATGAAACTTTTATGTTTTTGAAATTTCAGTAAGGAATAATTTTGTAACACCAGGACAAAGATAGATGAAGCACTTGTTCCCATAAGTAGTTATGGTGGTTATTTATAGCAAATAGTTGGTTTATTGGTTGAGGTTTGGGTGTTTAGACTATTCGATGGCCTCCTCTCCTTCTGCCTGAGTTCTCATTGTGCCTTCCCCCCCTGGAGCGGGAAGATACTTTAGGAAGTCGACCACCAGGCATCTTGCCACCTCCCCTCACCGCTGAAATTTTAATAAATTCACAATTAATTTAATGGGAAATATCAAAAATAATTTTTAGAAATTGTTCATCAAACTACTGCTCAAATTGAAATGTGAGTACATGACAAGGATTGGATCTTCAATAATTTTTTTTATCTAATATAATATTCTTAGAAGTTATATTGCAAACTAGAGGTTTCAAAGATAAGTAATAAATTTTGTTAAAAATAGCTCAAACAAATCAAAATATGAAAAATTGGATATGCATTTGTATTTGTATTTGGGGATAATTGGGGTATGGATTATATGGCGTACTAATTATAATACAATCGAATTTTGAATTGATTTATATCCAATGAGCTGAAATATTAGAATGCAACTGATAACTGTTTGAGAATATGTTTATTTTATTTTAATTTAGATATTATTTAATAAAATGTGCATTGCCATGAATGTAATGAAAATATATATATATATATATATATATATATATATATATATATATATAAGCATATTAACATACTCTGCAAGTAATAACTTGAATACAACTGTAAATATCTCTGAAATACTGAAATTCTTTGTTAAAAAAAAATAATTTTTTTTTTAATATCTGAAAGAGGCAAAATATACCAATTTGATGACTGAAAGCAAGGAAGTTGAAATATTTATATCGTTAATTAGATGGTTTGGTATTTTTTATAATAACTCAGAAAAATCAATTTTGAATGAATACACTTTATAACGTTTTTGTTCATGTAACATCCTGAAAAGTTTTTGACAAAACACAATAACTCAAGAACTATGGTTTGATGTTATAGATCTTGATCATAAATAACTGACCATATTCTTGGTCATTATAGATTATGAAAATTAATAAGAATACTATTTAAATTATAGCAGGCTTATAGATTAAAAAATATATTACTAATAATGCAATATTTGGAGATCCACTTTATCTCCAATAATATTAATTATGTATGAACTAAATATTCATTTAGTTCATACATAATTAATATTTTAAATAATGTTTATTTATTAATGCATTCTTAAAATAAATATTTTGTCAAATTTCTTCAAAGGTATTCAATGTTGTAAAATACTCAATTATTTCATAAATGAAAACAATTTTAAGTAAAATACATAATATTTTATGACACTTGGATTATTAACGTACTCACATTTCCAATTTATTAATTTAAAACATGAGGAAATAAAATCATATTTAATTGTTTTTATTAAAAAACATTGTAATTGTTTAATCAGTTTATTATATGATTGTGGGATTTTTCTTAATAAAGTTTTTAATTACAATTATTTGCTTGCTTTTTGAGAGGAATGAATTCATATAGCAACACATTTTATTGAGTGCTGGAGACTGTATCACAACCCAAATAAAGAAAACTGATTAATTAATTTACAAATATGGAAATATAATATATATACATATCTTAATGATAAAGAAAAGTATCCTAATGTTCATTTAGTTCATACAGCTATTATTTGAAATATATTAAATATTCATAAACTAAATAAGTTTTATAGTATGGCAAAACTTGATAACAAAAATTCTGGCATAAATAAAATAAAATTTATTTTTGGTTTAATAAATTATTCAATCAATTATTAAGTATTTAAAAAGTATTGTGTTGGTGTTTTTGAGCATATCTGTTTGAACTAATGTTCCAGTGTTTTACTAAAACCGTGTTAAATTTCAGAACTTTCACACTTAAAAAAAATATAAGACAAATGAAAAAATGTAAAAAATAATTGTTGTTCGTAGCAATAAGCATTCTAAGGAAAGTGCAGATATTCCATTATATGTAGAACTTATGCTTATTTAATTATAGAAAGAAAGTTACATATTCATAAATATTTCATGCTTTTAAGGTTACAAAAAAATTATTAACAGGCTCGCAAATGGAGATAAACTTTATATAATAGTTTGAGATGATTCATTGCTTAATTAATTTATAACAATTCACATACATCTATAGGTCAAGCTGAAAAGCGCTATCAATTATATATATATATATATATTTATATATTTAAGTTGATTTAAACCAACTCTGGGCTTGTGTTTTTTAAATGAAGATTGAAATTTATCCTATTATCTAAAGTCACTTGAAGAACTGTATAGAGTTTCAAGCCTAGAATTCATAAATAACAGTAGACTTATAAATACTATTGATGCTGTGTTTAAGTTTTATTTTGAACGTCAGTTGCATTTTACCGGAATTATATTTAAAAGTTAATTTATTTCAGATTCTCTGGACATTTAAAGAAAGTATTTATAAGTAGTATTCGTTAGTTATCCTGTACTTTTATTAATAGTAATATCAATGTGGTTCATCTGCTTTTTATCATTACGACCATCTCACTCTTTTTTCTTTTTATCATTAAATTATCACTATTAAATTATGGACAAATAACTATTAAGAATAATCATAGCAGGATCTTCCTCTGGTCTATGATTTACTTTACCACTTGTATGGTTTTGAATGATTAAGTTTTGGCACATAAAAAAGGTTATAAGTCGATTATTGATATAAAAGTTTTAATTGTGTACCAAGATTAGAATACATGTAAAGCTACAAAGGAAATCGTAGTTGTCATAAGACACATATTGATTTTTACAATAAATGAGTTAAAGAAAACAATTTACTGTATAATTATAATTTTTATCTTTTTGTGAAATTAGTTCTTTAGAAGTTTAATTGCTCTAAATATCATTTACCGCTTTGAATATGTATGTATATATTTTATACAAATGAATATAAACTTACCCACCAGTTATTATTCTTTTCTGACAGTCCATGTAATATAAAGAAAATCCCTTTTTGCTTCAGTTAGTGTAGCCCTTTTAGGCTAGTTTTTGATGTTACTGTATGGATATTAATAGCTTGATGTCATAAGTTTTTCAGCTGCTTACTGCTGGCTTCTACCTTAATTTTAGTCACAAAACATTTTTTTCGTTTTCTTAATTCTACGAAGGGAACAATATTTTTGTTGAAAGGATGATAAAGAAGAACACAATTTATTAACTTATAGAGCCCAAAATATTAAAAAAAAAACTGTACTTCTACAACCCATGAAAGGTCTTTACATACATAATATGGAGTGTACCGTTTTAGGGCTACTGTTGTGCAGAGTGGTGATTTGTCCAAGATCACACTCAGCCGAAAGATTTTCCCAATTAAGGGTACCCACTTTTTATATGCTCTGTTAGCTCCAGGAGGGTCTGCAGATCCCTCATGGCCCATTTATGGTTGTTAACATATTAAATATTTTATCTGCCACAACTGGAATTGTACCCGAAACCCTCAAAATTCTCCAATTACATATTTTATATGCTATTTAAACAGATTTTGTGTAGTGTAAGCTTTATAAAATTTGTTTTTATTTTCATATCTTTTACCACAGTTGTATTTCTGAGTTACACAGTACAACTTCAATACAACAATCCTTGAAAATATTATTATAGTATTAAATTATGTGCTTAATTTAGAGAAAATGGAGATGGAAAAATCAATCAGATTCTATTAATCAATTTTAAAATCAGCTAAAATGACAAGAAACAGCTCGTCGTTTCAGGCTACTACAACATTTAGCTCTCAATTAATTACGAATGACTCATATACATGACAATCATTAGACCATTCTGGATTTACGGAATAGAGCTTTGGGGATTCACTAAACCATCGAATTCCTCTTGTATTCAATCCTTACAATCCAAAATCTTCCGTTAAATCCTCAATGCTCCTTATTTTCTAACAAACAAAGTAATCCATAATGACCTTAATGTCCCACTTGTTACTGATTTGGCCCGAATCCGATATCAATCTTTTCATGACAAACTTCATTTCCACTCAAATCCACTAGTTTCAGACCTAGCAACCTCTTCAATTCCTGAAAAACCTCCGAGGCGTCTGAAGAGAAGATGGCCTTGTGACTTTTCAAGTTGAACTTATTATTTGAGTACTGCCAATGGGTAGTTTCTCTACTTGTCTTTCATGCTAATATGTACCAATCAATATATTTACTTGTGTTATTTTGATATGTTGTAAATTTCATTAAATAAATTATTAAAAAAAAAATCAGCTAATAGTATTTATTACTGCAGGTCACCGATTTTCAATCCTTGAAGTTCAAGATCGAGTGTAATACTAAATTATAAAAAATAGTTGCCTGGATAATTCAATCCACTGTTTGTAATACTAAATCTTCTTCTTCTTTCTCTTCCTCTTGTGCCTTTCAGCGTCGAGGTATCGCATCAACCCAGGATCTCCATCTGTCTCTATCCTATCAGATCCTGCATGTTCTTCCCTCTTGCTTGTCCCAACTTGGAAATGTAGTTGGAGTACCTCTGCCTTGGTCTCCCTCTAGGTCTAGTGCCCATGGGCTTGGCTTCCATTAACTTTCTTGGATCCCTATCTTGACTCATTCTGTGCGTATGCTCAAACCATTTGAGTTGACGCTTCTCCAGGGTTTCTTTCAGAGAGGCAATGCGTAGCTCCTCTCTAATAGTATCATTCTGGATCCTATCTCTTCTTGTCTTAGAAGTTACTCGTTTGAGAAATTTCATTTCGGCAGCTGTGAAACGGCTCATCTTTATACAGGAGTATCCAACACTCAGCCCCATATTATAGAACTGGCAAATATACACTTTTGAATGTACGGAGTTTTACGTCCTTTCCTACATTTCTTTTGCCTACTATAGTGTTGCAAATCTGATAGTAAACGTTATTTGCTTTTTTAATCCTGCTCGAAATCTCTTGTTCTACTTTCCTATTTCTGCAAATCATTGTGCCCAGGTATGTAAATTCCTCTACGACTTCCATTTCTTGACATTCATTCATTCATATGTATATCTTCAGGATTTCTTCCCACTTACAATATTTTACTTTTATTGACATTTATGATCACACCTGTCTTGGCAAGCTCTGCTTCCCATTCGGTTATTGTCCGCCGCAGATTTTCAGAAGTGTCTGAGATCAGGGCTATATCGTCAGCATATACTAACACTTGTGCTAGTATGGTCCGCATATTCCAATGCTTAATTGTAGTTCTCGCAGTTCTTCTTTTACATATTTTATGATTTCATCCATAAAGATTATAAAGAGTAGTGGGCTGAAACTGTCTACTTGTTTTACTCCTTTGTCCATGGGAAAGCTCTTGGATTCTGTGCCATTAATTCTCACTACTTCCTTAGGTTTTTGGTAGGAAGATTTGATTGCCTTGATAAGGCCTGATGGAACTTTCTTGGCCATTAATGCCTTCCAAATTTCCTCTTGAGGAACAGAGTCGAAGGCCGATTTGAGGTTGAGGAAAGCAAGGTATAGGTTCTTGTTTCTCTCCCATGCTTTTTCTATGATCATACATAAGGCAAAAATATGATCATGTGTTTGTCGTCCTGGGCGAAATTCTGCTTGCTCTTCCTAGAGATCCTCCTCTAAAAATGTCCTCAGCTTCTTTTCAAGAATGGAATTATATAATTTATAAACCACCGGTGACAGACATATTGGTCTATAATTACCACACTCGCTAGCAGAATCGTTCTTGTGTATTGTTACTACATTGTTGACTTCCCAATCTTTCGGTATCTGCTTTTCAGAGAGTATCTTTTGGAAAAGAGCCTGTAGGATTTTTCTAAGCTGATTTCCTGCAAACTTTATGAACTCTGGAGCAATTTTATCTCTTCCAGCAGCCTTCCCTATCTTCATCTTCTCAATGGCTCCTTCAACTTACTACTAAATCATTTTTGTAAATATATAGGCTTGTTATAGGCAACCTATATATTTACAAATTTTAGTATTATAATGACATTAAAATTATCATTAGTTGTAAAAAATAATGAAATACAATTAGACTGATATTATAAAGTGCAAATTGAATTTTACAAAGCGTGTTATCAATATGCATCATAGAAAGTGCATGTAGCATAGAAAATATATGGTGCATAGAAAATATGTTCAATAACATTATGGGTTGGGTGGGATCATAATAAATTCTAATTGTGCATTTAGTAATGTGCTCATTTTTCATATTAATTCATGTGTATGTGATACGTGCAAATTTTTTGTGAAACATTTCATTTTAATTTCTAAATCATTCTCTACTTATAAGATTACTCACTGCCTTAAGATTCCATGTTTGATTTTATTTCAAGTTCCGAGTAATTTGTTTTTTCCAATATGAAATAGTTTTCAATCATGTAGACTAGATGCAATACAATATCAGACTATTTCATAACATCGTTTTGATATATAAATGTTAACTAATTATAAAGTTTTTTATAATATGAATAATATGAAAATGATTCATAACGGCATATTCATCAGACTGTAGTACTGATGCCATCCCTTATATTTGGACACAGTTTGTCTTTTTTCAACCACATGAAAATTCTGAAAATTGATTTCTCTTGTGTTGTATTGATTTTTTTTGTTACTTGTGTTTCAAATATGGTAAATAGCTCAATATTTTTTTAGATGGTTAATTTGTTAAAGGATTTAAAAAAATTTCTTTTAGTCTTATAAAACTTATATTAAGTAATTGGTGTCGGAATGATTTAATTAGTTATTAGCATTCTGCTTTTATAATTTCTTCATGCAATAGAATGGAAGTGAACTTAAAAAGGGAGGGGATTCGTTTTGTCGATCAGTCTCTACATGGTGTAAACCAGACCCTTGCAGTCAATGATCAAAACTTCTGCACAAATTTTCTTTATCATAACGGTTATAAAAGAAAAAGAAATTTACACCCCCACTTCATAACTTCAACGTCAAGAACTCTATGGATAACGATACAAATCTAATTATTTTTGCCAACAGCTACCTGCCAAAGAAGGAAGATGGGTGTAGGAAAGGGGATGAACCACCCAAGGTACCATTATTAGGAGACAATAGTAAAATTTTAAAATAATAAAATACATCACTTAAATCCGAAGATTATATTAAACAGTATTTTAGTGATATGTGAACATTTTCTGATCTTGATATGATCTATTAGTATATATTTTTTAGGATGTAGTAATATTTTTAGTAATATAAAATTAAAAACAAGAATTAATTTCCAAAAATATATTAAAATATTACTTTAGCGCAAATTCACCATTATAAAGGTTTAAAATAGATTAAATAACAAAAAAAATATCTATTCACATTTTAGTTAGTGCTGAAAGCATAAATAATTGTAATATAGTACATATGATAATTGGGGTACCTAACCGCATGAAAACTTTAGCACTGGTTGTCCAATTTATAATTAAATTTAATAATAATATATAATATTGAAATCGATAAGTGATAGCTTTTATTATATCATTTATCTACGTAAATATGCGTTAAATAACGTAGTTACAAGGTAAAGCTTTATTTTTGAAAATAAATATTTATTGTAAACCGTTTTCTGGCACAAAGCTATGTGTGCCTTTATTTTTTTAAACAGGATATAATATATGTTATAACCATATATATAAATTCTATAGCCTGTAATAAAAATACCTAAGCAATTATAATGACTTTTGGTCTCCATATCAGCATATTTACTTTAATACTTAATACTTCAATTAATTTGTATAGCCAAGCTAAAAATTAATAGTTCGATTGATTTATTGTTTACTGACTACGCATTGCAGTTTATAACCTTTTCTCTTACACATTTCTGAACTGTTTAGTCATCAATAAAAACGATTTACAGTTGGATATTTATTTATGGTTTTAATTTGCTTTTCTTGTGGGCTTCCTTTGTAGATAACTCGCAATCGCATGGTATTTGTTGTTTTACATTGAGTGATGTATAGAAGTTGAAATGGAATTCGTGTGCCATTAAACCAGAGATTGATTTAGAAACAGATAACGTTTAAAAAGCGAGCTCGAGTTCCATTTGAAATTAAACTGAGATAGAATACTTTCTAGTCTGTCCTCATCCTCTCTGGCAGATTAATAGCAAGTGAGATGGGATTTTTGTTGCTTCTCTCTCTTTTTTTTTTTTTTTTGGTTTCTGAAGTTCTTTACCCTCATGTATTTGTTTACTGTTACGTTGTAACTAATGATTCAATTATTTTACTATTACAACGTTAAATTTACTGTTCCAATGTACGTAGTGGGATGTAATATTAATTGATCAAACGGCCTTTAGGCTTGCTTTTCGATATAGTTAATCTTAAAAATAGTTACAATTAACTTATGTCTAGTGGTGGTTTGTTAGGATAATGTAATGGAGATATTGTTGGGGATGGTGGGAGGATGTGTATGCTGGGATGAGGGTTTAGTTCAGACCTCATGCAGACGGACCTGGGCTGGCGTCCTGATCGCAGGTAGGCCCTGGGGAGCCAGCCTCCTCGAGCCAGCGCGCCGATGTGCCTCTTCTCCGGGTTCATCCAAGTATCCACACCTGCAAACCTCCCAAATCAGACTCGCCATTCATACTCAAGTCTATCTACGGGACCGTCCCCATGCACAAACAGTGCTCTCTACCGGTACAACATCCAGTTTCTGGGATACACTCAGGCATGCCTAACTAACACAGTCGTCTCTACAGGAATGTTCCAAGCCTCATCGAGGAGAGGAACCTTATAATGGCCATTATCGGGTTTTAGGGTTTTAAGGTACTCACCAAAGAACCGTTTGTTCAGCGGCGAAGATTCGTCTGCCCATCTGTTTTCGGTCAGCATACCTCCAAAGTGCAAGTCTCCGGAAGGTGGCACCGCTACTTCTCCGGCTAAGGGAGCGATGAAGGTTTCCCTTTTACTGCGTGTATGGTTTTCCTCCTTTTCCACTTCTGAGGTGTCCTTTTTTCGCCTCACGGATTGGTTTTTGTCCTCAGTAATTTGAGATGTCGACTCTTTTCCTTCAGTTGCTGAGTTATCGTCTTTCAGGTTGCTTGCTTCGTGTTCTGGAGTTGCGTCTGGGCCAATAGGTAGGCGGCCATCTCGTAGTAACGTTGCTACATATCTTTTGGACATTTCGTCATTTTCTACTTCCGAAACTTCTCTTTTTCCAAAGCGGTAGGCGTAGGGAAAGTCCCTGTTCTTCGCGAGTGCACCAACGTTCCTCTTGTCGTTGTTGACGAACGGAATAGCATTATTGGTATATCCATCGCGTTTGCCACCGCGGTCCCTCATGATTGATTGGAGGTTCCTTTTGTCTTCGACTTCTTCACTTCTTTTTCCGCTTTGAGGGAGATTGAAACCTCTTGCGAGGGATGCAACGTTTCTTTTTTCTCCAATTCCGTATACTTCATTCATCAGTTCTTCTAATTCCTCATCGACTGTCCTTTTGTTGTTATAGTAACCGGTTCTGGCAAGAGATGAAAACCCTCCTCGTTTTTCATCTTCGAATTCATCTGAAGATATTTTCTTTTCGTAGTCGTTTATGTCTTCCGTGAAGTCATGGGTGGTAGTGATTGGTTTTAGAAGGCCGATTCTCGCCAAGGCTTCGACGCTCCTTTTCCCTGGTATGCCGCCTGCTCTTGCTATAGAAGCTAAAGAGCGTTTGTCATCGGTGTCATCATCTTGCTCCGGGTCATCATCTCGCTCCTTCAGTAATTCCTCTCTAAGAGCTTCAAGGCGTAGTCTTCTGAGGTCATCCGCTGATGCGATGTCTCTTATAAGACTGTCCACATCGTCTCTCTTATCCTCTCGTTCCCTCGCAACTCTAAGGTCTCCTGTCCGAGCGAGGGCCCCGAGATATCGTTTTGTATCTTCAATTATAGGATCTTGTCCAAACGGTGTATCTTCTAAAGAATGATATTTTTTGTTCCACGCTAGTCTTGGGTAATCTCCATTTTTTGCCAAAGCCGCAATGTATCTTTTTTCTGGCGGTTGGTCGGATCTTACTGCAGTAATTGATCTTTTTTCAACGTCTCCCCTGACCTGAAACAAAAAACAAATAACTTACAAATATGTCAATTAGGTAATTACTTAGTAAATAATTTTAAAGTCTATATAACGTTAATGTAAGGATAGAGATAGTTGGGGGTGCAGTAAATTGAAACACCATAATAAGTGCATACTGATTTATTGTGTGCTGACGTTGACTGCACCCCCAACTATCTCTATCTCTATATCTCTATTACATTAGAAGTTCCAGTCAACTAATTTATTCTTCAATATATAGCATTAAATTTGTGTTAGTCTTTATCAAGTTTCTATGTCTTAAGTGAAACTGGTTGACAGCACTATCTAAATAGAAGTCATTGTCGTTACTTTTGTAAGAATAAATCATTTGGTTTTCACATTCAATTTTTTTTCTTTTTAATTTTTTGTTCTAATTTATTATTTTAAAAGAGCTTTCTAATCATTTCGATTATAATGGTTCATCAATTAGTACATGCAATCGTTTTTGTTTAAAAAAATAGCGGCTAGTTCTTTCTTGGTGTATTGAATGTATTTATATTATTATATAAATTTATAAAATATAATAATCAAATATAAATTATTATATATGTATTTTATTATATCTTACCCCAATCAGAGGTATATTACATGAAATTTATGTAAACTGTAGTTACATTATGTTTTAAAAATTCTCGTTAACAAAAAAGCTTGTGCTAATTGAGGAATCGTTAGCACATTGTTAATTGTCACTGTGGCTCTATTGAAAAAGCATTCATGCAATCATTGGAATTTAACACTATAGAATTAATAAAGAACAAGATAGCTAAACTTTCGACATAAATTGATACTACTAAATTAAGGTTTCACACGTCAGAAATCTCGATTTGTTTGTATATCCAATCTTTGAAACATTATAATACCGATATTTTGATAATAACAGAATTTGGTAGAGGGTTGATATCATGACAGAAATTTTGTAGAACTACTTTTTTTATACAATAGCATGAAAAATTGTTCTAGGAACATATTTGTTGTTCAAGCAGTTTTTTAAAAACAACAGTTTGCGGTTTCGTGTTTTTTGCGAAAAGTTAATATTATATTTGCATGAAATTTTTATTTGAATTATGCAAAATTAAGTGGCACAATTTAATTTCGTAAACACTTTCTTGTGACGGCAGTTATAAGTAATTAATTATCCATATATTTGAATTTTTCGCGAACATTTATCGGCTGTCATCGATTGTTATTTAATTATTATTTTTCCCTTTGAAGACATAACATTTTTTGATATTCTCAAACAAAAGTTTTCAAATTTAAAACACAACTTTTCGGAATGTTTACGATTTTTTTCTCTACCAGATTGGTAAATTTCGATTTAATTATATTTTCTAAAGGTTTCCGCATATTGAGAACTTTTCATCCGCCAAACACCTTAGTCGATCGAAAATGCCTTCCAGTTCCATTTTCCGTTCCCTTGTACACCTTCATCTCTCAGACCATGACCTTGCACCCTTTCCTCAACTCCTGTCCAACATTCCTTTAGCTTTTCTTGTCACTTTCTCCCATTAGCGTTCCAATTGAAAATTAAATTGGTCAACATTTTTCTTCTTAGAATGTGAAGAAACATATAGAAATATTTAATAGCAAAAATATTTTTTGGTAAAATTGTGGAAGCGGAGTAGCTCGGTGGTAGAACATCGAGTTGCTGTGCCGAAGGTCCTGGATTCAAATCTCGATCGCTGGCGAACTTTTATTTGATATGTTAACGCCCGGAGATGAATCCTGTAGGATCTAGGACCCTCCTGGCGCTCACCCAGCTCATATAAATTGGGTATCCAAAATAAGGGGGAAAATATGGCGATTGAGCGTTATCTTGGACAAATCATCTCCCTGCTCAACCGTTGTCCAAGAAACAGTACAGTCTCGACCATGTACTGAACCCCAGATCCTCATGGGTTGTAGTGGATAGGTTTCAAATTATTTTTATTTGTTATTTTATATTTTATTTACACCTGCGCTACATCGCATTCAGAAAATTTTGGTCTCAATGTTTTTTTTTTCTTGGATGCAGGAGTATGATTTTTTTTTCTGGAATTTCTTATTTTAATTATCTAATGGTTTCTGATTAGGCTCTCCAGGCTATTGACTTTTTAATCTTCTTATAGGGAGTTCAGGTAACAGTGAATAGGAAAGAGAAAGAACAAGAGGATTTTGATGGTTTTTATTAAAATCGATTTAATAAAAAAATCAGTTGAAAAAATTATGTTTTTTCTAAAAAAATTTTCATAATTATGAAATCGAGAAGGCCCATAAAAAATTTACTTTTAAAAAATGAATATTTCATTTATATCTTGCATGGACTAAATGTAACTGATTACTTTGTATTACGTGATTGATGATAACATCAACATTAATGGCTCCTCAATGCCATTACTTCCATTATAACTGATTTATA
This sequence comes from Arma custos, assembly GCA_037127475.1. Lineage (NCBI taxonomy): Eukaryota > Metazoa > Arthropoda > Insecta > Hemiptera > Pentatomidae > Arma > Arma custos. Next base: position 39,554,474 of record CM073763.1, read on the forward strand.
TATTTTTTAAAATGTTTTATAGTTTACATTTCTTGTCTATAGAGCAATTTAATTATAACATTAGAACCTCGCTTTACAAAGGGATATAAATTCATTTCTAATTTGTAAACTAAAAAAAAATAAAAAATAAAGAGGTCTTGTCTCAAAGGATATTAAATCTTTCTTTAAGAACCGCAGGTCGGTATGATTAAGTTAAGAATTATTTTGTCTGTTGCGGATTAGGCTAAGTTGGTTTATGTTTCCATTTGGCCTGCCCCCGTTGCCAGCGGTGGCGTAATTCAATTCCTCAGAAAGAAAGAACTTTTCCTGGGGTTGAGTTTTCTAATAAACGAGAGTTGGGGCCTAAAGTAAATAATATAGGCCACTTTTAGCCCCACAATTATACAGTATCAACTCTGGGGCACCTAAAAACTTGGCCCATCTCCCTGTGTTCGATACTGTTCGTATTCCAGTGTCGTATTGTTTAGGAGTTACTCTTGCCTCTTTCGAGAAGTTTCACAATAGAGTTGAGGATACACTGATGGAAGAATATTCTTCCACTTTTGCTGCTTTGCCATCTTATAATATTATACTATAAATATTATTCATAATATTTTTATTTATTAAATATCGGTTGCGGGGTAGCTTAGTGTGTCACTCAGAGTTGCTGTGCTGAAGATTTCGGATTTAAATCTGGCGTTATAGATGGACCCTATGTACACTTCAAGCATTAAACTTCAAATTAATGTTAAAAACTGTTGATTAATACTAGCAGTAATACAATATATATATATATATATATATTTTTTTTTTTTTTTTAAGGGATGCTGAAAGTCCCTCGATGCCATTAGTGCAATTATTACAGCTTTTTAGTTTTTTATTAGCGTTTAATTGTTTAGATTTCTTGTCTAGAGAGTAATTTAATTATACAGTCTGGCTTTACAAAGAAATTTAAAATCATTTATAATTTGGACCATTTTTCGTTGAACCTATAATTGCTGGTTTAAAATCCAAAACTATGGAACCTTTTATAGCTTCAATGGATATAATTGGTTACCCTAACAAACCTGAAGATTTTTTTTGTGGTGGTTACAGCTTCTGCACAGATTTTCGGAATGTGAGAAGTTGTTGGGGAGCCAGATCTTTGCCCTGAAGATTTATTATATAGTATATATATATATGTATATATATATATATATATATATATATATATATATATATATATTTAAAATTTATTTATTGAAATAGATTATCGGGAATTGAAGAAGTAGCAAGGTTTGAAACTAGTGGGTTCGTGTGGGAATAAATTTTGTCATGAAAGTACTGATATTGGATTCGGGCCAAATAAGCTACGAATGCGACTTGGAGGTCATTATGGATGACTTTATTTGTAACAAAGTAAGGAGTGTTGAGGATTTTACGAAGGATTTTAGATTGTAAGGATTGAATATAAAAGGAATTCGATGGCTTAGTGGAGCCCCAAAGCTCTAGTCCGTAAGTCCAGATGGGTCTAATGATTTTCATGTATATGAGTCTTTTGTAATTAATTGGGAACTAAAAACGCTTGTCTAGTAAGTGAAGGCTATCGCATGAAACGGCGAAGAATAATATTTGGAATGTAATTTTAGAAGCCCTCAAAGCTTTCGTACTTATCAATTTTTTTCTCGGAAGCTCTTCGTGTCCTTATTGAAATTCAAATATGAATTATTTAAAATAAGCATTGACTATTTGCCATCTTTCTCTTACAGAATTCTAGAGCCTTGATATGGAGAATTCCCCACTATTTAAAAGTTTCACATTTTTAGATGTTTGTTACTTTTCAATATTTATTAAACATGATGATTTAACTAGTAAGTTCTTTAAGAGGATGAAAATGGTCCGGGTGAAGCTCAAGAAAGTTATCTTATATAAGGAAAACTGTTAATTGGTAAGCCAACGTTTGGACCCACATTTCAGGCCTTCTTCTACAGCATACATTTTCTTTCTCATATATATTCAATAGAATGTTATTCAAACACGAAATTATTAAGAAATCAATTTCGATGGATTATGTTAAAGACCTGCTTTATGTTTTACCATTACTGATGATATTTAAAATTGCTGGAAAGAACGACATTACTACTCATCGCTATGCTTATGATCCTAGATTATGTTGGAGCAATTTTCATTGTATTGAATTTACGCGATTAGCCTTAATGGGAGTGTATAATCTCGTTAGTGGATGTGGCAATTGGTTTTAATTTAATTTCGTCGAATTTCAATTAGATTGTTTAATGGTTTCAGCATTCCCCGTTCCTCCTCCCCGGCCGTTTAGGGAAACCATTCAGGCCGATTATAAGAGCTGTTTGTATAGTGATTGGGTTTGCTGTGAGATTGTAATTGAATTCTGTTTGTCTTTATTGTTATACACAGCGTTCTATATTTTTTCTCTTTATTATTGAGATAAGGAAAGAAATGTTCTCTTAGCAAAAAACTATAAAGTTAGCTAAAAGACGTCAGTAATATGGCCTACATCTTTCCGTTTATTTTAAATTAAATAATTTAACTGGTATCTGTGCCGCAGGCTGTCGCTTCGAGTTCAGTTACAGCAAGTTTTAACTCTTTATTCGTTCCCCTTTTTGTATTTTCCAATAATACAAGTTATCATGAGCTTAGTGTGGGAAAGAGAATGTAATTATGGAAAATTTGTCTACTTCAGTAATCGTTTAATCTAAAAATGAACGTGCCAACAAACATATATCATCAATACTTCGGAATATTTCTTGAAACTTTTGTTTTTTGATGAAAATATTACCACAATCTACTAATTATCCATAATTACATTCTCTTTTCCATATTAAACCTCGCGATAACTTCCATTTTTGTAAAATATTAAAAAATAACGAATAAGAATGAACAGTTCAAACTTGTAACTAAACACGAAAAGACAACCTGTTAAGATAAGGTAATAGTAAACCCGAAAAAATAGTTCTCCGAGTATATAAGGCAACTATTATTGAAGATTATAGTTAATCATCATGGGGTTCGTTCATATCTCGCGGCCGCTTGGTATATTTGCCCTGAAGATGGCCTAAACGTCGGCACACAATAAATAAGTTACACTTATTAAGGTGTTTTTATTGACTGCACCCCCAACTATTTCTTCCTTATATTATAGTTAATCATTAAATCAACCGATCAACTTTTGCAACAGCTGTAAATTATTATTGATTAGGTACGAAAGCTATTTTATACGATACTTTGGCTCATCTTGGGTGAAAACTTTCGTAAATTATCCTATATTGTCTTATTGTCGATTATTAATTACTGAAACTTAGCGAATTTTTATTTATTTGTGTTGTTCTTTGTATTGAGCATAATTTTTTTGATTTTCAGTGCTAATAAAATTATGAAATAGTTTATGGGAAAGTAACAAAATTGAGGTAGGAATTCCTCTGGCAAAACTCCTAATTACTCCTAATTTCGGTCATATCAAAGTACCCTCTAAAATACCTCTGAATTCATCCTGATATATGGCCTGTTATACTTCATATAATTTGGAAAATAGGAGAGACAACAATTTATGATAATGAGTTAATAAATATTGAAAAATTAATAAATACTTTTGACTGTTATTAATGAAATGCCTTTTTATTTCAGAATATATTGATTTATATTAATGACAAAGAATATTTCATGTGGCATATCTTATCTAAAAATAATCAAAACATATATATTTATTCAAGATTATATTAAAAATGTTTGTATTGAGAACACGTTATAGAACTTTATCTTTTCATAATTTTTTAACACGCCAAAAAAAATTTAAATGTTTCAACAATTTTGTGAACGAATCACTTGATTCTTAGCCAAGATTGGCCTGATAGCTTGAATCAGCCTGGACCGTGTAGCTGAAAGTCCCGCAGCGATGCCAAGAATTTTCAATGTAATCCAACCAATGGAGATGGCTAAATTTTGTTTCTGTATTCGCAGATAGCAACAATAAATATGAAATCGTTTAGGCTATTAAATGAATCATATCATAATTAGCTAGATTAGTAGTCAATTGGGATTGTTAAGATTGAAAATCTAGTTTCTAGTTCAAGCCTATTGGAAAAGGGATATTTATATACTAATACCAGTTATGTTTTCTTTTTCTCTACGGTATTAAAGAATGAATTTCAGATTAACGCTCCAGTTTATTTTATTTTTAAAACCTCGCATAATAGGCATAATAAAAATCATAAATGTGTCGCTATAGGTCTGTATATTAGAACACTACTGCCGCGAATGATTATTCAATCGATTAACATTTATTTGGAATGTTTGGCTTCTTCCGGCTTAACCCCATGTTTAAAAAAATATGTTCAAGAATACGCTTCAATACCTCATATATTTGTATTACGAGTAGTAATTATTTTAATGTGAGTTCTTTGGGAGGTTTTGATTTTTCAATGTGTTTTAGTTAACGTTATATATAAGCTGCCGTCTGGAAGAGCTCTGCAGTTCAATACAATGTGGTGTGCACAAACAAATATTATCCATTAGCGATTAAGCGTATGGTAGAACTATATTGTTTTTACATTTGTACTGTCGACATTCTATTGCTTTGCGAAGTTCCTTTTTGAATTTCATTGAAGTACGAATAAATAATTAAAGGAAATGTCCATTTGCCATTATAGTTATACCGCCAAATTCTTACTTTTCATTTCAAGTAATGATGGAATAGTCTTATTGATTTCAAGTACTCATTTATTTATTTCTTAATTTTATATCGTGTTGCTGGATTATGCATGTCAATTCTGTTTTGTATTGTATTGCTATATTGGCTTCTCGGCCCAAGCAATGATCCCAAGGAAAAGACAGATCCTTTGATGTGAATAATATTTAAATAATAAAATGGGATGACACCCTGAGATCGAGATAGTAAGTCTAAATCATTAATGAATAAGAAACATATCCCTCTCTTCTCCAAAAGTTGACTAAACAGGATTTGATTATTAAATAAAGACCCTTTTTCATTTAATTGAATAATATTATATTTATAGGGTTCTGATCATATCTACTAGGTAACTTATAAATCTACTAACAAAGAAAGAAAAGGGGGGCCCTTTTGGTAGATGTGACAGTCTACATGTTGGGTTGCCCGCTTCTTGCCGACAACCGTCCTGTCTCTTAGGAGTAAAAGGTACCGACCCTAAGAGACATTTAAGCTACCTGCTGGATGCCCCTTAGCCTATTTACTTATGTACTCCTAATGAATGTTACATATAGTGTTACATATAGCAGTATGTACAACATATTTGAACATTGAGGTATAACTACGTTCTTCTTAATGTTAGCGTTCAACTTATCGTTAATTCTAACTTGGCCTCTGAATGAATGATTGTATCTAAGATAAATGGTAGATCGTAGAGGAAGTTAAGTTGTGATTACTACCTTTCAGCGTAAGTAGCGGGCAAAGAGCAATAAGTGATAATTGCTCCCATTCTGTGGTCAAGCGGAGGTTGTGATTAGTGTTTATCGGGGAGTTGCCAACTCCGGCGTTGGTAATTAATTTCTACTGAACCTTAGTTAATACTATAGCGGAGCGGGGGATCTATTTACGCTGAGTGGTGGGTTCTTGGCTTAATGACTTGGCAGCAACTTGTCACAGTCAATGAAGCCCCTTCGACTTATCGGCCAAGTTAAGCGAGCTAAGTCTCTGGGCTTAGGGCCTAATGATTGGGCCGGCTCAATCGTAGGCGTAAGTAGCATCGTTTAATTCTAAGTAAAATGGTCTCCCTAGTACTACCTCGTTCCTCTTGCCCCACTTCGAGTAATTGTTTATTAATAAGATTGAATATTCTTGTATGTTTTTTTTAAATATTATTCACAACTGTTTTCATGAATTATTCTATATTAGATTCAAAGTCGTAACTCTTGGTGAGGATATGGGTGCAGTAAGGAGGTATTTTATTCGTTCGATGTTCTTGAAAAAAACGTGAAAAGGTAAAAGGAAAAGGGAGTACAGTCAATGATTACACATTATATGAATGTTTTTTTTATTTTGCCTAACATTTAATCCATCTTGAGAGCATTGAGGTGACGTGTTGAAGTCCAACTGACTGCGACTGCTTCGCCTCACTAAATCTTAGCCCGAAACTTAGGCTCAATAAAATAAGTCATTCTAATTTCGTGTAATACTTGACTGTACCCCTCTGACCATTTCACACTACTCTCTTTTTTTTCACACCCATCTCTGAATTCTGATAGATTAAATAAGAATCTTGCCAGTAGTGGTATTTTGACCCAGAACCTTCGGCATTTTAACTCAGCGCTCAACCACTGAGCCACTCCGCTCCATATTTAAAATACTTATGACTGATTTAAAATAATTAAGATTACAGGAAAGAGAGATAGGATAGGAAGGAAAAAACAATGGCAATCTTTCATCCTAAGTTTTCATAAATTATACCTGCTTCCAGTTTAATGCTAAACAATTCATAGGTAATGAAAGTACCTTTGCACTATGCAAACTATGCACATTTACCTTACAACTATTTTTATTTTGGAAGAATTTAAGAACTATCCCACGGGATAAAAATAATGTAAAAAAAAACAGGAATAATTAATCTGGAGGCTACAATTTAGCAGATAAAAACCGGTGAATACCTACACATGGACACCTGGTTTATGAAACTTCAAGTTCAGTTTAAGTATCTAAGAAGCTCGCTGAATGCAGACATAGACCCTGAGGAAAGTATACTTGACGGGAATGTCATCCTCAAAAGTTTCAACTGCTTATGTGATGAGGATACTAACGTAGAGGGACGATGAGCGAATTTAGGAATGGATGTTGAAGAAAAAACCCGAAGAAATTTTTCCGAAGGAGAAACTGGTGTGAGATTATAAGGGAAAGGGTTGATAAGTAGGTGATGCCTAAAAGAGGTTGGCAGGACTGTAGATAGAGCAGAAACTAATATTTGGTGATGACGTATGGATAAATTCTAAAAGTTTTCAGCATTTTTTGTAATTTACTATCATCAAGTCGTCATTACTATTATGCATATTTAAATCGTGGCCTCGAACAATAACACCTAACAATAGGTTTGGACAATGCTCCCAGATTGACCCGATAGCTAGGCTCACCTAACGATCGGAGCGATGGTATTATAGAAGCAGAATAGGCCTTGGGGAATTGTGTATTGGATCCAGTAATTTCTGGATGGGTGGGGGCGGGGGTAACTCCCCACCGTCTAATCGGATTGCCAACGTATCCGGGGCTAAGTTAATTTTTGCTCAGTTGTCCCTGATGGGCCCTTACTCGGACCATAACAGGGTTTCAGCGAAATGGGGCGGTCCCTTTTGTGAGTGGAAGGGGATGCCTGCACAACTCTCTCTTCTCTTTTAACAAAATCCACAGAATATTTTTGTGGTGTTTATTTAAAAATATCCTTATGTAAAAACATTTTTACTTTATTTCTTAATACCAATAAATTTCTGTAAGAAGTCCATACAAATGGATTAATGTTAAGAGCAACTTCCAAACTCCTTTTTGATGACTCAGGGAGGAAAAGGAAAACATGAATTTATGAAATTCGTGATAGTTATGAATGGTATAGTTATTTCACGCTCCAACGGATGATTAAATTAGAAAAAAACGGTACCACTACTACTCTTGAAAGCGTTTGCGGTTCATTACTTGGTACAGACTGTACTGTTTCTTAGACAAAGGGAGGTAATTTGTCTTAAATCACGCTCATCCGCCAGATTCTCCCTCCTTATTTTAGGTACCCACTTTACAGAGGCTGGGCTAGGCCCTGGAGGGTTCTATATTCCATAGGATCCATCTTCGGCTGCTGAAAAATAAAAGTCTTGCTTATAGCGGGATTTGAATTCAGGACTTTCGGCATCGCAACGCAATGCTCTACCACTGAGCCACTCCTCTCCACATTTAAAATTCTTAAGATTGAAGGAAACTATCCATGTCGTCGCTCCTGGTTTAAAAACCTCAGGCAACGGACAGGGTTATCATTCGTGCAATGGTCAATAAAATAAGATGTGCCGTATTAATTGCCAACATCCAAAGAGGCACTTTAGAAGAAGAAGAATTTATTCAATGGTAAGCCTAAAGCAATGGAAATGATTAACATCGATAAACTTGTTTCGTAGAATTGTCAGTAAAATGAGATAGACCAACCGACCAACCAAAAAATAAGATCACAATCCAAAAAGGATAGGCACTTTTAGAAGAAGGCATATTTCACGGCCCAACGGTTGATTAAATAGGAAATTCCAGAAAAAATAGTCTTATGACTATTTCTGCAGTCTTAACTAGTATTAATTTTTAAATGATACGTTCAAAAAATTTACAGCGCATAAAAAATTAAGTTGGTTGAAAACTCCAAATTTTTAAGAAGCTCATTTCAAAGCATAAAAACTCTTGAAAGACAATGCAAATTCAAATTAAAAAAAATTTAGAATCTTGGATCGTAAATGTCCTTAATGAATTTAGGCTCCTCGCGAAGTGGAATCTTAGAAACATGATAATCTTTCTGTTAATCAAAACTGTTGCAATACTATTTTTAATAATTAAAAAATCGACTTAATTAAAACACATTTAATTTAGCTGTTATGAGTTGATTTAATAAACAAACCGCAGTTATATATAATAATATTTTTTTAACATACTGTTCAACAAGTTTGTTGGTATCTGCTATTTTAAATCATCAATGTGAAGGCCTTGTAGATGATAGAGTGAATTCGCAGCCATGATGAGGATTCACAATAGGCTGAAGTGAAGATAACTGGACTTAATAGGATCACTTTACCTCGTTATATATCAGCCTGCCTTATGGAAGGGTTTAGCCAATAGAACTTATATAAATATACTTTTTGTCTTGTAAGGAAGATTCTAATACTCGCTTCAATCGCAGAACGGAACGTGGATCGATCGTTTAATCCTACCTAGCTTGTTGTTTGTCTTACTTAAGATGTTTTTCCTTTTTATGGAATACATGTTTTGGAGTTGATAAATTCAGTATCAATTGCATTAGATTATTAGAATTCCTTTAAATCTCGAAACTGTGATTTCGTATTCATTTGAATTAAAATGGTTACTGCTTGGAATAGATTAAAGTTGAAGATTTGCGTCTGTGGTTTATCCAAAAAAAAATATATATATATATATATAAAACACACACACACACACACACACACACACACACACACACATATATATATATATATATATATATATATATATATAGCATATATTATACATATGGGTTTAATGAAATAGAAAAGGACATACAAAATTAAAAAGACAAGTACTGACTAGAAGGTACAAACTATCACATCTTCTGGACTACGGATCTTCCCTTGACATGAGAAATAAACGACTTATCTGTAATAGTGTACTAAAACCTATTTGGACATATGGAGCAGAACTTTGGGGTTCAGCAAAAATAGTTCACATACACAAGTACAAACAACAAAGTCCGAAATTCTCAGAAAAATTATTAATGCACCATGGTATATTTTGAATCACACTATACACAACGACATGAACATTCTCACTATAAAATCATATATTCATAACTAATACATAACATTCCATTCATCGACACAATATCACCCGAACCCGCTCGTTCTTCCGCTTTCCTACTCCCTCTTACCTGGACTTGATAAGAAAAGATTAAACTGACATTGGCCAAGAGACCTACTCAACTATTGATATTTTTATTCCAAAACTCGATGATCATGTAGAAAAGCGAAAAGAAAGACACTACGATCAAATTTGCTGTATGCGCTATTGCGCCGGTGCAAATGAAAATTAAATAATGTAGTAAAAACAATAAATAGATTACCTCATAAGTTGCCGAATTTGAATTTTAATGACATATTTTCGGTCTATTCTTTTGTATGAAACTATCTTGTTCCATTATTACATATCATACATTAAAAAAATTATATATTATATAAAAAGGGTCCTGGGTTCAGTACATGGTAGAGAGTGTACTGTTTCTTAGACAGAGTTTGGAGTTAGTTTGTTGGTGCTTAAAGGCGTAAAACCCTTAGGTCATCAACGCCTGTCAAAGGTTGGAGTTGATTTGTCCTAGATCACGTTCAACTGCCAGATTTCCCTCCCTTATTTCGGGTTCCCATTATTTAGAGGCTGGGTGAGCCCCAGGGAGTACAAGATCGCAAATGATCCATTGGCTGCTGATAGATTAAATAAATGTCTTGCCAGCAGCGGATTTAAATCCAGGACATTCACAACCAAAGCGTAAGTGATAAAAAAATCTACAAATTAAGTAGATGTTTTTGTTTTACAGATAATGACGTTATACTATTAATTATTAATATAAACATTTATCATGTTATCAATTAAAATGAAATAAACTTTATTTGCGAGTGTATAACTTTAAAATGACATGCTTATAATTTTTAATTAGGTTGGTGTATTGATTAAATTAGTTAATGTTCTTTAATTCTTATATCCAATGAAGCTTCAAGAATTATCTTCGGACTGAAATTTAGTTGACGGTAAATATTTTAAAATATTAGTTTACTTGTTAGACGGGAGTTCGAGATAAATTTTAAATCTTTAATTGTTGGTTGAAAATGCCAGTCGGTAAAACAATGGAACGATGGAGATCTGCGATCGTTCCTTTTTGTTTGTGGTCAATCATAACTTAATTGAAGCCTTTAACGATTTATTTATTTTTTAGAGCTTGAGATATTAATAGAGATCTAAAGGCTCATTAATAGTTTAGTTAGATGATTCTGATCAGTAAGTAGTTTATGCTGACAGAACTTCGAAATTAGGACCGCCGCTTCAAGTTGAATTTTGATTGACTGATACGACTCCATATTGAGATTGAGATATCTGGGACTAAGTTCTACTCGTACTATCTGCGATGGCTTTCCCAACTCGAAAGATTGATCCACTCAAGGAATATCTGCTCTCTGAATACTCAACTCGAGAGGCTACTCCTTATTCAGAAATCTCATCTATATTTCACTTTTTCCGATGTCACTCCTCCAATAACTCAGAAAGAATGGAAATGAAGCTAAAGTATATTTGAAAGCTGGAGTTTATTGAAATGCAAACAAGACTTGAGAAAATATCGACCTAGTAATCATAAACTTTTCTTGCATTTAAAAATAAAATATAGGAACTAAATGTGTCTAAAGGTGATTTATTCGTTAATTTATTGAAAATCATTGAAACGTGTGATTGTAAAGGTTTTTAAGTACAATATTTTCTCAGTATCGTTTTGCACATGACAACAATCAACTAAGCGCCTAATTATGAGTGGCTAATAGTGAATATCATTTTCATATTCACTTACTTTTGTTAGTTAAAGCAATCTTGGGAAGATCTTTCGTCAGGCACATTTTTATCCTCCTTGTAGTCAAAGGCACGTCTCTTATGATGCCTGCTGTAGTCATATAGTTGATCAAAATGTTTATTTATACCTTATAAACCAGGATATCGTTATCTTGATTTCCCGTATTGAGTTACTAAGGACGTCATTTCAATCGTTCTACCTTTGCCCAGTGTTTCTTCTCTGCTCCTTTAGTTCTTCCGTATATTTCTTTCCCTTCATCAGTTTTGGTTTTTACTGAAAACCCTGGATAGTTTCATCCTGAGGATAATACGTTCTTAAACATTGAAATATGTATTAATATTGTTTATAGGGTATAATTTTCAGTGTTTTTATTATAGATATTAAAAAACATATAAATGCCAATAATTTTGAATTTTGTGTTGTACTTTAGTCTTCCGGGAGGCACGATTTGTATAATGAATATATAAAACAAAACAAAAATATAGACTCGGTTTATACTGCAGTCTACAATTATTGTTGTTATTTTTTCTCCACGTTGATAAAAATTTAAATTTGTACTACATCAAGTACTTTAGTATAATAAATATATATATATATATATATATATATATATATATGTATATATATATATATATATATATATATATATATATATATATATATATATATATATATTATATAGTTTTTTATTGAGCGTATATTGTTATTTTAAAAGTGATATTCAGTGTTATTAAAAACGGAATATAATAGAAAGGCATAGTCAGTAATGTAGGTTATTTGATTTTAATGAATTGATTTTTTTTCCAGTGCCTTAACTAGATACAACAGACAAACTATTCTATACTAGAACATGGATCATGCAAAAAATGAAAAAAAAAACAACTACAATTGTGGGTGTTTTCTAGGTGATTGCGCAAATCTAGTGCATTTCTTCATCGCCAAAGCAGTGAAACTAGTAAAGACATCTTTTTGCTTTAATTCTCCGGTTAAATGTTTTATATTGTTTTAAATAAATTAAAATTAGCTCAATAAAACTATAAAAAGCATACATAAAATTGGTGGGTGGGTGTATGTGAAAATAATATTTCGAAAGTGATTATTGGTGCTAAAAGTGGCTAAGACAACGATAATAAATAGGACCTACGGATAAAATGTTTCTACCTGACTTGCACCAGAAGGTAGGTCGGCTAGAGTTTCACTACGAGGTGAAAAAGCTAGAGTTTCCTTGGGATTAACCAAGCACAATAAGACACACTGAAAAACAGTAACAAAGTAATCCAAATTACAAGAGACAGAATTAAAATAAAAAAACATCTATTCAGTCTATAATGTTTCTACATTAGATATTCGGATAGGAACAAAATTACTAAATGGTTGAGGAAAAATGTTAAAAAAAAATACGATGATTACATTTAATAGTAAAGATTGATTCCAAGTTTAGAGGGAAAAAGGGTAAATTCGCTTATTTTTTCTCCGAATCCATCAGCTGTCGAGAAGAAATTTCATTGATGGACTGCTTCATCATTTATTCTGAACGTTTTGTTTCTTTTAACAAGGGAGTTTATTTAGTCACTGTAATTAATTTGTAATCTCTGATTGGGATACGTTATTACGTCCCAGCAATTATCATTAGTATCTAACTAGCAACTATCACACAAAAGCATTTTAATAATGAAAAGTAAAAAAGAGACCTTACAAAAATGTTAAGACCGTGGAAAAATTCCAACGAAAAGCCTTAAGTCTCCAAACTAAAACAGAAATAGAAATATCTGTCCAATATTTCGCCCATTCAGAAATCCTCAGGGTAGAAAGAGAATAACAGCAAAACAAAACATGAATAATGCACCCAAGAAACATCCCACCACCTCGAAGGCTCAAATGCAACTAAAGAATCATAAGGAAGGTTACTCGACCCCAGATGGTTAAGGTTAAATAAAAACAGCTGATAGATACTTCAGAAATTCAAAATTCAATATACACTCACCAAATTTCAAAAAGCACTACAGAAAAAATAAATAATAGCAAATTATAACATTTATGTAAGGTCTCTTTTTTACTTTTCATTATTAATATATTTTGTGGAGTAGCCGTAGGTCCACTGGTTTCTTGATTATGATAAAAAATTTTCTTGCATTTTTACTTTCATTTTTTCATATGGTCTTTCTTCTTAAGTTTTGTGATGTTTGCTATTATTTATTTTTCCTGTAGTGCTTTTTGAAATTTGGTGAGTGTATATTGAATTTTGAATTTCTGAAGTATCTATCAGCTGTTTTGATTTAACCTTAACCATCTGGGGTCGAGTAACCTTCCTTATGATTCTTTAGTTGCATTTGAGCCTTCGAGGTGGTGGGATGTTTCTTGGGTGCATTATTCATGTTTTGTTTTGCTGTTATTCTCTTTCTACCCTGAGGATGCCTGAATGGGCGAAATATTGGACAGATATTTCTAATTCTGTTTTAGTTTGGAGACTTTTCGTTGGAATTTTTCCACGGTCTTAACAAAAGCATTTTATTTAAGAAGCGGCGGCTAGAAGTTTTTAGAAAATTGATCGCTCCAAGAAAGTTTATGTTCTATAAAGGGGCACAGTATAAGGGGAACAATTTGATCTCAAAAATTGCAAGGAATATTTCTAAAAATCAGATAAATGCCTCATTACCGTACTGTACTTATTTCAGGTAATGTCAATACTTGCCTAGTAATTGTTCCTAGGAAGGGCTGCCTAAATTTAACACTGTGTGTGTTTATTAGTATGTTTTTTGAAAACAGTATTAAGTGCATGATATGATAATATAATATAATGATATGTTATTATTATACATAAATAATAACCAGGAAGGACAGCTAATAAGGATTAATAAATAATATTGTTATATTATAGATTTTTTATTTTATTATGACTCAAATTATTTGTAAGCAAAGTTTATAGATTGAAAACTCTAAAAAAATATAGTATTCCTCGATAAATACTAAGCTGAATTCTATCTAACATATTTTTAAAAATAATATAAACAATGCTATCTGAGATAAAATGAAAGGCTTTATATTGCTTTATAACTTATATGTCATGAGTAATTAAATATTGCAGACAGAATTGTTGTACCTTACAATAAAATACATTCAAATACATTCTTAAAAATAAATTAATAGAACCGTTCATATAAATATCAATCATTAGTTGATTTTAAAAAAAAAGGTCATTAATTCTTGGATTGTAAATAGTAATTATATTTTAATTTTTCAATGGATCCTTTATTTATTTTTCTTTCATTTTGGTTATTTGGCATTGGCCATATTATGCAAACAAAATTAATTAACGAAGACGATTCATTAAATTCCTGGTGAAACACTGTGAAAATTATTTGCCATAATAATAATAGCCAAATAGTTATTAGTTAACAGGTTAGTTGAGTTATTTTCAAGTTTTGTGCAGTAATGAAAATTTTCTTCGCATTTTCCTAGAAATTCTAGCCTTAGTTTAGTGGCCGTGGCTTCTCGACCGATTAACATAATTGACTTTTCCTGTAATTAAATTGAAATGGTCTTCGGTTCTAGAGAGTTAAAGTGATTAGTCTTAAGATTTACTTTCACAGGCTCTAGCCTAGAAAATATCTTCCGTAAATCTAATTTAAAATCGTTTATTCAAGGAAAAATGTCGATGACCGAACAAATAAAGATTTTTAATAAATTTAAGAATTTTTTTTGTTCTATTATATTTCTTCCAGAGTTGAAAGTTGGTGAATTGGTAAGAAAAAGTGTTTCTTACTTATTAACTCTTAAGATTGACTCCGTTGCAGATAATAAAAATCATTTTAGGATTCTTGTAATGGGCATCTGAAAACAAAGATTTGATTTTTATATTTGGCCTATGTTCACTTTTTATTATTTGAGCTTACATACGAGTATTATGCAAAAAATATTTTATTATTCTGAATAAATAAATATTTAACGAAGGTACTATGTTATGTTAATTTGTTTACTATGACTGATATGACTATGACTCAACCTGTATTGATTTGTGAAATTAAGATGAAATCCAATCGAAGATTTTTCAAAATGAAATAGCTGTAGAATATTTATTATATATTCGTACTTAAGTCTCTATAAGATTAAAACAAATTCTACGCTGTAGGCAATGGGATGGTTTTTTTCGACAGGTAGGAAATAAATTACACCATTCGCGTTAGTTTTTGCCTTATTACAAAATCCTACATGGCATCGTCGGTTACTGTTTTTTCTTATTCTTTTGTTTCTAGTATTCATAATTTTCGTAAAAATGCTAATGACAATGCTCTCACTATCCTTGATTAAACCGAATTTGTTTTATAATTAAATTAAATTGAATTTTAACAAAAGGAAAAGTCCTATGTTTTAATATATTTACCAACAACACCTTACGCTATATAACACATTTATGCTAACGATTCAAACGAAATAATTTGTAATCTGCTATACTATCTTTAGACCATTAAAACATGAGGTGGTCCATAATTAAATAATTGTTACTATCTAGTCCAAATGAAAATTATTTCGAAATATGGGATTATTTTTTTTTTAAACCTTCATTTTTAATTTTAAAGCTTAATATAAATATGAGCCGTTGATTTTGGAAGTGAGACATTTCCATTACGTACAAAGTAATAATACTAATAATTTTAAGAAAGTCTATAAATATTATATGTTCTATAAATGACGAAGCTTTCGTAATCGTAAATTGGATTGAATTTGTTCTTTAAGTTAATTACTTCAGATTTTAACAAAAAGAATTCCTGAAAGTCCTATGTTTTAATATATTTCTGTAACTGTAAATGTATTTTAATGTATTTATTGTATTTGTATTATACCTATGGCGCTGTATGTCAACATTAAAAACGAAATGATAGTTTTTACTGTTCTCTGCATTACTGCCTTGACATCTGCAGTGACTGCAGACTATTAAAACATCTGGTGGTCCATGACTAAAGAATTATTAAGCTAGTCTTGATAATTTTTTTTTTCGTTAAATTTTGGTAGCTGTTGTTGTTGTCGCTTACTCCGAGTTTCAACAAATTATTCGTTTCATTTTTAATATTTTCCAAAGATACAGATTATCGTGATCTTTAGAATGGAAAAGATAATTTAATTATTGGTAATGAGTAGATTTTGGTAATCATTTCATCAAGAAATAAAAGTTTCAACTAACATTTCGAAGTGTAGATAATATATGATTGATGGAACGTTCATTTCAATATGAAATTATTACCGAGGTATACATATTTCCCTTAATTACATTTTCTTTTCTTTTCTCATCATCAGTCATCATGAACTTTAGATCAAGATAAATAGTATTTTGAAAAATATTGAAAGGAAAAGGAATGAAAAGTGAAAATTTGTTGTGAGCCTGCGGAATAATTACCATTTTTTTTTATTTATGTATAATATAATACCTTCATAGGGAACGGAATTGCAATGCCGAAGCTCCTGGGGTCAAATCCCGCTGCTGCCAAGGCTTTTATTTATTCTGTTAGCAGCTGGAGATGGATCCTTTGGGATCTAGGAATTTTCTGGGGCTCACCCAGTCTCTATAAAGTGGGTGCCCGAAATAAGGGGGAAATCTGACGGTTGAGCTTGATATAGGACAAATCACCTCTCACACCAACCGTTGTTTAGGAAACAGTTCAGTCTCTACCATATACTGAACCCTAGACCCTTTCAAGGGTTGTAGTGGTACAGTTTTTTTTTATTAATTGCTTAATATCATCCCAGTAAGAATAAAATGTTTTAGCATTAAAAGAGACACGTCAGTGTATAGTAAATACTGTGTAAATATTGGTAAAGGTGATTTTTTTTAATAATAATTTTGTATTTAATTTTCGTGTATTTAATAGATTATTATATAGGAAAGAATGGACCTGAAACTACCTACCCATCTCGTATCCAAGCTATTTAAATGCTGTGTTGAGGGGTAAGTGTAATAATCGAAAATACAGTAATTATAAATGCAGAGATTAACTGTGTTAGTATCAATTTCTTTATTGTTAATAAAATTAGTTTAATCGTTAGGATCCTGAAATTCACTGAGTATTGTTAAAGTACCTTTTGGCTATAAATCCTGAATCTCAAGAACCGATGAAAATAATACATAAATACATATGTGTGTGATATAATGTTATGTATCTAAATATTGCTTGTTTCTCGATTATTTTATATCATTTAAAATAATTTTACATTATTTCATGATTAAAAATGTAATAGCTGATATAAGTGTGTCCCGTTGCGATGCAAATCGATTATATCCAACTGCGTAGAATGTGGTTTTAATAAAGTGAAGATGAAGACGATATTAGTGAAGCAATTAGCACCTGTCGTTTGTTGCGGTGAGTGGCTCTGTGGGTCCTATGCTCTCTGTTCCGTCTTATATCTTCGTCTCTTCTTAAATTATCTTATAAATTTAACATTGTACCATATTATTTTTCATAATGTTCAATTAATTGATAATACTGCATTAAAATAGTAAATATTTCTCATCAATCAGGGGAACATAATTAAAAGGATGTGCTCCATTAGAAAGTAGTTTATATTATTGGTAATGATCTTTATAAAACCCTTTTGTTATGATGGAGCTTAGGAATGCGGATTAATAGTAGAAATTAATGAAATATACCAATATAATAAAAATAAATGGATCTGGCTTAATTGAATGATGCACCTAAACCCTCACGACCGTTCAGTGTTGCGGGCACTGTATACCCAACCCCGTGATTCCTACTGAGAATAGTCAATATGAATAGAAAATTTATGAGCCTCTAATGGTTTATTTGAAGACAACTTTATTGTGAGAACCTTTATCAAATAAATCTGAACAAATAATATTAATAATAAGTTAAATCATAATTCGTGTTTTTCTCTGTAAGCACCATCGTTATTGTCCTGGCCGGACCTTTTTTCTATTGTATATTTTATTGTATTGTAATTTATGTGCAGTGAATTTTTTGATGATGCCATGTATGATAGTGTGACTGATAGGATAATTTTTAAGAAGATTCATGTATTCCATATATATTAATGAAAAAATTTTTTATAATGTTAATGTTTTGCTTTTTTGAATGTTATATAGATTTTTACGGATTGAATTCAACTACTGAATGATGATAAAATATAAAAAATAAAAAACATGTATTGAGAATGACCACAAAGGGTCGAAACGTATACTTGTTAAAGAAATAAATAATAAAAGATAACTTGGACAAATAAAAGGGTTTTGTATATATAAAACAAAATAAAATTTTATTTTTTTAAATCTTCTGTATAATAATATCTGAGAAAATACGTTTTTGGAATAAACCTTTCTATTATTTAACAGAAACGTTTAATTTTTTTAATAAACAAATAAAGTTTTGTGTTATGTTTAAACTATATTTACATACTATTTTTGTAAAAATAATTTACTTTAAGTTATAGACCTTTTCTCTCTTGCATATTTTATTTTTTTATATCTTCTGTATAATAGTGTATATGACACCAAGGTTTTGAACTAATTAAAAAAGAATATTTAATTGATTATTATAAAATAATGGTAATTAATTAATGTATAGCAACTTGCTTTGTTTTATTTGTTTATTGATAAACAAATAAACTATGGTTTAATTTTTAAGCTATACTATTTACAAACTAGCTTTCATAAATGTAATTTTGTTTAAGTTATAGACGGAGCTTCTCTCTAGTGCATATTTTTTAAAAACATTTTGTCTACAATAATATTTATGACCTAAATTTCCTTATTATTTAATTAATTGATATAAAATAACGGTAATGAATAAATTCACGGCAATTTGATTGATTTTATTTTATTTATTTATAAATAAATAAAGAATTGTTTCAGCTTTAGACAGTACTTATTTACTAATTTTTTTATACACTTCATTTAGTTTAAAACAGCCAACAATTTTAAGTTTTTGTATAAATAGCATTTATATGAAGAATATGAATATATATATGAAAAATAAATCATTGTTATTTAGATCTATCTTTATTCCGTTTAGCTTCGTACGTCCTACTTGTGTATTTTTTCGTACTTTCTAAAAAAGTTCATCTTTCTTTGGCTCTCTGTATTTCAGTTAATTAATTCTGGCTGACCTTTTAGAGGGCTAATTTCCTTTTTCACGTCTCGCCCTCTTGAATAATTTATTAGAGATAAAAACGATAAATCAACTGTATTTAAGATAAAATCTTTAAATAAGATGGATCGAGATAGAATTATTTTATTCTTACACGAATCTATTTCCGTACCATATTTAAATTGCAATTCCAAGAGGACCATTTCTAAGCTTCCTACCGATATTGATATTTTTTTTTCGCTCCCTCTTCAGTCACCGTAGCCTCTTACAGTTCCTGAAAGGGACACATTTCCTTACTTCCCCTCAAGATCTTCACGCTTTATCCCTTTCCCTTACATGCAAAAAAGAAATGATGTTCCGAGTTCTGAAAAGGTATCATATTTTATGCAGTACTATTCCGAATGACAGGAAATTTTTACAATAGACTCATAAATTGAAATGATTATTTTGCAAAAAAGAAGAGTTTGCGTAAATTTATTACACTGCCCTTAATGAAATGAATTCGTCACAATAACTCCAATAGAATGAACAACAATAGAATAAAAAATCTTGGTATGGTGTGGTTCATAATAACTCCGGTTGATTCATATTAATAGTCTGACGATGTGAGATGTGGTGTACTTTATCTTCATTGTTATGACTTTTTTTTATATGCCTGATGATGCTAAATTAGCTGGCTAGTTAAAGCAGTTAGAAATTCACCTGTGTTCTGTAACAATATTTAAAATATTGTTATTGTTGGAATAATTAATTTAATGGAAGTAATGTCTTCACTACTGTAATGTGCACAGAACTATGGTTTTCAAACTTATTAAAGAAAATGTAATGGCTTAATTATTAAATATTATTTATCTTGAGTAATTTTCATTTCATGCATTTATCTGCTTCAATATATTAGTCCTCGGTTTCTTTTTTCTTCCCTCATTCTTTTAAGTTATTTATTGATTTGATTTATCATTCTTCGTCTTTCATGAAATAATTTTAAAATATTTTAGTGTGCTATATCTGATTGTTTTTTTTCTGTCAATAGTTATTGCACCGGTGACTCAGTTAAATTAATTTGTTAAACAGAAGGATTACTAGTTTTCGTCATCCTAAAATTTTAGGCATGCAATAAATGCAATAGATATATTTCTTCTCTCAGCTTGATTCTTGTTACTTTAGATTTTTAATCTATTATTTGTTTTTAAACCAGAAAATACCTTTTAGATTTTATTTATCCATGTTATTATGTAAATATAGTGTTAATCTTATAATGTTATTTATTAAATTTTTGTACACATTTGTCATTCTTCCCGGAATAAAATTGTTATTGTAATCAGTGTTTGCAGCGGGAGATGAATCATATAGGATTCTAGGACCCTCCTGGGCCCACCCAGCCTCTATAAAATATTATAAAAATAGGGTATCCAAAATAAGGGAGGGAAATCTGGCGGTTGAGCGTGACCGAGGACAAGTCACCTCCTTGCTGAACCAGTCCATGAAACAGTACAGTCTCTACCATGTACTGAACCCCAGACCCTTCATGGGTTGTAGTGGTACAGGTTTTTTTTAATCAATATATTTTCTATTATATATATATATTTTAATGAAGTATAACAGGAAAAATAACTACATAAAGTGAAAAATATCATTGACTTTAGTACAAATTCCTTGTGTAATCAACTTATGTAACATTTTTAATGTAACAAGTAACTGAATCTTATGCAATTTTTACAACAAATTATATTAAAAAGCAAGAATATTACACAAGTACAGTTTTCGTACTGTAAATATTTAATTATGAAGCATATTATATGCAGTTGTATTGGATGTGCCTATAAATAAGCGGTCCTTTGAAATGGTTACATTAGACAAAATCATTCATCAGGATTTCGTGGTTCATTTCGCTATTCCTAAGATCGCTCGTATTAGCGCATTTGGTTGACGAACAACCTCGGAATATCTACATGTGATATCCGTTATAACACGGAATTCGTTCAAAGAACTGAGGCATTATTATGTTTTCAGTATAAATTTCAGTCATTCGAAACAAAAATATGGAAATTGTTTTTAGTTTAATCTATCTATACATATATACATGTACCCCTAGATGCCTGTTATTCTATTGTTGATAATGAATGAATAAAATTATACTTCTCCACGGTTTTGGGATGCTGAAGCCCTTTTAGTTTTCCTTCCGCACGGTATGCAAATCCCGGAAACTTGAAGGAGTTCACATTTAAATATTATTGGATGCCACTTAGTTTATTGGCCTTTTGCTTATTAAGTTAATTGACTTTTCTTGTAATTAAATTGAAATGGGTGAGAACCCCTTAGCGGATTAGTGGCGGAGACCGCACGTCCTTACACCGCCTCTGCTTCGGGACTCCGGATTACCATATCCACTCTATCAGGGAGGTTATCCTTCCCGATTTAGGAGCCATCTCCATCTCCCTTCGAAAACCATACCCGGGTCTCTCATCCATTTGGCTAAAGTAAATTGACACCGAATGGTATTGATATTGGAGGATTTTCAACTCTCAGCTCCGTTAAAAATCTTGTTCGTCCCCTTATTCTTATTCACCACAATATATTGACAGTATTTTATAACGTTATAAAGCTATATTTTAATTATAATTTGGATGTTTAAATG
The DNA here is from genome assembly GCA_037127475.1 of Arma custos. Taxonomy (NCBI): domain Eukaryota; kingdom Metazoa; phylum Arthropoda; class Insecta; order Hemiptera; family Pentatomidae; genus Arma; species Arma custos. The sequence goes on from CM073763.1 coordinate 39,576,499, forward strand.
TTTTTTTTTATTGCCATATTAGACATAGACATACACACTAATATGAAACATATACTCCTATTACGCCATTTATATTATTGTACATAGCAGTCAGGGGTGACCTGGTTTTTATTGGTTAGTAGGTTAACAACCTACTAAGCCCAAGATCGCGGGTTCGTAGCCCGGCAGGTTTTTTTTAGGGAGTAAAAAAAAACCTTGGTTATGCCGGCCTTCTTAAGAAAACAGGGAGCCCGAGTACGACGTCAGGCACTCGTTGAAAATCCCTATCCTAATAAAAACTTGGATAGACGAAATTTAGAGCTCCCATTGTAGCATCGTCCGATTAGCCCTAGCAGCATAATGGTTAAATAAACAAGTAACTAACGCAGAGTCTTTAAAGAAAGGATTTGATCCAAATATTCATTGCGATGCCAAAATAATCGATGATATAACAGAACGCGAAACAGTAGATCGCCTAATCATTTTAATGTCAACATAGTGTGTGGATAAACTTTTGGTTGTTTCCAAAAAAACAGCCGTGGAACTAGGGGAGGTGTTTGCTTCAGCATTTTATGACTTCTATTCTTTTTAGGAATTGAATAACAAAATAATATGGTAATGCTTCGATACTACTGTGGTTAACACTGCTATTTATATAACCCTGCTAGGTGATTGCAATCTATTAGAAAATGATGTTCTTTGATTATCGTGCCTCTTATTATAGAAATTCTTATAGGGTAACTGAATACAAAATTTTTCGAATACTCTTTTTTATATTTACCATTTGTTGGTAGCGAACCCCTAAATATTACTTGAAAAATATAAAAACGCATACTTTACTTGTTTGCGTTTTAAAACAAAATAAAAGCATGCCGCGCAAGAAAATAAAAAATAAAATTGATCCAAATAAGTACAATAAATAGGTAATTGTCTATTTGCTACTATTACAAATATATTATGGCCTTTTATATTATTTCAAAAGCTTTGCTATCATATTTTGGGAGCATCTTATAAATATATAGATAAGTTCAGATCGATTTGGAGCATTGTGCATGGTGAAGTATCATTGAGAGTGAAGCACATCTTGCTGGCAAATCGTGAAAGTCTACAAAATCAAATGAGTATAAAAAGAAACTGATTTTACTTTCAATGGACTTCAAAATTCATCCCCCAAAAGTGTGCCGTTGTCAATATTCCCAGAAATGTTCAATTACCATTTTCAATTCACTAGCCTTCTAAATCCGCTTACATTTTTTTACCTTTTTTACCAGAAATAAACCGAAGTATAATAAAAAAAAATCCGATAAGGTCTTCGACTATCCTTATTCAACAATACATAGATCTAATTTTTCAAAACGAAAAGAACATATAAACATTGTCAATCTACTTTTTGAAAATAAAACCATCTTTTTTCTGGAGACTTTGGATACAATTTAAGATATATAGATACGTTTTCATAACCATAACCATAAATATAGTCATTTTTATGGCTATGGTTGAGATTACAGAGCCCTCATGTCGAGGACAGGCATTTGGCCATTGTGGTCCGATAGTAAAGTTACTACCTTAGAGAATAACGTCTTTTATTCCTCAATTTATGGCACACTTAATTTCGAATCCTTTGTCGGTGGGGAGATCTACAATTTACTGCCATTTCTATCAATCTGAACAAAAAGGTTATTCGATCTCAGCTCAATAGGTGTGTTCTTAAGTGATATTGTCCGGGAACATTACTCTCAATAATCTTGGAGAATGCCCGTATCTTTGCGGTATAAGACATTTATAGTTCGACTTTCTTATTTTTAATTATATCATGAAAGTATTTTCATTATTAGATTCGAAATAATAAAAATAGTTTTAATAAAATATTGTAAATCACCTGTTAACTTAAATATTTTCTTAAATTTCCACGGCCGATATTTTACAGTAATAATTAGTTCCAATACAAGAATTGGGACAAAGATATGACGTTACATAATACATAAGCAACCTTCACAGCTATCTCAATTTGATTTATATATATATTTATTTGAATTATTCATGTTCCAAGATTCTCAGTCCATTCTCTTTGTAAACAGGTAATAACCTTAGTGATTTTTATCGAAATATTTACATTCGCATCTAAACGGAAAAATAATAACTTTTCCTATAAATTATACATTTAATGATTTAGTTACTTCACGACGGCGGTATAAAATTTTGAGTACATTATTAATATTCCATTTATCACATATTGCTCTGCCGTCAAGTTCTTTGTTGAAGTTTCGCTGGCCATACTGCTAGCTTTCTCAGGGCTTAATCTGAAATTGGTGTTAATTAATGTCTCACATTAAAATGATCAGTACGGCCAGCAAAACATTGGCAAAGACTTGGTGACACGGTCGAAACCAGAAGAAATAAGCAATGAATGGAATTCTGTTAAGTTATTTATTGTTTTTACAACATTTTTTTTTGGGCAGAAATTCTGACATGTCTCTGTCTTTTAAGATACTATAACATCTGTGTTCTTTGGATTACGTTAATTAATTAATAAAACTAATTTCGCAAAAATATGTGTATTAGTTAAGAGCTATTTCAATGTTGTAAATCGGGTTCCTTCCGAAAGGTGGTTGTGCACCAGTTTACTAATTATTTAAAATTCATAAATTAAATTACCGATATTGTACCATCAGCATATATTAATTATTTCTTGATTAGTGAAGCATCAAAAGCATCGAAATAATTCAAATTAATATAGTTTATTGTTATTTTGAGTTCTAGTATAAGATTTATGATAATTTATGATCAAGATTATGAGCTTTAATAGAAAAACTTTCACAATGTAATTAAAACTTATCTGTAAATGGAATAAACTTATTATATTTCTTCAGGTAGGTCTATGGAAGGAAATCTGCCTGATCTCATAATTGTCGGTGTTTCGTCCAATTCTGAATCCATGTCTTTTTACTCTCGGTGTCTTCCAATCTTCAAGTTTCTAAGAGTTTTTCACTCCAAAACACTCCTTTTGTTCTCATTTCCGCTTTCCTTGAGTTATCTCCGCCGGTTTACTTCTAAGCTATCTGCAGTCCCATCAGTTTATATTTCTTCCTACTTAAGTTATCCTTTGGCACCTTTTTTAATTTAAAGTCCTTCCCCGTATTTTACCTTCTATGAGAACAAAATTTAATTTTTGATTTTACGAAATTAAATATATATTTGGTCATGAACCTTAGTGAGAAAGTGCATAATCAAGTTTCGTAATCGAATAAATAGCTACATAAAATTTGAAAAAAATTCTTAAGCAGCTTCAACTAGAAACTTAGTAAATGGATCTAGAGGAATTTAAGCTAGAAATTCATCACCTCTCTCCCACCTTACATACAGACTACAAATGAGAACTATTTTCGGATAAATGGAAACTCCACCCGAACTCTTTCTAGCCAATAAGAAGAAACGGACGCTCGAAGAAAGTGGTAAGGAGTGGTAAAAATCTTAGTAGGCTTAAAAGCTTGGACAGGAGGAATGAAATAAGACAAGAAGATGAATTAGTTGTTCGAGGAAGACTCCGAAGAGCGTATGTTCAGATGAAACTATTATATTACTAGGCATTAAATGTAACAAATTTTGTTATAGTACAAGACTTAGAACAGAGATACTACGTTGAATTTCACATAGGCCACCTTCACAGCAGTCTCAATTTAATTTTATATAATATTATATTAATTATTTATATTCAAAGATTCCCTGTTCTCTTTGTAAATATTTAAATAATCTTAGTGAATTTAATCAAAATATTTATATTCACATCTAAAGAGAAAAAGAATAACTTTTCCTATAATTATGATTCGTTTGGCTGGGATTTACATCGATGTTGATATAAATTTTTGGATATATTATTAAAAAGAAAATTCAGATATTGATTGATCTTTACTTGTCAGTATATTGGTAACACACAAGCCCATCTTGAAAGGAAGCATATTGATAACTTTTATTAAATTTGAGATGATTTTACTTTAATCGATATAAAACCGTATTTGGGTAATTATCATCGATAATTGATCGATGCAATCCTAATGTTATTAAGTCATATTTTTTAATGAACCTGAAAAATAGTAACACATATTAATATTTGGCAGTATATTAATCTTCTTATTTGTTAATTAGTTTGATTTCATTGTTCATAACATTTCAGAAAAAATAAATTGAGCTCAGAACGTTCATACGAACTATTAAGGTTATTTCCAGCTCTATATTAATAAACAAAATACGTAGGTTCCGTTTGAAATCAAAAATTACAAAATATCTAATACCGCCATTTTTAACAGTTACTTCGTTTTATCTATATTGTAGCTCAAATTGTCAACAATAGTCGGTAGAAATTATAAATTTTTCAGGATTAAGTGTCTTTAGGCTTAACTTAATTTTCTGTTTTCAAATATTGTAGTTAAAAAAAACCGTAGTGAGATAAATTAAATATGTCATCAATTAGATTTTAATCAATCTTCTTATAAGTTTGAATAATTTTATATTTTTTTTTATACAGTTTAAATGTTTGTAATTTAATTCACTTTTTGAACAACAACCTGTGTGAAAAAAAAATCGCAATAAGGAATAAAAAAAAGTAGTTTATTCTAAGAACATTAGTACCGAAATTCTATCGGTTAACTTTAATTCATGTATAATCATCATCATCAAAAAATGTAAATCATAATCTTACTGATATTATAAATGTGAAAGTTTTTATGTTCGTCTCTCCTTCACGCAAAAACTACTGAACGGATTTGGATGAAACTTGACAGTAATATAGGTTATACATCAGAATAACACATAGGCTATAGCAAGCGCGTGTTTAGGGGGCGCATAGGGGCACTTGCCCCCCCCCTCTCCCTTCGAATGTTTTTTAGGTACTGTAGAAAATCCATTATAGGACATAAATAAAGGGGAATCAGATGATAATAGTTGTTAAAATAACAGTATAAACATGAGTGAAATTATTTGTTTTGATATCCTACTAATCTTACTAATATTATAAACTGTAAAGCTCGTATGTTTGTCTCTCTTTCACGCAAAAACTAATGGACGGATTTGGATGAAAATTATTGAGTAAAATAGGTTATACATCATAGGGCAGATTTATGTGGGGGCACGGAGGCATGTGCCCCCCGTTATCGTACATAATTAAAGGCAAATCAGGAACTTAGCATCTTGAAATTTGTAGATAGGTTCTTTGTATTGTTTAAGAAAGAAATTTGGATAATTCCACCCCAGGGGTTTCCCCTTTAATATAATAGGTCAGTTCACAGCGCGTGCTGGAGTGATCAACATCGTCTCTGTGATATTTCTTATTTCTATCTTTAACATTCAACGTACCTTCATGGCATTTTACATAGTTATAGTTAGTGATTCAGTGAGATAAAATGTGAAATTTCGAGGTAAATCAATTACTTATAACTTGACTATAATAATTATAAAATAGAGTGATTTAAGAGACAGGAGTTAGTTATCTTGCTGCTGGCTGCAGCAGGTCCATCCCCACTCGCAGGACTGACTTAGTCATCAGTGCGGCCTCTGGCAGCGAGTGAGGTTGATCTGTGCCGTTTTCAGATCAAACCTAATACGAACTTTTTATTTTTATTTAGTTGTCTTTCTCTGTACTAACTTTTTTTTTTTTCTTTTTTTTTTTACTCCAGCAATATAACACTTCAAAATGAAATTTTACCATCAGGTATTATCTAGTAAAACAGAAAAAAAAGGAAACGCAAAGAGAAGTCGATCCTTAGAATCAACTACAAGAAATAGCCCTACTAAACCTAAACCTAATAGAAGGCGTAAAGTCGATACACCTCCTACTACTCCAATTGATAATAAGGAACCCAAGGCAGGACCGTCGAATGAAAATACCCAACCAGGGTCATCTGCTGAGTTAACTGAAGATTCTCCCTTCTACTCACCCAACAGATTTCAGTCCCTAACAAATCTACCGAGTGAAGCAATGGAGACCACATCGGCCCCTAAAGTGCACAGGCCACCACCAATCTTTGTACGGAGTATAAAAAACTTTAGACTTCTTTGCACACAACTGAATAAGGCAGTAGGCACCGGAAAATACTACTGCACTAGTAGAACCAATGATACAAAGATTCAGTCAGACACGCCCGAGACATACCGACGAATAGTCAAGTACCTAACGGAGACTAAAGCTGATTACCATACTTATCAATTAAAGGAGGAGAGATCCATCAGAGTTGTAGTCAGGAAACTGCACCCAACAACCCCTGCTGACGTCATAGAAGAAGAACTGACCGCCATGGGCTTCAAGGTTAGACAAATTACATATGTCTACAAGAAGAATACTGTACACCCCGGGACAGGCAACAAAACTCCATTACCTCTCTTCTTCATAGATTTAGAACCAGCACCCGGAGTAGAAAAAATCTATGATGTTAATAGACTTTACTATACCCAGGTTCAAATAGAAAAACCTTACCCAAAAAAAGAAATGTCATAACTGCCAAGCATACGGGCACACTAGGCACTACTGCCATCATACTCTAAGGTGCGTCAAATGCGGAGAACCGCATAAAACTGAATAATGTGTCAAGCCGAGAGAAACACCAGCTGTCTGCGCACTATGTCTCCAAGGCCATCCAGCCAATTATAAAGGTTGCCAAACCTACAAAAATATAAAATCTCATGTTCTGGCAACACGTCGGCCCAGCGAAGAAGTGAGGACCTCAAGAAGACAGCCTTCTAAAATTGTAGATGTCTCCTACGCCGAAATGTCAGTTGGCCTACAAACAAATAATCTCGGGGCCACGCTACAACCCGAACCCCCAAAACACCTCTCTAAACCACAAATCAATCCTTCACAACCACAAAACCAGCCCCACCAACCAATATATTCCATGAATCAAAATCCAAATATCCCGCACCAAATCCCTCATATCCCCCCTCCTTCAAATGCTACTGATCTCACAACACTACTCACATCATTCCTCTCCGAGTTCAAATCCATGGTCACACCACTAATATCTCTCCTAACAAATCTTGTTTCCCATCTCTTTCCTGTCCAACAAAATCCTTAAATGACATCTAGCTTATCCATTCTCCTTTGGAATGCGAATGGTATTCGAAACCACACTGACGAACTAACATCTTTACTGTATGATAAAAAAATTGATGTAGTCTTAATTACAGAAACTCGACTGACCAGTAAACGAAAGCTCAACATAGCACAGTACCAAAACTACCGGACCGACCATCCTGATGGAAAAGCTCACGGTGGTACTGCTGTCATAGTCCATCAATCCCTCTCCCATCACTCATTTCCACTCTCATCAAACGATCTCCTCCAGGCTACAGCTGTTACAATCAAAACCATTTCCTTTCCCATCACATTAGCATCGGTGTACTGCCCTCCCAATAAATCCATTTTCCATTCCGAATTCAGCTCTCTCCTTAACTCCTTAGGGATTCATTTCCTTTTAGGTGCAGTCTTTAATGCGAAACATCAACAATGGGGCTCAAGAACTACTAACACCCGAGGTCGCATCCTCCTCTCTGCACTTAACTCCCATAATTCCAGTTTTATTTCTCCAGGCACCCCTACATATTGGCCCACTGACCCAAACCGAAATCCTGATCTCCTTGACTTCTTCATCCATGCTGGCTTAGGTCCCTTAAACTATTCCATAGAACGCCTTGATGAACTGTCTTCAGATCACAGTCCTTTGATCCTTACCCTCTCTATAGTCCCAATATCCAAACTTCCTCCGCCATCATTTATTAGGGGACCAATAGACTGGGACCTATTTCACCAGCTTGTATCCGACACCATTGACCTCAGAGTTTCCCTAAAAACACCTCAGGAGTTAGATGATGCCGTCAATTCCTTTACCAATATGATCCAGCAAGCAGTTTGGACTGCATCTTCACCCCGTCCTTCCTTCAAAGTCCGCAAGAAAAATCCATTACCCCAAGATCTTAGGGATCTTATCCTAACCAAACGCCGTTACCGATCCCTTTGGCAAAGAACCAGGCATCCTCACGATCGGAGACTGTATAACCACTTCACCAAATTAGTCAAAAAGAACCTGTCAACCTATAGATCCGAATCCTACAAATCCCACCTTTCCACACTATCTGCTTCAGATAATTCCCTTTGGAATGCCACCAAAAAAATACTCAAATACCACTCTATTTCCCATCCTCTCCGACGTGAAGACAGTTCTTGGGCTGCATCAGATGAGGACAAAGCAGAGGAATTTGCCAAACACCTTTCAAATACATTTATCCCACATCCTGAAATCCACCCTAACCACGTTTCCAATATTAATGAATTCCTTTCTTCACCCATTCCTCTGTCCTTACCTCCTAAAGCTGTAAATCCCTCTGAGGTCAAATTTCTCTTACAAAAGTTAAAAGTCCGCAAATCTCCTGGACATGACCTTCTTACCACCCAGATCCTTCAACGACTTCCTTAAAAAGCGATTATTTTCCTTACCTATCTATACAACTGTATCCTTCGTACAACTCACTTCCCTTTGCTGTGGAAACACTCCGTCATCACCCTATTCCCTAAACCTGGCAAACCACCCAATGTCACTTCATCATACCGACCCATCAGCCTGCTCTCTATTCTTTCCAAAATTTTTGGAAAAATCCTCCTGAAACGAATCCTACCCATCATCGAATCCAATAATATTCCTTCACATCAGTTTGGATTCCGTCCCAGGCACTCGACGGTCCAGCAGGGACTCCTCTGCTCTTGAAAGCAAACAATACTGCACAGGCGCATTTCTGGAAGTAGCACAGGCTTTCGACCGGGTATGGCATGCCTGTTTGCTGTTCAAGCTCAAAACCCAGTTACCTCAATCCTTATTTATAGTTCTTCGATCCTACCTCTCTGATCGCTACTTTCAAACACGCTGTGGTAACGAATACTCCAATCTTTACCCAATTCAAGCAGGAGTTCCCCAGGGCAGCGTCTTGGGTCCTATCCTATACATATTGTAAACCGCTGATATCCCAACTACTCCTGAAACCTTCCTTGCAACGTTCGCAGACGACACAGCTATCCTATCATCTCATCCAGATCCCGAAATAGCTTCCACGAACCTACAAAGCCACCTTTCACTCATTGAAATTGGGTGTAACCAATGGCGGATCAAAGTCAACGAGGAAAAATGCAAACACGCTTTTACCCTTCGCCGTGGAACATGCCCTTCTGTCTAATTCAATGAAACCATCCTACCTATTTCCGACACAGTACGATACCTTGGCTTCCTCCTAGACAAAAGGCTTACATGGAATCCTCATAACAGACTCAAAAGACAAGAACTTAACAGACGATTTAGCCAACTATACAGTTTACTATGTCGGACCTCCGATCTTTCAATAGACAATAAATTACTAATATACAAGACCATCATCAAACCTATTTGGACCTATGAACTGGAACTGTGGGGGACAGCAAAACAATCGAATATCAGACGCATTCAATCCTTTCAATCCAAAATCCTGAGAACTATGTCGATGTATTGTCGATGCTCCTCATTATGTTTCCAACAAAACCCTCCATAAAGATTTCAACATTCCTTTCGTCCTCGACCTCATCCCTACTAAATTTTCAAACTTTCACCAAAACCTTGCCTGTCATCCCAACCCCCTGGCTCAGTCATTATCCAGTTTCACACATCCATATAACCCACCCCGCCGTCTAAACCGGCAATGTCCCCGAGATCTGTTGTAATAATGCCATTTGGAGTACTGGCACTGGCCAGATTCTCCACTCACGACCTATGTGTGTGTGTGGGAAGCGCCCTTAACCAGCTTCCATTGGCGTTTATTGCCAGTGACGCGACTGGAAAAGGGAGCTGGGGCTTCCCGGACTCCTGCTTTGCCCTCATTCCTGGGGAAGAAGCTCAGTTCGGGGACCCCAGGCAAATTGTAAATAGGGTATGAATGTGTGCATTTTATTTTATTATTAGTATTATTATTATTATTTATTTTACTTTATTATTATTATTACCACATTAATTTCTTTCTGTTACCGCATGTATATATTTTTCCGCATGTATATATTTATTTATATTATTTTGTTTATATGATTGTTTTGTTATGGAATGACTGTAAGCTACACAGCACTATTACTTATTGCCCATAAGTGGCAGATTGTAATATTTCAATAAAGTGTTAATAATTAATTAAAAAATATAATAGGGGTTCAAAGGTTGTATAGGATCCGTCAGTTTTGAAGTTAGACATCTGAAATTTTGGATGTAAGAGTAACTTATATTTTAAAAAAATAAGTGTATTATTTATTTTAAATGATCTTTCACGAAACTTTATGTGGCAGACCAAATTCCACGCGAGCGAAGCTGCGGGCATAAGCTAGTACCTTATAAAACATATAATTATTATGCCCAGTCTGTTTGAATCACGGTTTTATTAACATCAGTCCTCTAAGACTATTACTTTATTTTAAATAATAAATATTACCTCTTTCCAGTGGCTTACGATTCGTGTGGCCTTATAATTGGGAGAAAATTCGAGCTTAAGAAGGATGAAATAAATGGCGAAATATCTGGTGAGGTCGAATGGCCAGGGGGGTTCGCATTAGGGTAGTCTACCTGAAACTGATTATTGGTGACATCCCATCGGGCCTCTGAAATACTGTTTTCGTCGAACCAGACATCATTTCCTTTCGTTTCGGTAATATCTCAGTTTTAATTATTTTATAAAAAATAAAATAAAATAATTGAGTAGATTTTTTTTATAAATTTCAAAATTTTTTTTGTCATTTTCTTTTAGGTAAATTTCTTAATAAAATGCCTGAATCTAATACCTTTAACTTTAATCGGCAATTTTATGTGTATAAGTGTGAAATCGAATGGTCTTAAATGTTAGCTAGGTATTATCCTCATTGAAATAGACTTACAGAGTTTAAATTTCTAATGTAAATTGTGGGTTTTTCTGAAGTTCATTTATTTCAGATTGTCATCATTATTAATTAATATGGTCATATATAGTGCGCAAAAATGAATAGGGATATTGATAATTTTTTATTGAATACTTTAACTAGCATTTATATTATTATTGATATATATATATATATATATATATATATATATATATATATATATATATATATATATATAATTTATTAATACATTAATACTTAATGTATTATAATCTAATATATATTATATGTTCGTACGTGAAGACACAGTCTTCTCTATCACCACCGACCCCAATCAACTTCCCTTTGGGACGGTAAATACCCCTTGGTCTCCAGGTGGTAGTAAGGGAGTTTGGTTGAAACAAAAAATTACAAAATATCCAATACCGCTACTTTTAACTGTTACTTCGTTGTATCTATACTGTCGCTCAAATTGTCAACAACAGTCGGTAGAAATTATAAATTTTCCAGGATAGATCCACCCATGGGTGGATTTAAGGGGGGGGGCACGGAGGCAAGGGCCCTCCGAATGTTTTTTAGGTACTGTTGAGAATCCATTATAGTACATAATTAAAGGCAAATCACATCATAATAGTTGTTAAAATAACAGAAAGAACATGAGTGAAACTATTTGTTTTGATATCCAACTAATCTTACTAATATCATTAATGTGAAAGTTTGTGTGTTTGTCTCTCTTTCACGCAAAAACTACTTAACGGATTTGGATGAAACTTATTGAGTAAAATAGGTTATACATCATAGGCTACAGCAAGGATAGATTTATGTGGGGGCATGTGCGGCATAATTAAAGGTAAATCAGGAACTTAGCATCTTGAAATTTGTAGATAGGTTCTTTGTATAGGTTAAGAAAGAAATTTGGATAATTCAACCCCAAGGGTTTCCCCTTTAATATAATAGGGGCTCAAAGGTTGTACAGAATCCGTCAGTTTTGAAGTTAGGCATCTGATATTTTGGATGTATGAGTAACTTGTAAAAAATAATTAAAATAATTATTTATTTAAAATGATCTTTCACGAAACATTATGTAGCAGACCAAATTCCAGGCGAGCGAAGCCGCGGGCATAAGCTAGTTTCTAATAAATATTAATTTTTTTTATACTAAAAAATAATCTTAAAATACTAGGCAAAGTATATACAACAAAATTAGTGGTATCCTTATTCATTTTTGCAAAAACTACTTAACGGATTTGGATGAAACTTATTGAGTAAAATAGGTTATACATCATAGGCTACAGCAAGGATAGATTTATGTGGGGGCATGTGCGGCATAATTAAAGGTAAATCAGGAACTTAGCATCTTGAAATTTGTAGATAGGTTCTTTGTATAGGTTAAGAAAGAAATTTGGATAATTCAACCCCAAGGGTTTCCCCTTTAATATAATAGGGGCTCAAAGGTTGTACAGAATCCGTCAGTTTTGAAGTTAGGCATCTGATATTTTGGATGTATGAGTAACTTGTAAAAAATAATTAAAATAATTATTTATTTAAAATGATCTTTCACGAAACATTATGTAGCAGACCAAATTCCAGGCGAGCGAAGCCGCGGGCATAAGCTAGTTTCTAATAAATATTAATTTTTTTTATACTAAAAAATAATCTTAAAATACTAGGCAAAGTATATACAACAAAATTAGTGGTATCCTTATTCATTTTTGCCCAGTTTATATAACAAAGGAATTAGATAATTAATAAGTGAAATATTTTAACTATAAAAAATAGCGGAAATTAAAATCAGTGATAAGTCTGTTCCAACAGTAGTTTTGACTATCATCGAACTGTTAGGCATATGCGTAGAGCTTTTCTTTTTGGATAAGGAGGGGACTAAAAAGGTGATGGATTAGAGATCTTCGCTAACCAACCTAGGTATGTGTCTGAAGCTCGAATGAGATTGTGCTTAGGGTTATTAGCATTTAGCTATATTATCACATAGTTATCAACACACTCTTGACAGGTGTGAAATAATTGGTCAGTTCATGGTAGTGACTGTATGTGTGCAGGATAATGGTCGTGCAGAGGAAAGATGTCCGAAATCTCATTCAACTAGGTTTCCCCTCCCAATTAAGGATACCTACCCACATAGAGGTCGGGTGACTCCCAGGAGGGTTTCCAGGTCCCACACGGTCCATTCCCGGCTGTTAACAGTTTAAATAAATCACCTGCTCCGATTGCAACTCTGCGCTTTAACACTGAGCTACCCCTCTCACTATTAGCAAGCATTAAGATGATTAATATTTGACGATTTGACATTTTCTTCAATGACGCTTGCACCTAAATGTTCATATTTCATAACATCTGTTCATATTTATCTGTTCCTTCCGTTAATTTTATCATAAAGTAGAGAAGAAGATGTTAGAACAGGTAGTTGGAGGTTTATATCCCGACTGTATCTCACCCTGAATCGCCGCCCCCACCTTCCAATCTCCAGCGAAATAAGGGCTTGAGATAGTGCCCTCCTCCCTCAGCCGAACTATAATCTCTTTCTGCTTCTATTTTCCCATGTCGTAATTTCATTCCATGCATTATTAGTTTCCTCTTCCTTCCTTTGTAACTTCTAGTAGATTTTAGAATTATGATAATCCAAATTAAATAATGAAAAATTGAACAGTTTTCTACGATCCGTTAATTAATAACTTCAAGAGAGATATTTTTTTAATTAACAGAAAGTAGTAGCAACCTAAACAAATAACCGGGTCAAAATATGTTATTTTAATTCTGAGAACTCAGAGGCCAATTCGGATCTATATCACGAACCTCAAAACCAATTTTATTAAACTTATCCCATCGATAGCTCATTCATTTATATATCGCACTGGAAAATATATAAATTTAAGCGCTAACGTGGTGTCGATGATTCAAAGTCAATTCGATATTATACAATTGAAACGATAACAATGGTAATTGCACCATTATTAATTGCATTACATACAATCGTAAAACGTATACATGTACACATATAGGTCAATGAAAAGATTTATATTAACTACAACTATTACAATTTAGGTGAGTGGTTAAATCTAGCTTAGTCCAGCGAAATCGTGTTATTTTCGTAGTGGATAAGTAGCTAAGTCACAAATTGGGTTGAAATGAAGTTATCGCTTACATTTTATTACCATTTCAAGCCCAAAAGCTTCAAGAATCACACGATCTCACTTTCCTCAGCATTACTTACTCTGGTAAAATTTGTCTTAACCACTAAATGACTTATTCCGCGGAGTTGCATATATGTAGTCCAAATTAAGACTTGCGATATTAATATTTTTAATCTACTGGAGGTTCCCATATCATTTCAAACCAATGAATTATAGCAAACAATAAATTGTATTTATAAGAATCCATTTTCCTAGATATTTATTTTTTCTAGAATGCGTACTTTCTGCTTTTTTTTAGTGATCAGCAATATTTGGTTTATCATTTTACTAGCTTGACATATTTATAATTATTTTACATACTTGTCATAGGCGTCTGTTGGAATAGGATGCTGTTGTAACTATCTCGATGTTTTGTATATGGTCATTATATGTTATATAAATTATTCTCTCGTGTCATGATGAATTGGCGAATAACGACTGACTAGTTGTTTACGGTTATTTTAGAAATTCTAGGGTTGTATTCGTAACTTTTCATTTACATTTCAGTATAGAATGTGTTAAAAATCACTTTAACAATTTTTGTTAACGTAAAACTAAAGGCAAGAGATTGTGTGCAACCTGTTGTTCGACATTTAATCCTGAAAACAAGGTATAAAATTCGAATAATTTAAACTTATTAAATTTCATTTTTTAATATAAAAAATGCTAATGGTGTTTGTAACATGGATATTAAAAAACTCTAATCGATGAGCTTTATTGACCTCTATAAGCCCCTCCTCATCTGATGCAGATTTGATGAAAATTATTGAACTAGGTTCGTGGATGACCGTTATGAACTTAGTAAAAATAAGAATCAAGTCCAACCTGAGGAGATAGAAGATTAATGTTGTTGACTACAACTCCTGTAACTGGGACAAAGAAATCCCTTGCGGGCTGGAAGAAAAATCTAATCAAACTGTATCCGGGCGGCTAGAGGTAACTCTTCCTATTCCCTAGAGTATTGTCTTAAAATTACAAAGCTAAATATAAACTAAACGTGAAGGAATGTATGGAGTTATTTACTTCATGGGTATGTATTTTGAAGGAAATATTTAGAAAGTTAATTATAAAAACAAAAGAACAATCGCATTTTCATTTGCATTCATTAGACCAATATGCCCGAAACTTGTAGGATTTCGATCAATCGGCAGGTTTTCGGTGAAAGTCTTCAGATCCTTCAGGATAAATAACTTAATTATCACAGTCCGTCTCGTACTTGAGATAAGTCGTTCAGAACTGTGGGCAATACCACGCTCTACTAATTGCTTTCATTGTAAATATTTACTCCATTTACAACTTATAATTATGTAATAATACCACATTAAAAAAATCAATATGTTTGATGACATTGATCAATATGACAAAAGTCGTACGCGATTATCAGAGATTAAAACAAAAATTGTGTAATGTTACAACTGGCAACTGTTTGAAATAGTACCGAAAAAAACACATGACCATGACAATAATAAAATTATATGTTGTTATAAAGCCAATTGATGTATCATAAAATTTTACTAATTATTAGATAACCACCAATGTTATAATTTAACGTGTAGTATTCTACTCTGTCCGAAGTGCTATAATTACCTATTTTAATGAGTTACATTAATTATTAAGGATTCAATATGTTTTTAATTTACTTAAGAAATTAGCTATCTTCTTCCTGGAACCATAGTTCACATCAAAGTATTATCAGTTCTATAAAAATGTTTGTATACCCTACTTTAGCTTTGAAACGCCGGTATAATGTTAAGATTTAATGCTGCAAATATATATATATATATATATATATATATATATATATATATATATATAAATATACTAGCTTTTGCCCGCGGCTTCGCTCGCGTGGAATTTGGTCTGCCACATAAACTTTCGTGACAGATCATTTTAAATAAATAATTTTTTTTTTAACTATAAATTACTCGTACCTCCAAAATTTCAGATGTCTAACTTCAAAACTGACGGATTCCATACAATCTTTGAACCCCTATTATTTTAAGCGGGAAACCCTTGGGGGTGGAACTATCCAAATTTCTTTCTTAAATTATACAAAGAACCGATCTGCAAATTTCAAGATGCTAAGTTCCTAATTTGCCTTTAATTATGTACTATTATGGATTCTGATGTTTAACCTATATTACTGTAAAGTTTCATCCAAATCGGTTCAGTAGTTTTTACGTGAAAGAGAGACAAACATACAAACTTTCGCATTTATAATATATTTATTATATATTAATATATATTTGTTTATTTTATATATTCTTTAATAAAATGTGAAAAATAATTTTTTTTTCAGGATCTCACGGTGAGGAATCATTTGGAATCAGGAATCAAAATGGTAGGCTATTTTAAAATATTTCTAGGATTTTTTTTTATAGTACAATTTTCTAATAAAATTTGTTAGACCAACTCCGGGCATATTTGTTGACATGCTTAAAATAAATAAATGTTTATTGGCGTTGGGTAAAAATGTACCCGTTTTAGAAATTTTGAGATGTTGCTTTTAAATGCGAATAGCTTTAGTGTAGTTCCAAGTACAGTGATAAGCTAGTGGTCCAATTGTTCTTCTGTTATTGGATTGTCTATCTGCCGAACTATAATAGAGATAGTGTTTTTCGCTCCGTAAATAACAATTTATATCATTATTAATATGAAAAAGAAGAAGCTCAAAAGAGACATGAAATTTAGTTTAGTTGAGTAGTTGCATTTTGGCCTTGATGGTGATGGGATACCCTGGTTGGTGTCTTACTGGACTTTTAGACTAGGTCCTGCTTTATTTATTTTATTCTCTTTTAGCCCTTAATATGTCTGAATTGCTGAAATATCGGTAGATATTTTTCATTTCTGTTGTTTTAGGTGCTCAAGCCTATTTTTTTTATTTTCTAAAGTTAACTCATGTTCAAAGCTATTATGTTTTGATGTACCTACGTTTAAATGTGTAATTTAGTGCTTTGCATGCAAATGTATGTCATTCTTTATCTTGCCTCACCAGTCAAGTGAATAGGGAGATAACAGAGCCTCTGTCGACGAATGTCGGGGAGCAGCGAGGTAATTTGAAGAGTTGTCACGGAGTTAGTGCTGGAGCGATAAGTGGGAGCGGTAGATAAGGACATCTCCAGGATGGAGACAATTACTGGAGAACATTAGCGCCAAATCGTGGCACTTTTCTTCCTTCTTGTCTCGGCTTCTTGGGCGTTTCGATTGCGAAGAGATAACGGGAAATGGCATTGCTTAAAGTCAGTGGCTTTTCATTTCAATTACGGTTTAATAGCATTTTAAAATTTTCTGAGTCATTAGAATCCTCATCTCGAAATAGGTAAAATATGTGCAAGAAGTATGTTCATTTCTAATTCATTGTTAAATAAGAATTTGTAAAATTCAAAGCAAAGAAGAGGGGATCCCAATTATTCATTGGTAATGTTATTAGGGAAATAACCTATGGGAAAAACTGTCTTCGTTACTTCGTACTTACGTATGACGTACTAAATATTTTTGTTTGCCCTTACAAACATTGTTTTGTGTTAATACCTTTTAAAAATTAAAAATACCTAATAGTGTGACTGCCTAATAGTCTTTCGCAATTGAAAGTTTGACCACTGGACCGTCGAGGAAAAATGAATTAGCTCGGTCGCAAAGGTTAGGTGATATTGAATAAAAAAAAAATTTACAATAATATAAAATTCCATGAGTGAAATTTACAAAATAAATTGACTACGAATTACGAAAAATATTTAAACATTTTAACATATTAAATGTTAATATATATATATATATAGGCATGTTTATATTGAAAATATATGAACATTTGCCCGTTGCGACGGCATTTGTCCCCTTCTCGTCCCGTGGCACTGAGGGGGTCTTGCTGGCCTGCAAAGAAGTTGTGGGTGATACAGCTTTTAAATATCATATTAGGATTCAGCACCTTAAAAACTATAGGAATACCGTATTTTCAGTACAAAAGATTTTTCATCGTTGGCCTATGTTATCATTTCGAAACATGTTTTAACTGTGTGTTAGGCTTATCTACTATGATACTTTAATTCATTGACGATTAATTCTTTAATAATTAGTTTTTAAATTATTTTTTTGTTAAAAAACGATGAGTAGTTTTGAGTCAATTTTACAATTATAAAGCGAGGGATTTTAATGGAAAATAGAAGTCATTATTATACATTTTCGATAATAGATAAGTTCGATAATACTTATCACAGAAAGCATTTACTAAAGAGTTAATGAATAAAATGTGAAAAAAAACTTACACACATGTGTGATATTAATGATAAATGCAATAAACATAAGATGGGGGAGATTCATCATAAAGGGAGCAGTTACGGTGTTGGCATTCCATAAAACATACTTTGATGTTGAGGCTTGTTGCTTTAATTGGAAGTCATTAAAATTCAATTTTGATTAATAAAATATAACTTTAAAAATGTTCACGGTTTATGTTGATGGAGATTTAGTGTTTTAACCTACTGCGCAACAATGACGAATATTGTAATCTATTTTATACACATCACGAACATGTGAAATATTTACAAATAATTTCAAACCCTCGTTGGTAGATTTGGAGCGTTTTCAGTTAATGAAATGAGTTTTTTTTTTTATTTATACTGGTGTGTGTTTTGTTATTGGTTCGGTTCAATTCTTTATGTTCTGATGAAACGTTGAGAAAATATTTCTGCAAGAACTGTTATCGGACGAAATGCTGAAAAGAATAGGAACTAACAATCCCTTAAAGGAGGCGAAGCACTCCGGTTCCTCAACTTCTGAACTTGCTTCAAAGCTCACTTCAGTTCTCTTGCCCTTTATTTCTTCCGAGGCTGTTAGGTTTTATGAGAAGGGCCCATGAAGGGAGGAACTTAACCTCAGAAGTAGCGCCATTTTCTAAGGCCACGCATTGTTCTTTGCAAAGAATTGCTGCCCATTGTAACTTGATGTGAAATCAATTGTGTAAAAGTTTAGTTAAATCTTTTGTTCCATCATCGGCTGCTCAATGTTGTGGATAATATTTGGTACTGTGGAAGCGTTATTAAGGCTATTTTAAAAAAATCTTATAAATCTTTAGCTTATAATAATGTTGATTAATCTATACTACTGTAAAACAAAGTCCTCGGCCGCATCTGTCTGTTCGCGATAAACTCGAAAACTACTGCACGAATTTTCATGCGGTTTTCACTAATGATTCATGAGGAAGGTTTAGCTATGTAATTTGTCAAGGTTTTGTGTAAAGTGGTTGGAATATAACGATAATTGTTGGAAGTGTTGAAAAAAGTCAAGCCACCTGGGAACTGTCATCGAAGACACTGCCTAATCCCTCCATACATCCTAATCCTCTATCCATACATCTTATACATATCTTATACATCTTATCCTCCGCCGCGTCTGTCTGTCCGCTATAAATTCTAATGCTACTGGGCGGATTTTTATGCGGTTTTCAACAATAGATTGTGTGATTCATGCGGAAGGTTAAGGTATATAATTTGTCAAGGTTTTGTGTTAATTGGTTGGAATATAACGTTGTCTAACCTCTTTGAGATATAACAAAATAATATTTGGTGGAATATTCCAGTTTATAGATCTACTTAAAAGTCCTCGACAGCATATAACTATATGTTAAAGATAGCTTACTATACCCATTATATCTTCTAAAAAATTGGTTACGTACAGTGCGGTAATTGGAAAGCTATTTAGACGGACACAGTATTAATCCTTATCAACATACTTAAGTTACTTTAAGCATTTCATGCACAGTAATATAATACTTTACACCATCTAATTTAAATGAGCATTTAAAGAGTTCCAGAAAAAAAATTAACGCGCGTAAAAATAAATTCGGATTTAAAAAAATATTTTATTATGTTTTTATGTTTATAATATCTAAATAATAGAATACATTAAAATATTTCATGCAGTGTAGACATTATGTTACATTTAAATGTGATCCATATATCGAATTGATGCGATGCTACGACAGGAAAAACATGTAGGCATAATATGCATACTACCCATGCGAAGCCGTAGGGCGGGTCGCTAGTATTAATAATAATACTGTGAACGACAAATACGACATTGTTTAAATAAGGTTTCGGTTATTTTTTTACATGTATTTATTACCAAACACAACACAAAAAATAGTATGTTAATTTATCTTTTAAGGTTTTCTTTTTGGTCGTGGTAATGTCATGAAGCGGAATGATTTTAAAACTCAGTTATTATTAAATAATTTATTTTTGTATTGTTATTTCCTTAATAAATATAAAAATAAATTATTAAAATAAAAATATTAAACGTGAAATAATAATTTTCTTTTTTATTTAACTTTCCGAAACTCAGACAACCCTTTTGAGACGATTACGGAAAATACATGCCCACTTCTGAAGATTATATTTAACTTCCTGATGCGATTATTGTGTAAGTACTACTACGAAGGATATTTAACAAACGTATTATTTTTTATAATTTTGTACCTTCCTGCTTTTTGTATGTGAATCCAATTTAATACATTCTCTGGTAAGGCATTATTTATTAAAACCAATAGTTTCTCCGTGACGTATTTCCTTTTGTTGCTGTTGTTTGGATAATGTTTAAGCCCAAGAAGGTCCAGAGCTTAGAGGGGAGCTATTATATTTTTTAAAAATCAGATGTTCAGTACGCCTATTGTCATATTAAAATTTATGTAAATATTAAATATTTAAATTTTTATCGACATTATTAACCGCTTGCTGATAGTAATAGCCTTTATAAGTTGTGGATAATACGAGTATTTAAGCTCAAAATGGTCGAGTTTAGAAGGGAAGCAATTATATTTACAAAAATCAGATTCTTAGTACGCTTGATTTATATTCATGTTTATACAAATAATAGGTATTTTAATATTTATCTATAATGGTAACCACTTCCTAACTAATCTCTCTCTCTTCTCTCTCTCCCTCTCTCTCTGTCTATATATATATATATATATATATATATATATATATATATATATATAGACATATATATATGTTGTCCTGAATGACAGACCATCGCAGAGCCAAAACGGTATAAGCTACAGACTTAAATTTGGACAGTAGGTGCAATTCATCCCCTAAGAGTGAAGGGGGGAAAACGTTTGTAATAATAATGCGTCATTTTTAAAGTGATCACCATCAATTTTTAGATTTAGCTTCTTTTATTTATTTAAAAATTTTTTTAAATAATAAAATAAGTGTTTTTTATCTTTTGAAAAACAACCCCTAAAAGTGTAAAATAGGGGAAATTGTAGGCTGTTAAGTCCGAGATGTGAAATAAGTAAACAGGCTTTACTTTTAAACATAATAACAATGGTACTCAAGATTTAGCAAAATCAACTCCCAGAAGTGTGCAATAAGGGTCATTTTCAAAGCAAGAAGCACCATGAAATTTTAGTTTTAGCCTCTACATTTTAATTAAAGGATTTTGCAAAATCAAACCACAGAGATTACAGTTTTGGATATTAGATCGTGGATTTCAATCGAAAACACATCGAAAGCTATGTAATTATGCCGATTAATATTTAACAGGACATTTCATTAAAATCGATCATCAGGTAAATTTTAAAATATTTTATTAAAATCGATAAGAATTGGTTGGCTGGCTGAATTTACAAATGCTTTAAGTCATTA
Source organism: Arma custos (assembly GCA_037127475.1). Classification (NCBI taxonomy): domain Eukaryota; kingdom Metazoa; phylum Arthropoda; class Insecta; order Hemiptera; family Pentatomidae; genus Arma; species Arma custos. The sequence goes on from CM073763.1 coordinate 39,598,212, forward strand.
TGAATAATATGGAGTTCAAAATTCACTCTCCTTTTAAACTCAACTTAAGTTTTTATTCTAAATCAACGCGGACCAAGTCGCGGGCAAAAGCTAGTAGCATATACAAGTTTTGGATAAAAGAGTTTAGGAGGGAAGCTTTCAAATTGAAAAAAAAAATTCAGATGTTCAGTACGCCTCATATTACACTACGTTTATAAACATTTAAATTTATTATAGCCGATATTGTTAACCACTTGTGAAAAGTAATATTCTACATAAGCTTCTGATAATGTAAAGCCTAAGAAGGGAAGCTGCTATATTTACAAAAATAGGTGTTTAGTAAGCCTAATATTTTATAAATATTAAATATTCAAATGTATTATAGTCGATATGGTTAACCACTTGCTGCTTGTAATAGTCTATATAAGTTTGATACAATGTTTAAGCTCAAGAAGGTCCAGGTTAGAAGGGAATAGGGCCCCTAGGCAGTTTTGAGGGATGACTGAAATGGGCTCAGCGGGCCCTGAACATTAGTATTCTAATTGCGCGGATAAACCTTGCGCTTAATCCCCTCCTCCGACACGGTTTCTGACTTGTCCCCCGATCCAACTTGATATTTCACTCTTAGTCCTCTCTAACGGGGTTGTAATATCCTCGGGGAATCGTTAGCTAAACTCAAATTAAAAGAGGAATTCTACAAAACTGAAATAAATTATTACAATCTGAATAATACGATCTCATTTATCATTTATGTAATATATAAATCTTATGCCTCAATCCTGATTATTCTAAAATTTTAACTTATATACTTAACATTTTATGTATTTTTTTGCATTTAAAAATACCTATACCAATACAACTCGTGAAGGATCTGGGTTCAAGGTAGAGACTGTGCGATTTCTTGGACAACGGTTGTGCAGGGAGGTGATTTATTACATATAATTTTTCACCTTATTTTGAGTACCCACTTAATAGAGGCTGGGTGTGCCACAGGAGGGGAGGGTCCTAGATCCCAGAGGATCCATCTCCGGCCGCTAACGAATTAAATAAAAGCCTGCCACTCGACATTTTTTTCATTACGAGTGGTAAATTAAAATTAAGATAAAAATTACTAGTAACAATAAGTTGATTATTTTCAAGTTATTCAAAAAATCAGAATTATTCTATTATAGGGAGAAAATTAGTATAGATTCTATGAAAAGATTTTCTCTTTAAAGTACGTTATTAAATGACTCACTCCACATATGTTTTTTTTTTTGGTCGATTTTAATGCCCTTTATTTATTGCATCTATTTATTTATTTCTACCTCTAAGCTTTTAATTATTTACAATATCATCTTAATGTTCACTCTTATCTGAATATACTAACGTTATTTTCCTTTAATATTGTCTTCACTTAACCATAATATAACCATAACTTCACTCAAAGTTTCAGTAACTTGGATGAAGTTCTAAATTTCTAAGTCAATATTTAACTTCAGACAGAAGTTGTTAATTTTTGTCGGGCAAAGTTTTCGAAAGACAAACTGCTTTCTTTGCTCTTGTTTGTCAAATTCATTGGCAAATATCACTTTTAATTTGATATTTCTGAATATAGTGAATTGTGCGAGGTAGTCAATTTGGTTGTAACTCCGATTGCTTACCAATTCTTTTCCCTTATTCTTTTTATTTGTGTAAGAACATGAATTTGGGATCTTCTGATATGGAACAGATATTGAGCAAGGTTTTCCAATGGATAATAATTATTACAATGATGCTGGTACTTGCCTCACACCATTTTCACTTATTACATTATTTATTGAAAAATAATACAATCTTTTTAAAATTTCTAGGGAAGATCGGCCAACGTTGATCACATACTTAATCTCTGACCTGTCCTTTTAATCATTCTCTCGCCTACAATACATCCATCTCTATGACGAATCAGTTATAATCGATCAAGAACGGGTCTTAGGTATGCTGTCAGAAGTTGAGATTTATGAGTAGTCAATTAAATACAGCATTTTCTCTCTGATCTGGTAAACTCATCATCATACTGGAAAACAACGAAAAAGGTCACTTGTGGCCAGTAGAGAAGATAGTAAAGATGCCGAGGAATCTGATGAAAGACGCTGCAGATTCATAACACTCAGATAATAAGGTGCTTTTTTGTAAGAGGAGGAGCTCTGAGTTGTCAAACCGAAGGTCCCGGGTCAAATCCGGCTGTGCAGATAATTTAGTTAATCTGTTAACAGCCAGAGAAGTTCCCTGAGCGATCAGGAGACACCTCTGGAGCTCAACCTGCCTCTGTAAATTGGGTACCCTTATTGGGGAAAACCTGGCGGTTGAGCGTGATCCAGCACAAATGACCACACTCCACAACCGTTGTCCTAGAAACAGTATCTACAACGTCCTTAGCACTAGACGCTGGGTGTAGGGGAACAGGATTTTTTTTTTTAAGGTTGCTCATTTAATAAAGCAACTCATAGTCAATCAATCACGTACACTTTTGGAAAAGAGAGATATTTATTTTAAATTATAACTATATTTATATTGTATATATTATATATAGTTATATAGTTATATTCTATTATTATTGTTATGAATTTCTATAATGCAAGTTAATATGTCTTGTGCCTCAACTATGGTTATTTCTGGTATCCCTTATTACTATTATGTAACTGAATTATATCAATGGATCTTAATTTTCCCTGAGAAGTTTGGGCAAGCGAGGACAGAATAGCAATTGAATAGCCACTATTTTTTGTAAGTAAATTTTGGTAGCCTTGGGTTGATGTATTTTAAAGCCTTGAGGATGCCCAGCGAATCCTCGGCAAAGAACTTTATGACACAATCGAAACCAGAAAAAAACGTGATGAATGGTTTAAAAATATATTTGCCCTGGCTATTTAAGAGAGTATTTATATGTTAATTATTAAACCTTCACTAGTTTTAATAATTTTGTATTTACAAATATTTTTAAGGAATATTATTATTATTTATTTAAGCTTCTATTTTAATATCTTTAGTTAATCTGATAATGTACATTTAGGGGTGTCTCTTGTTTGAGACGAAACCCACACTTTTACCTTATGCTAAGGTTTAAAATTGATTATTAAAAAAAAACATGTAAGGCTATAGCCGATCTGGAAATAAAGAATATAAAAAAAAATAATTTTAGTATACTTTGCTATATCTGTCCATCTATTGTCGTTAATTAGACGGACGAAATTATCAAAGGGGAAGCTGAGTGGTGTAAGGTAAAGGCGTTGGTGGGATTAGAAGGTTCCCCTGGGAAGGAAGATCTATTAAGGCGTTTCTCCGCCTGACGTGCGAGTACACACTACAATACGAATAGACTTATTTACTCTACCTTTAGTGTTCGCTTTATTTCATCTCTTTTCTCAGTCTTTCTCTACTCAATCAACCCCTCTATTTTCTTCTCTTCTTTGTTTCATTTCGAAATGACTGTTAGCCTTTGCCTGCTTGTAATAGAACTCGAACTTTTGATTGAAGCAATTCGGTACAAGTGGAGAGGAATTTCACTTTTATGATGTTCTTATTTGTGATTACTTGTCTTATGTATTAAAGAGTTCATGAAATAGAAAAATAAGATAATAGTCGACTTTGAAGAATGTCCGTGTTTTTTTTTTGTTTCCTATCCAATGCTACTCTCTTCCAGGCTGTTCCTCCGCAGCTCTTCTTCATCTCCTAGTCCTTATCTTTCGGTGGACGTTCTCTCTTCCTTGCGTACTCTCTTGGATACCAATCCATAAGCTGCCTGGTCCATGCTACAGCATTCCTTCTGATGACATGTCCGGTCCGGGTCCACTTCCTTAAATGGACTTTTTCCATAATATCTGTGAGGTCAGTCCTTGCTCTAATCCGCTTATTTGGTTTTCGATCTTTTCTATATAAACTGAGGAGGTATTTCTCCATACATCTGACTGTTACTCTCAACTTTTGGCTAGTCTTCTTGTCTATTATCCATGTTTCGCAACCGTAGGTCATGACAGGAAGTATTTACTATATTAAGTCAATATATTTTTAAACATTTGCATCACACTTTTTTTGATGTTCTACCATCCACATTTGATATTGTTGTGCATTTTATAAAATGTAATCATTCTGATTTTTAAAATTATTTTTATGGAGTAATCAATATATGCACAACCGTTTTTGATGGGTGGTAATTAATATTATTGTGACAAATTTAAAAAATCAATATTTTTTGTAATATAATATCAGTTATGTTAATTGATATTTTAAATTAAAATAATTTTGAGTAGTTTGAGTTTTATATATATATTTGTAAGTGCATAAATGAGAATATGGATAGCCAAAATCATTATCATATATTTATAGATAATGAAGTTGTTTTTTAAAACGCGCGTTCTAATTTTCAAAGTTTTTAGAAGGAACGATTTCAACCCGTAACGCAGCATTGAGGTTCATTGTGTTTCGTGAAAATATGTCGTCGGATTGGATTTGTTTGAAATATTATTCAATTGTGGAAGTTTTCCTCGGCTTCGGAATAATTGGAGTTAAATAATGGACCTTTGGCTTTAATGGGCTTTTAAATAGTGCTTTGAGACTGATTAATGCTCGTTTCATTCTTCACTTGCAGTTGGGGAACAGGCGACGAAATTTCTCTCACTGCTATTTCTCTTTAGAACTCCCTCTCTCCTTTCGTGCTATTCCAAGGCTTAATGGATATCAAAATTAAAATGGTACATAGGTAGAATAATAATATATTCTCTGAATAAAATGGTTTCTTAATGTTATTGTTATTTATATTATTATTAATGATAAATTAAATACAAAATCATAATTTTTGTATTTATAATCAAAATAATCATGGACGATTCTTAAATTATTTTAAAATCTCATTTTAAACATAATTAAACAATGCACAAAAAAATATAAACTAATAGCTTTACATTTTCATCGAAATAATATTTTTTGCGTGCATCAATAAAAAAGTTCTTATCTTAGATACAGAAGTCAGGTACATTATTGAAGATAATAAATAAAAAACATAAATAAGTCAGTAGAAAGCAAAAAATTATCGCATCGTATAAACTAAAACTTGAAATGTAAATCAATAATTGAAGCTTGATCTGGCAGCAAACTAAATAATCAAGAATTATAATGTGTCTTAGGAATCTTATATGTATTCTATATATTTGTACCTATAGATATATCTAACAAAGAAAATTCATTCATTTCTATATTTAATATTTTTAGTAACTGTATATTTCGGTATTGTATTTTCAATTTTAAGTACACTTTTTTTTTAATATTGATTCATATCCGAGTAAAAAGATTGTTTTATTCGATTCGATAATATACTTGTTCGCTTAGATATCCCGAGTGAATCCCCAACTTAATCAATTCCGGCTGACATTTCAATACATTGGCTGAAGGTGACATCCGCCCAGCGAGACTGACGGCTTCTGTGTAGGGTACATTTCGACGGACCTGTATGAATATTTATAGCGCGGTATCTCAAGTTGGTGAGCGTCTTTGTCATAAGTCATCCTTGGACGGATCAACATGACATCTAGAATTTCATGGGAAATAGGAATTGTGTTCATTTTATCAACAAATGCTAGCTAAAACCAGGAAACAATTACAATAAAATTTAATAAGTTAAGGTAATTTTTTTATTTATAAACAACGAAACCAATCCCAATATGGAAGGTTTATAGCTCTGCTTGAAATACCAACTTTTCTGAACTCATACATTGTTCTCGAGTATGACTTGCAACAGCAGTTTTCAGAATTTGTCCGCGATTTAATATTAGTTTAAATGACTAAATTACCTCCTTTTTTCAAATGAGGACTTACTATGTAACATCAGCGTAGTAATTAAAAATTCAACAGAAAACCTCAAGTCTCCCTGGGCCTTTATAAAACCTCAATTACATTCTAAACTTAGTAGAAAAAAATACATCTTATTTCAGAGATAATCTTCACCAAACTTAATTTTTGTTATGTTTATGAAGCAGCAAAATCCCATGGCTATGGTTAACACCATGAGGACTTTAATATCATCATATCAATAAATGATAGAATTTTCGGAAAAGAAAAACTGAAAACTTCAACTTATAATCAGAGGAATTGAACCTTCCTAGGAACTCTACGATTCGTAGTATACGACGAGAGAAAGTGGCCAATGAAGAAATACCACCACAATATTAATGTTGCTTATAGCAATAGGCACACTTGCTATAAGCAACATTAATATTGTTAATATTAATATTGCTACCGATGTTTCTAGGATGAAGAGGTATCTGGTCCAGGTGTACATGTCCATATTTCTTTTAATTATAATATTATTTGGATGGAACACCTTCAAATTGAATGTTTTTCATCGTTAATCTCTGTTGTACCAATGAAATAACGTTAGAATTCCTACATATGTGTATATGAACAACATCACCTAACCACAAATGACTAATATGTCGGTTTCTATTTTTAAGAGATATTTCAGCTGTTAATACTACTTTCAAATAAAAGTCAATTTTTTCATATTCGCGATGTTTCCATTTGAATTACTTTAAAAATATGGGCAAATGGGCGAATGTTTTTATCATTTAGCACTTGGCAAAGAGTGACGTCTTAAACCCTATATTTTTAAATTTTATTATGAAATAAGAGTCAATATAACCAATTAAAAGAATGAACGATTTTTTTAAGATCCAAATGGACTTATACCACTTACATCACAGCGCATTTATTGTTTTTTATTATAATCATCTATTTTACAAAGACAATTTTGCAAAATTTCTTTATCTAAAATCTATCCACTAGTTAATTACAGTTGTTACAACTGCTAATGAAAATGTCACGAACTTAAACAGTGGAAGATAAAATAAAAATAAAAGTTAATAGTAGTCCGTATTAAGTGAGATTTGAGAGAGACTTGCCTGCCCGGAACATCTTCGCTGAGAATCCCATTCCACAGAGAATGGGATAAAGCGGGTTGACAGCATGGAGATTACTGTTTGTATAAACTCACGGTTGATAAAGTTTTCATTGATAACATATTGAACTGTTTAATTATTTGTCCTTGACGTTTTGTAAGTTTTATAGCAAAAATTGTTTATTATGTATAGTTTTATGATGCTTAAATATACTCCTATTACATACATATCTTAAAACAACAAAAAAAAGTACCGCGAATGGGTCTGGGGTTCAGTATATGGTAGAGACTGAAATTTATCTTGGACAACGGTTGTACGGGGAGGTGATTTATCCTAGATCTATCCCCAGATTTTCTCTCTTACTTTGGGTAGCCACTTTATAGAGACTGGGTGAGCCCCAGGAATGAACTAGACCCAATAGGATTCGTGTCCGGCTAACAGATTAAATAAAAGTCTGCCAGCGAGCGGGATTTTCTGCTTTACCACTGAGCCATTCGGCTCCCTGCTTTTTTTGGTATAAAACAAAACAAAACATTATTTCCAACCTTTTAGCCTATATTTAATTCTTTTTTTTTTTACTTATAAAAGTTAGCTGTTGCTTATATTTATACATTCTTATTACAACTTACATTTGTATTAATGTTGATTGTATTAAATAAAACAAATGAAATGAGTTGCTCGAAGAAACCATTTAGAAAATTCGTTATTAAATCTTTGTCAGATTAATTCAAAGAAGATATGACCTCACAGTTATTTATTGAAAACCGTTTAAATTTTACACTGATATAACGAGTTTGATCGAACCATTAACTGTCTTTTGCGGGGAAATTGTAAAACATATTACGGAATTTATGGAAAGTCAGGTGTAGTGGAAAAATTCATAGGCGACTACGTACCTTAAATGCGTAATTTAAATTTCGAACAACTCGTTATTGGGAAATACATTCCTTTCATATATGCCTGATCATTTTCCACAGATACTTTGAATGGGATCAGCCGACATATGTACTGATATTCGTATTTTATCGTATTCGAAAAACTAATAAATTTTTATGTGAAATAAAAAAACATAAATAAAAATAATTACCCAATAAAAAAACATAAAATAAAAAAACGTTATTTATCCTAAGCAGAGTGACCAAATATAGAATACGTTAATGTCCCTTTTCTAAGGAACGTTTATTCAGTGAAACAAATTAATCTTCCATGCATTTTCCCTGACGCGTATTATTAAATTTTCAATCCCAGAACTGGTATTCAGGGTTTTATAATGAACTAAAGTATGAAAATGCTTTTATGACTTGAGAAGTATTTTCGAAAATTTTTTCTTTATGTACATTTTCCAAATTTCTGAACAGATGGAAATCTGTTGGAGATAAGTCGGACGAATAAGGTGGGTGTGGGAAGGCTTCGTAACCCAGCTTGATTTGTTTCTTCACTGTCTGTCGTGAAACATGAAAATATCCCTACTGTAGGAGGAGACTTTGATAGTTTTACCTCTGGGTAGAAAGGAGAAGTAAATTACTTATGATTTTTTTATAATTCTTGGTCATTTTTTATGAGTTATAAATATTTTTATTTTTTAAAGAGAAAAGATAGGCCCTCGACCGGGATTTGAACCCGGAACCTTTGTCTCACCGTGACATCGCTCTGCCAATTGAGCTATCCAAGGCCCCTCCCGGTCGAGGACAAACCTTCTCTCTTTTAGATCCTAAAGCCCCAGTGTGCTCCCGCCATTTTTGCGATTGGGCCTTGGATAGCTCAATTGGCAGAGCGATGTCACGGTGAGACAAAGGTTCCGGGTTCAAATCCCGGTCGAGGGCCTATCTTTTCTCTTTAAAAAATAAAAAAATTTATAACTCATAAAAAATGACCAATAATTATAAAAAAATATAAACAATAATATGACGAAAGTCAATAAGATCCTAAAATAAAATTAATGTTCAAAGAACTTCGTTCTAGTGTATTCATCGCAAAAATGGCGGGAGCACACTGGGGCTTTAGGATCTAAAAGAGAGAAGGTTTGTCCTCGACCGGGAGGGGCCTTGGATAGCTCAATTGGCAGAGCGATGTCACGGTGAGACAAAGGTTCCGGGTTCAAATCCCGGTCGAGGGCCTATCTTTTCTCTTTAAAAAATAAATTACTTATGCATTAATTATATGTTTATGCTAACTGAAATCTGCTCGAACCATCGGCGAATGGTCCGTTCGTTAAAATATCATTTCCCGAATGCAGTGGTAACGTTTCTTGCAGCTTGGGTAACCGAGTATCCAAGTTTAAACTCATAAGAAAAAATATACAATCAAGTATTTTCATGTTCGTATTTTATGAAATGTTTAGTAACATGCTATAAATAGTAAGTTCGTTCAATTGAATTTATAATAAATATTATCAAAAAAAGAGAAGATTAATAACAGCTCATTATAACCAGTTAACATAAACATATTGAAAAACAGAAGTCCACCAATTTCTCTAGAGAAATAAGAGAAACAAACTTTGAATATAAAACGACCCAATGAATTAAAATCTGTACCGCTGGAAACCATGAACTGTATATGGCTCCCGTACCTGGAAGATGTACTGTTTCTAAGCCAACGATTGTGAGGGGGAGGAGATATGGCCGAGTTAAACCTCAATCAGAAGGGTTTTTCCTCAGTGGAAGGTACCCAATTTATAGAGGCTGTGTTGGCCCAAGGAGGTCCATCTGCAAATCCCACAGGCTCTATCTATTGCTGCTATAAATATAATAATGATAGTAAATATTATTAAAAAAATAGGTAAATAACGGCTCATTGTAATCTGTAAATATGGAATAAGTAAACAACAGAAGTCCACTAATTCCACTTAGTATATCTATACATATAAAATGGTTTGTCCTGAGTGACTGACGGATCAACGTACAGCCTGTACCGCTATCGTAGAGACCTGAAACTTGGAGGGTGTGTTCTTTGTATGACGTAGGCATTCGATAAGAAAGGATTTTCCGAAATTCTACGCTCATGCATTTCTTATATATATATATATATATATATATATATATAAAACTCATGTCACGATGTTTGTTCTGGCTAATCCCCGAAACTACTGGACCGATGTTAATGAAATTTCGCACAGTTATGTAACATTGTCCAACTTAAAATATAGGCTATATTTTATGTCGATTAATGACCGCGAAATAGAAAAAACATAGGCTACTTTTTATCAACACACCACTCTGGCGAAGTTTATATAGAACTGTAAACTGATTGGCTCACACACCCAGCGGTCGAGAAACCACTGAACTTAACATCTTGAAATTTGCAGATAGCTTCTTTGTATAGCTTAAATGAGTACTAAGAAAGGAATTTGTGTAATTCCACCACCAAGAGCTTCCCCTTAACATAATAGGGGTTCAAAGATTTTATGGAATTCTTCAGTTTTGAAAGTACACGTCTGAAATTTTGGATGTACGAGTAACTTATAGTTAAAAAAAATGAAATTATTTATTTAAAATGATCTGTCACGATCTGTGGCAGACCAAATTCCACGCGAGCGAAGGGCAAAAGCTAGTTAGAAATAATAAAGTGGAAATAATGGAAATAGAAATAATAAACATTTCGTATGAATCGACCCAGTAAATATAAAATCAAATGTACATGTTTAAAAGGTTTAGGATTTGTATCTAATAAACTAAATAATAATTTAATATATTTCAACGGTACTTTTGATTATAACTATTTAATAAGATTCTGTCTGAAGATATTTAAAACTTTTAATTTAAAGTTAAGCTCAAAGAGAAAATACTAAAGTAGGCGACCTTAGGTTGGGCACCTACTTTTAGATGGAGGGGGAGGATACAAGCTTGGTTTTAAGTTGGCCGGGTGTAAATTACTCTAGGAAGAAGTAAGAGTCGGGCCGCTTAGTGTGTGCTTACTCCTGGGCCTCGGAAGATATGAGCTCCCTACCAATATCTAACCCGAGGCCCGGGGTTTAATAACAGCCCAGGTAACTCTAAGGAGGAATAGCTGACATTTCAGCCTTTTATTTGGCTTTAGTTCTCTGTATAAGAATGCTAAGTCTCCAGTTCAAGGTCTCTCGACCCGGACTTTTCAGAAAGTCGCCAGAGGTTTTATCTCTAAGTATTATTTTCAGCGAATGACTTTGATTCCTAGCCAGCGGTAAAGGCTTTGTGTATATACTTCATGCCTGGTGCAAATGAAAAGATTATTAAGGCTAGAAAAGTTTTATAAAAGTTTAGGGAATCGGCTATGACGGAAGTAGTTAGTGTAGGTTTGTTTTCTTTCGGGAATTGCAGTGTAGTGTGACGATTGTTGTGGCATTAAACTTACTATGCTTAAACTGACCATTTATTTTTTAACTCGAAACGAGATATGGGTTTATAAAACTGTATATATTCGCCAGTTTCCATGCCAACAATGAATATAACAATGAACACAATTTTTTAATGTTCTTTATTTGGAAAAAGTGTAACTTAAAACAATCATTATTCACTAAAATAGAGCCAAAAACTCAAAAAGAAACACTATTATTTATTATAATGCAATTGGGAAAAACCACAATGCAAAGCCTTATGTTTCAAAAAATACACCTACTTACCAGTCGACGTTTCGCCTATTCAGGCATTATCAAGACACCAAAAACAAAAAGGGGTTATGTGAATCGCATCTCGAAGAAAAAGGTGGAATACATCCCAACGAACAACAGCCCAAACAGGCTCCAAACATGAGACAGCACCCCGCCACAAAGACGTTCAACATACAACTGAACGAAAGTAATACTTATAGTACTAATAGGTAGTAGTAATACTAATAGGTATTACTTTCGTTCAGTTGTATGTTGAACGTCTTGGTGGCGGGGTGCTGCTGTCTCATGTTTGGAGCCTGTTTGGGCTGTTGATCGTTGGGATGTTTTGCACCTTTTTCTTCGAGATGCGATTCACATAACCCCTTTTTGATTTTGGTGTCTTGATAATGCCTGAATAGGCGAAACGTCGACTGGTAAGTAGGTGTATTTTTTGAAACATAAGGCTTTGCATTGTGGTTTTTCCCAATTGCATTATAATCATTATTCACTATAATTATGTTCAGGGATAATATATCAACAATAATATGAGGGAACGAAGTGGCTCCATGGCGGAGTGGAGTGGTAGAGCACTGAATTGCCGTACCGAAGGTCCTGGATTCAAATCCAGCTAGCTAGCTGGCAGACTTTTATTTAATGTGTTAGGGACGGAATATCATTTGGGATCTATGACCCTGCCGGGACTCACCCAGCCTCTTTAAAGTGGCTACCAAAAATAATGGGGAAAATCAGGCGTTTGAGCATGATCTAGGACTAATCAGCTCTCTGCACAACCGTGTCCAAGAAACAGCACAGTCTCTACCAAGTACTGAACCCCAGATGGGTTGTAGTGGCAAAGGATTTTAAAAAAAAATGATAATATCTTTATTATAACAAATTATGTAAAATAAACATAAATCACATTAATTAATTATAACTAATACTCATTAAATTGTATGGGACATATTTTTTTATATTGACCTGTTATCATCATCGCCAACATCAGAACTTGAACCTGCAAGTGATTTTGTTCGGACGTCCAATTTTTTATTTATTAGAGCGAAGACTATAATGTCTGACGCCCTCTATAGTTTTAAATGTTCGAGCGGTTTGGAAAACAAGAATATTTTGCGTCCTAAAGCTTTCTTTGGGGTCAAAGGAACCAAAAAAAGGTACAGTCTCGATCTAAACGGTACCTACCTATGGTCACTTTAACTAAGCCTTATAGTTATAATTTGCTGTAAAAATAAATAAAGGATGTGGGTGTCTTAGAAACATGACAGGTTCTCTTATGGTTCATTGTATAAAATTTTGGTTAAAATCGACATCCCTCATACAAAACACTGACTATGTTTAGGATTATAAACTTTAAAATCGTTACTTGTGAGATAAAGATTAATTGGTTTCTTTAGAAAAACGACAAGTTGAAATAAGATAATTAAATACTTTTTCAGAATTTATTAAGATAAAAGCCCAACCGAAGGCCTTCTTATAGAGCGTGTGAAGGGCAAAGTAATCGGGCACTATCCATCAGGGGGGGATAAAGGGTGCCTGTGTGATGTCCTCCTTGTCCTGATAGGAATTGATGCCCTCTGAGGGCTCTAAGTAGGCTAAGGGATGATGATCCTACTGTTCCTTTTTTCCTCCAGCAGGATTCCCAGGAGAGGATGAGGGAAGAAAAATGGCCTTAGTTATTACAGGTCCTCCTTTCCTACGACCAGTGTCCCCAGCAGGGCCCTATCTAGAAGCAGGGGACTTAAATATCTAGTGAGATGCACTTCTTATATTAATAGTTCTTCCTAATGTCTGCTGGTATCATCTTCTGAATTGTCCTCCCAAGAAGAAAGAGAAAACTGTCAGTTCCGCTACGCGTGAAGGATAAAAATTCTCTGGATTACTTTAATGCTCGTTAGTGAACCGTTTCTAGTATGATTGAGTTGTGAGTCACTAGTTTTGTTTTTCTTGCATTTCAATACAATACTGAGTTACATTATAATAACGACTTCATTACTAAAAAAAAAAAAAAAAGTCGAATGAAACATAAACATTAGGCAAATTAATTATTTCTATTCTTTTTTTAGTAAAAGATGTTGACCCAATTATACAATTGAGATTTACCAATTATTTAACATAAAAATAAATTATTTCTAGATATTTGGCCAATATGAAACATCTTTTGCAAGCTGTTTTCAAATCCGAAAGGTTCGTAGGGTTGATGGATCACATGATTCAAACAAATCATCTGAATAATATAGAAACAATTTTCAATATTGCTATAAAACAGGATTACAAAGTAAGATTCACCAAAATAAGCCAAATCTTTGTTTTACTACTATCACATCTATATCTACATATGCGTATGTGATATCTATATAGATATAGATGTGGAAGATTTTATTTAACTTCAAGGATTTGTCAGCATAATTGTTTGCGAAATATTATAGGAATTGAAAAGTTTGCGGTATAATTTAGTCGAAAGTAATTTTATTAGATTCCTACAATATTGATTAACACAATTTTTAGTAAATCTGATTTTAGTAAGTCAAACACCACACCTAATTATTCCGTAGTTATCTTATCAATACATATTATCGATTATTTTAAATTATTATCAGGTAAGATTAGTCTTTTAGAATAGTTTTTATTCATTAGAGCTGCAGATTGTTTATTAGCTACGATCTAACCAGTCAAAGCTTTTATTAAAACCGGTTCAAATGAAGGATCTGCGGTTGTAGCAAAAGATGAAATTTATTACATTCCATAACGTTCTTCTTCCTTTTAGTTTAGCACCGAGGGTTTTATAACAGTGGGTAGAAACTCGCAGGCTAGAATACTATTCAAGCAGAAATTGCTAAGGATTGAAATGGCTGTATATTAAAAATTCCATGTCAAAGAAATTAGATATAAAAAAATTAATAAATAAGGAAACGGGTGATACGCTCCCTGTATTATTTAGTTAATATTACATATCTGTTGTACCTAGTTTGTGTGATATTCGTTACTTTGTACTACCTAGTTAATATTGTATTCTTTATTTTGTAATACGTACCTAGTCAGTATTACTTACTACTAGGTACTAACTTCTACCTGCATTGTAGGGACAAATTAGTTCCCACTATTATTTAGCTTTTAATATATAATACAATTTTATTATTTCAAAATTGTACATATAAAACATAATAATATTTAGACAAATAATTATGATTTTTAATGAGGTAATATATACGCTAACATAATGATTTAAATAATTTGTTTTTCACTTATATTAAAGTAAAATCAACTTTCTGAAAATTAATTAATATGATTATTACACGCTGGATATTAATTGAAATATTTTGACATTTATTTACTGTGAAAATAATGTTTAATAAGTTTTAAAATTGCTCTGAGCTTATTACTGTGATCTTTGAAATGATGTGATTATTTATTTTAACAATAATATTTATTTTATTTGTTCCGGGACAAGTAACTTAACAATAATATATTAAAAAGCTTCAGTGTCTTATAGTAAAATAAGAGAAATGGTGGTATTAACATACATCACTATTATGTATAATTTAATTATTGATATTAAATTACTTATATGATTAAATGAAATATATAATTTTGTAAATTAAGAGCTACTTTAGCATCTAATGTGGACATTATGGCACATATTTATTTAATCTTTTAAAAGTGTTATTAACAGGGAGCGGGGTGGCTCATCGTAATTGCACATAGTTGCCATACCTCAAGTCCTGGGTTTTAATTCGGTCAAGTCTTTAAAAGTTCGTGTGTTGCAGATTTTTTTTTAATGCTAAGTGAATTAATCTGTTTTAATAATTTCTTAAAATATCAAATATGCACCTACACCGATGCTAAGCACACTACTGTGGGAGCCCTAAATTTTGCCTATCCAGTACTATGATTTGTATATATTCTATTTTTTAAAAAAACGTAATTTAAATAGCTATGTAATAGTAAATGAAATTCAAATTCGACACTAGATTGGTTTTAAATGCTAAGGATACTTGAAATATATAAGGGCACCCAGAGGAGTTATGTTAATGCTAAAAATAAGGCCCTCTGTGACGATAGAGACTAGACAAGAGAAGGGCTGACCTGGAGGTTCACAATAGGCTAGCTTATTATAGCAGGCGTAGGGCCCTCGAGTGTAGGGCATTAGGCTGCCTGAGGACACTAGATCTCGGCTGACATTTACAGTGACAGGGCCCACCTGAGCATTTCCATATCACCTGCCTCCCACCGCTCTCGCCTCCGCCCCACTCATTAGTAAGTGGGGGACCTGGAGGACTACCAATTAAACCGGCCCCTTTTAGCCTACTCCAGATATATACCCCTTGTAAATTGCCAGTCGCAATAAAAGAACATATAAAACACTCAGATACCATTAAAGAGGCAGAGGGAAACTCCTAAAGTGGGTAATTGTAGTCGAGGATTTTAAATAACCTAATTGAAATTTATTACACCTTATTGTTACAAGATACTCGTGTGAATCCTGTACTAACCGCCCAAAATGACATTTAAGCCCATTGGTTAGCATAATAGGAGAACTGTAAGAGCTGTGGTGGGATACTGGAATCTAACACCAGTGCTTGCCCAGGCTATGACATATGTAGACGACATAGTACTGATTGCTCTCCAGACATCACTAAATGAATGGCATGAGGAACTCCAGCTAAGAGGATTGCACTTAAATCCACCTAAAAGCAAAATTATGTGTGTAGGAAGGAAAAACCTGGAGCCAAGAATATTATGTGATGGCGAACCCCTAGAAATAGCGGGCACCTACACATATCTAGGGACAGTCATGAGCAAAGATGGTAAAACAGACCAGGAGGTTCTAAATCGGGTGATGAAGGCCAATATACTGTACATTTAGATATCCAAAACTATCATCGGAAAACATGAAGTAAGCAGAGATGCCAAAATTAGGATATTTAAATCGGTTTTCCTTCCAGTGCTTTTGTATGAACCTGAAAGTTGGACAACCCTCGATAATCACGCAAGCAGGATAACAGCGGCTGAAACGACATTCCTCCGAAGGATAGTTGGCAGGACCAGGAGGGACTGTATAAGAAATAACACCATTCGCGAGGATTTGGGAGTAAGATCAGTGCGGGACAACCTGGAAGAGAGGCAGTTAAAATGGTTTGGGCATCTCTGCAGAATGAGTGATACCCCGAAAGGCCAGGTGATTCTTTGAAGCTAGACCGGAAGGAAGACACCCTCATGGTAGACCCAGATGTATGTACTCCGACTATGTCGGGAAACTGCGTGCAGCAAGACGACACATCCGGAGATGAGAAGACTTGCAAGGGGCAAAGACCAATGGGCTCGGTGGTCCGAGGCGGCAACTCCAAGGTTAGCGACACACAGGAGTTAGAGGAAGAAGAAGAAGAAGGTTAGCATAACAACCTACTATCTCATGATTGCGGGTTCGTAGCCCGGCAGGTGGACCTAGGCTTTTTTAAAGGAATTAACAAAATCCTTGGTTAGGGCGTCTTTCGGAAGGGACGTTAACGGGGGTCCCGAGCCTGTACGATGTCAGGTACTCGTTAAAAATTCCTATCCTAATTAAACTTGGATAGCCAAAATTGAGGACTACCACTAAGGATAAGGTGACGTTAAGTAAACAAACAGATGATTTATTTATTTATTTTTTATGTGCAATTGAACCGTAAAACAATTGAATGCTTCCTATAATTATTATTATGATATCATTAATCGTTAAGTAATAAGAAGTAATCGGAAGTAATACGGTTTTATTAATCTTTATTTTTTTTATTAATTTGATCATTTAATAATTTATTTTGAAAACTCTTACATTCAAAAGGGATGAAGGACTTGGCATCAAAAATTTTAATGAAGCTATTTTTTAACGTTTTCGGTCTAAAATATTAGATACAAGGCCAATACATATAATATAATTTCAGCAATTATTTATTACAGCTTTACCGAAGATTTTTAAATTGAATTTAAAATAATTCCTACTGGATAATCGGTATATATAAATATATATACATATATCATATTAATAGCTGCATATCATTCAAATTGAAACATGTCACTTTTATTAATTAGTTTATATGATTCTTGTCCAAAATATTGTTTAATAAATATGTATGTATTAATTCTAAAATAATACAGTTGCCTTATAAGCTGTTCTGTTATTTTATTAGTATATCTCTGCAAAAACTACTTTCCTACAGTTCTGGGCCTAATTGGACGAACTGTTTAATCTTATCAACCAATAGAATAAATTTTGGATACTCATTTTGCTAAGAATTGAGGTGACCTAAGGCCAATCGTACTTGTAATCGAAGGGATCAGGAAAAAAAAAAATAATACCTATGCTTCATTCGCTGTCGATACCCAATCATCGTAGTTCTGAGCTATCTTCTCCGATCATTTGACAGCTGTAGCACCATTGGTAAGCGATCACTCCGGGGTACAAGAGTTCACCTCAGGCTATTTTAGATTGGTAATTTAAGAAACGGAATCAAGTATGCGCTATTCACTTTCCTCCCCTTGGGATTAGGATATCCTATTATTATTAGTGTTTCACAGGTAATTTTATAAGCTTTATTATAGGATCGTTATTATCATTATTTAAAACTTGTTCCAAGTAGGTAAAAATGACTCATCTGAACTCGTCTATATGGGCGACGTGCGGTCTAGTGGTTAGCGTAACAAACTACTAAACCCAAGATCGCGGGCTCGTAGCGGGCTACTACACCTGCCGGGGCAGGTGGCCCTACGATTTTCTAAAGGGAGTAAAAATCCTTAGTTACGCCGTCCTTCGGAAGGGACGTTAAACGGGAGTCCCATGGCTGTTCGATGTCAGGCACTCGTTAAAAATCACTATCCTAATTAAACCTGGATCGTCTATGAAATAACTTGATATATCTATACATCCAAAGATATCCTTTAATCAATCTAGATGTACTAATACGATTAAACTACTGTAAGTTTATTCGTTTTCAAAGTTTTCAAATTTTGAACTTAATATTCAATTTTTACAGTGCTATTGCTTTTATAGAAATGTATTTGTTCAATAATTTTTTCTTTTTTTTTCAGATTTGGAGCTCGGTAATCAAAGTAGCTTTGATTGTTTGAAGTTTATTTGAGGTGAATCTGGCATCTATCAAAGAAAATCCGACAAGATTGTCTAATCAGCTAACTTGCTGATAATAATAAGAATGATAACTAAACAGTATTTTCTTTTCTGGTGGGAGACTGAGAAAGAGTTAGCAAAACGAGTCGATAAATCCTAAAATATTTTTTTTTAGCTTTTGTTAAGTTTTTGATAATAAGTTTACCGTTTTCGTTTGGTGTTCATTCCTTAGGAAACCTTTATAGCAACTGTTATAAAATATACGGAGGAAAATACGGAGTTGTTGGGAGACTTAGTCTTGAGAGGGAGATGACCAAGAAGCATTGGATGGTTTTTGGACAGGCTCAGTAACTCCATTACGAAGAAAATAAGTAGTGGCCCTTTCAGTAAGTTGAGCGACTCCTTATTTAGCGGGAGAGGAGTTGGGGACCGAATTTGAACTTTTAATGGCATGGCCGTTGTGCGAGAGAAGGGCAAAGAAAAATGATAGTTTAACTGAAATCAGGGCCAATGCCACTTCATTCAGTCCTCCAATAATTCACCGGCAGCTGTTTGGGAAACTTACTGCACTTGATTTTACAGGCAGTTTGGAGAATTCGATGAAAGGGCATTTATATAAGAAAGTTCAACTTAAATTGAACGCCTTAAAAAAGTTACAAATATAATTCAACCTGAAAATTATCTTTTAAATCTGTTATATATATTATTTAACTTTGTTAAGTGCATCTTTGTAAGATTTGCCCGTCTCAATAATTGGAAAACTACTTGAATACTGTTTTTTCTTCTAATAAGTCTCATGTCGCTAATTTTTATTGATTGTATCTAGTAATTCATGTACCTATAGTTTATTCTTTGTCATAAAAATATTTATATTAAATTATTAAGGATATTAAAGTATTTAAATGGGCATTTCTTATTTATTAATAATCTAAAGTCATTAAAACAAAAATAAGCTCTACAGCGTTTATTAGATGAAGTATAAAAGGGGGAATTTATTGTCCATTCTACATTATTGTCAGATATCGATATTTTAAATAAATCTGATACTTTTTCTATCAATCATTTAGATTATTTAAAAATCTTCAATAGTTAGATTTCTATTCCAAGTAATAATTGTTCAAAAAACTAAATGTTAATGAAAAAGAAATTGTTCGGTTAATATGACAACACATACCACGTAATTGGCGATTATACATTCTCGAAACCACAAGTGATAACTTCTTGTCGTCTTTTCAAATCTTACCTCTCACCGAAAAAAACGATGTGAAGGTTGGTTGCTAGTTTTTTAATTAAGGAGTAAAAATCTTATTTAATTATTTTTTAATTGCTTTGAATAAATTTATTTATAATTTAATTAATTATAGGATTAAATAAATAATATTAAAAAATGCGTGGATTTAAAGAATAATAATTAAATATTTATAGATAAATTTCAAAATAAAAAAGAACTATAAAGAAAAATGAGAGAAGTACTATAAAAATATCTAAACAAACTATATTAAATCTTTTTAATAATATATCATTGACAAGATTGTATGATATTTAGTTAAATTATCTTTATTGTAGGAATTTCCACTAAACATACCGGTAAGTTTCTGAAATTACATTCCAATGTATTTTGATTGTGAGCTTTCCTTTTATAAGAATTATAAAATAAAACCAAAAACGACGGAGAGACTGCTATATTATTCATATAATACCGGCAGTTATAGAATTATAATATTTTTGATATAGAATTAAGTTTCCTAATGCAAAAAAATGGAGGATTTCGTCCGAATGGACTATGAGCAAATCCATGTTTTTAAATTAATGTTTTATTTCCTGTTGTGAATAACTGCACATGAAGTCCTTATAACTTATATTATGGCCGATAATAACAAACTCAAAGGCCATAACTATTCAAAATGTTATCAAGTACCGTAACTCCCCCACTTGGTAACATGATAAGGGCCTCAAGTTAAGAGCCATAGGGGTAGGAATGCTCGCCAGGCATTGAATATCATACTCACCGGGATTAGTCCAACTTCGTTTGCTTAATTCGCTATCTCATGTCGAGATGCTTTTGACTAAGTTATAGCGGTACTCGTGTATAATACCCCAGCATCAGGTTTCTGCATTCAAATTTACCAAGTTTTGACATGTAGATCACGTTTTACCTCAGAATATATTTTCGGACTTTTAATATAATTATTTTAATATCGTATTTCGTATGCGATAGCTTCGGTGTTAATTATTTAGTAATATTTTATAAATAAATGCTTTTCTATATACTATTTTTCTCTTTTTCTACAGCCATAAAACATTAATTTATTTTCTTAAAATGTATGTATTATTTAATCGAAAAACAAAGTATTTTTATTTTTATTAATCTTCTAGGGTACTGGACTTTACAGATATATATTTTTTTCTAAGGGTGTATAATAATACTAAAAACCTTTCGTCCAAATTCATATATTGTATCTATTTTCTATAGACGTTTCGACCTAAATGGTCATTTTCAATATATAGGTTTTTTGATCAACAATATAAAAACTCTGTCTACAAAAAATCAAAAAGAAAATTAAAAAATCATAAAATTTAACATTATAAAACATTTTTTTAAAAATATATAAAACAACAATTTTCTTATCGCTTAAACTAATTACATAACTATACATAGTATCGTTAATATGTATTCCACAATTATTATAATTTCTACATTGTTATTTTCCTTACAGTAATACATAATAGATACCTTTTTCTGCAGATTAATAGGTTGCATATTAAAAAAATAGCTGGGTGTGTTGTATCCCATAGTCAGTTGCTATACTAAATGAGTGGAGCTGGTACTTTGTCCAGTACCAGTACGGATTAGTAGATGATAATAATGGATTATTATCATCTACTATTAATGGATTATTATTAATTAAAAGTTCCATATGAATTTCTTTCCAAGGATTTTAATCAACTTGGCTTCACTAACTTTTTATAATTTTTTACTCAGTTTTTTTTTAAAAATAAGTATTCATTAGTATTAATATATTAAAGCACCTTTTAATAATAATAATAATAATAAGAAGAAGTTCTTTATTTATTCTGGGACAAGTCCCTTTAGAATAACGTAACTGTACATTATTGTGGGTTTTAGAGCCTTATAGTACAAAGAAAAAAACAAGTAGAAAAATCTTGTCTATAAGCAATCTATAAAGCTGATTAAATAATAATAATTAAAAAATAGCTTCTTATGATAATGAAAAAAATGAAGATTTCACATTACTTCACATTAAAAATAAAAATAAAAATGAATAAACAAAATAAATAATATTCTATCGATAATTTTATATATGCACTTCGGGAAACTGGAGGGATAGAAAGTAATCAAATAAATAGAAAGTAATAAAATTGTATGGAGTATTTTTGCAACATTACTAAAATGGTTAAGTAGAATATGTTTTAGTCAAACGTAAATAATCAGAAATCATGATTTGCTGACCATTCATTTTTCATGTCAAGAAAACAAAATGTAATGTTAGTTTTATAATAATTCATAAAAATTGTATAATATTTTCGATCATAACATCGATTGATAAGTTGATTTGTTTTCGTGTTATGTGCTAAACTCTAACACATAAATTTTATATTATAATAATTTTGCTGTTCCTGCGAAGTAATATTTATTTTTGTTTTTACCATTGAAAATAACATTTTCTTTAAGCATAAAGGTAAATATGTTATACCGACTTATACGACGAAAGAACTAAAAGTGACATCTTTTGAGTAGGGGACCTTATGTAAAATGTATAAGTGTCAAGAAAATGCGATGAGGCGAAAACTGGAAGATATAGAAAATTTTCCGTATAACTTTGTTCAAGCATTTCAATAGCATAGAATATTTGAGGTAATTTTATATATAAATAATTTTATTATTCTGTGATAGCGAGTTGTTTTTTAGAAAATACTTGTTACATTTTTCATAGAATCTTATGGATACTATTAAAAAAATGGAGATTTAGTTTGAGTTTGATTCTTCCATTCTAGCCAGTACAGAGTAATATTAAATATTTTACTCTTGTGGGAGGGATATAGCTCAGTGGGTACAGCGCTTCTAGGCTCCGGGTTCAAAACCGGCTGTGGTAATAAGTTAATTATTCTTTTTACAGCCAAGAGTGGACCTTCAGATGTTCTCGTGGCTCATTCAGCCTCTGTAAAAGTGGGAACCTTCATTGGGCGATTTATTTATTTTGGTTCATAGATTTTTATTTATCTTTCATATATATATATAACAGTAGGGGTCGAGTAAATCAGTGGGTAGAGTGCTAGGTTGCAATGCCGAAAGCTCCACGTTGAAATCCGTCGATAGATTATTTAATCTTTTAATAGCCGTGGTCGGACGTTCTGACGACCTTCCTCAGGCTCATCAAGCCTCTATAAAGTGGGGAACCTTTATTGGGGAAAACCTGGTGGTTGGGGGTCTCTCTTATAAATCACCTCCTTGCACAACCGTTGTCCTAGAAACACTTCAGTTTTAACCAGTTTACCCATTTCAAATTTTAATCAATAACATACTTATTGATTATGTTTTTATATTTTTTAAACTGCAGTGAAAGAAATAAAACACACGGTCTAATGATTAGGAGATTGGCAGCATTATTTAGTCCATTGTAAATGCTCAACCGACGTATATTTAATTAATCAAATTGAATTGTAATGAAATCAGAAGTGTATTATACGTCAAACGCTAAAAGACATTTTAATACTCAGATAAGAGTACAAATACTGACACGTTAAGCACAACATAACAGGAGCTTAACTAAGTTATCTATATATTTGTGGCATACATTGGAGGGGGCTTTGTTGAGTATTTATCCAGACACCCTGACCCTAAGTTTATTAAGCGCTGTAGGCGGTCCGTTTGCTTGGTCGCATTTACTCCACCCGCCCGAGGGTTCCCATTAGGAGTATTTCTAAATCCCTTCTCATGTAATTATACAATTCAACTTTAGCCCAATAGGAATCTCTAAACTCTCCGACAAAAAATGAGTAATAGAAACTACTAAGCCCAAGATCGCGGGTTCGTAGCCCGGCAGGTGGCTCTAGGATTTTTAAAGGTAGTAAAAAATCCTTAGTTACGCCGTCCTT